>CM059803.1:0-1200000 GCA_030435695.1 Brachymystax lenok tsinlingensis | reverse complement strand
ATGTACCTTTAGGATGGGCTAAATGTAGGGGCGTTGGAGACCAGGTGACCGAGAATGGGAGAGCTTTGCTCCCTGTTCCTGTCCACGCTACTGTGCTCCAGCTTTGTCGGGATCTGGAAGAGGCAGAGCACACACAACATTGTTTAGCAGCCATTCTGATGAACGCTTTTATTTTTAATTTAGCTAATAAAACATCACGGTTTTAATTGTGAGCGAGAGTCAATCCTATTCCCATCAAAACGTAGAAACCCAAAGCATAGTTTAGAATAGTTCAACAGTCCGACACTTGTAATTCAAGCCACATTGTGAAACAGTAACTTGGCTACCATCTGCTGGTGTGTTATTGAAATGGCTGGTCCACCACTGACAGTCAGGAAGCAATAGCATCTTGGGTACTACACACAGAATTACATCTAAAATAGATCAAAACCTGTCCGTTTCTTCTGAAGCATCTTTTGTCTTTTTGATACATCTTGCACAGAAATACCTACAGGTAAGTCGTTTCTGTAAATTAAAATGTCTCCTCCGTCAACTTACCCGGTAGAAAGGTTCAATTACTCAAATAAAACACAAGTTTGCATTACCTGGATGAGTATCTTGAGCAGGAATGACATGACTAAGGTGGGAGTTCATGCCGCTGAGGCAGCCAATGGTGCAGATGGCCGGCTCAAGGACCTCAAAAGACCTCATCATCAAGAACAGCGCCGGCAGGTTCTCCACCTGTGCCAGGTGGACATCGAAGTGCTCATCCAGAGAGGCCAGCACTCGGGAGTGGATGTCTGGGTCTGAGAGAGGAAAAGGGGAGGGAGAGAGAGAAAGACAGCGATTGTTAGAAAAGGTTGACATTGTCTACACAGTGGTTGATATCAACAGTAATCGCTTGTGTGATTCTGTCTGCCATACAATAGAATGTCATAATGATGGGTGTTCGGTTTTGTAACAAACAAAGACACTTCCAAAACAGAAGCTAAACACTGGAGTGCCTACTCATGTTGGATATTTGACCCTAACATGATCATCATAATTAACACAGCCTCCCTTACTACCTGGGTTGGTTTGATTTAACAATTAAGTTGTGGTGTAGGGATGTGCACCGTTATTTGAATATCCAACATTAATATTTGAATACATGTGTGAGTATTCATTATAGAGTAGGCCTATTTGAATACAGATTTTTTTTTTCTGAATTTATATTGTTGCATTGTTACGTACAAGATATACCATGACATTTCAAATGATTAAACTTTTCTGTAGTGCACCCCATAAAAAGACTGGCAGCCTGTAGCCTTCATGTGTGTAGCTTGTTTATGTAGGCCAATCAAATCGGCAAATAGGCTCAATGTGTTGCAAGTGCAGTGAGTTTACTAATGCAATGAAAGATGGAATAAAATTACAGAATTAAAAGTTAACGAAATGAGAAGTAGGCTAAAACAGACAACTAACAGTTAGGCTGTTTTATCTTAATGGGGTTTGGGAGAAAGTGCAGCATGTAGTCTCAATTACCCTAGCTAGCTATAACTGGCTAGCTTAGCTAGCTTCTCTATGTTACTCCAGTCAAGACAGGCATTGTCATACGGGATGTCAAATAACATTGTGGCTGCTACAAGGAAGATAAACTAAACTTCTGGAGGACTTGTCTCCATTTTCACTCAGCTGCCCACAGCCCTGTTTTGTAAGCTCGCAATGAGTATCGCAGCCACAGAGCAGAAGGGGAGGGCTGACCAGGCCGGGAGGAAAGGGGACAGTGCGAGTCATAGGATGCGGAAAGGGAGGAGAGTAGGGTCGAAGAGGCAGAATCAGGAGACAGGAGGATTTAGCAGAAGGGAGAGATGATAGGATAGAAGAGAGTTGTGGGAGAGAGCGAGCGAAGATTGTGACGGCGCATTACCATCTGGGTAGGGGCTGAGTGGCTAGGGTTGGGGGAAAGGGAGACAGAAAAGGAAAACAAAGTAGTGATCAGAGACCTGGAGGGGGGTTGCAGTGAGAATAGTACGTGAGCAGCCTCTAATAAAGATTAGGTCAAGCGTATGAGCCTTGTGAGTTGGAGGGGATTGTGAAAGTGTGAGGCAAGAGAGGAAAGATTTGGAAAGGCAGACGTCGGGAAGTTAAGTCACGAAGTACGAAGAGCGATGTGCCATAGTCAGGAAAATAGCTCATCAAGGTGTCAAGCTCATTGAGGAACTCTCCAAGGGCACCTGGTGGGCAATAGAAGACAATAATGTTAAGCTTGAGTGGACAAGTGACAGTGACAGCGTGGAATTCCAAAGGAGGAGATGGACAGTGTCGCCACCGCGACGACCAGATGCTCTCAGACGATGAGAGAAAACAGTCAGATGAAAGAGCAGCAGTGTTTCCTGGGGTGATCCATGTCTCCATCGGGGCAAAAAAGTCAAGGGACTGAAGGGCAGCATAGGCTGAGATGAACTCTGCGTTCTTGACAGCAGATCGGCAGTTCCAAACTCTGCCAGAGACACTAAATTAGAAGGGTTGCAGCCAAAAGGGTGGGGAGCGTCTAAAGGCTACAGGGAGAGGTGCAAACATGTATAGAAAACACACACACAGCTGACGAGAGAAAAATTAGATAAATCTGAAAATAACTAGTAAAGATACTCAAGTGAGAGTGGTATGGACCCTTCCCCTCTTTCCTTCCTTAAAACAGCTCCCCAGAACCGTCTGTTCTCTGACAAAACCACAATTGACATGACTGCCCAGGGGAGACTAATTGATTATTGCAGAGCAGAGGTGGAAAGCACACATCCCTGTACTAATAGCTGATTGCCTAAGAGAGGTGAAACCACTCCTCTTCCAATACAGCCTCTGATTACCAAAACAAGTCACAAATTTCCCTGCCTCTTGATCCTGGTTGATGTGTCAACAACTATCTATACATTATGAGCAGTCAGCAGTTCACACACCAAGTAGGCCACTGCCAGCAAGCGTTTGGCCTCCCTTGATAAAACAATTATAAAATAATTTGCCAATCAGCGTTGAGCTGAGCTCAACTGTGGGTTGTCCTGGTGCAGCAAAATGCCCCCCAAGAGTGGCCAGTTTAGATTTGGCTTCAGACCAATCAAATCACTTCCTTTGCATAACTTCATTTTCAGAAAAGCGTGTCCGTTTCTGGTCAGATGATGTCCTGCAGTAGCTAGTTTGCTAAATTGGCCCTTTCCTAAGCCATGGATGGAGATGGAGATTTGGACTTCTGGTTTTGACCTAATTCGCTGTACCGGCCAATGATTTTTACGGCGATTATGATCTAACCATAAGCGAATATGTCGTGCCACTTGCCAGAGACGATTGAAGTTCAATATGTAGCCTAGTAGGCTCACATTAACTAGCTAGCTGGCTAACTTAGCTGGTTCATTGTTGCCTATGAATGGAAGTCTGGCTAGCGAGCATTTTAGCTAGGTAGCCTATGACAACAAAAACTTTAAGTGTACTGTATGAAAGAGCCATAGACTGTTTTGCTAACAGGAAAGAGAGGAGGTTGGCATTGGCATTCAGCTAGTCTACAAGCAGGGTGAGTCAACATTTCTTATTTTACTTACATTCTTACTTACGCCTGCACGCACGCAAGCCCACACACTCAGAAATCAGTACCATGGACAGCCACATGAAATTTGATTGGACTAAATAGTTTTTGGTATCTTTAAGTTTATTTTCAGTGTATTAAACTAAGCATACAGTATGTAGCCTTGTTGATTTGATGTATAAATGTTTAAGTTGAAATGGTGCTGGAATAGCAGAGGCAGCGCTCCTGTTGTCTTTGTGCTGACTTACGGTAACTCAGTGGTTCTAAATCAGAAGTTGTTTAGTAAACTGTCGAAAACAGACCATGCTGCAGGCAATATACAGTAACCGTTTCTATTCAACATTTGCTTTGTGGATTTCACCGGACAGATGTTGCCCTCTGTAAAATTTGTATCTGTATTCGGCGCACGAGACATAGGTTGATTATTGTGGAGTCCTGTCAACATGCCAGGATGTTCGCACATGCACACACACAACCAAAGCATGCACACATACTACACATGTATGACTGCTTGAGTATGCGCACATGCACGCAGGCACACACACACACACCCAAACACACAACCAAAGGGGCCTTAAAGCCACATCTGTCTGGCATCAAGGCTTTCTTCTTTTAGACGGACGGGACGTTAACATACTTGGGATATGGTTGCCAGTCCTGCCAACACAAAGCATGGGGAACTATGGATGGGAATGAGAGTTGACGTGGGCCCTACCATGGCTCTGGACAGCTTGCTGATACAGGTGAACACTGTGGTCCACCTGCATGGGCTTCTGCCCCCTAAACACAAATACACACACCCAGAGAGGACACAGGTGTTAGAAAAATGAAGCTCAACACACAGAATATATTGATCTGTATTATCTCTACATGGTGAACAAAATTGAAACACTGATCTAAAGGGGAGAATTCAGGGCTCTGAGCATGAACAAAAAAATCACTTCAGAAATAAAGTAAAATTTGTATCTATTATTATCTATCTATGAAGTAAATCTATAATCATTTACTTGTGAGCGAAGTCCTTGGGGGACAGCGTGGCTTTGATGATCTCCTGGATCTTGGTGCGCACTGCCATCACCAGTAGCCCCAGGGTCTGGAAGGCCGCAGTGCGTTCCTTCTTCAGACAGCCCAGCTGGTAGCCTATGGTGTCAGCCAGGTACTGGTCTGGGAAGGGGAAAGTTCAACTGGTCGAAGTCGAAAAAAGTTAGAATTGAGAGAAATTACACACATTCACACTATTATCCAATGGTATGATATTTTTTTGGAGCAGCCCCTAGTACTTTTTCTAAATGGAAAGGAACGCCCTTTTGTAGCTAAATATGAGGAAATATAACTTCTAAACCAAATTCATACATGCATGTCTCAAAATCATTCATATAGGTAGATTGATTGACTTCAACTTTGGTAGCTTGACTTATATAGTTTCAAAATCAAGTGCTTCCATAAATGCTTAAAAGCTTGGATCCATATCTAGCAGGGATATTTCATGCAAGGCACTGTACTGACCTGTGAAGGTGTGTGGCTGGAAAGTGGCGAGCCTCGGCAGCAGGTTGAGAATGGTCATCTGGATCAGAGGGTTATTACTGGTCCTGAACTTCAGCACTCAGCGGCACACCTGAGGAAAACACACACAGCAGCTATCATTTCATCTGACAAAACTCAAACTTCTAAGGCATCTAGCAAGCTATGATCCTCCACCACTTGGAAACTAAGACTTGAACTTCAATGAGCCATCAAACAGACAAATCATCAATACAGTACTAAGATCGAATCCTACTGCGTTCGTCGGATGTGGCAGGGCTTGCAAACTATCACAGATTAAAAAGGGAAACCCAGCCGCGAGCTGCCCAGTGACACGAACCTACCAGACTTATCTATGCATAGTCACTTCACCCCCACCTACATTTACAAATTACCTCAACTAGCCTGTACCCCCGCACACTGACTTGGTACCGGGTGCCCCCTGTATATAGCTTCGTTATTGTTATTTTATTGTGTTACTTTTTATTTTAGTCTACTTGGTTAATATTTTCTTAACTCTTCTTGAACTGCACTGTTAAGGGCTTGTAAGTAAGCATTTCACGGTAAAGTCTACACTTGCTGTATTCGGCGCATGTGACAAATAAAGTTTGATTTGATTTGAGCTAAATGCCTTCTATGCTCGCTTCGAGGCAAGCAACACTGAACCATGCATACGAGGACTAGCTCTTTCCGGACGACTGTGTGATCTCGCTCTCCGTAGCCAATGTGAGTAAGACCTTTAACTTCTTAGGGAGCGGCAGCTTTGTCGGTTTTGGAGAGTCTGGCGTGCCCAAAGTAAAAGGCCTGCCAATCAGGCCCAGAAACTAGGATATGCACATAATTAGTACTATTGCATAGGAAACACTCTGAAGTTTCTAAGAGTGTTAAAATATTGTCTGTGAGAAGTATAACAGAACAGATATAGCAAGGCGAAACCCCGAGGAATTTCTGTCCTGGAAAAAGTGTTTTTGACACATTGCTTCATTTTGAACCCCTCCCTATTGAAAACAGCCATATCTGGGAGTAAGATTGCAGTACCTATTGCTTCCACTGGATGTCAACAGTCTCTAGACAGTGTTTGGTGATGTTAGGTTGCTCTGGATGGTAATAGAAGAAGAATTTCGAACTAGTCATCGTATGTAAACAGAAGAGGAAGCGCGTTCACGGGCTCGCACGTGCTGTGGTTTTTTCCTTTCCTATCGTCCAGTTTATAATCCGGTTGAAATATTATAGTAAATATACATAAGTGTTCCTAAGGATACATTATCAATGATGTTTGATTGTTCTTGGACAAGTGTATAGGTATAGGTTGAACGTGTTCTCTTCATGGTTCAATGGGCGAGTGGACGCTGTATTTTATGAACATAACGCGCCAACCTAACAGATTTATGGATATAATAAATGACTTTTCCTAACAAAAGAACAGACAAACCATCACAGGCAAAGCGTCAATACAGATTGAATCCTACTACACCGGCTCTGATGCTCGTCGGATGTGGCAGGGCTTGCAAACTATTACGGACCAAAGGGAAACCCAGCCGCGAGCTGCCCAGTGACGTGAGCCTACCAGACGAGCTAAATGCCTTTTATGCTCGCTTTGAGGTAAGATTCACTGAAGAATGCATGAGAGCACCAGTTGTTTTCTCCTATCACAGCCGTTAAACTCTATAACTGTTTTAAAGTCACTCATGGTGAAATCCCTGAGCGGTTTCCTTCTTCTCCGGCAACTGAGTTAGGAAGAATGACTGTAACTTAGTTGTGACTGGGTGTATTGATACACCATCCAAAGTGTAATTAATAACTTCACCATGCTCAAACGGATGTTCAATGTATGCTATTTTTTGTTTACGCATCTACCAATAGGTGCCCTTATTTGCGAGGCATGGGAAAACCTCCCTGATCTTTGTGGTTGAACCTGTGTTTGAAAGTCATTGCTTGACTGATCTCACAGATAATTGTATGTGTGGGGTACAGAGGTGCGATATTAATTCAAAAATCATGTTAAACACTATTATTGCAAACAGAGTGAGAGTCCATGAAATGTATTATGTAACTTGATCTTATTTAGGCTTGCCATAACTGTCACGATCTCCTGAAGGGACAGACCAAGGCGCAGCGAGGCATCCAGTATACATCTTTATTTAAATACGTAACTGGGCAAAAACAACAAAAATAACGAACGAAGATCGTAATGCTGAACATAACTAAACATACAACAAAACTATGAACAAACAATAACCCACAAAACCCCTCTGAAAACTACAAACATATATATGGTTCCCAATTAGAGGTAACGCCACTCAGCTGCCTCTAATTGGGAACCATTACCCCAACATAGAAATAGATCACCTAGAACAAAAAAACCTACACCAAAACGAAACTAAACACGCCAGCCTATAAATATCAGGCCTGAACGTGACAGTACCCCCAAAGGCGCGGACTCTGACTGCGCCAAAAGTCCATGGGGGGGGGTCTTCGGGTGGGCCTCCTTGTCCCAGGTGGCGGCTCCGGTGCCGGCCGTGCTGGCTCAGGGTCCCACATCGGAGGCCCTGGGCTATTAGCCGGAACAGTTTGTTTTGGACTGGGGACCTTCTCTGGAGGTTCCGGACTGGGGACCTTCTCTGGAGGTTCCGGACTCTGGTGCAGGGAGCAGGAACGGGCCAGGCTGGACTCACGACGCGCCCTGGGACTCTGGTGCGGGGAGCAGGAACGGGCCGTGATGGGCTCACTACGCGCACTGGACCTCTGGTGCTGGGAGCAGGAACGGGCCGTGATGGGCTCACTATGCGCACTGGACCTCTGGTGCGGGGAGCAGGAACGGGCCGTGATGCGCTCACTATGCGCACTGGACTTCTGGTGCGGGGAGCAGGAACGGGCTGGGATGGGCTCACTATGCGCACTGGACCTCTGGTGCGGGGAGCAGGAACAGGCCGTGATGGGCTCACTATGCGCACTGGAGGCCTGGTGCGCGGAGCAGGGACTGGACGTACTGGGCTATCTAAGCGTACAGGGGCCTGGTGCGTGGAGCCAGTACTTCTCTCCCTGGCTGTTCACTCACCCTTGCCTCATGGATGATGGGAGCTGGAATGTCACGCACTGGGCTGTGGATGCGAACCGGAGACCCCACACGCAGAACCGGTGCAGGATATCTCGGTCCCAGAAGGTGTACTGGAGACCTAGCGCCGCAGAGCCGGCACCACTCCTCCAGGCTGCACACTCACCTTCCCCTGACAGATGAGTGGAGCTGGAATCTCGCGCCCCGGCCTATGAACGCGCACTGGAGACACCGTGCGCAAAACTGCATAGCACGGCGTCTTACCAGTGCGACGCTTCCTCCAACGCTCCCTCCAAAGAGCACGAGGAGTTAGCTCAGGAGTCCGTCCTGAACCGGCCAAACTCCCCGTGTGCCCCCCCAAAAAAATATTTGGGGGCTGCCTCTCGGGTTTCCGCGCCAGGCGAGTCCCAACATATCTCTACCTCTCCGGGTTCCACGCTCCGTATTTCTCCTCGTAATAGCGCCGCTCCGCCGCCGCTGCTTCCAGCTCCCATCTTGGACAGCGATACTCTCCAGGCTGGGTCCAGGGTCCCCCTCTAAACAATTCCTCCTCCCAGGTCCAGTACTCCCGGTTCTCTCGCTGCTTGGTCCTTTGTTGGTGGGTTATTCTGTAACGATCTCCTGAAGGGACAGACCAAGGCGCAGCGAGGCATCCAGTATACATCTTTATTTAAATACGTAACTGGGCAAAAATAACGAACGACGATCGTAACGCTGAACATAACTAAACATACAACAAAACTATGAACAAACAATAACCCACAAAACCCCTCAAAACTACAAACATATATATGGTTCCCAATTAGAGGTAACGACACTCAGCTGCCTCTAATTGGGAACCATTACCCCAACATAGAAATAGATCACCTAGAACACACCAAAACGAAACTAAACACGCCAGCCTATAAATATCAGGCCTGAACGTGACAATAACAAAGTGATTACTTTGTTATGGCTCAAGACATTACTTATTGGCTCAAGACATTTCAGCTTTTCATTGACAAAAGAATCTACATTTAATCAATTTATAATTCAGGCGGTAACACAACAAAATGTTGAAAAAGTCAAGAATACTTTCTGAAGGCACTGTAGCTGTAGTGCCTCTCTGCCATTCACTACAATGCATCCAGATGGCATCTGTTTGCCTGTTTGTTGACAGTATTGACAGACTACAGGAAACACTGCACCTCTGCTCAAACAGTAGATAAGAGTGTCTCTCTTTTTTCTCTCTGTCTCCCTCTTTCTCTCTGGAATGCAGCATTCCCACCCCCTGTCCTTCCGTCTGTCCATCTCCCTCCAAGAAAAGACGGGAGAGACAGGACAGGAGAAGCATGGGAAAAAAAGACATTGAAGCATTCCAGCTAAATGCCCAGGATAAAACCAGGTGTGAGAGAATCGGTCTCTTGTTTAGACTTGACACAACAAAGCAGGACAACATCTGGCAGCTGCCAGTCAGCTAAAAGATGCTGTTTGCTACTTAGCGCTTGTGTTGGGGGAATAGCTTGGCTGTGAGGGAATGCCACTGGCAAGTGCGGCTTCTCATCAACCTGCTGCTGAAACTGGCTTCAGAGTAAGACACAACCTTTTCCAACTCTGTGGAACATGTTGGATAAAATATGGAACATTAGCTACAGTTTCCTTTACTACAATAGTTTGTAGCCTATACAGAGTGCTACCTTGCAGTCTTTAGTCATGAGAAACCTTCTGGTGTGTTCAACATGAGGTTAGGATAACGTTCCTCTAACATCTGCTGAACACAATGACATATGACATAAGACGTGTTTCTGGAACATCGTGGTTGAGTAAACGTTGTAGTAAGGATCAGCATGTATTCTCACACCGGAACCACAACAAAAACGTTCCCCAATGTTCAATAATCAATTTTTTGCTTGACCTAGGGTGGGATACAAGATTTAGAGGGTTTATTCCTGTTCACATTTGTTTCTGTTTGCTTGGCCAATTGGGTTTCCTGCTCCTTTCATTCAGAGCAGTTTAAACCAGGCTCCCTGGACTTGCTCTTATTTGATAGCAGCTCTCGTATAAGTGAAGGATGGGTTCAGTGTGAGAGGGTGAAGTGAAGAGTTGAGTCCACCTCCACCTCCTCACGCTCATGTTGCGATTTAAATGACCTGCGTTGTCGTCAACGAGGCACACTTACAGTATACACACACCGACACGCACAAATGTATTTGCACACAGCGTGCACACACATATCCATGCACTCGCACACAAACATTTGCATACCAAACACACACACACATAATGACATACACACCGACACACAAAACATTTCTCCTCTATTTCTAAAATAAAGAACAAGTGCCCCTGAGAGTCATGCTCAATTGAGATTTAACTGTGGGAGTGGGATTACTTAATAATGACATTCTGGTGGCCTCCATTTTGTTTCTACAGTGAGTAAAGTTGCACAGAGAGCCAGTGGCTAGGGTTTGCTGGACAGGCTGGGACACTGGACACCGGGTGTCAAGATGCCAAGCAGGCGAGGGTTGCTGATATGTTCCCAAGCAGATACCTGATAAAGGAAATTGACGCTGTCCTCTGTAAAAAAATAACACTTTTGATAACGCTGTACTGTCTACCGCAGTGTGTGTATGTGTGTCCGGTGATATTGGTGATGTGTGTGTACATAACAATGGGGGGTTGTGGGTGGTTGTGTGAGTGTTTCCATCATATCAGAGAAAGACACTCAGAAAACAAACATTGGTTGGATCATTTAGCAATTGTCCATAGAGCTCCGAGACAGGATTGTGTTGAGGCACAGATCTGGGGTACCAAAAAATGTCTGCAGCATTGAATGTCCAAAATAACACAGTGGCCTTCATCATTCTTAAATGGAATAAGTTTGGAACCACCAAGATTCTTCCTAGAGCTGGCTGCCCGGCCAAACTGAGCAATCGGGGGAGAAGGGCCTTGGTCAGGGAGGTGACCAAGAACCCGATGGCCAATCTGATAGAGCTCCAGAGTTCCTCTGTGGAGATGGGAGAACCCTCCATAAGGACAACCAGCTCTGCAGCACTCCACCAATCAGGTCTTTACGGTAGAGTGGCCAGACAGAAGCAACTCCTCAGTAAAAGGCACATGACAGCCCGCTTGGAGTTTGCCAAAAGGCACCTAAAGGACTCAAGATTCTCTGGTCTGATGAAACCAAGTTGAACTCTTTGGCCTGAATGCCAAGTGTCACATCTGGAGGAAACCTGGCACCATCCCTACGGTGAAGCATGGTGGTGGCAGCATCATGCTGGGGATGTTTTTCAGCGGCAGGGACTGGGAGACTAGTCAGGATCGAGGGAAAGATGAACGGAGCAAAGTACAGATCCTTGATGAAAATCTGCTCCAAACCACTCAGGACCTCAGACTGGGGCAAAGGTTCACCTTCCAACAGGACAACGACCCTAAGCATACAGCCAAGACAACGCAGTAGAGTGGCTTCGAGACAAGTCTCTGAATGTACTTTAGTGGCCCAGCCAGAGCCCGGACTTGAACCCAATCCAACATCTCTGGAGAGACCTGAAAATATCTGTGCAGCGACGCTCCCCATCCAACCTGACAGGGCTCAAGAGGATCTGCAGAGAAGAACCGGAGACACTCCCCAAATACAGGTTTGCCAAGCTTGTAGCGTCATACCCAAGAAGACTCAAGGCTGTAATCGCTGCCAAAGGTGCTTCAACAAAGTACTGAGTAAATGGTCTAAATACTTACGTAAATGTGATATTTCAGTTGTTTATTTTGGTATTGTGTGTAGAAAAAATGTAATGTATTCCATTTTAGAATAAGGCTGTAATGTAACAAGATGTGGAAAAAGTCAAGGGGTCTGAATACTTTCCAAATACACCGTATAACCACGGTGGGATTGTGCATTATTTATTGTGACCTGCACAGTGAGGATATCACTTATATGTTACTGTATGTAGAGCACCAAGCAAATGGACTATTCACCACTCATATACATTTACATCAACATTTCTGTCACGTATACTCCCTCTCCGGCCTCTAGATCATCAGGCTGCTGATTATCCCGCGCACCTGTCACCATTGTCAAGCGCACCAGCGCCGCATGACACTCACCTGGACTCCATCACCTCCTTGATTATCTTCCCTATATCTGTCACTCCCCTTGGTTCTTTCCTCAGGTGTTATTGACTCTGTTTCATGTGGGTGTGTTGTTTGTGTTTTGTGTTTATTTATTAAAACACTCACTCCCTGTACTTGCTTTCTGACTCTCAGCGCACTGAATGACGACATATAGGGATAAACCAAAATCACTGCTGTTAAATAACAGCTGAGAGCCTACTTTTATATAGGCCTTTGCATACCTTTCGTCAGTTAATATCACATCACGTCTTTTTTTCCCAAAAGACCCATAGTTGAATTGGTTCAAACTTCTCCAGCTGCACAACCCTTCCTCATGTGTAAAGTCATCACTCACAAGATGTTGTTTCAAAGGGAGAAATAATAACACATACACATCAATACGGTCAGATTTGTGTTGTTTTGCTTTATTCCAGAGGTATTGCTGAAGTGCAATTCGAACAACACATCCTTCATATCACACCACTGCATTGCAATGTGTCAATTCACTACGTTTTCACTTTGTATTCCGCCAATGCTGAGTGCAGTCAGTCTACAAAGAAACACACTCATAAAAACTGCCATGGGAGCAAAGAGAGACCGGCCACAAACGGGGCTATGAAAATGTATCCCCTGAGTTGACTGCTTGTTAAAGCCTATTTACTTTCTGGGGTGTTTGTGTTGAAATATTTGTGGGATAAGGAGTGCCGTCAAAAGACAATTGGTGGTGGAGAGAACATGATTCTTCATGTGATTTGGAAGTTCTCAGCCTAAAGAGAAGTTCCTCACACTGTACTTTCCTTTTTTTTTTCAACATACAGATGCACACAAACATCCACAATATCACTGCTGCCTAGACCCACCTGCTACCATCTCCAGGGTCCGCATCTCTCTACGCCACATGGCCTCAAACTGCATGATTTTGTTTCTCACCTTCGTCCATGCACTTTCAACATTTAGATGAAGCATTTGACCTTTCCATTGTGTTAACAATGGTTGATTTTCAGTTTTTAAGTCTAAGTTTTTTCAAGATGATTGACGGGAGGTATCATCCAACCCATTGGGTATCTCACTGCACCCTCATATCTATTGTGACCTGCCATATCTTGAAATATACAGACAGATGGATTAAAAGTACATTTACATTGTAATACTTCTGACAGCCAACTTTCTAACTCTGCCCATGAAATTTGGACATTCGTTTTCCCATTGTGCTGTAAGTGTTAGAAAACGTATATGGGCAAAAGGTTTTCCTAACCATGTGACCTGAGCAGGAAAAACCTTGGCTGTAGCTATAACTATCAGAGCCTTTTTCAGAGGTTATTCAGGAACATTGTCCTCTGCTGTCTACATTCTATTTTGCAAATGTGAAAATAAAAAAGCACTATAAAGATGACAACATTAATTCAATTCCATATTACATTTGTTATATTTTCAGCAATCTATCAATTTCCAAAAGTTATCTATCTGGATTTCGCCTATCAGATAGGATAAAATGAATACAAATAAAATGAATACAACAGGTCAATGATTCATCCCTTCTAATCATTCTATTTCTATGCATTTAATCCTATCAAATAGCCAAAATCCGGATAGATACCTTTTGAAAAAGTGAGCGCTGAAGTCCAATAGCCCAGGGACCGGTTTGTCCACTGAAAATTCCCAAAAAAAGAGACTGTGTGTTAAAATAGTTATATGCTGTTGAGTCTACCTAATCCGTAAAGTTTAAGAAAATCCCATTGTTTTTGGACCAGCGGCAGGTAGCCTAGCAGTTAAAAGAGTTGGGCCAGTAACCTAAATGTCGATGGTTCGAATCCCTGAGATGGCAAGGTGGAAAATCTGCCATTCTGCCCTTGAGCAAGGCAGTTAACCCCCAACAATTGTTTCCAGGATGTCGATTAAGGCATGCAGCTCTTGTGGCATGCAAATGAAAAGTAGCCTTATCTTGCTGCAAAAGGAGTCACTTTGAAAACACGAGAACAAACTAAAAGGGAGTTCTTGGTTAGATCAATGTGAATTGGGATGTGGCCATTGTCATAGATATTTAATTAAATAAAACTGCTTGCACTCACTTTTCAGAATGCGTTTTTGGATTGGGATGGATAATAGGCATTCAGAAAAAGCCAGCAACGGGTTGGCCCAAGGGTTTATTAAGGTGCTAAATTAGTAGGCCTAGTGTAAAATTTTGTTATGGCAAAGAAGGGTAAAGTCAATTCCTCACAAAAGGGGCATACATAATGGTAGCGTTTACATATGTTGATCATGGGAAATATGAAAAAAGATCCAGAATTTGATTGCTTAGGAAAGGTCTACTTTGCCAGTTCTGGACTGTTTCTAAATGCTTTATTTTACTATTTGTTTAGATTAGGCTATGGCTATAACTAAACAATATAGGCATACTTCCTTGTCACAGTGCAATTCCGTTTTGGTTCTACACTTGTTCTCATTGGACGCATCATTTCTCCGAAGGGTGGCGTTTTACACCACTTTCGGCAGCTTCCCTGAAAACGAAGGTCCCCTTCACCAGTCGTATCAGCAATTCAGACTGCAATGCAAGTCCGAAGGGTCATTGTGAATGAATCGAGAGGGTGAAGTGTAGCGCATTCCTTGGGAGAGAATCCAACCCTTTATTTTTCTCTCCCAGCCGGGCAACTTGATGCAGGAGTTCTGGCTGAAATTGGGAGCTTCGTGGTCGGTAGGGAAATTAGAAGGATTATTCTAACCGAAATAGCGAGTAGGCTATTTTTGCAACATCAATTTATAGGCTACTTTGCGTCGCAGAGATTTCGTCCGTAACTTTTTGTCATCCGTTTCCGTGACCATGGGTTCACAACAAACTCACTTGTACGCGTGGGCATTGATGATAGTCGCGGTTTTCTGTCAACGGGGTCATGAAAGTTGCCCGGAGAAAGATTTAGAGAAAAGGGAAGAGGAGGCGAGCGTCGTTTTGACTGGCACCGTGGAAGAAATCATGAACATGGACCCAGTGCACAATACATACTCTTGCAAGGTGAGTCTGACTGTCCTAGCGTGAGTTGATCGATTTCTGTTGGATGAGCCTGCTGCTGAATCTTTAACCGCAGGCTACAAAGTAGCAGTCTTGTTGAAACCGTTACAACGTATCACATGTTTCTGATGAGTAGGGTAGGCCTACATGTAACTCCAAAGGTGCACCTGTCAAATCACAGCCAATACCAGACCACTTCTCTTCCAATGTCATTTTAGAATATTTCAACTGCGGTCATTCGAATCATTGCATCGGTTTTAGTAGGCCTACTCATACATTCGCAAAGCTTAAAATAAAGGAAATAGTTGAACAAATACGTAACAATATCGCCCCTTTTAACAAACCAGTTTTATTACGTATTTTAGGCTAATAAACCCTTTCATACATACATAGGGAACACATAAAGGGAAGGTCAATTGAGCTCTAATGATTTAAATGCTTGAATTCGCTATAAGGCTTTACATTTGCTGTTCTTCGGAAGACTTTATTCATAGGCATGAGGTAGTATTTGACAATTACCCTGTCACACAGCACAACACTAAAGATCCGTATCTTACTTGTTCCTTAAGGTTTTTACCGTCTAACCATCAATTATATAGCTACTGGACGTACTGCCACGTAATCATCTCAAACATGTAGTGAACCACCTGCCAGTGCCCTTGACCGACCTGCAAACTGCATCCACGTGTATAGTCAGTGGTCCATTTTGTGGTATGTTGAAAACGGTATGCATCTCTGGAAGCAATAAACTCATTTTTTTGTTGTTGTTGCAAACATGACAAACCAATATACCGGTAGGATAAAGAGAAAAATACAACTTTATTGTCAAATGGAAATTTAATATTTTGCGTCTTGTGTTATCCCTAACTCCGCAGACATCACAGACAAGAGGCTGGAAGCAGCACAGTGTCAGCCGCAAACATATGTCCCTGCAGCAGGTTATGGGTTAAAGGGCCTTGCTCTAGGGCACAATGGCAGTAGGTTGCACCTAAGATTCTGATGCCAGCAACCCTTAAAATCATGTAGTAATGTGTACTGTTAACAGATAGATAAATAAATATTCAATTAAAATGGGTGGGGGAAAAGCTTGTTGTGCTGCATTAAGATTAAAAGGGCTGTAAAGAAGTTATTCCAATGTAGCCCAATTTTGAGCGATATACAGTAGCATATTCATACACTTGTGAAATCCATGACCGTAGTCCTCACAGAAGCCAATCCTGCAATTAACACTCCACCACAAACCCCTCTGTGTTGTCTATCATTGAGAAATTCCTTTGTCATTCATTGTAAAAAAAACACAGTGGCAGTCAGCGCTCTGCAACCTGCTGGTTAGTCTATGGTTCCTTGGCTCTTGATTTGGGATGTAGATAAGTTGTCCCATTTTGTGATCTGGACCACCAAATGAGACCAGCCCATGAAGTGAAATGAAAACCTACCAATGAATGTGCAAAATCTTCTGTTGGAAATAAGGTTATGGTTTAGGAGATGTAGTCCAGGAAAGTAAGTAAGTTATTCAACTCTGTTACTCTCTGCTGTATACAATTTGGCCCTTTTAAAATGTGTATTACAATAAGTGCTTTGGAGAATAAGTCCCTGCAATACCTTAGATTAGTCCTGGAGTCCTGGAGTCCTGGCTGAAATCTATTTGTTGAACTAAAATGATTGCAAAATATTTTTGCTATTAAATGTTTGCTTCAAGGTTACTGCAAAATGACATCATAAACCATATGACAACTTTCCACTTGCAGACATCATATCCTGTTTATGATGTCATCTTGTTCAGTCTACCTTTAAAGTTACAGCCTCAATAAAGAGCTAAACCCCCACTGTCTTTCTCCATGGCCCTGGTAAAGGTGAGGGTGTGGCGGTACCTGAAAGGAAAGACGATGGTCAATGGCAAGGTTCTTTTGGACGGTGGCAACAAGGTGATGATTGGTGGTTTTGGGGACCCTGAGGTCTGCGACAACCAGGTTGCCTCTGGCGACACGCGCATTTTCTTTGTCAACCTGGCTCCGGAGTTCATGTGGCCAACGCACAAGAATGAGCTGATGCTCAACTCCAGCCTGATGAGGATTACCCTGCGCAACCTGGAGGAGGTGGAGCACTGTGTGGACGGTAAGCCGCCATTTTGTTGTCTACTCTCTCTCACTGTCTCAACAGGACTGTATGGAGTACACACCCCATCTCTGTTTAAGTGTCCCATCTAATATAGCTGCAAGTGGCAGCCAGGTGAACTGAATGTGTTGTTGCTGAACCTCTACACATTAGCCTGAGGAGAGTCAATTTCATGGAAATTGAAATACAAGTGTTTCAGGAGTGGCCACCTGCTCGTTTTTATGATTATTTAAAGGTTATTCTGACAGTTGTATGGGGCAGTCACATTGTAAAGCTAGGCATCACAAATCCCTGCTCTCATGCATCACAAGTAGGTGCTGTCTGAAATGTCATAGCTGTAGGGTTACACCCACAACTCTGTTTCCCAGTACTCAGAAAAATTGGGACACCTGAGTCATCTAAGCATGTTGGTTGTCATGGTGAATGTGGTGCAGCCCTGCTCTGGTCTGTCAGCCCTCAAGGAGGTATGTGTGTCCCCTTTGATGAGCACCTTCAGAGACAGTAAATTACCTTCCTGAGGCTTGACCCCTAACCTTTGACCCTAGTCAGTGGAACGTTTTATGTAGTCAGGGGAGCTCCTTAAGTCTTTTTACATATCACCCGGAGCTTTGAGTTATTTACTGGGGACGACATTTCTCACACTCTTTTAGCAGTTGACCGTTATGTTCACACCACTGTTAGTGGCAAAGCCTTGGTGCCATAAAGAGACAGCCTTTCTCATTTTATCTAAACAGAGGCAGAGTCGGGAGCAGGTGGAAACTAAAGTGGAGAACGAATGAATGGATCAGATTTGTCTGTGCTTGAGAACATAGTTTTTGAGGAGCTTCCGGAGTTTGGGAGAAAAAGGACACAAATAATCTATTTTAGCCAAACGCAGCTGTAGATACCGAAAACGTCCCCACTGCAATAAGAGTTAATTTAAAAGGTTTGCCTCTTAGGTATTTTTTTGTAGAGAACCCATTTGTCAGCCACTATAAGAAGACCCATACCCGTGACTAATGAGTCCGTGACTATGCCCTTCTGTGGCATCAAGCATGGCTTGTTGCTGGTGGTTGACAATGCTGTCAAAAGTAAGACTCCACGGCCTTCATAAGAAGGCCTCAAATACCAGGGAAAACAGACTGTGCCTGACTCATTCGTGGTAGCAGGTGATTCCAATGGTCACAGCTTGCTTATAGTGTTTGGTTGAGTTTGGCACACACACTTTGCCTTGTTGCAAAGAGGGGAGTTTCTTCACTCTAGCAACTACTGTATAGATATAGAAAGTGTCCTTTTTTTGTTGTGGGTGCCTTGTGTTTGAAGAGGTTCTTAGCATGGCCAGAGGAGCCCCATATTTCACATAACCGGCTAGAGGGCCTAGTGTTATGTATTTTTCTATTTTATTTCACCATTATTTAACCAGGTAGGCCAGTTGAGAACAAGTTCTCATTTACAACTGCAATCTGGCCAAGATAAAGCAAAGCAATAGGCCAATAGTAGCGAAGTAATTACAATTTAGCAAATTAACACTGGAGTGATAGATGATGAAGTGCAAGTAGAAATACTGGTGTGCAAAAAAAGTCAATAAAAACAATATGGGGATGTGGTAGGTAGTTGGATGGGCTATTTACAGATGGGCTGTGTACAGCTGCAGCGATCGGTAAGCTGCTCAGATAGCTGATGCTTAAAGTTAGTGAGGGAGATATGTTTCCACCTTCAGTGATTTTTGCAATTAGTTCCAGTCATTGGCAGCAGAGAACTGGAATGAAAGGTGGCCAAAAGAGGTGTTGGCTTTGGGGATGACCAGTGAGATAATACCTGCTGGAGCGTGTGCTACGTGTGGGTGTTGTTATGGTGACCAGTGAGCTGAGATAAGGCAGAGCTTTACCTAGTAAAGACTTATAGATGACCTGGGGCCAGTGGGTCTGGCGACGAATATGTAGCGAGGGCCAGCTGACGAGAGCATACAGGTTGCAGTGGTAGGTTGTATATGGGGCTTTGGTGAGAAAACAGATAGACTGCATCCAGTTTGCTATCACAGTGCCGAGTAAAGTGTTGGAGGCTATTTTGTAAATTACATCGTTGAGGATCGGTAGGATAGTCAGTTTTACGAGGGTTTGTTTGGCAGCGTGAGTGAAGGAGGCTTTTGCGAAATAGGAAGCAGATTCTAGATTTAATTTTGGATTGGAGAAGCTTAATATGTGACTGGAAGGACAGTTTACAGTCTAACCAGGCACCTAGGTATTTGTAGTTGTCCAAATATTCTAATTCAGAACCGTCCAGAGTAATGATGCTAGTCGAGCGGGCAGGTGTGCGGGCAGCGATCGGTTTGAAGAGCATGCATTTAGTTTTACTAGCGTTTTAAGAGCAGTTGGAGGCCACGGAAGGAGTGTTGTATGGCATTGAAGCTCGTTTGGAGGTTTGAACAGTGTCCAAAGAAGGGCCAGATGTATAGAGAATGGTGTCGTCTGCGTAGAGGTGGATCAAGGAATCACCTGCAGCAAGAGTGACATCATTGATGTATACAGAGAAGAGAGTCGTCCCGAGAATTGAACCTTGTGGTACCCCATAGAGACTGCCAGAGGTCCGGACAACAGGCCCTCCGATTTGACACACTGAACTCTGAGAAGTAGTTGGTGAACCAGGCTAGGCAGTCATTTGAGAAACCAAGGCTATTGAGTCTGCCGATAAGAATACGGTGATTGACAGAGACGAAAGCCTTGGCCAGGTTGATGAAGACTGCTGCACGGTACTGTCTTTTATCGATGGGGGTTATGATATCGTTTAGTACCTTGAGCGTGGCTGTGGTGCAGCTTCATTAAATAGTACCCGCAAAACACCAGTCTCAACGTCAACAGTGAACCGGCGACTCCGGGATGCTGGCTTTCTAGGCAGAGTTGCAAAGAAAAAGCCATATCTCAGACTGGCCAATACACATAAAAGATTAAGATGGGCAAAAGAACACAGACACTGGACAGAGGAACTCTGCCTAGAAGGCCAGCATCCCGGAGTCGCCTCTTCACTGTTGACTTAGAGACTGGTGTTTTGCGGGTACTATTTAATGAAGCTGCCAGTTGAGGACTTGTGAGGTGTCTGTTTCTCAAACTAGACCCTCTTGCTCAGTTGTGCACCGGGGCCTCCCACTCCTCTTTCTATTTTGGTTAGGGCCAGTTTGCGCTGTTCTGTGAAGGGAGTAGTACACAGCGTTGTGTGAGATCTTCAGTTTCTTGGCAATTTCTCGCATGGAATAGCTTTAAATGTTTTTAAAACAAGAATAGACTGACGAGTTTCAGAAGAAAGGTCTTTGTTTATGGCCATATTGAGCCTGTAATCGAACCCACAAATGCTGACGTTCCAGATACTGAACTAGTCTAAAGAAGACCAGTTTTATTGCTTCTTTAACCACTTAGGGAGAAGCGGCGCGCTACCCGGTGAAATGTAAGGCGCCAAATTCAAAATCCAAAAATTGAATTATTAAACATTCATCAATATACAAGTGTTGCATTGTCATCAAAAGTATCACCAATATAAATATCACCAATATTTATTTATGCATTAGCATAAATTCATATCCAGCGCGGGTCACACAAAACCCATATGAGCTAAAATAAATCACTTACCTCTCGAAGAACTTCTGCTGAGGGCTTCCCAAGTGTCCAACGAAGAAAGAGATCCAATGGTTCTTTTGTTAGAAAAAGTATTTATTATATCCATAAATCTCCATTTGGCACGTTATGTTCAGAAATCCACCGTCGAGTCGCCCATTGAACCGTGAAGAGAACGCGTTCAAATTATACGTATCATATTTCTCCAAACAAATCAAACATCATTTTTAATGTATCCTTTTATGTATATTTACTATAATATTTCAACCGGATTATAACCTAAACGTTATAAAAGGAAAATAAAGTGGGGCGCGCTCACGTTCGCATGCCCGGAAAATCTTGTTAACATTTCTACTTCCTTCAGTAATTCTTCTTCTGTATGGTTCTGTTCAGTGCTAAAGCCTCAACACTGTCCAGAGACTGTTGACATCCAGTGGAAGCCATAGGTACTGCAATCTAGGAGCTAAACTCCATGTATTTCAATAGAAAGTCTATGGAAAAGAGGAAATGTCACAACAACAACAAAAATTCTGGACAGAAATTCCTCGGGTTTTCGTCTGCTATATCAGTTCAGTTATACTCACAGACATTATTTTAACACTCTTAGAAACTTCAGTGTTTCCTATCCAATAGTACTAATTATGTGCATATCCTATTTTCTGGGCCTGAGTGGCAGGCATTTTACTTTGGGCACGTCAGACTCTCCAAAACCGTCACCTCTGCTGCCGCTCCCTAAGAAGTTAATGAGGACAACATTTTTCAGCTGTGCTAACATAATTGCAAAAGGGTTTTCTAATGATCAATTAGCCTTTTAAAATGATAAACTTGGATTAGCTAACACAACGTGCCATTGGAACACAGGAGTGATGGTTACTGATAATGGGCCTCTGTACATTTATGTAGATATTCCATAAAACAATCTGCCGTTTCCAGCTACAATAGTCTTTTCAACTTTAACAATGTCTACACTGTATTTCTGATCAATTTGATGTTATTTTAATGGACAAAAAACAAGGAAGTGACCCCAAACTTTTGAACGGTAGTGTACATGTTCTGACTGAGACACTCATCCTCTCACATTGTTGAATTGCACCTTGCAGAAGCCGATAAGCGAAGACCCGAGCACTGCATCTTCCTCTCCCTTTGTTTCCTCGAGCAACTACTATTCATTGACATGTTAGCATATTCAATTGTGCCTCGCTCACCAAGTTGTCAGGTAATGTGTCAAAATCAAGAAGTCATTTGCAGGGCTTTGGAAAACACAATAATACGTCTGTCTGTGAAATTGTATGGAGGGATACGAGACTTAACCGTATGCCTGGGGGCTTCATTTTCTGAGAACTGAGAAAATGTAAATTCACTCTTGTCGGGGTTTTTTTTCTCCTATGCTGTGTTAATGACTGAGGGAAATGGAGAGAGTCAGCCAGGGAGAGGGAATGGAGAGGAATCCCACTTGATGGATAGGTGTTGAACTTACAGGGAGATGCTATCTGTCCCGGTTTGTTTATCAGCTGTTTTCTTTTTTAACTCCACTTGATGCCAATACAGTCATCCCCTCAAGGCTGTCAGGGGAGAGCAACAAAGGGATTTATCTTCCCCTCTGTCTTCATCATCTCCTCAGACGTCACTAGAGGATGACTCGCCTGATGTCAAGAGAATGTCGGGATGCTTTCGCCATTTGTAATTCGCTGTCAATAGCTCACAATGCCAGAGTAGACCACTTACCATCATTTGGGGTTTCCTTCCTTATTCAATGTATACAGATTAGAATTGCACATAGGAATTTGAGCCCTTTTCAATGTCATGATATTTGTCTTTACCACATATAGCTTTGTTGAGGAGGAGTAGGGGGGTATTTGACAAACCCAAAGAAATGTGAGAGAATAATCCCAGACCCAGACAGTCCCTCTCAGAAGTCTGAGAGGGCACTGAGGTCTTTGGTTCTTATTTCTTTATCCCAAACTACTAATTTACAAGCTCCCCTTTCGAGTTAAGAGAGTCATGGGAAGTCATGGATCCGAGCAGGGTGACTCGGAGTGTACTTTTCTCAGTATACTTTAACGTATTCGGCTGTCTGTGGGTTGGCGTCCCTGGGTGTGTGCCGTGTGTATGTGCGTGCACAATGTGAATTTTTGCGGTGAAGTGAATGGAAGGCAATGAGAAGATGAGGGGTTAGGGGCGAGCAACATGTAGAGCGATGTACCTGTTTGCCAGCTACTCCCGAGTCTCGAGAGTTATTACACTTTTTAGATTTTAATAAAAATTGTCGGAGTGCAGTGCCTGACCGGAATAGCAATGAAGGGTTCCAAATGAAAAAGACAGGAGAGAGAGAGGAGGGGATCACTTCACCTTGCCTCCTTGACTTATTGCCCTACATGTGACTCTGTTTGGTTCCTGATAAGAATCACTGATGGAATTGATGGCTCATAGAAAGATGCATGTATAGACAGAACGACACCATGGGTCTGCCACTCCTTTCATACATACTAGCATATACAGTTAGACATAATGCCATATAACCTGAATGTAAAATCTCCAAAAAGCTCAAATGGTATTTTGTGTAGTTAAGTGAGGAGACCGTAGACCAATTTGAGTTGAAGCAAAGGCGTGTTGATGTTTATTGTCTAAGAAATGGGGTGAGGTTCATCCTTCCTCTAATTGTCAGTTGTCATCTCAAACATTTTATAATAGTTGTAAAAATCTGCCAAAAAATGTAATGTATCCATTAGCATTTTTTACCTCTGAATTCTTTACCCTTAGGGAACAATTTTGAAACGTTCAGTAGGACTAGATGCCTTTCATTCAACCGTTCATGGAGTGCTCTGGTTCTTCAACACAGCCTTGGGCTGTACAGGGAGCGCTACAATGAACAAAAATATAAACGCAGTATGTAAAGTGTTGGTCCCATGTTTCATGAGCTTAAATAAAAGATCCCAAAAGCTTATTTCACACACATTTTTGGCCCAAATTTGTTTACATCCCTGTTAGTGAGCATTTCTCCTTTTCCAAGATAATCCATCCACGTGACAGGTGTGGCATATCAAGAAGCTGATTAAACAGCATAATCATTACTAGGGATGTGACAAATGGGCAATTTTGCTTAACGTTTAAACAGCCATTTTTTTTTAATTGGTTTTCTGTATAAAACGATAAAATATCGGAAAATTCCATATCAATTAACAATGCAGAATAATAGTCATTATGTATGTATGACTGCTATTTATATCTACCGCAACCCTTTACAGACACTGAACGCAGTTACAGTAACATGCCGCTTAGTGTTGGCCAATATTACAATATAATCGGAAATCAACAATGTTTGACAGACATTGTCATCGTGATGTGACAAACGACAGTTTTTATATATTATGATTTTTTACAGATGATAGTTTAACCTATTTGAACACAACGGCACCGCGGGCAGCACACAACAATGCAGCTCACAGCCGGGCAACACACGAATTGACCTACCTATTCCTATTTGCCATCACCTTTTTCAATAAATATGTAAGTAAACAGCCTACTATTAACATAATGCAATAGTGGGCATGCAATATAGATTGTAGACGGCGGTAGAGTGCCAAAAGCTGCGCAAAATGTCAGGACATTTCTCTATCTCACCTCTCCAATGTCGGATGATCATCGGCCTTTTGCAGAGGACATTCCGTTGTCTGGCTTCTTTTAAAAGCTTCATTTTCCTTTTTGTCCCAATTTTATTTGAGTGTGACTTGTTGGTCTAAGCATATCTTTCATGATCAACTTTCATATGAATCTAGGAGGCCAGTAACAGAGTTCTATCTCAAAGTAATGTTTGTGAATAGCCTAAATAAAAACATGATATGGTATTAATGAGACGGAGACCCAACAATTGCAAGACAGCCTAATTGAATCGGAAGTTTAACAAACCTTGTAAGTTTCTAGCCTCCACCTTCCCAAAGCTTTAGGAAAAATAAATTGGTTTGCAAGGATTTTCCGGCAGCACACAAACAGCCAATACTATAAGCCTACACTAGGCTTAATGTCAATAAAATTTGCGATAAACGTTACTTGTATAAGTTAAACTTCTAAACAGATATATATTATTGTGGAAGTGTTTATTCATATCCTTGAGTTGCACAATGGGCATTACATAAGCTCCCACAGCAGTGCTTTCGATAAACGGGAACATGATGACTTTAAAAATAACCCACATTTGGATGGGCTACAAATGACACAATAAATAAAGTGAACAAAATAAGAATATTCTAGCCTAGGCTACATTTATTTAAAATAAAACACATCTGTGAATATAGGCTTTGAAAAGTAATTAGAACCATTCAGGCAATTATTTATTTTCATTATATATTCACCTACCTAAAGGTTTCTGGCAAGGAACACAACTATGTTCACCTTTTCTTTCTTTAGTAGACTGTGGAGTGGGACACAGTGCATTCAGAAAGTATTCAGACCCCTTGTCCTCTCACTGTCAACTGTGTTTATTTTCAGCAAACTTAACATGTGTAAATATTTGTATGAACATAAGATTCAACAACTGAGACATAAACTGAACAAGTTCACAGACATGTGACTAACAGAAATGGAATAATGTGTCCCTGAACAAAGGGGGTCAAAATCAAAAGTAAGTCAGCTGCATTAAGTACTGCAGTGCATCTCCTCCTCATGGACTGCACCAGATTTGCCAGTTATTGCTGTTACCACACTCTTCCACCAAGGTACCTGCAAGTTCCCAGACATTTCTGTCGGGAATGGCCCTAGCCCTCACCCTCCGATCCAACAGGTCCCAGACGTGCTAAATGGGATTGAAATCCGGGCTCTTCGATGGCCATGGCAGAACACTGACATTTCTGTCTTGCAGGAAATCACGCACAGAACAGCAGTATGGCTGGTGGCATTGTCATGCTGGAGGGTCATGTCAGGATGAGCCTGCAGGAAGGGTACCACATGAGGGAGGAGGATGTCTTCCCTGTAATGCACATCATTGAGATTGCCTGCAATGACAACAAGCTCAGTCCGATGATGCTGTGACACACCGCCCCAGACCATGACGAACCCTCCACCTCCAAATCGATCCCACTCCAGAGTACAGGCCTTGGTCTAAAGCTCATTCCTTCAACGATAAACGCGAATCCGACCATCACCCCTGGTGAGACATCACCCCTGGTGACACTTTTTGCCAGTCCTGTCTGGTCCAGCGACGGTGGGTTTGTGCCCATAGGCGACGTTATTGCCGGTGATGTCTGGTGAGGACCTGCCTTACAACAGGCCTACAAGCCCTCAGTCCAGCCTCTCTCAGCCTATTGCGGACAGAGCACTGATGGAGGGATTGTGTGTTCCTGGGGTAACTTGGGCAGTTGTTATTGCCGCCATCCTGTACCTGTCCCGCAGGTGTGATGTTTGGATGTACCGATCCTGTGCAGGATCCTGTGCAGGTGTTGTTACACGTGGTCTGCCGCTGCAAGGACGAGCAGCTGTCCGTCCTGTCTGCCTGTAGCGCTGTCTTTGGCATCTCACAGAACAGACATTGCAATTTATTGCCCTGGCCACATCTGTAGTCCTCATGCCTCCTTGCAGCATGCCAAAGGCACGTTCACGCAGATGAGCAGGGACCCTGGGCATCTTTCTTTTGGAGTGTTTCAGAGTCAGTAGAAAGGCCTCTTTAGTGTTCTAAGTTTTCATAACTGTGACCTTAATTGCCTACCGTCTGTAAGCTGTTAGTGTCTTATCGACCGTTCCACAGGTGCATGTTCATTAATTGTTTATGGTTCATTGAACAAGCATAGGAAACAGTGTTAAAACCGTTTACAATGAAAATCTGTGAAGTTAGACAGGGTCTTTCAAGACAGGGTTTTATTTTTTTGCTGAGTGTGTGTGTGTGAGTTTACTAATGGTAAAAGGTTTTAGAACACCTACTCATTCAAGAGTTTTTCTTTTATTTTTACTATTTTCTACATTGTAATAGTGATGACATCAACTATTAAATAACATTCATGGATTCATGTAGTAACCAAAAAAGTGTTTAAACAAATCAATATATTTGAGATTCTTCAAATTGCCATCCTTTACCTTGATTACAGCATTGCACACTCTTGGCATTCTCTCAACCAACTTGTATTTATATTAACTGGTGTGCCTTAAGTACATTTGTGGAATTTCTTTCCTTAATGCGTTTGAGACAATCAGTTGTGCTGTGACAAGGTAGGGGTGGTATACAGAAGATAGCCCTATTTGGTAAAATACCAAGTCCATATTATGGCAAGAACAGCTCAAATAAGCAAAGAGAAACGACAGTCCATTGTTATTTTTAGACATGAAGGTCAGTCAATAAGGAAAATGTCAACAACTTTGTAACGTTATTCAAGTGCAGTCGCAAAAACCATCAAGCGCTATGGTTTAAACTGGCTCTCATGAGGACCGCCACAGGAATGGAAGACCCAGAGTTACCTCTGCTGCAGAGGTTAAGTTCACAGACTTACCAGCCTCAGAAATTGCAGCCAATATAAATGTTTCAGAGTTCAAGTAACCAACACATCTCAACATCAACTGTTCAGAGGAGACTGAATCAGGCCTTCATGGTTGAATTGCTTCAAAGAAACCACTACTAAAGGACACCAATAAGAAGAAGAGACTTGCTTGGGCCAAGAAACACGAGCAATGGACTTTAGACTGGTGGATATTTCTCCTTTTGGTCTGGAGTCCAAATTGTTGATTTTTGGTTCCAACCGCCGTGTCTTTGTGAGACGCGGTGTGGGTGAACGGATTATCTCTGCATGTGTATTACCCACTGTAAAGCATTGAGGAGGTAGTGTTATGGTGTGGGGGTACTTTGCTGGTGACACTTATTTTTTTTCGAATTCAAAGCACACTTAACCAGCATGGCTACCATAGCATTTTGCATTAATACGACATCCCTTCTGGTTTGCGCTTAGTCCCACTATCATTTTGTTTTTAACAGGACAATGACCCAACACACCTCCAGGCTGTGTAAGGACTATATTACCAAGAAGCGGAGTGATTGAGTGCTGCATTAGATGACCTGGCCTCCACAATTCCCCGACCTCAACCAAATTGAGATGGTTTGGGATGAGTTGGACCGCAGAGTGAAGGAAAAGCAGCCAACATGTGCTCAGCATATGTGGTAACTCCTTCAAGACTGTTGGAACAGCATTCCAGGTGAAGCTGGTTGAAAGAATTCCAAGTGTTCAAAGCTGTCATCAAGGCAAAGGGTGGCTACTTTGAAGAATCAAAAATATAAAATATATTTTAACACTTTTGGTTAATACATGATTACATGTTATTTCATAGTTTTGATGTTCTCACTATTATTCTACGATGTAGATAATAGTAAAAATAAAGAAAAACCCTTGAATGAGTAGGTGTTCTTTTTACCGTGTGTGTGCGTACACACACACACACACACACTACCGTTCAAAAGTTTGGGGTCATTTAGAAATGTCCTTGTTTTTGAAAGTAAAGCAAATTTCTGTCCATTAAAATATCATCAAATTGATCAGAAATACAGTGTAGACATTGTTAATGTTGTAAATGACTATTGTAGCTGGAAACGGCTGATTTTATTTTTTTATGGAATATCTTCATAGGCCCATTATCAGCAATCATCACTCCTGTGTTCCAATGGCACGTTGTGTTAGCCTTTTTAAAATGATAAACTTTGATTAGCTAACTGATTATTAGAAAACCCTTTTGCAATTAGTTTGAGAAACGGACGCCTCACAAGTCCTCAACTGGCAGCTTCATTAAATAGTACCCGCAAAACGTCAACAGTGAAGAGGCGACTCCGGGATGCTGCCCTTCTAGGCGGAGTTGCAAAGAAAAAGCCATATCTCAGACTGGCCAATAAAAAGAAAAGATTAAGATGGGCAAAAGAACACAGACACTGGAAATAGGAAGATTAGAAAAAAGTGTTATGGACAGACAAATCTAAGTTTGAGGTGTTCGAATCACAAAGAAGAACATTCATGAGACACAGAAAATGAAAAGATGCTGGAGGAGTGCTTGACGCCATCAAGCATGGTGGAGGCAATGTGATGGTCTGGGGAGCTTTGGTGGTGGTAAAGTGAGAGGTTTGTACAGGGTAAAAGGGATCTTGAAGAAGTACGGCTAGAACTATTTAGGGAAGAAGCAGTCAGCTGGTATTCTGTCTGTGTTATCCACTCCATTGTAGTCACCGTATCTCAACCCTATTGAGCTGTTGTGGGAGCAGCTTGACCGTATGGTACGTAAGAAGTGCCCATCAAGCCAATCCAACTTGTGGGAGGTGCTTCAGGGAGCATGGGGTGAAATTTCTTCATATTACCTCAACAAATTGACAACTAGAATGCCAAAGGTCTGTAAGGCTGTAATTGCTGCAAATGGAGCAATTCTTTGATGAAAGCAAAGTTTGTAGGACACAATTATTATTTCAAATAAAAATCATTATTTATAAACTTGTCAACGTCTTGACTATATGTCCTATTCATTTTTCATGGAAAACAAGAATTTCTAAGTGACCCCAAACTTTTGAGTATGTATGTATGTATGTATGTATGTGCGCCCATCTCAGTGAACTAATCCGTTGCGGTGGCCTAGACTAAATGCCAATTTATGCTTGATCTGAAATTGTTGTCGGAGGGTGTGACACAATTTGCGACATCTCCAGAGGCATGAAGAGGCCAATAAAAGCTCCATACCGCATCCCACATTTTGTGCGACATTGAAGGTCCCCGATAACACAGTGGCCTCCATTTTTAAATGGAGTAAGTTTGGAACCACCAAGACTCTTCCTAGAGCTGGCCAGCCAAACTGAGCTTTCGGTGAAGGGTCAGGGAGGTGACCAAGAACCCGATGGTCACTCTGACATATCGTTCCTCTGTGGAGATGGGAGAACTTTCCAGAAGGACAACCATCTCTCCAGCACTCCTCCAATCAGGCCAGACAAAAGCACATGACAGCCTGCTTGGAGTTTGCCAAAAGGCACCTAAAGACTCAGATCATGAGAAACTAGATTTTCTGGTCTCATGAAACCAAGATTGAACCTTTTGGCCTGAATGCCAAGCGTCACGTCTAGAGGAAACATGGCACCATGCCTACGGTGAAGCATGTTGGTGGTAGCAAAGTACAGAGACATCCTTGATGAAAACCTGCTCCAGAGCCTCCGTACACAGCCAAGACAACGCAGGAGTGGCTTCGGGACAAGTCTCTGAATTTCCTTTGAGTGGCCCAGCTAGAACCCGGACTTGAACATCTCTGGGGAGACCTGAAAATAGCTGTGCAGCAATGCTCCCCATGCAACCTGACAGCACTTGAGAGAATCTGCAGAGAAGCAATACAGTTGTGCCAAGCTTGTAGCATTTTTTTTTTTTTTTTGCTTTGTCTTTATGGGGTATTGTGTGTAGATTGGTGAGTGGAATTCTTTTTAACCAATTTTGGAATGAGGCTGTAAAGTAACAATGTGGACAAAGTCAAGGGGTCTGAATACTTTCTGAAGGCTGTGTGTGTGCGCACACTGAACAAAAAATATAAACGCAACATGGAAAAAACATGCAAGCAACATCGGCGAGTCTGGGCACTGATGGGTGAACTTGTTTTGCAAGTCAGCAGGCAATGACATGCAGAGTTGATCCAATCCTCATCAGTTTGGGCAAATCCAAAGGGTCCAAAAGTGTAAACCCCACACACCGGGAGCCTGTCACTTGCAAATGAGTCATCCTCTCAGCAGCACTTTGCCCAAGCGCGCGTGTCAGAAATCGCACAATCATGTCCGACATCGCTCTACCACCACTACCTCCTGATGAGGACGCAACACCCTTGGCTGTATCTAAAATAAATGTTTTTTTATTTTCTCAGAATTGAACGATTCATCATACCGGACAAATGTTTGTTATGCTTACCAGAATTTCAGGAAATACTAATGTTCAAGAACTCATGGTCGAACCTAAAAAAACACCATTGAGGTAAGCCTACTGTTAGAATAACATTAACTAACCTAGCAAGCCCACATTTTGCTAACGCAACAAGCGGTGTTAGTTGATGCTAGCTAATCCTATACCTAAATAGTTCATTAGCTTGTAGCTACCTACTTTAGCTGGCTAAGATGTGCCCAGATTCGGAAGCTTTGTGAGATAACAATTTAACTAAACTGACATGAGCTAACTAGCGAGCTTGTTAACAAGCTATCTAGCTAACTAGTAGTTTCTGAATCTGGGCACATTTTAGTCAGCTAACATCAGTCTACCTTTTCTCTAAACACGTGGGCAAGTTAACTAATGTTAGCTTTCTAATTTTAGGGAACACCCAGTTAGCTAGCCATTTTATTCCTTGTGTTAGTTAATAAAGTTGTTCTTACCTAGCTAATTACTGTAGACTTAAGTTATTTATGTAACCTACTAGCTAGATCAAATAACATTTAGTTTTTTCTCTTTGTAATTTTAAATGGTGGTCAGAAACTCATTTAACTGTTGTTTATAGCTTTAACATTAGGATCCTATACCTTAAGTATTTGGTGTCTGTAGTTATCTAGCTAAGTAACTGTCTCTTATTTCAGAGAAAGCATGTACACCATCTTAAGAAGTATGGAGAACTGACGGCAATCACACTGAAGAGAAGATCCCCCAAAGACTCCCTCCAAGCAGAGCACATTAATGAAGACATTCTCAAAAAGTAATCAACAAAGCTGTAGTGATGTATGTGGGCTCCAACCATTCGCTGTTGTAGAACAACAACCGTTCAGAGAATTTGTCCAGGATCTGCAGCCTAACTCAAATATCTTATCAAGGCCCACACTGCGCTCTAGGATTGATGAAGCTACCAAGGAAATGAAGGTGACTGAGACCATGAGAGGAGTTGACCACATCACCACCACCAACTGATGGTCTGCAAGAAGACTGAGCTTCATTGGTGTTACAGCCCATTGGATAGACCCTGACAGTCTCAACAGATGCTCAGCAGCCCTGGCCTGTAAACGGTTCAGAGGATCGCACACCTTTGTGTTGGCAGGCGCCCTAAATCCATTCTGAGTTTGAAATCCTGGTTAAGATTGTGAGAGCAACAGACAACGGCTCTAACTTCTTGAAAACTTTCCAAGTTTTGGAGAAGATGAAAACAACAAGACAGAAGCAGTGGGTGGTGAAGCAGCAGTGCTTGCCACCTACTCAACTTAGTATCTACAGTCGATGCTCTGAAAGCAACGTCCGGTGAGGCTTACTAAAAAGTGTCCCGTTCAACATTTGGCAAGTGCCAAGCTCTTTGGAACATGCGGAAGATCCACACTTGCAGTCAAAACGGTTGAAGATTCTTGCGACCTCCAGGTACTGTGCCCGAATGCTACAAGGTGGAACTCCTGTTTCATGGCTGTAGAAATACTCCTGAGGATCTTCAAAGACAAAGGAGAGGCGGCCATCAGAGTTCTCTGCACAGACTTTGAGGTTCCAATGTAAGTAATGATTATGTATTTTGTCATAAGGTCTTGAATGTTGTCTAAATCTGTTGCAGTGTTTCCTGACCCTTTGGGTCACTGTTTCACATGTTGTAGCCATACACTATCATTGATCCATTTAGTCAACTACTCATCCAGCCATTGATTACTGTAGTTAAATCAGGTTAGTGGTCCCCTTTAGTGTAGGGTTAGGAAACAGTATATTTTTAATATAAACTCAGCAAAAAAAGAAATGTATTTTTGTCAGTACCATGTCTTTCAAAGATAATTCGTATGAATCCAAATAACTTCACAGATCTTCATTGTAAAGGGTTTTAACACGGTTTCCCATGCTTGTTCAATGAACCATAAGCAATTAATGAACATGCACCTGTGGAAAGGTCGTTAAGAAACTAACACCTTATAGACGGTTGGCAATTAAGGTCACAGTTATGAAAACTTAGGACACTAAAGAGGCCTTTCTACTGACTGAAAAACGCCAAAAGTAAGATGCTCAGGGTCCCTGCTCATCTGCGTAAACGTGCCTTAGGCATGCTGCAAGGAGGCATGAGGACTACAGATGTGACCAGGGCAATAAATTGCAATGTCCGTACTGTGACACCTAAGACAGCGCTACAGGGAAGCAGGACGGACAGATGATCGTCCTCGCAGTGGCAGACCACGTGTAACAACACCTGCACAGGATCGGTACATCCGAACATCATACCTGCGGGACAGGTACAGGATGGCGGCAACAACTGCCCGAGTTACACCAGGAACGCACAATCCCTCCATCAGGCTGGACTGAGGCAGGTCCTCACCAGACATCACCGGCAACAACGTCGCCTATGGGCACAAACCCTCCACCGCTGGACCAGACAGGACTGGCAAAAAGTGCTCTTCACTGACGAGTCGCGGTTTTGTCTCACCAGGGGTGACGGTCGGATTCACGTTTATCGTCGAAGGAATGAGCGTTACACCGAGGCCTGTACTCTGGAGCGGGATCGATTTGGAGGTGCAGGGTCCGTCTTGGTCTGGGGAGGTGTGTCACAGCATCATCGGATTGAGCTTGTTGTCATTGCAGGCAATCTCAATGATGTGCATTACAGGGAAGACATCCTCCTCCCTCATGTGGTACCCTTCCTGCAGGCTCATCCTGACATGACCTTCCAGCATGACAATGCCACCAGCCATACTGCTCGTTCTGTGCGTGATTTCCTGCAAGACAGGAATGTCAGTGTTCTGCCATGGCCAGCGAAGAGCCCGGATCTCAATCCCATTTAGCACGTCTGGGACCTGCTGGGTAAGAGGGTGAGGGCTGGGGCCATTCCCTCCCAGAAATGTCTGGGAACTTGCAGGTGATTTGGTGGAAGAGTGGGGTAACATCTCACAGTAAGAACAGGCAAATCTGGTTCAGTCCATGAGTAGAGATGCACTGCAGTACTTAATGCAGCTGGTGGCCACACCAGATACTGACTGTTACTTTTGATTTTGAGCCCCCTTTTGTTCAGGGACACATTATTCCATTTCTGTATACACGTGTCTGTGGAACTGTTGTTGAATCTTGTTATGTTCATACAAATATTTACACATGTTAAGTTTGCTGAAAATAAATGCAATTGACAGTGAGGACATTTCTTTTTTTGCAGAGTTTATATATTTTATTATTTATTTATTCATAGGTTCAAACCAACTGAACTCGCCTTCCTCAGAGTGTGCTGCCACCATGAGCCCAGTCGCAAAGGCAATCAACATCCTGCAGGCTGAAACCAATGTCCAGATGGGATGGCTACTTCCAACTATCAACCTGCTGATCACAAAACTTGACCGAATCAAGTTGTCCCTGAAGTACTGTAAGCCTCTGGTGGATGCGCTACTACTGGGACTGAAGAAGCGCATCAGCCACGTTTCACCACCCTGAGCTGATCGTAGCCGAAATCCTTTTCCCCAAATTCAAAACAACGTGGAAAAAGGATGACGCCACCTTCAGAATGGGTAAGACAACACGTATAAACTGTGTATAGTGTACATTTTGACACTATAGATTTGAGAACCACCCATCTAAACTACAATCCTGACTCAGTCCAATGGGTAGCATACTTAGCCCTGTTGCTTGGTTTATATATATATATATATATATATATATATATATATATATGGGGATGGATTAATGTAGGCTCGTAACTGCATGATTTCTATTGTCATCTTGCTAGTATTTCAGGAATGGACTACATCAAGGAAGAACCCTTGCTGCAGCTAGGTGATGGTACCAGTTCATCAAATGAGGACTTCTTCTCTGCCATTAAGACGTCTCAATCACAGAAAGCTCCAAACAGCTGGACAGATACCTAGCCTGTTCAGCTGATCATATGGAGTTGCTCAAGTCCTTCTCTGCAGTCTGTACGCTGTCTCTGAGGTTAAACACACCCTTAGCTGCATCAGCTCTCCTGGTTTTCAGCCCCAGGAGAGCAAGGCTGGATTCCAGAAACGTTGAAAACCAGCTTTTGCTGAAGATGAACTTTAAATTCTTAAACTTCCAAGTAATGACATCTTAACACTAGCATGCCCAAGGACACGGATGCCTTATGCGTTTTGTTAATTTATGTTTAAAATTCACAAGTTATAGTTGTCCTTGTTACAAAGACATGACCTGAGACACTGATTTCTACTCCAGTTCCATCTGTGGTGATATCCTCATATTCCTATAGTGAGATTGTTCGCTTCTGTACAGGTACATTTTTTAATGTAAGGGTTCTATTATAGGATGTTTTTCTAAAGCAAAATTGACTGTGATTGATTGTAAAGTTTACTGGCTACATTACTTCATTATTAAGGCATAATTCTATTTTGTCTGTAAGAGATGTATTTTGAAGTGTTCCCTATTTGAGAATCATCATAATTTTTTTTAAATCGTAACTTCGTGCATCCGTTAGACTGTTACCTTTCAGAAAAGCTCAAACCAAATAAAAGGTCAGGCTGTTTTCCTTTTTGGATTTATGGCTCTTTTCATACTTTTAATTTTGATACTTAAGTACATTTACCTTGAGGTTATTTAAAATCAGGTACTTTAAGACTTTTTTTCAAGTAGTATTCTAATGGGTGCATTTTACTAGAGTAAGGTGTCTTTTACTTTTACTCAATTATGACAATGTATTACTTTTTCCACCACTGCACCTGACAGGGGTGGCATATCAAGAATCTGATTTAACAGCACATTACACAGATGCACCTTGTGCTTGGGACAATAAAAGGCCGCTCTAAAATGTGCAGTATTTTTCACAACACAATGCCACAGCTGTCTCAAGTTTTGAGAGAGCGTGCAATTGGCATGCTTACTGCAGGAATGTCAACTAGAGCTGTTGCCAGAGAATGTAAATGTTCATTTCTCTACCAACATAGTTTTAGAGAATTTGGCAGTACGTCCAACCGGCCTCACAACCGCAGACCACGTGTAACCATGCCAGCCCAGGACCTCCACATCCGTCTTCATTTGTGGGATCGTCTGAGACGGCCACCCGGACAGCTGCCAACACGGAGGAGTATATCTGTCTGTAATAAATCCATCTTGTGGGGAATAACTCATTCTGATTGGCTGGGCCTGGCGCCCAAGTGAGTGGACCTATGTACTCCCAGGCCCACCCATTACTGTGCCCCTACCCAGTCATGTGAAATCCATAGATTAGTGCAACATCTTTCATTTGATTAATTTCCTTAAATGAACTGTAACTCAGTAAAATAGTTGCAGTTGTTGCATGTTGTTTTAAAAATATTTTTGTTCAGTAAATAGGCCTAACATCATAGGCCCTATTTGATACTTTGTTAGTTATGGATTATTTTATTTGTATATAAATATGGGTAGCCTAATCATTTTTCCGTAGCAAGGGCTGAGTGCGAGCCGTGGTAGGGTATATTTTTCGAACGTTATGATAGCCTGCCCAAATTGGCTGAGTGTAGGCAATAGTTTAGGCCTGCAAATTAGGCTCTGAAGATGAAATTATAGCATTCTATTAGGCTTACCAATAGCCTTTACAACTGACCGTGTGTGCTTCTTATCAACGTTAAACAATAGGCTTTTGGTAAAAGTGGCTCTGGATTTGTAGCCTAAACCTATGCATCGACAATATGACAAGTCAGAACTGACACCTACAGTTGCCAAGGTTAATTGTTTAGGGCAAGAAGAGGCATAATCAAGGGATAAGTAAGAATATAGACTTTTGCATATCGAATAACACTGAATAGAAGCAATTGGTGATTGTGCCAGGTGGCCAAATGCATGGGTTGCTCCCATGGGAGCAAGTGGAGCACTTTCTAGGCTTACCCATCGTCCACGCTAGGCTTCTTCATTTATTAATGGAAGTTCATTATGTAGGCTGCTAGACAATAATGCCTTAAGAAGATGTATAGGGACCGTTCGTAATATACCTATAGATGCTATGGAGGAATTTGGTAGAGACTCATTTCTACTGAATTATTTTTTTTTGCCTGGTTGCCCCTCGATCATCTATGATAAACTCTGCAGCAGCGCCCGATTCTCACCTGGCCCCGCAAGATCAAGTGTATCTATAATTTGTCTCAATTAAATTATCAGGCCTGGGCTATATGCTACAAAGTGCAAGCTCGAGAAGCACGGGGCAAAGTAATAATTCCAGTATAGGCCTAGTTATAATTCCAATATTTTCCAATTTCCAACATTCTGCCCACACCTCTACAGAAATGTGATCACATTTATGTAAACTACCGTGGCCTAATTCCAATATTTGCAAATTATACATTAAATAAAGGGCGTTATTGTCACCTTAAAAGGTGAATGGGTGTTTTCCAGTCAGGATTTACAATGCTTGTTCGCACGCGCACAGTTTTATGACTGGTCTGATTGATAAACTTGTGTGCCAAGTTTATAAATCTTTATATTTTTGTGGTGGAGGTGTAACGGTTCACCAAACCCACGGTTCGGTACGTATTGCAGTTTTGGGGTCACTTTTCGGTACAGGAACATTAAATCCCATTCACGATGTACAACATTCACATTTTTCCTGGCATTGTCTATTGTTACAGGATTGTTATGTTGGGACTCTCAAGTTGCCACTCTGATGCTGTGTTTTGTAACCATGTGGGAGGTGTGAATTTACCAGTTGTGAAGTCGTAAATACCAGTTGGATTCATTCATGTGATTTGAATGCCAATTTGACTAATGACCAACGAGCTGGATCAACCATAAACAAAAATACAACTATCATTCTTGTAAACATAAACCACATTAATAGATTGCTTTTTTTATATATTTTTTTGTTGCATTTAACTGCCGTAAATGCTGTTATAAAGGCCATTTCCTTAGTAGGTGACGTCAGAGGTCACCATGTGGGAGAAGTGGGTGGTCAGGATGATAGACGAGTTTCCCACTAGTAATTACCAGTTGGCGGGCCGTTCAAGTCGATTTTTCCCAGTCATACACTGGCTGCGATTCAAACTCATAAAAGACACACCCTCGTCCACTTACCCTCGCCTTATGCCCTTAGGGGAATCCCCGTCACCATCTTGGAGGGCGGTCCAAATGATTAGCCGAGCAAGGGAAGTTTGCAACATAAGCACCTCAGTCCTCGTTTTAAGTCCAAGTTTGCGAGTGTACAATTATGTTGACTTCGGGGCCTGAAACTCCCCATAATTCAATTTGCAACGATTGTACACCCACTAAGAAAAGTCTTCCAAAAATGTAAACGTCAATATAAGGAGTCAACATACAAGTGTAAGTAAAAACGAATGTAAATAAGTAGTGCTGCTAATGCACATGACTGCACAAACATGATTTGTAAAAGTAATGATGTTTTTGTTTGGTTATCTTTTGGAAATTGTAGAAATAAAAAAATATAATTTTTCAGAAGTTCCAGCTAGGCACGTTATTTAGCTAATTCATTTGCTAGCTATCATACAGTAGGCGTATATTTATAATTATATATTTAATGTGCACTACTGTTCAAAGTTTTGTGGTCAATTAGAAATGTCCTTGTTTTTGAAAGAAAAGCAAATTTTTTGTATATTAAAATAACATATACACTGTATTTCTGATGTTAATGTTGCAAATGACTATTGTAGCTGGAAACAGCAAATTTGTTATGGAATATCTACATAGGTGTACAGCCCATTATCAGCAACCATCACTCCTGTGTTCAAATGGCACGTTGTGTTAGCTAATCCAAGTTTATCATTTTAAAAGGATAATTGATCATTAGAAAAACATTTTGCAATTTTGTTAGCACAGCTGAGAACTGTTGTGCTGATTGGCCATTTCTCAAAATGGCCAGAAACAAAAACCTTTCTTCTGAAACTCGTCAGTCTATTCTTGTTTTGAGAAATGAAGGCCATTGCCAAGAAACTGAAGATCTCGTACAATGCTGTGTACTACTCCCTTCACAGAACAACTCAAACTGGCTCATATCCACAGCTATAAACCAGACTGTAAAAAAAACATAACCTACCTATCACTCTTTCTTTGACCCGGTGCTTGAATGCAGAGGGGAGATGTTGTGATGTTTCTTTGCGTTTCCTTCTTGCTCATGTCTACTGGGTTGATGTCATTGTAAATGTATCAACGTATTTGAGGTGTTGGCAGCTGCGTACGCTATTTTCGTTGAGCGACATACTGTTAACATTTTGTCCACAACTCTCTGTCGATCGCCATTGTAATTTACGTGGATGCCAAAATGTTCCCAAGCTGGATATTTAAACGATGGAGGATCCTCCAATTCTGGTTTATCATCCCCACCACTCACCATCGTACGTAACGGGTTCCCAGCTGCGTCTCACAAAAGGACAGTGTTTGAAATGGGCCAATTAAGATTAGATTTGTTATTACAATGTGTGCATAGGATCTATTTTTTGGAATGGAATAGCCTGAAATATTTTTTCAGGTCAGATTCATTCAAGAGGCATAGGCCTACAACGCAGCCTAGGCATAGTCTATAGGTCTAGTGTTTTTATTTTGTGTATCTATTGTATATTTGTATTCATTTGGGTTCAAAGTGCAGACTGAACCAAGGTCCCCTTACCGAGCCGGGTACATGTATGGTTACACCCCTAGTTAGCAGACTTTTTTCAGAAATTACTCATGCAGATATTTTATGTGAAATATATCCAATGATTTTAAATGAGGTCCCAGGACCCTCTCTCTGATGTCAGGTCTTTGGAGCTCCTGCTTTGTGTGAAGGAAGGCTCTTCCCTAGCTGTCCCTGTCATCACCCCTCTTTCTGTCAAACTCATTGCCTGCATGTCTGCCTGTCTGTCACATAATACTGTATTTCTGTGTGTATCTCTGCTTACCTGTCCATGTGTCTATCCACCTCGCAGCCCATTAATCTGTCTGTTCTCCAGCCTTTCTTTCGAGCTCTAGCATCTACCCATATACCCTCATCTCCATCCCATCTGTTCCTGGAGATCTGGGCGTAGAAGGGAACGCTTGCTTTTTCCCACACTCCAACTCCTCTGTCTCAGCCCATCAGAGGCCTTGCTTTGTCCACCTGTAATTAGGCTGGAGTCTGGGCCGTAAAGCTGCCAGCCTATTAACTAGGTGCAACCTCCAGACCCGAGCCGTGCATGCTCAAAAAACGAGTGGGATAGGCCTACATTTATACCTCCCTATTCCTGATGTTCCATCACAAGGAGATGTGTGACTTTGTTAAACTTCGTAGCTAACAATTGTTAAAAGGTAGGTAGTATAAACTTAACCAAATGTAACACATGGATTTGCATTACTATACGCATCAAAAGTTCAAATGCAAAGTTACACCTCACTTTTCTTATTTTCTAGTTATTGCATAAAACCGATCAGAATTCCATGTCGGAAAATATTTTTACGGTTTGTGCTGTAATACGGAGGACATGGCTGGCCAGCATATTGCCTATAATGTACACTTAAACATTTTGTTACAAAGTGGGATTAAAATTTATTTAATTGTCATTTTTTTTGTCAAGTTGAATGTCTCCTAGTGTCTGTCCCAGCAGACTGAACCAGGTTTTCCTCTAAGATTTTGCCTGTGCTTAGCTCTAAAAAGAAACAACCTAGTGCTTGCTAATGACAAGCATACCCATAACAGGATGCAGCCACCACCAATATGAAGTGGTACTCAGTGATGTGTTGGATTTGCCCCAAACATAACGCTTTGTATTCAGGACATAAAGTTAATTTCTTTGCTGCGTTTTTTTGCAGTTTTACTTTAGTGCCTTTATTGCAAACAGGATGCACATTTTGGAATATTTATATTCTGTACAGGCTTCCTTTTCACTCTGTCATTTAGGTTAGTATCAAGGAGTAACTACAATGTTGTTGTTCCATTCTCCTATATCTTTTTTGTGACTGGGTGTATTGATACACCATCCAAACCATAATTGAAGGAATGCTCAAAGGAATATTTTAAAGTCTGCTTTTTCCCCCCACCCATCTACCAATAGGTGCTCTTCTTTGTGAAGCGTTGGGGAACCTCCCTGGTCTTTGTGGTTGAATCTGTGTTTAAAATTCACTGCTTGACTGAGGGACCTTGCAATTATCTGTATGTGTGTGGTACAGAGATGGGATAGTCATTCAGATGTCATGTTAACCATTATTATTGCACACAGAGTCCTTGCAACTTTTTATGTCCATGCAACTTATGTCCATGCAAGTTATTGTGAAGCAAATTCTCCTGTACTTATTTTACTCCTGTACTTATTTAGGCTTGCCATAACAAATGGTTTGAATACTTATTGATTCAAGACATTTCACCTTTTAATTCTTTATTAATTTCTATTAAAAAAAATAACAAAATTCCACTTTGACATTATGGGGTGTTTTGTGTGTAGCCCACTAGCTATTATCCTAGCCAACCACCATGGTTATGGTCTGCAAGCTAGAGCCCAACTACTGGACACCAGCTAGAACACAACTAACACAACACAACTTAAACCACAGATCAAAAGCGAAGAGAGAGATGAGACTTAGATTGATGGCTGGGGCCCATCCGATGATAACTTGTTAAGAGTGCAGGCTGAGTTAGCTACCAAAGCGAGGCAGGCGCTTCACCGGACTGAGGGAGAGTCGGGGAAATCCAATAGCTATATAGCGAGGAAAAATCCAAAATGGATCGATTCCAGATTTACTAGCACGCTAGCACTAAGCCAAGGTGGAAAAAGTTGCAAAACTCCCGTAGCCTACTTTACAGAGAACATGCAGAAAAGTTGAGAAAACAAGAACTGACGAGGTACTACACAATTGGAGCAAGCAGGTATGATTTTCTCTTTCGTTTTGAGCCCACTGCAAGAAGGCACCAGTGCGCTTGTGTCTGTTATCTCGTAAGAATTCATTAGCACTGCAAACAAGAACCGACGAGGTACTACACAATTGGAGCAAGCAGGTATGATTTTCTATTTCGTTTTGAGCGCACTGCCTTCTTGCACTGCCTTCTAGTACCTCGGCAGTTCTTGTCTGCAGTGCTAATGAATTCTTACGAGATAAGACATGTGCACTGTAGGAAGTTTAGAAGATATTCAGAAATAAATGTTTGTACTTATAGGTAACCAGATCGGGGCTACAACAAAGTTACTAAGTGTTTGACCACACTTAATTGGTGAGTAAAAACTCATGCTTCCTACTCATGACGTGTATATGTCACACCCCATCGAGCAAGACTTCGATCGCAAATTGCGATGGAGCTGCCCTGCAGAGTGTGTGTGTGTGTGTGTGTGTTGGCCAAGCACACATGTGCATGTGTTTATGTTTAGCACAGTATGTGTACACTGTGCAGCGATATCATATCTTAATAGGGGGAGTGTGATGACAAGGCCCTGAGATGACACCCATCTACAGTGGGGCAAAAAAGTATTTAGTTAGCCACCAATTGTGCAAGTTCTCTCACTTAAAAAGATGAGAGAGGCCTGTAATTTTCATCATAGGTACACTTCAAGTATGACAGACAAAATGAGGAAAAGAAATCCAGAAAATCACATTGTAGGATTTTTAATGAATTTATTTGCAAATTATGGTGGAAAATAAGTATTTGGTCACATACAAACAAGCAAGATTTCTGGCTCTCACAGACCTGTAACTTCTTCTTTAAGAGGCTCCTCTGTCCTCCACTCGTTACCTGTATTAATGGCACCTGTTTGAACTGGTTATCAGTATAAAAGACACCTGTCCACAACCTCAAACAGTCACACTCCAAACTCCACTATGGCCAAGACCAAAGAGCTGTCAAAGGACACCAGAAACAAAATTGTAGACCTGCACCAGGTTGGGAAGACTGAATCTGCAATAGGTAAGCAGCTTGGTTTGAAGAAATCTTCTGTGGGAGCAATTATTAGGAAATGGAAGACATACAAGACCACTGATAATCTTCCTCGATCTGGGGCTCCACGCAAGATCTCACCCCGTGGGGTCAAAATGATCACAAGAACGGTGAGCAAAAATCCCAGAACCACACGGGGGGACCTAGTGAATGACCTGAAGAGAGCTGGGACCAAAGTAACAAAGCCTACCATCAGTAACACACTATGCCGCCAGGGACTCAAATCCTGCAGTGCCAGACGTGTCCCCCTGCTTAAGCCAGTACATGTTCAGGCCCGTCTGAAGTTTGCTAGAGAGCATTTGGATGATCCAGATGAGGATTGGGAGAATGTCATATGGTCAGATGAAACCAAAATAGAACCTTTTGGTAAAAACTCAACTCGTCGTGTTTGGAGGACAAAGAATGCTGAGTTGCATCCAAAGAACACCATACCTACTGTGAAGCATGGGGTGGAAACATCATGCTTTGGGGCTGTTTTTCTGCAAAGGGACCAGGACGACTGATCCGTGTAAAGGAAAGAATGAATGGGGCCATGTATCGTGAGATTTTGAGTGAAAACCTCCTTCCATCAGCAAGGGCATTGAAGATGAAACGTGGCTGGGTCTTTCAGCATGACAATGATCCCAAACACACCGCCCGGGCAACGAAGGAGTGGCTTCGTAAGAAGCATTTCAAGGTCCTGGTGTGGCCTAGCCAGTCTCCAGATCTCAACCCCATAGAAAATCTTTGGAGGGAGTTGAAAGTCCGTGTTGCCCAGCGACAGCCCCAAAACATCACTGCTCTAGAGGAGATCTGCATGGAGGAATGGGCCAAAATACCAGCAACAGTGTGTGAAAACCTTGTGAAGACTTACAGAAAACGCTTGACCTCTGTCATTGCCAACAAAGGGTATATAACAAAGTATTGAGATAAACTTTTGTTATTGACCAAATACTTATTTTCCACCATAATTTGCAAATAAATAAATTAAAAATCCTACAATGTGATTTTCTGGATTTCTTTTTCTCATTTCGTCTGTCATAGTTGAAGTGTACTTATGATGAAAATTACAGGCCTCTCTCATCTTTTTAAGTTGGAGAACTTGCACAATTGGTGGCTGACTAAATACTTTTTTGCCCCACTGTATGTCGGTACATCAGCGTTCTCTGAGGCCTCAGAATGTTCCTCCCTACATATTCTTCTCTCTTGCTTTCTCTCTCCCTCTTTATCCAGTGTGTGTGTGTGTGTGTGCCCACCCACTGGCCCCCCTGAGCCAAGAGATTTGGCTCGCTGCAGTAGTGGCCGATGCTGTTGTTTTAGCCAATAATGGCAAGGAAGTGATGGCTTTCAGAGGAAAACAGAGATATCTGACTCAGTGACACACAAACACACACACACACACACACACACACACACACACACACACACACACACACACACTGGTTCCCTTTTAACAAATTACATTGTCATCTCTAAAATATGTCATAGCATAGGCTGTAGTTCTTGGGAAGTCAAGCACAGCCCATTGAAGATGAATGAGAACATAGCCACTTGTAGCACACTTGTAGCACACAGTGCATTGATCACTTGAAGATGGAGCAACAGGCTTCTGTTTGCAGTCAACATGTTTCCATCAGTCACACAGACTGTCCACTGATGCACAGCACTTGACAGAGACAAGAGAGTGTGAGGGTAGGTGCGACAGAGGGAGAGAGAGTGACAGAAAAAATGAGAGGGGGAGTAGAAAGTGTGAGGAGTGTGAGCGAAAGAACGAGAAACAGAGTGTTATATGGAAATAAGAGTGGGGAAAACCACGAGGCGGTTAGAAAATTAGGCGGAACAAGAGTGAGCGAGGGGTGCAGCGGGGAGAAATTTGAAGGAAATAGAGAGAAAGAGAGGGGTGCATTTAGAAACGAGAGAGGGAAATGGCAGTGTAAATAGAGGAGGAATTGAGCAAGAGAAAAACAGGTGCAGCAGCAAGAATTGACAGAGGGAAAGGGAGAGCGAGTGAGAAACTGAGGGGTGCAGTAGGGAGAATTTGAGAGTGAATCGGGCCAGCAGCTCCCCTGCTTCGTGTTGGGCCCTTTATTATCCACGCTGAAATGAAGTAGTTCCAAGACCAGCCAGTGAGACGCTCCACTGCTCCTCCCGGGGTTACTAACTCTCCTCTCCAGTGGCTCTCTCTTCTCCAGTGTCCGCCTGTGTTGTGGGTTTCTGTAAAAAATCTAGTGTTATCTGATCTCTGCTACTGTGTGTGCGTGTATGAGATACCTGTGTGTGCCTGCCTGCTTGTGTGCATCACATTTAGTCTTGGCTTCCAAAAAGTGCTAAAAAAGCAGACAGAAGACCTCATCTTAATGTGGTGCGTGATCATGTTGAACTGTAGCCCTCGTTCTCATTTTGTAGCTTTAGTTTCACTCCAGGAGTGTGGGAAGCCCAGCAAAACAAACGACTGATTGAGTTCCACACCTGCAACAAGGCTCCCGGCATTTCTGTGGGAAAGTAGAATCTCTGAAAATGTTCACCCGAAGGAAGAACTCTTCATAGACTAGCCTACTGCCGGCAGTGAACCCAAACCCACCCTTCATATCGACGCATTCCTCCTCACTCACCATTCGCTAACTCCAAACCTGTTTCACTCTGGAGAACCTCGCCATAGACATTACTCTACGGCAATGTCAGCCATTTGGGTGTTGACACCGTTTTACAGTTTCTACTGCACCTTGAACTTCTCTGCCCGCTTCCTGCATGCTCTGTGAAACTGCATGCTCTTTTTTCCCCGTGGACTAAGTGGATAGAAGCCTATGCTTGGAAAGCACTTGAAATAAGACAGATTGGATTGCTCTCCCCAAAAATACGAATGTCATGTTTGGGATGAATGTTTCAACTATGTTGAATTTCAGGATTGAAAAAACTGAAGAACTAGAAGGCCCCATATTTAAATCAAATGTATTTATAAAGCCCTTCTTACATCAACTGATGTCACAGTGCTGTACAGAAACCCAGCCTAAAACCCCAAACAGCATGCAATGCAGGTGTTAAAGCAATAACAACGTGCATAAGTGCATAAAGGTTAGATGCAATACAGCCTCTCGACAAGGGATAATTCAGAACGTGCGTCGCTCTGATGTCTTTGATTAAGGAAGAAAATGTAATTAGTCTTTCATTGGCTGCCTACAAATATTAGCAAGTTTTTCCTGTCTGAGGAACAAGGCCTGTCAAGCTGCATGCCGAAGGTCAAACAAACTGCACAATTCTAAACAACACGGCCGTATGTAAGAACATTACAAACAGTTAAAATGTGAACCATTTCGCCATCTCTCAATGCACATCAGCTAATTAAAGTCATCAATTTACTTGCACATGATATAACGCTAAATTGTAGCTGGTCCCATTAGATAACCTGGCACTTGTTAACCTCATCAGATAACAGTGACTGTTTCCTGGAACAAGTTCTGCATCAGCCAATTACAAATGTCAATAAACACTTTTCCGTAAGAACATCCTTAACAAAGTCGAGCACTCGTTATCATCCTACAGATGGCAGTATTGCGGTAATAGTGTCAGTTATTTTAAAGAAGTTTATTGTGAGTCCGGACTCAAACCCACGTTGGCGAGCATCCACACTAGAGGAAAGTTTATTGTTTCTCAATCTACAGTACACCTGTCAATCAACTGTTCAATGCATCCTACTGCACTCTGGAAGCCTATTTTAACAAGGCGGTAACACAAGACCGTTCAGTGCTTTCAGGGTGTGTTCATTGTCATAGTGACGACTAGTGTTGCACGGTATAAAAACCGGAAAAACAATGTGGTTTTTGAATTTTGTTACTTTCAGAAGTTTTGTCAAATGTGTCTCAAGGATCAACTCTATCAGTGCAGCCAATTTCCCGCTTGTAGCGCAAAAGCATCATGCCTGCTCCACTTAGCCTGCACTGAGAGTCTGGGCAGCATCATGTTAGCTCTCCACTCATGCTGCATAGAGGTTAACACACTTGAATAATGCAACACTGCGTGTAGAAATTCTGAAACTGTTAATTACTGCTTGCAAAACAATGTCCATACAGGCTAGAACACAATATAATGCAAGATTTTTCTTGCTAGCTTACAGAAATTCACTACCCATTGTACTTTGTCTGTGATAATATGCAAACCACAAGAAGCGGATTGAACAGCATGCTCATTACACAGGTGCACCTTGTGCTGGGGACAATAAAAGGCCACTCTAAAATGTGCAGTTTTGTCATACAACACAATGTCACAGATGTCTCAAGTTTTGAGGGAGCGTGCAATTGGCATGCTGACGGCAGAAATGTCCACCAGAGCTGTTGCCTGAGAATTGACTGTTCAGTTCTCTACCATAAGCCGCCTCTGCTTTACAGAATTTAGCAGTACGTCCAATCGGCCTCACAACCACAGACCATCTGTAACCACGCCAGCCTAGGACGACCACATATGGCTTCTTCACTTGTGGGATTGTCTGAGACCAGCCACCCGGACAGCTTATGAAACTGTGGGTTTGCACAACCAAAGAATTTCTGCGTAAACTGTCAAACTACCTCGGGGAAGCTCATCTGCGTGCTCGTCGTCCTCACCAGGGTCTTGACCTGACTGCAGTTCGACGTCGTAACCAACTTCAGTGTGCAAATGCTCACCTTCGATGGCCACTTGCACACTGGAGAAGCATCTCTTCACGGATTAATCCAGGCAGATGGTAGACAGTGTGTATGGCGTCGTGTGAGCGAGCGGCTTGCTGATGTCAACGTTGAGAACAGTGTGTGTTATGGTGGGGGTATACCAGTTCTTCCATTGCCTGCATACTCACCAGACATGTCACCCATTGAGCATGTTTGGGATAGTCTGGATCGACTATTCAGCCTGTTCCTGTTCCCGCCAATATCCAGCAACTTCATACAGCCATTGAAGAGGAGTGGGACAACATTCCACAGGCCACAATCAACAGCCTGATCAACTCTATGCGAAGGAGTTGTTGCGCTGCATGAGGCGAATGGTGGTCACACCAGATACTGACTGGTTTTCAGATCCACGCTCCTACCTTTTTAAAAAGTTATCTGTGACTAACAGATGCGTATCTGTATTCCCAGAAATCCATAGATTAGGGCCTAATTAATTCATTTCAATTGACTGATTTCATTATATGAACTGTAACTCAGAGATAGTTGCATGTTGCGTTTATATTTTTATTCAGTGTATAAAGAGGGGTTCCTGCAGATTCAGGAACACCCTGAATTCTGGGCTTCAGCTGCACCCTTCAAGTATTGTTGATCAGTTTTACAGCAAGAATGTCGCTCAAACAGAAGGGGGAACAACCAAAATGAAACAGGTGGGGTTTTAGGAAGGGTTCTGAAAGACACTCATGGGGGTGTCCACTGAAAGTTTACTAGCAACAACTGGGACCTAAGACACCCACAATGAGCCGCCACTGAAACTGGAGACACTTATCTCCCTCAACAGCTTTAAGCACCAGCTGTCAGAGCAGTGTACAGACCACTGTACCTGTTTATAGCCCATCTGTAAATAGCCCAACCAACTACCTCATCCCCTACCGTATTTATTTATTTATCTTGTTCCTTTGCACCCCAGTTTTTCTACATTGCACATTCATCTACTGCACAGTTTTCTTTTACCATTCCAGTGTTAAATTGCTATATTGTAATTACTCTGCCACCATGGCCTATTTATTGTCTTACCTTCCTTATCCTACCTCATTTGCACTCTTTGTATATAGATTTCTTTTTTTCCTACTGTATTATTGACTGTATGTTTGTTTTATTCCATGTGTAACTCTGTGTTGTTGTGTGTCGAACTGCTTTGCTTTATCTTGGCCAGGTCGCAGTTGTAAATGAGAACTTGTTCTCAACTTGCCTACCTGGTTAAATAAAGGTGAAATAAATAAAATAAAAACTAAATTTGCCCAAGAAGAGGCAAACGGATGATAAACCCACACCAAACTTAGACAGGAAGCAAACCAAAAAGTTGAGCAAAATGAAAATGGGAAAGATCAGATAAAGGAATGTTCTCTGAAAACAACTGGAGCACTGGGCCTGACACTCTTAAATATCAACTGGGCCAGCGCAGGTGAAACACCTTCGGACTAACAAGATGGACAAGCCAGCACAGGTGTAACACGTACTGAATAATGAGGTGACAACAATCGGTGCGCCCTACGTGCTAATGTGCTAAAAGTCCAACTTCAAAACCTTTAACATCTTCCTTCTTAACACAACAAATACACTAATATATACAAAAGTATGTGGACACCCCTTTCAAATTTGTGGATTCGGCTATTTCAGCCACACCCGTTGCTGACTGGTGTAGAAAATTGAGCACACAGCCATGCAATCTCCATAAACAAACATTGGCAGAAGAATGGCCTGTTGCAATGCTTATGTGGAGGCAACAGCTAGCCCCTTTGACCCTCTATTTGAATGAAACTGAAGGGTTGGTGTGTTGTCATTTGGATGTGTGTGTGCGTACCCTTCTTTAAGACCTCATAGTGTCTATTCCCTACTTCTGTCTTCCCTCTGTCCCTCCCTCCCTCTCTGCTTAGCCATGTCTTTTCAGATTGAGCTGGCTGCCAGGATGCTAGTGGAATCTTGATCAGGGCAAATTTACATGGAGACAATGGAGGAAGTTAAAGTGATTTCTCCTTGCTTTTGCTCCATCTCCCAAGACTATTTGTCCCCCTCTGCCCCTCTTTCCCTCCCCTCCGCCTTAGTCTTTTTGCCAGGATTCTCTCTCTTCTTTGTGCATTGGTGTCTTTCGGAGAGGGAAGAAGAAGAATTGGAGGCAGGATGGAGGAGAGCAGCTCCTCTACAGTGGAGTGCACTACATTGGCTTAGACTTCATCAGTACTCAAGAGGACAGGCCCCTTTTCTGTACCCTGATAATAATGAACTCAACACACATGCATACACACACAGAGCCATACACACACACCGGCGTTACTTAAACAGGCTGTTAGGAGCAGGACCTGCCTTCTGTCACTCAGTTTGCCTGAGTATACAGTCATGGCCAAAAGTTTTGAGAATGACACAAATATTAATTTCCACAAAGTTTGCTGCTTCAGTGTCTTTAGATACAGTGGGGCAAAAAAGTATTTAGTCAGCCACCAATTGTGCAAGTTCTCTCACTTAAAAAGATGAGAGAGGCCTGTAATTGTCATCATAGGTACACTTCAACTATGACAGACGAAATGAGAAAAAGAAATCCAGAAAATCACATTGTAGGATTTTTAATTTATTTATTTGCAAATTATGGTGGAAAATAAGTATTTGGTCAATAACAAAAGTTTATCTCAATACTTTGTTATATACCCTTTGTTGGCAATGACAGAGGTCAAACGTTTTCTGTAAGTCTTCACAAGGTTTTCACACACTGTTGCTGGTATTTTGGCCCATTCCTCCATGCAGATCTCCTCTAGAGCAGTGATGTTTTGGGGCTGTCACTGGGCAACACGGACTTTCAACTCCCTCCAAAGATTTTCTATGGGGTTGAGACCTGGAGACTGGCTAGGCCACTCCAGGACCTTGAAATGCTTCTTACGAAGTCACTCCTTCGTTGCCCGGGCGGTGTGTTTGGGATCATTGTCATGCTGAAAGACCCAGCCACGTTTCATCTTCAATGCCCTTGCTGATGGAAGGAGGTTTTCACTCAAAATCTCACGATACATGGCCCCATTCATTCTTTCCTTTACACGGATCAGTCGTCCTGGTCCCTTTGCAGAAAAACAGCCCCAAACCATGATGTTTCCACCCCCATGCTTCACAGTAGGTATGGTGTTCTTTGGATGCAACTCAGCATTCTTTGTCCTCCAAACACGACGAGTTGAGTTTTTACCAAAAAGTTCTATTTTGGTTTCATCTGACCATATGACATTCTCCCAATCCTCATCTGGATCATCCAAATGCTCTCTAGCAAACTTCAGACGGGCCTGAACATGTACTGGCTTAAGCAGGGGGACACGTCTGGCACTGCAGGATTTGAGTCCCTGGCGGCGTAGTGTGTTACTGATGGTAGGCTTTGTTACTTTGGTCCCAGCTCTCTGCAGGTCATTCACTAGGTCCCCGTGTGGTTCTGGGATTTTTGCTCACCGTTCTTGTGATCATTTTGACCCCACGGGTGAGATCTTGCGTGGAGCCCCAGATCGAGGAAGATTATCAGTGGTCTTGTATGTCTTCCATTTCCTAATAATTGCTCCCACAGTTGATTTCTTCAAACCAAGCTGCTTACCTATTGCAGATTCAGTCTTCCCAACCTGGTGCAGGTCTACAATTTTGTTTCTGGTGTCCTTTGACAGCTCTTTGGTCTTGGCCATAGTGGAGTTTGGAGTGTGACTGTTTGAGGTTGTGGACAGGTGTCTTTTATACTGATAACAAGTTCAAACAGGTGCCATTAATACAGGTAACGAGTGGAGGACAGAGGAGCCTCTTAAAGAAGAAGTTACAGGTCTATGAGAGCCAGAAATCTTGCTTGTTTGTATGTGACCAAATACTTATTTTCCACCATAATTTGCAAATAAATTCATAAAAAATCCTACAATGTGATTTTCTGGATTTACTTTCCTCATTTTGTCTGTCATAGTTGAAGTGTACCTATGATGAAAATTACAGGCCTCTCTCATCTTTTTAAGTGAAAGAACTTGCACAATTGGTGGCTGACTAAATACTTTTTTGCCCCACTGTATTTTTGTCAGATTTTACTATGGAATACTGATGTATAATTACCAGCATTTCACAAGTCAAAGGCTTTTATTGACAATTACATGAAGTGGATGCAAAGAGTCAATATTTGCAGTGTTGACCCTTCTTTTTCAAGACCTCTGCAATCCGGCCTGGCATGCTGTCAATTAACTTCTGGGCCACATCCTGACTGATGATGGCAGCCCATTCTTGCATAATCAATGCTTGGAGTTTGTCAGAATTTGTGAGTTTTTGTTTGTTCACCCACCTCTTGAGGATTGACCACAAGTTCTCAATGGGATTAAGGTCTGGGGAGTTTCCTGGCCATGGATCCAAAATATTGATGTTTTGTTCCCACGAGCCACTTAGTTATCACTTTTGCCTTATGGCAAGGTGCTCCATCATGCTAGAAAAGGCATTGTTCATCACCAAACTGTTCCTGGATGGTTGGGAGAAGTTGCTCTCGGAGGATGTGTTGGTACCATTCTTTATTCATGGCTGTGTTCTTAGGCAAAATTGTGAGTGAGCCCACTCCCTTGGCTGAGAAGCAACCCCACACATGAATGGTCTCAGGATGCTTTACTGTTGGAATGACACAGGACTGATGGTAGCGCTCACCTTGTCTTCTCCGGACAAGCTTTTTTTCCGGATGCCCCAAACAATCGGAAAGGGGATTCATCAGAGAAAATGACTTTACCCCAGTCCTCAGCAGTCCAATCCCTGTACCTTTTTCAGAATATCAGTCTGTCCCTGATGTTTTTCGTGGAGAGAAGTGGCTTCTTTGCTGCCCTTCTTGACACCAGGCCATCCTCCAAAAGTCTTTGCCTCACTGGGCGTGCAGATGCACTCACACCTAACTGCTGCCATTCCTGAGCAAGCTCTGTACTGGTGGTGCCCGATCCATAGCTGAATCAACTTTAGGAGACGGTCCTGGCGCTTGCTGGACTTTCTTGGGCACCCTGAAGCCTTCTTCACAACAATTGAACTGCTCTCCTTGAAGTTCTTGATGATCCGATAAATGGTTGATTTAGGTGCAATCTTACTGGCAGCAATATCCTTGCCTTTGAAGCCCTTTTTGTGCAAAGCAATGATGACGGCACGTGTTTCCTTGCAGGCAACCATGGTTGACAGAGGAAGAACAATGATTCCAAGCACCACCCTCCTTTTGACGCTTCCAGTCTGTTATTCAAACTCAATCAGCATGACAGAGTGATCTCCAGCCTTGTCCTCGTCAACACTCACACCTGTGTTAACGAGAGAATTACGGACATGATGTCAGCTGGTCCTTTTGTGGCAGGGCTGAAATGCAGTGGACTTATTTTTTGTGGATTCATTTCATTTGCATAGCAAAGAGGGACATTGCAATTAATTGCAATTCATCTGATCACTCTTCATGACATTCTGGAGTATATGCAAATTGCCATCATACAAACTGAGGCAGCAGACTTTGTGAAAATTTATATTTGTGTCATTCTCAAAACTTTTGGCTACGACTGTAGATAAAAGCCTATTTATGCATGGCATCACACCGTACATAATCATATGCATGAGCTCCATTTTTAGCAACATGTCCAGTGTCACTCTCAGTAATTGGAATTGAAATGTTGATACTCAATATCATAGTGCACTTGGCGTATAAGTATCGCCAATATTAGGCTACAATCAACCACTTCTGTATTACTGTAACGCCCAGGCCTGGGTTTACAGGCTGGAGCGTTTTGGGTTCATTTTGGTTTAGGGGTTTTCACAGTTCTATGGTGTCTAGTTCTATGTTGGATTAATGGTTCCCAATTAGAGGCAGCTGAGTCTCGTTGTCTCTAATTGGGAACCATTTATATGTTTGGGGATTGCACCTTAGTTTCGTGGGTTATTGTTCATGTCATGTTTATGTTAGGCTTTTAGTGTTCGGTCGGGTTCTTGTCTAGTTAGGTTTCTACAGTCATGTCTAGTTAGGTTTCTCCGTGTTTCACTTAGATTTCGCCATTCATGTTTAGGTTTAGAGTTCTGTGTTCGTGTTTTAGGATTTAGCGTTAGGGCTCACGTCTGTTTCTTCGTTTATTGTTTTGTTTTCGTTCTGTCCCGTGTGTTATAATTAAATCATGTATTCTGGCTACATCGCTGCGTCTTGGTCTGTCCGTCCGGAAGATAATCATGACAGAATAACCCACCAAACAAAGACCAAGCAGCGAGAGACTCGGGAGTGCTGGACCAGGGAGGACCTCATCGGATCTCGCCTGGCACGGAGGTCCGTAAGGCTGCCCCAAGAAAACTTTTGGGGGGGCACACGAGGAGGTTGGCCGGTTCAGGAGGACTCCTGAGCCAACCCCTCGTGCTTTATGGAGAGAGCGTAGGGGAGGCGTCGCAGCGAAGGAGGCCGTGCTATGCAGTGTTGCGCACGGTTTCCCTATAGGGATTCAGAGGCCGGTGCGAGTGATTCCCGCTCACTCATCAGTCGGGTAAACGGCGTTCAGCCAGGAAGAGTGGTGCCTGCTCTGCGCGCTAAGTCTCGGTGCGCCTCCTGGGACCCGGATATCCTGCTCCAGTTCCATGTGCGGTGTCTCCGGTGCGTGTCCGCAGCCCAGTGAGAGATCCCAGCGCCACTCACTGGTCGGGCCGAGGTCTGTGTGTTACCTGGGAGAGTGGTGTCAGCTCTGCGAGCCAGGCCTCCAGTGCGCCTTTTGGGCCCATGTTATCCTGTGGTCTTACGGGCAGAATCTCCGGTACGTATCCACAGCCCAGTCCGAGAGATTCCAGCTCCACTCACCCATGAGACCAGGGTTAGTGAGCTGGCTGGAGAGTATGGTGTCGGCTCTCCATATCAGGTCCCGGTCCGGGCGGAGGTTTCTACACGCCCAGTCCGTTCCGCGCTCCGAGACCCCTGTTCCACGCTCCGAGACCCCTGTTCCACGTTCCGAGATCCCTGTTCCACGCTCCGAGATCCCTGTTCCACGCTCCGAGATCCCTGTTCCACGCTCCGAGATCCCTGTTCCACGCTCCGAGATCCCTGTTCCGTTCCAAGATCCCTGTTCCACGTTCCAAGATCCCTGTTCCACGTTCCAAGATCCCTGTTCAGCGTTCCAAGATCCCTGTTCCGCGTTCCAAGATCCCTGTTCAGCGTTCCAAGATCCCTGTTCCGTGTTCCAAGATCCCAGTCCGTGTAGTGGTGTCTACACGTCCAGTCCCTGTTCCGCACCCAGCTCCCGTGCGCTCCGAGAGTCCAGCACGTCCTGCTCCGGCCCCGCGCACCAAGCTCCCGTGCGCTCCGAGAGTCCAGCACGCGTCCTGTTCGGCTCCGGCGCACCCAGCTCCCGTGCGCTCAGAGAGTCCAGCACGTCCTGTCCCGACTCCGGCGCACCAAGCTCCCGTGCGCTCAGAGAGTCCAGCACGTCCTGTCCCGGCTCCGGCGCGCAAGCTCCCGTGCGCTCAGAGAGTCCAGCACGCGTCCTGTCCCGGCTCCGGCGCGCCCAGCTCCCGTGCGCTCCGGAGTCAGCACGTCCTGCTCCGGCCCCGCGCACCCAGCTCCCGTGCGCTCCGAGAGTCCAGCACGTCCTGCTCGACTCCGCGCACCAAGCTCCCGTGCGTTCAGAGAGTCCAGCACGTCCTGCTCGGCCAGCGCACCAAGCTCCCGTGCGCTCCGAGAGTCCAGCACGTCCTGTTCGGCTCCGGCGCACCAAGCTCCCGTGCGCTCCGAGAGTCACGCGTCCTGTTCGGCTCCGGCGCACCCAGCTCCACGTGCGCTCGAGAGTCCAACACGTCCTGTCCCGGCTCGCGCACCCAGCTCCCGTGCGTTCAGAGAGTCCAGCCGCGTCCTGTCCCGGCTCCGCACGCAAGCTCCCGATGCGTTCAGAGAGTCCAACCGCGTCCTGTCCCGGCTCCGCGCACCAAGCTCCCGTGCGTTCAGAGAGTCCAGCACGTCCTGTCCGGCTCCGGCGCACCAAGCTCCCGATGCGTTCAGAGAGTCCAGTACGACCAGTTCCTGCTCCACGCACCAGAATCCCAGTGAGCATCAGGTCCAGTCACGACCAGTTCCTGCTCCACGCACCAGAGTTCCAGTGAGCATCACGCGAGTCCGAATCACGACCAGTTCCTGCTCCACGCACCAGAGTCCCAGTGAGCATCACGAGTCCAGTACTGCCAGTTCCTGCTCGCGCACCAGAGTTCCAGTGAGCATCACGAGTCCAGTACTGCCAGTTCCTGCTCCACGCACCAGAGTCCCAGTGAGCATCACGAGTCGGTCACGACCAGTTCCTGCTCCACGCGCAGAGTTCCAGTGAGCATCACGAGTCCAGTACTGCCAGTTCCTGCTCCACGCACCAGAGTTCCAGTGAGCATCACGCGGTCCAGTACTGCCAGTTCCTGCTCCACGCACCAGAGTCCCAGTGAGCATCACGCGGTCGATGCGACCAGTTCCTGCTCCACGCACCAGAGTTCCAGTGAGCATCACGAGGTCCAGTACTGCCAGTTCCTGCTCCACGCACCAGAGTCCCAGTGAGCATCACGAGTCGTGCGACCAGTTCCTGCTCCACGCCAGTGAGTTCAGTGAGCATCACGGGTCCGGCAGGGCCAGCTTCTGCTCCACGCACCAGAGTTCCTAGAAAGGGTCCGGGCCTCGGTCGTGACATCAGACCAGCACGGCCAGCACCGGAGCCCCACCTGGGACAAAAGGAACCCACCGAAGACCCCCCACAGACTTTTTTCGCGGCGTCCGGAGTCCGGCGCCTTTGAGAGAGTACTGTAACGCCCAGCCTGGGTTTACAGGCTGGAGCGTTTGGGTTCATTTTGGTTTAGGGGTTTTCACAGTTCTATGGTGTCTAGTTCTATGTTGGATTAATGGTTCCCAATTAGAGGCAGCTGAGTCTCGTTGTCTCTAATTGGTGGGAACCATTTATATGTTTGGGGATTGCACCTTAGTTTAGTGGGTTATTGTTCATGTCATGTTTATGTTAGGCTTTTCGTGTTCGGTCGGGTTCTTGTCTAGTTAGGTTTCTACAGTCATGTCTAGTTAGGTTTCTCCGTGTTTCACTTAGATTTCGCCATTCATGTTTAGGTTTAGAGTTCTGTGTTCGTGTTTTAGGATTTAGCGTTAGGGCTCACGTCTGTTTCTTCGTTTATTGTTTTGTTTTCGTTCTGTCCCGTGTGTTATAATTAAATCATGTATTCTGGCTACATCGCTGCGTCTTGGTCTGTCCGTCCGGAAGATAATCATGACAATTACATTGTGGTAAGAAATCAGATTTTTTTTCAGGTTTTTTTTTTTCAACTCTTCCAGGGTGGATGTGATTGTCATCAGTCGAGGGCACAATATCGAATGCACACGTGGTTCCATCAACATCTTAGGCTTGCCGCCTCAACTGGCGTTGCACCACCAGTATCATTGATGAAAATGATAACTAATAGGAGAGTCCTGCTTCTATCACACAGAAGGCCCTCAACATGAGGACCTCAGTCATGGTTGTTTACGCTCTCTGGATTACCAGCAGTCATCGCTGTTGTGTTTTGGGTCCGCTTGCTGAAGCTCCACTGAAATTAAATCTACCTTGCAGCACCTTATCATAGACTGATCCTCCGAACGCTCTCTCTCTCGCCCTGATGAGTGTGGAAGCGCTTGGCGCTCCTTAGCCACAATATCATTAGAGCATGAACTTTATTTACTTTGTGTCACGGAGCCATTTCCCTTGGTTTTATAAGGGAGAGAAAGGAGATTGTGTGCGTGTTTATGGACATGGGTGAGATTGCGAGAAACTCCCAGGTAGAATGAGTCAGACTCAAACAGGGTGCCCTTGGAGAATGCCTGGCTGCTTTTTAATCCAGCCCTTTGTTGTTTGGTGAATTTTTGGAATTGCAGTGTGACTAACAACATTTCCTTTGGAATAAGTACGTAAGCAAAACCTCTATTCTCCTATTTTATCAGAGGGCCACTTTGAGTACCGGAGATTGTATACCTAGCTATATCTCTTTACAGTTATATAATTTCCTTGCTTGTGGTAGGCAGCCGGTATATTATTCCCCCCCCACCTGTATGATGTGACGGTTAACTTCTTTGGGAGCAGCGCACGAGGTGCCGTTTTGGAGAGCCTGGCGTGCCCAAAGTAAAATGCCTCCCATTCAGGCCCAGAAAATAGGATATGCACATATAGTATCATTGGATAGGAAACACTCTGAATTTTCTAAAAGTGTTAACATTTTGTCTGTGAGTATAACAGAACGGATATGGCAGGCGAAAACCCGAGGAATTTCTGTCCTGGAAAAAGTGGTTTTGACACATTGCCTCATTTAGAACCCCTCCCTTATGAAAATGCCCATATAAGGGCATATGAATTTAGTGCCTATTGCTTCCTCTGGATGTCAACAGTCTCGAGAAAGTGTTCTGATTCTTTTTTATGCTTTTGGAGCAGAGAAGAAGACGAATAAGGAAGTGGCCACACAGATGTCAATAGAAGTAAATGCGCGTTTACGGCTGGCACGCTAAGTGGTTTTTTCCTTTCTTATCGCCCAGTTTATATCCCGGTTGAAATATTATACTATTTATACATAAAAGTGTTCCTAAGGATACATTTACAATTATGTTTGATTGTTCTTGGACAAGTTTATAGGTATAAGTTGAACGAGTTCTCTTCACCTTTCAATGGACGATTGGAGGCTGTATTTTCTTATCAACCAAACTGAGATTTATGGATATAATACATTACTTTTTCTAACAAAAGAACCATGGATTGTCTTCGTTGGACACTTGGGAAGCCCTCAGCAGAAGTTCTTCAAAAGGTAATTGATTTGTTTTCACTGTGAAATGTGTTTTCTGTGAACCGTGATAGCTTATGAATTTATGGTAATGGAAAGAAAATGTTAGGTGCTACCCTCAAACAATCAAATGTGGTGCTTTCACCGTAAAGCCTTTTTGAAATCTGACAACGCTGTGATATTGCCAAGAAGCAGAGCTTTTGATGACTATGAAGCACTTGCATATTGATGAATGTTTAATAATTCAACTTTTGGATTTTGAATTTGGCAACTTGCATTTCACCTGGTAGAGCCCCACCACTCCGTAAGAAGTTAACACAGTAGACTAAGTCGTAAATCAATGGCCCACCGCCTTCCGGTCCTTTCATATCAGCGCTCACAAAGGAAAGGGGACAAGGATATGAAGCCCATTATTGTGACAGAGCCTTAGTTGACTCCCAGCCCTTTAATGTTAGCCCCAGAGCCACCTGTCCTCCATCACTGCTGACAGTGTCACAAAGCCTTTGAGGGTCCAGTTCCGTGCATTTCAGTGCACACCTAAGGTCCCAAACATCAGTTCTGTTCTCCCCTTTTTCTCTGGTGTGATCCAGGACACTGAAGTGGGGGTGGTAGGGGGCTTAAAGAATAGAGCGATTTGGACTCTCCCATTTACCCTCGAGAGCGATAGGTAGGCTTAAGTTTATATTTTTTTAACAGTCTTTGGTTTATTATAGCCGTGGATATGCACTCGTTCTTAAGAATGGGGGGTTTTAGTACCTCGTGAAAGTGCTCAAGCCACATTCCAAACTTTGCTCCTGCAAGCATTTCAGAAAACCGTTAGTACTCACTCTATACAAGCAAGTCAAAGCCAAAGTTTTCAATGAATTGGCCAATGCACCCTCTGTTGCGCTTACTTAACAGTGACAGCCCATCAAATTACTCCATAGTGGAGATGTATCGTTCTACAGACACACGCCCTTCATGCCAGTCAAATCTAGTCCAATTTTACTGGTCACGTACACGTGTTTAGCAGATGTTATTGCGGGTGTAGCAAAATACTTGTGTTTCTAGCTCCAACAGTGCAGTAATATCTAACAATTTCACCACAATACACACATCTAAAGTAAAGGAATGGAATTAAGAATATATAAGTATATAATATATAAAGTGGTCATCTGGTACAGAAGGAGGCAGTGTCATGGTGCATTCGTAACCAAGATGGAAGTGGGAATTTACCACATACGACTGGGAAAAATCCACATGAACGGCCCACCAACTGGTAACTACTAGTGGGAAACTAGGTCTATCATCCTGACCACCCACTTCTCCCACATGGTGACCTCCAACGTCACCTTCTAAGGAAATGGCCTTTATAACAGCATTTTTCAGCAGTTAAATGCAACAACAAAACATTATTTATAAAAAACAAATCTATTAATGTGTTATTTTATAGTTTTGATGTCTTCACTATTATTCTACAATGTAGAACATAGTAAAAATAAAGAAAATCCTTTGAATGAGTAGGTGTGTCCAAACTTTTGATTGGCATTGTGTATATATACTTTTTTTTTAAAATTTCCATCCTAAAAATGTGGAATAAGCCAAGGCTTTGATTTCTGGTCAATCAGATAGAAAAGGGGGCTTAGAAATTCTTAAAAGGTATTAGAAATACATAAAAACGAAATAATGTTGACGTAAAGACACATGCCAACTGAAATCAACACTTATATTTTGTTTTGGAGAAATTATTTTTCTTGTGTAAGTTTAAGAAACTTTGCCCTGTCTTGTAATTCCGTAACCAAAAACCCACAAAACTTTAAAGGGTTTCTAATTTCTATTCCTCATGAGGGAGGATAATGAAAGTTTACAGACGTAAAGGTACACCTACTAGTTTGTTAGTGTTTTTACTGATATCAAGTTTGTTTGAATTATTAACTTCTTACGGAGCGGTGGGGTGTGTTTTTCTGCTAAGGGGACAGGACAACTTCACCGCATCAAAGGGATGATGGACGGGGCCATGTACTGTCAAATCTTGGGTGAGAACCTCCTTCCCTCAGCCAGGGCATTGAAAATGGGTCGTGGACGCCCCACTCCCGACACTACCAGGTGAAATGCAAGGCACCAAATTCAAAATCCAAAAGTTGAATTATTAAACATGCACCAATATACAAGTGTTTCATAGTCATCAAAAGCTCTGCTTCTTGGCAATATCACAGCGCAGTCAGATTTTAAAAAGGCTTCACGGCGAAAGCACCACATTTGATTGTTTGAGGGTAGCACCTAACATGTTTTTACCATTACCATAATTTCATAAGCCTCCACGGTTCACACATAACACATTTCACAGCGAAAACAAATCAATTACCTTTTGAAGAACTTCTGCTGAGGGCTTCCCAAGTGTCCAACGAAGACAATCCATGGTTCTTTTGTTAGAAAAAGTAATGTATTATATCCATAAATCTCAGTTTGGTTGGCGCGTTATAATCAGAAAAAACAGCGTCGACTCCTCCATTGAAACGTGAAGAGAACTCGTTCAACCTGTACCTACAAACCTGTCCAAGAACAATCAAACATCATTGTAAATGTATCCTTAGGAACACTTTTATGTATAAATGGCATAATATTTCAACCGGAATATAAACTGGACGATAAGAAAGGAAAAAAACACAACGTGCGCAAGCCATGAACGCGCATTTTCTTGTAAGGACATCTGTGTACACTTCCTTATTCGTCTTCTTCTCTGCTCTAAAAGCAGCTAAGAAGAATCAGAACACTTTCTCGAGACTGTTGACATCCAGAGGAAGCGATAGGTACTGCATTCATATGCCCTTTTAAGGGCATTTTCATAAGGGAGGGGCTCTAAATGAGGCAATGTGTCAAAACCACTTTTTCCAGGACAGAAATTCCTCGGGGTTTCGCCTGCCATATCCGTTCAGACAAAATGTTAACACTTTTAGAAAATTCAGAGTGTTTCCTATCCAATGGTACTAAGTATGTGCATATCCTATTTTCTGGGCCTGAATGGGAGGCATTTTACTTTGGGCATGCCAGGGTCTCCAAAACTGTCACCTCGTGCGCTGCTCCCAAAGAAGTTAAGTGATTAAAACTCATAATTCTGTTACCAAATCAGGCTATTCTACGTTGCCGGTAATAGGCTAGATAAGGAGTCGGCAAGCTTTCTCATGTGGAATGCCAACTTATGTTACAATTTTGACTGATCTACCTGCCAGCTATGGTTTTCATATGCAAATATTTGTGGAACCGTCTAATTTTATTTATAATTATGTCTTTATATCTCAATCATTGCAGTGTGGTAAATCAAAAAAAAAAAAATTCTAAAAAAAAATTTTCTATGTAAAAATAGCCTACATAAAGCCAACAAATAAAAACATTGTAGCCTGCAGGTAGAAAATATCATCATAACAATAAATATCCAATAAATCCCATTGGCCACGCATGGCCTGTCTGCAAAGAACTTAAAACGTATCAACTTGGTGTTGGCCTGACACTTGCACTAGCAAACTTGCAACATTGGATCAAATATTCTAGGCTCCTATTCTAGGCTCCTGTGCCATTGAGCTCGACCAGAGTTCCTTGCAAAGAAGGGCACCTATTGGTAGATGGATAATCTTTTTTAAAAGCAGACATTGAATATCCCTTTGAGCATGGTGAAGTTATTAATTACACTTTGGAGGGTGTGTCAATACACCCAGTCACTACAAAGATACAGGCGTCCTTCCTAACTCCGATGCCGGATTGGAAGGAAACCGCTCAGGGATTTCCCCATGAGGTCAATGCTGACTTTAAAACAGTTACAGATTTTGATGACTGTGATAGGAGAAAACAACTGAGGATGGATCAACAACATTGTAGTTACTCTACAATAATGACCTAAATGACAGCATGAAAAGAAGGAAGCCTGTACAGAATAAAACATTTTAAAATATTTTAAAGCATGCATCCTGTTTGCAATAAGGCACTAAAGTAAAACTGTAAAAGAATTGGCAAAGAAATTAACTGTCCTGAATACAAAGCGTTATGTTTGGGGCAAATCAAACACAACACATCTTCATATTTTCAATCATTGTGATGTCTGCATCATGTTATGGGTATGCTTGTCATCGGCAAGGATCAGGGATTTTTTATATTTTTTGGGATAAAAATAAACTGAAAAGAGCTAAGCACAGGCAAAATCCTAGAGGAAAACCTGCTTCAGTCTGACACTAGGAGACAAATGCACCTTTCAGCAGGGCTATAATCTAAAACACAAGATGACATTGAATGTTCCTGAATGTTCCTGGTTACAGTTTGGACTTAAACATATTTTACTAAATCTATGGAAATACTTTCAAATGGCTGTCTATCAATGATCAACAACCAGCTAGACAGAGCTTGGAGAATTTTCAAAAGAATGTGCACATATTGTACAATCCAGTGTGTAAAGCTCATAGAGACTGTAATCGCTGCCAAAATTGCTTCTACAAAGCATTGACTCAGGGATGGGTGAATACTTATGTAAATGAGATATTTCTGTATTTAATTTTAAATACATTTGCAAACATTTCTACAAACATGTTTTGACTTTGTTATTATGGGTATTGTGTGTAGATGTGTAAGAAATACATTTAATTAAACACAAAACAATGTGGAATAAGTCAAGGGGTGTGAATGCTTTCTGAAGGTGACAAGGGCACTTGATTGAGCTGAGACTGGGAGAGAGCGAGATATAAGAAGAGAAAGAGGAGTGAGTGGGAGAGAGAGAACCGAGAAGGTGTCAAAGTGAACATTAAGCATATACCAGGCAGACAGGAGGAGAATCTCTAATGGATGTAGCCGTATTGGCAGGAGGCCATCACCTGAGGATGAGTCTGCACTCTGCAGAGAAGACAAAGCGTTTTGAATTATTCTGAAACCCAGGCCCATCTAGAATGCAGAGAGGTCTTCCAGTTAGGCCTCAGAACATTGAGCCTTTGAAAGCACACCTATCTGCAATGAAATGTTTGAATTTAATATTTCTGAATTCGAAAGCGCGTTCAACTTGGCTACTTTTGTGGATTTGTATCCGCACAGTATCAAGCATGCTATAAAGAGGCGGTGACAGCCAGTCGTACTACTTGTTCAACCTTGCCAGAATTGGCATTTTGGTTGTTTGTGTTTTTAATTAACCTTTGCACTGACAGTTTTTGTCTCCTTACTTGACTGAAGCTCGCCAGATGCCCTAGAGATTTCAAGAACGGTTGTTATTTTCTGTTATTTTGCTGCAATGTTTAATAGGCTCAAGTTAACAATGAAACCTAAGTAAGGCCATTTAGTAGAGTATTTGTGGCTATGTTGACTTTTGGAGGAAAACATAATTATTTCCCATTTCATGTTTTGCGTGTATGCCATCCCGTGTCAATGCACAGCTGGTCATGCTCTGGTGCTAGTCCTGACATGAACGTATACCCCACAATCATACAAGACACAGGCATTCACCTCATGTTTAGATCTGAAAGTTAAGTTACATTGTTTGTCTGACTTTTTGCTTTCTGTACCTTATAGTCCTATCTAGCTCTGATGTAGAATTTTGCTAGGACTCTCAGCACTTCAAGATTTTCTTTATGGTTTAAAATAATTTAAATGCTTAGCAAAAAGTTCGAATGAAATGAAGATTGGTTAGAAGTCATAGCCGTGAGAAGTATTAATACATTTTTATTTTTTAAATTTTATTTTTCTCACAAAAGTAGAATACTGGGCCTTTACCAGTCCTGTACTATCGGACTGTAGCGCGGGCTATTCCCATGTTTTGTAGCGCGGGCATTTTTTTCCCTCAGAAAAGTAGTGCACTGGGCCTTTACTAGCCCTGTATTAGCGGGCTGATATAGCCGTCTTAAGCACGGGCTATTGACGGAGAGGTCTTGGAGCAGACAGGCCTTCCCCAGGAGGAAGCGCTGCTCCGTCTTGTTGTGCTTGAGGTGGTGGGCCTACATCCAAGCTGAGATATCTGCCAGGCAGATCTGTCAGGCAGGTGTCAGAAGGGGGAAGGAGAAAGGTAGGGGAGTGTCATCCACATAGCAATGATAGGAGAGACCATGTGAGGATATGACGGTGCCGAGCGACTTGGTGTATAGAGCGTAGAGGGCCTAGAACTGAGCCCTTGGGGACACCAGTAGTGAGAGTATGTGGTGCAGACGCAGGTCCTCCCCACCTCACTTGGTAGGAGCGGCCAAGAGTGTGCAGATCACACTCCCAGACAGTCCTAGCTAATTTCTTGCTCTTTGCAAGAAGTTTATTTTTGACAATTTTTAATTGAAAACAATTACAGTAAGGTACTTAATTGTTATCCAGAAATGTGTTGATATTGAGATAAAAACGTTTTGGTCTAAACATCAGACACCTAAGCAGAAGGGTTTGGGATCTCTCTGAGTTAAATTGTTACTTGCATCATAGACGACTTCAAGCCTCCATGTTGTGTTTGTAGAAAATATCTATATTTCATCAATTGTCTAATAAATCACGTGTTTTTATTTAAAGAAAATAATAATGTATTATTTATTTCCCTGAGCCTCTTTTGGCCCTTGAAATGCTCAGTCTGATCATGTGGGGTTTAAGAAACAAATTGTAAGATGTTTTGAGAGCAACAGGGCAGGAAAGAGAGAGAGATAATTATGAGATCATTTTGTGACGTTTTGGACTTCGGCTGTTTGGGCAGGGAGTGTATTGAGCAGATAAACAGGAGAGAATGAACATCAACTAGGGCTGGGGCGGTCATTACATTTTGTCAGGTGGTTATTGTCATGCGAAGACTGTCGGTCTCATGGTAATTAACTGTTCATTAACATAAACACGTTTAGCGTCTCAAGGCCTTCACGCATGCAAGTCGCATGCTGTTCTCTCATCAAGTGTTCATATTTAGATTGGCCCATTTATCAAATAGGCAGGAGCAGGGGCATGTGATCTGTATGCACTCGAATAGCGAATGTAGGCTGCTTTCCCGCCGGTTTGTTTTACAGTCATGCTGTGTAGGCTACTCCAGGCATCAACCACTATTTGAGGATCATGCAGCCTCTTGCTGCGCGACAGGTGATATTCCGCCCAAACTCTGTATACCATGGGCTCTCAAACCCTGTTCCTGCAGCTACCCAGTGCTTAATATCGGAAACTAAGTTAAATCTGTTAGGGAACATCGATAGTAACAAATTTCATTGAACTGTTGACAGCCCCTCTGTCCGCGCAGTCAAGGAAGAAATGAAGGAGAAAGAGAGGAGGAAGGCCGTAATTGTAAATAAGAGTTTGTTCTTCACTGACTTGCCTAGTTAAATAAAGGTAAAAATAATATCATTTTTGTGCATATGGAAAACTTGAAACATGGGACCAACACTTTACATGTTGCATTTATATTTTTGTTCAGTGTAATTACTTCACAATACTAACCTAATTGACAGAATGAAAAGGAAGCTTGTACAGAATAAAAAATTGGCAAATTAAGTAATTGCCTATCCTGAATACAAAATGGAGCACTACTCTCCATATTTTCAAAAATAGTGGTGGCTGCGTCATGTTATGGGTATGCTTGTAGTCATTAATGACTGGGGAGTTTTTCAGTATAAAAAAAGAAACAGAATGGAGCTAAGAACAGACAAATTCTTAGAGTAAAAACTGGTTGTCTGCTTTCCACCAGACACTGGGAGATAAATTCACCTTTCAGCAGGATAGTAACCTGAAACACATGGCCAAATCTACACTGGAGTTGCTTACCAAGAAGACAGTGAGTGGCTGAGTTACAGTTATGACTTAAATCTACTTGAAAATATATGGCAAGACCTGAAAATAGTTGTCTAGCAATAATCAACAACCAATTTGACAGAGCTTGAAGAATAATAAAAAATCTTTATGATTATAGGAAAATGTTGCACAATCCAGGTGTAGAAAGCTCTTACATGCTGACCAGACCGCACACACGCGCATTTTGATTTTGTCCCCCCACACCAGGCCCGGACAGGACACGCAGGTTGAAATATCAAAACAAACTCTGAACCAACTATATTCATTTGGGGACATGTTGAAAAGCATTTAACATTTATGGCAATTTATCTAGCTAGCTTGCTGTTGCTAGATAATTTGTCTTGGGATATAAACATTGGGTTGTTATTTTACCTGAAATGCACAAGGTCCTCTACTCTGACAATTAATCCACAGATAAAAGGGTAAAAGTCTGTTTTCTAGTAATCTCTCCTCCTTCAGGCTTCTTCTTCTTTAGACTTTATATGGCGGTTGGCAACCAACTTTAAGGTGCCTAGCTACGCAGACGCACGCAACCAGTGTGGGTGCAATGATTGAATAACATGTATGTGTACATTTATTTTGCAACGCTCGCACACGCGATACGAGCGGTGTGGTCAGCATGTTAGAGACTTACCCAGAAAGAAAGGTGCTTCTACAAAGTTTTGAATATTTATGGAAATGTATTATTTATATATTTCAATAAATCAGCAATTTCTAAAAACATGTTTTCACTTTGTAATTTAATCCATTTGGTATTCAGGCTGTAACAACAATGTGGAAGAAGTCAAGGGGTATGAATACATTCTGAAGGCACTATATAATTGCTGTGTGGGCAAGCGGACAACGCTTGGGCCTTTGTGGAGCTGCCCACAGTCGTGCGGGCTTTTGTAAACACATTTGCTCTGTCTGGCCTTACATATGACACTTTCATTCCTCTGAGCCTTTGTGATTGTTTACAATTGAACAAACCCCCATCTTTGTGTGTTCTGGATCTCCATTTGGCAAGGCAGTGCAGTCTTTTTAACTCTTAAGTATGATTAGTATTTTTTTGCATTTGGCAGACTAAAGTGGCCACAGGTTGATCGATATACGGCGTTTCCTTTATAAACCTCGCACGGACTCATTACTGTCCACACCCTGTGAACTTGTTAACACTAACTTCTCCCTCCCCTGTCCCTCACTCTGCAGTGGAGCGAGTGTTTGAACTAAGGCTATTGCGATAAGTCTCTGTGATTGAAGGTCAGAAACGCTGGTGGAGTGAGTCAGTGTTTGCTCGTTTGGGTTTGTTATTCCGTGGTGATAAAAAAAACTGTGAGGGAAGGCCACAGTGGCGGCTGGAGGGAGGAGATATAGGAGGATGGGCTCATTGTAATGGCTGGAATGGAATAAATAGAATAGAATAAATACATCCGTATCTTTGTGCTGCATTGGCTATTAGTGATCTATCAGCCTCTAATTAATTTCAAAGACTGCGAGGGGAAGCAATTGTTTTTGCCCACTTAGATAACGGTCTTTTACACATTGCAAAACACAATTTTCAGAGTGATTGCACTGAAACGAGCTCATCTTCTACACCCCCACACGTTATATTGCTGCACTGATCTCTCGCAGTGCCTGTTATTGTACTATGCGCCTTCCCAGAAACCAGTGCCGCACTGCATTATGGATCCTCGCTTAAACCTAACTCTGACATATAGTTGACATTTCACAACGTTACTAACTGGAACTCGGGACTAGCGTTAGGTTTGCATTCCGCCCAATGATTCCCCATCGGTGTGACCACTCTGGTCTTGATCCCATGGCATTGGCCGGACAGAGGATCCCTACCGACTCTCCCAGGACTCGTAAAGCAGTCCCAGCGCTCCTCTCCTGGGTTCAGAATCAGAGGCTATTGAGAACAAGCAGACTAAATAGGGCTGTAGACGAGACGATGGGAATGGTGTCGAATGGTATACAGAATGGTGTCGTCTGCGTGTGTGGGGTGTGGGACAAAAGAGCTATCTAAGGCAAGTTGAGCGGGACTGGGGGCTCTACAGTGAAATTAAACAATAACAACTAATCGAATCCGCAGTAGACAAGGAATATTGACATTAGGGAGAGGTATGTGTAGCCGAGTGATCATAGGGTCCAATGAGCAGCAATAGGTGAGTCAGGGAGCCGTTTGATAGTCGCTGCTACGCTAAGCGAGTGGGAGACAAGGCATTCAGAAAGCTAGCGGGCCGGGGCTAGCAGATGGGTCTTCGGCGACATGGCAACGGAAAAGCGTGTTAAAACCACATCGGACGATTACGTTGGCAGACCAGTCGTGATGGATCAGCGGGGCTCCATGTCGGCAATTAAGGGTCCAGGCCAATTGGCAAAAGAGGTATTGTAGCCCAAGAATTAGCTGGTATACTTCTTCGGCTAGCCGGGAGATGGACCCAGCTCGAGGCTAGCTCGAGGCTAGCTGGTGCTTGCTTTGGGCTTGTCTTGGCAGAATGTAAGACATTCCTGTGTTGTTGCCACTTGAAATTGCATATTATCACAAACTTGACAAAACTATGTTCTATACAGGTTAGATCACTTTACAATGCAAGAAGATACCGGTAGCTTCTAGCTTTGTAGGCCAACATTCCTTGCTAGCTTACAGCTAACGCTAACATCAATTCCCTACCCTAGTACCTTGTTTGTGATAATATGCAGACCGTAATGCAAAATATTGCTGATTTGAAAGCTGATTGTAACCAAAAATGTTGTTCATTCACTTAGTTTCCCCAGCCTCATGTCTCCCCAGCCAAGATCATATTTGCTCAAGCCTCTAACTAAATGTGTGTGCGAATGATGTCATGGATCTTAGAGACAGCACACACGTTTATAAAATAAGATATTCTTCTATGCAGATGGTGTTCGTCAGTACAACAAAATAAGTCCAAAATGGAACAGAAACCAATTGTTTTTCATCTGTAGCCCCATGAAATCAGCCAAAACAAGTTCAATAACTCAATGAATGCACACACTGCTATTGAATATGCATTTATTTACCTTTATTGTGAATAGGCCTAGACTGCATCCTGATTTACCCAGTTTATCATTAGAGATTTACCATTCTAAATTATTATCGTGATGACGTTAGATTGGTAAAGAAAAATGTATTAAATTAATTCATACATACAAAAAGGACAATGTAATGATATTGAACTCAAAATATCGATCTCAAGTGCCATTCTGTGTGACTAGCTAATATGCCTTCTCTTTTTCCTGTGGTATCGTTTTTGGTATAATTACAGAACAGAAATTAGGCTACCAACCAAACATTATAGAATGCCTGGGGAAATATGGGGATTAACGGTAACTTCAATATTGAGTATATATTTAATTAATAACCCTTTTAGAACCCATAGCGGCAGTTGACGGCCTTTAAATTACTATAGTGACAGCGAGCTGCCTTTTTTTTCTAACAATATCTGTGCCAATACTGCAAAATGGACTTTCTAACAACTTGTTATCGTATTCGCGTGGCTGTTGTCATCACCCAGAAACTGTAAACACAGTATGCTGGCATTTTACTTATTTTGTATTTTTTTTTACTGCCGAAGCAGACACGACTTTTCACTGTGAAAGAGGCTTTATCTATGTTGGTTGGTGATACGGATTCACATAAGTCCTTGCACTTTGAAAAGCGATGATGTTGAGGTGAGTGAAATAAGTAAACAGCAGATATATGTTTGGTGATCTTAATGTTTGAGGCTGTGAAACTTGTGGAATTGCTCACAGATTAGCAAGTCATGGTTGGTACAGGCGATTGATTACTTGGTTGGTACAGGCGATTGATTGCTCTCTGTCTCATGGAAAAAGGTGCAGTGTTTAGCTGTGTCAGCTAACCAGTTGGTTGTTTTGTCTCGTTTCTACCGATATAATTCATATGGAAACGGTCCAAGCTACTTGCTATAGCTAGCTAACTAGTTAGTCTGTCAGATAAGAAAAGTTGTGTGTAGTGGTAAATTTGTGCTGCGCTCACGAAGCGTCAACCTCAGCTGTCCCTTTCACTAGCTAGCCATGCCGACAACCAGCTAACTACCACCGAAATGAAAGCTATAGTAACGTACGCTAACCCCATTCTGTACAAATGTGCCAACCGCGACATTCAAACGAGGCTGCAAAGAAAACTAATGGGACTGTAGCGACTGTGTTGACATCAAAATCTGGAGTGTGAACTATGTTTCTATTCAAGAGTTGATTGACATGGTAATGGCTCTATAGTATTGGACAAAAGTTGAAAAAACGGACTCCTCCGACGCTGTACGTTACATCGTGACGTGTCATGGCGTAACGTACAGCATGCATATAAAGCAACTAATTCTGTCTTACACCCCTCTCTCCACCAGATGTAGCACTTATCACTGTTTAAAAACAAGAAAGGGACAGGGACTGGGGTAAGGGGGGATACCTAGTCATTTTTTGCGTCATCACTGCAAGCTATCATGGTTCTCAAAAGCCGCTGTTTACTTCTGAAGATCACTTTAGCACCGCCCTAAAAACCCAATTCAAATTCGACATAAACCTTCAAATAGGTATGTAATGACACATTATATAAACTCTTTTTGGTGTTTTATTTACATTTTAGAGGCGATAAGGTGATAAGTTGGACTGATCGAGTGAAAAAAGCTGTCCCAGCTTCGTAACTTATCAGCAAAAGCAAGAGTTGATTGTAGGAGAGAGCAAGAGAGAGGGAGAGTGTGTGTGTGGAATGGGAGGCATGTAACTATCACAGAAACCCCTTTATTATGATGAGAGTGAGCATATGGTTGAGAAAAAGAGATGATTATGTTCCAGACTTCAATTGTATTCTATTTGTTCCTACTCTCTTCTCCCTCTGATACTGTTCCTCTAGGTCAGTGAAAGCAAAGGAAGTGATGTGGAGAGTCAGTGCTCAGCAGCAAAAGGCAGGAAGAAAGAGGAGTAGAGATGATTGGAGGGATAGAGATGTGGGGCGAGAGGAGAGGAGAGTGGAGGGAGAGGAACATGGAGAGGAGGAGAAGGGATAGGAAGAAGCAGAGGGTTGGGAGCGGAAGAGGGAGAGCACACCCAAGATGGGAGCCTACGTTTCCATGGTGTGTGTCTGCCCCAAGTCACACCATTCACCCTTATACCACACAGCCTGGGCCTAAAGTGACCGTGGCAGGGGTGTTGGAGTTGTTTTTAAAAGTGGTAGGAACTTATATCTGTTCCAGAGTTTCTAATGCATTACAACAAGAAAATAGGTGCGGTTGACCATCTTGACCAACTGCACAGGCAGAAAATATTGGAAGTATGTGTTTTGGGGGATGCTCAACATTGCCATCATAAATGCCTTCATTGTGTGGGGGACCCTGTAAAGGCCCCTTCCCAGAAACCACAGGCGCTCGTCCTTTAAGGCATTCAAAATGCAGCTTGTGCATTCATTTTGTGATATGGCTGCAGTGGCAGAAAGAGGGGAGCCAAGAGTGTGGCACCAGGGCGTGTGGAACAAGTTTTAACTCTTTTGAAAGCAGGTGAAGTTTGAAGGCACAAGAGAGGGTGTGTGTGGTGTGCATGCGTAGTGGACGCAGCGCAAAGAGTGGGAAATGTGTAGAAACATCCTTTGAGTGCTCTACGTGTTCTGTGCTACTTTGCAGGATGGGACCGTGCTTCCAGGAGTTCCATGACATGTTGTAAGCTAAATGCAAATACCAAAGTGACAGTGTGAAATATGAATTTGTCCTATAAATCTTTTTTTCTCTCTGATTAGTTGTATTTTGTGTCGTCTCTCTTTATCTGTCTATCCAATACTTGTTGCATTCAATGATTTGTTGTAGGCTACTATTTCAACATTATATCAGGCCTGGTCTGTACTAAATCCTATTGAGAGAGGTTATCTACATTGTTTAACTATCTCTCTTGCACACGAACCGCCGCCCGCTTTGAGTAAAAAGTCATGAATGTATTTATGTTAAATGCCTGGGTTCTCAGAGGATCTCTCGGTGACAGGGCAGCCTTGGGAAGGGGGTGAGCCTTTTAGCGGCACACTTGTAAAGCCCTGATTGTCTAAAATGGTTCCAAGTCTTCTACTGTTGTCCTCCTTTGTTGTGGTCCGGTATCCGGTGACTTGTCGTGTAGTCCTGAACAGGACTACTTAGTTTATTTTCCTTCCATTTGCTCTTGAAGATGCTTCTTTAAATATACAGTTGAAGTCAGAAGTTTACATACACCTTAGCCAAGTACATTTAATCCCAGTTTCACAATTCCTGACATTTAATCAGAGTGAAAATTCCCTGTCTTAGGTCAGTTAGGATCACCACTTTGGTCCTAAGTTGGTAGCAACACATCTGCCACGCTGTTCCTCAACACTTGAGTCCCTCAGGGGTGCGTGCTCAGTCCCCTCCTGTACTCCCTGTTTACCCACGACTGCATGGCCAGGCACAACTCCAACACCATGCAGATGTCACAACAGTGGTAGGCCTGATCACCGACAACGACGAGACAGCCTATAGGGACCAGGCCGGGTGGTGCCAGAATAACAACATATCCCTTAACGTAATCAAGATAAAGGAGATTATTGTAGACTACAGGAAAAGGAGGACCAAGCACGCCCCCATTCTCATTGACAGGGCTGTAGTGGAGCAGCTTGAGAGCTTCAAGTTCCTTGGTGTCCACATCACCAACAAACTAGAATGGTCCAAACACACCAAGACAGTCATAAAGAGGGCACAACAAAACCTATTCCCCCTCAGGAGACTGAAAAGATTTAGCATGTGTCCTCAGATCCTCAAAAGGTTTTACAGCTGCAACATCGAGCGCATCCTGACTGGTTGCATCACTGCCTGGTACGACAACTGCTTGGCCTCTGACCGCAAGGCACCACAGAGGGTAGTGTGTATGGCCCAGTACATCACTGGGGCTAAGCTGCCTGCCATCCAGGACCTCTGTCAGAGGTGTCAGAGGAAGGCCCTAAAAATTGTCAAAGACCCCCGCCACCCCAGTCAGAGTGTTCTCTCTGCTACCGCATGGGTAGCGGTACCGGAGCGCCAAGTCTAGGACCAAAAAGCTTCACAACAGCTTTTACCCCCAAGCCATAAGACTCCTGAACAGGTAATCAAATGGCTACCCGGACTATTACTTATCTATTGTTTACCTAATACCTATTTTTTACTTAAAAATTGCATTGTTGGTTAGGGCTTGTATTTCACTGTAAGGCGCACGTTACAAATACACCTGATACTAATCAGGTAAATACATCATTTTTCTCTCTCAAAACACACCTATCTCTTTCATAATTTTATTTATTTAACTAGGCAAGTCAGTTAAGAACAAATTATTATTTACAATGACGGCCAAACCCGGACGACTCGGCCAATTGTGCGCCGCCCTATGGGACTCCCAATCACGGCCGGATGTGATGCAGCCAGTGACACCTCTTGCATTGAGATGCAGTGTCTTAGACCACTGCGCCACTCGGGAGCAGTGGTCTTTAAACAATAAAAGCAAATTCGCCAACATTTCTGAAAATGGATATATAGCGTTTTGGAATGAAGCTCTTCAGAAGATGAAACAACTTATTTCTTGATATTGCTTGAGGGCCCAATTTGTTTTTAGGTACGACCAAATCATGGGTTGGTGCCAAAACTGAAAAACGTAGCGGCATTAGTGCCACCCGGGGAAAATGTTAGTCTGGAGCCCTGTATAGTCCTGGAGATCCAATTGATGCTGGAAACTCTCCATGCCTGAGCCGGGTCCAGGTTGGTGGCTATTGCGGCTAATAAGAAGCAGATCCTTTGTACATATGGTCCCAATTGATAAAACCATAGCTCATGGAGGAAATGTTGCATTTGCAGTTCATGAAAACGGTCTGGAGGTACTTGTCAGATTGTTCGTTTTTCATTACTCTTTTATTAGAACATCATGATAAACCGCCATAATCATGCGTTTCTAATCATGAGGAGTTGTGCACACTTGATCCTATGAAAACATTTCATATTCACACGTTTCACACGCCATTACCTTGTGTTGTCTTGCCAGGCAACTCACTAGATAAGACTTGGATGGAAAACAACAATGTTTGGTTTCCTTGTCAGATTACCATATTTATCTAGATTGAGATAAAACTGGAAACTCTCGGACAGGGTGTCCTCTCAAAGCTTATTTAGTCAAATTTGGGTTTGCCGTGGGACCCCCCAGTCCAATTATCTTTAAGGGGCCTTTCCTATTTGCCGCAGCTGAAAGGAACACACTGTTTTCACACCATTTTGCACCGGCAGGCGGTGCTATACGTCATGGTGGGTGTGGGTTTCAAAGTGCAAGTTTATCCGAGATCCCTCCGCTTGGGACCTCATTCATAAATTAAGCTATGGTGAGTCTTTATAGTTTTATTGCACTTTCATATTAGTACATCATTTGACATTATTTTAACTAATGATAGCTACTAGCTACTGTTAGGTTCTAAATCTCAGAGTAAATAACTCAACGGACACTATAAAAGCTTAACCAAGTTTAATTCTTCCCAGATGACCAATACAGCTGCATTAGACAAACATGTTTCCACCACCACAAGTAAACTCAGCAAAAAACTCACTGTCAACTGCGTTTTTTTCAGCAAACTTAACATGTGTAAATATTTGTATGAACATAACAAGATTCAACAACTGCGACATAAACTGAACAAGTTCCACAGACATGTGACTAACAAGAAATCGAATAATGTGTCCCTGAACAAAGGGGGGGGTCAAAAGTAACAGTCAGTATCTGATCTACCGATCCTGTGCAGGTGTTGTTACACGTGGTCTGCCACTGCGAGCACGATCAGCTGTCCGTCCTGTCTCCCTGTAGCGCTGTCTTAGGCGTCTCACAGTACAGACATTGCAATTTATTGCCCTGGCCACATCTGCAGTCCTAAGGCACGTTCACGCAGATGAGCAGGGACCCTGGGCATCTTTCTTTTGGTGTTTTTCAGAGTCAGTAGAAAGGCCTCTTTAGTGTCCTAAGTTTTCATAACTGTGACCTTAATTGCCAACCGTCTGTAAGCTGTTAGGGTCTTAACGATCGTTCCACAGGTACATGTTCATTAATTGTTTATGGTTGATGGAACAAGCATGGGAACAGTGTTTAAACCCTTTACAATGAAGATCTGTGGAGTTATTTGATTTTTACGAATTATCTTTGAAAGAAAGTGTCCTGAAAAAGGGACATTTCTTTTTTTGCTGAGTTTATATATACTCCAATTTAGGCACTCCTCCTTCTCTACAATCCTTACATCAATTATGGTTCAACAGGAAGACGAAGTTATAGGGTAATAAATCATAATTTCTCCCTTAAGGTGATCTGACCTCAACCCCTCATTTGCCTAATCCAAATCAAATTTTATTGGTCACATACACATGGTTAGCAGATGTTATTGCGAGTGTAGAAAAATGCTTGTGCTTCTAGTTCCGACCATGCAGTAATATCTAACAAGTAATCTAACAATTTCAATTACCTTATACACACAAGTGTAAAGGAATTAATAAGAATATGTACATATACATATATGGATGAGCGATGGCTGAACGGCATATGCAAGATGCAGTAGATGGTATAGAGTACAGTATATACATATGATATGAGTAATGTAGGGTATGTAAACATTATATAAAGTGGCATTATTTAAAGTGACATGTGATACATTTATTACATCCAATTTTAATTATTAAAGTGGCTAGAGAATTGAGTCAGTATGTTGGCAGCAGCCACTCAATGTTAGTGATGGCTGTTTAACAGTCTGATGGCCTTGAGATAGAAGCTGTTTTTCAGTCTCTCGGTCCCAGCTTTGATGCACCTGTACTGACCTCGCCTTCTGGATGATAGTGTGGTGAACAGGCAATGGCTCGGGTGGTTGTTGTCCTTGATTATCTTTTTGGCCTTCCTGTGACATCGGGTGGTGTAGGTGTCCTGGAGGGCAGGTCATTTGCCCCCGGTGATGCGTTGTGCAGACCTCACTACCTTCTGGAGTGCCTTACGGTTGTTGGCGGAGCAGTTGCCGTACCGGGCGGTGATACAGCCCGACAGGATGCTCTCGATTGTGCATCTGTAAAAGTGAGTGTTTTTGGTGATCCACAGATGTCCATCAGTGTCCCCTATAGCAATCCTGTGACTTCCTCTCGTCCACCCAGCACATTCCAAAGCCATCTGGCTCTTGATGTAAAAACCAGTCTCTAGGATAGCAATGTTCCAAGTTTAACCCAGAATCCAGTAGTCTCCCGTTTTGAACATTTTAACTCCATACTGTTAAACATTACATACTCTTGGAAATTACTTATAAATGAACAAACAATAATAATAAAACATGAACAATAAGTAAATAAATCATGATTATAAATGAACTATCAATGATAGCAAAACATTCACTATGAGGTTTACAAACTCGGAGACTTATGGCCTCTGTGCATGGTGTGATCATAGAACAATCTTATTTCCATCTCTCATCACAGTACATAATGACATTCCAGCTGAAGCTGGTGGTGTCCTCCACTTCAGCTGGAGCGGCTTTTAGTTTCTCCATTTTCTCCTTCTGGTTCCTTAGAGAGTGATAGCATAAGACCTTTATTTAACCACGTAGGCCAGTTGAGAACAAGTTCTCATTTACAACGCCGACCTGGCCAAGATAAAGCACAGCAGTGCGACAAAAACAACACAGAGTTACACATGGGATAAACAAACGTACAGTCAATAATACAATAGAAAAATCTGTATACAGTGTGAGCAAATTAAGTAAGGAGGTAAGGAATAAATAGGCCAGAAGTGGCGAAGTAATTGCAATTGGCACTGGAGTGATAGATGTGCAGATGAGGATGTGCAAGTAGAAATACTGGTGTGCACAAGAGCAGAAAAACAAATATGGGGATGAGGTAGGTAGTTGGTTGGATGGGCTATTTACAGATCGGCTGTGTACAGCTGCAGCGATCGGTAAGCTGCTCTGACAGCTGACGCTTAAAGTTAGTGAGGGAGATGTACAGTATATCACAAAAGTGAGTACACCCCTCACATTTTTGTAAATATTTGAGTATATCTTTTCATGTGACAACACTGAAGAAATGACACTTTGCTACAATGTAAAGTAGTGAGTGTGCAGCTTGTATAACAGTGTAAATTTGCTGTCCCCTCAAAATAACTCAACACACAGCCATTAATGTCTAAACCGCTGGCAACAAAAGTGAGTACACCCCTAAGTGAAAATGTCCAAATTGGGCCCAAATAGCCATTTTCCCTTCCCGGTGTCATGTGACTCATTAGTGTTACAAGGTCTCAGGTGTGAATGGGGAGCAGGTGTGTTAAATTTGGTGTCATCGCTTTCACACTTCCTCATACTGACTGGTCACTGGAAGTTCAACATGGCACCTCATGGCCAAGAACTCTCTGAGGATCTGAAAAAAAGAATTGTTGCTCTACATAAGGATGGCCTGGGCTATAAGAAGATTGCCAAGACCCTGAAACTGAGCTGCAGCACAGTGGCCAAGACCATACAGCGGTTTAACTGGACAGGTTCCACTCAGAACAGGCCTCGCCATGGTCGACCAAAGAAGTTGAGTGCACGTGCTCAGCGTCATATCCAGAGGTTTTCTTTGGGAAATAGACGTATGAGTGCTGCCAGCATTGCTGCAGAGGTTGAAGGGGTGGGGGGTCATCCTGTCAGTGCTCAGACCATACGCCGTACACTGCATCAAATTGGTCTGCATGGCTGTCGTCCCAGAAGGAAGCCTCTTCTAAAGATAATGCACAAGAAAGCCCGCAAACAGTTTGCTGAAGACAAGCAGACTAAGGACATTACTGGAACAATGTCCTGTGGTCTGATGAGACCAAGATAAACTTATTTGGTTCAGATGGTGTCAAGCGTGTGTGGCGGCAACCAGGTGAGGAGTACAAAGACAAGTGTGTCTTGCCTACAGTCAAGCATGGTGGTGGGAGTGTCATGATCTGGGGCTGAATGAGTGCTGCCGGCACTGGGGAGCTACAGTTCATTGAGGGAACCATGAATGCCAACATGTACTGTGACATACTGAAGCAGAACATGATCCCCTCCCTTCGGAGACTGGGCCGCAGGGCAGTATTCCAACATGTTAACGACCCCAAACACACCTCCAAGACGACCACTGCCTTGCTAAAGAAGCTGAGGGTAAAGGCGATGGACTGGCCAAGCATGTCTCCAGACCTAAACCCTATTGAGCATCTGTGGGGCATCCTCAAACGGAAGCTAGAGGAGTGCAAGGTCTCTAACATCCACCAGCTCCGTGATGTTGTCATGGAGGAGTGGAAGAGGACTCCAGTGGCAACCTGTGAAGCTTTGGCTTTGGTGAACTCCATGCCCAAGAGGGTTAAGGCAGTCCTGGAAAATGATGGTGGCCACACAAAATATTGACACTTTGGGCCCAATTTGGACATTTTCACTTAGGGGTGTACTCACTTTTGTTGCCAGCGGTTTAGACATTAATGGCTGTGTGTTGAGTTATTTTGAGGGGACAGCAAATTTACACTGTTATACAAGCTGCACACTCACTACTTTACATTGTAGCAAAGTGTCATTTCTTCAGTGTTGTCACATGAAAAGTATTTACAAAAATGTGAGGGGTGTACTCACTTTTGTGATATACTGTAAGTCTCCAGCTTCAAAGATTTTTGCAATTCTTTCCAGTCATTAGCAGCAGAGAACTGGAAGGAAAGGCGGCCAAAGGAGGTGTTGGCTTTGGGGATGACCAGTGAAATATACCTGCTGGAGCACGTGCTACGAGTGGGTGTTGCTATGGTGACATGTGAGCTGAGATAAGGTGGCGCTTTACCTAGCAAAGACATAAATGACCTGGAGCCAGTGGGTTTGGTGATGAATATGTAGCGAGGACCAGCCAATGAGAGCATACAGGTCGCAGTGGTGGGTAATAAATGTGGCTTTGGTGACAAAACAGATGGCACTGTGATAGACTGCGTCCAATTTGCTGAGTAGAGTGTTGGAGGCTATTTTGTAAATGACATCGCCGAAGTTGAGGATCGGTAGGATAGTCTGTTTTACGAGGGTATGTTTGGCAGCATGAGTGAAGGAGGCTTTGTTGCAAAATAGGAAGCCGATTCTAGAGAGTGGTGGGGCGCTACCCGGTGAAATGCAAGGCGTCAAATTGAAAATCCAAAAGTTGAATTATTAAGCATTCATCAATATACAAGTGTGCATAGTCATCAAAAGCTCTGCTTCTTGGCAATATCACAGCATTGTCAGATTTCAAAAAGGCTTTACGGCGAAAGCACAACATTTGATTGTTTGAGGGTAGCACCTCCAATATTTTTAAGATTAGCATAAATTCATAAACCATTGCGGTTCACACAAAACACATTTCACAGCGAAAACAAATCCCTTACCTTTTGAAGAACTTCTGCTGAGGGCTTCCCAAGTGTCCAACGAAGACATCCAATGGTTCTTTTGTTAGAAAAAGTCATTTATTATATCCATAAATCTCTGTTTGGTTGGCGCATTATGTTCATAAAATACAGCGTCCACTCGCCCATTAAACCGTGAAGAGAACTCGTTCAACCTATACCTATACACTTGTCCAAGAACAATCAAACATCACTGATAATGTATCCTTAGGAACACTTTTATGTATATTTAGTATAATATTTCAACCGGATTATAAACTGGGCGATAGGAAAGGAAAAAAACCACAGCGCCAAGAAGCCCGGTGAACGCGCATCCTCTTCTGTTTACATCCGATGACCACTTCGAAATTCTTCTTCTATTACCATCCAGAGCAACTAAACATCATCAAACACTGTCTAGAGACTGTTGACATCCAGTGGAAGCAATAGGTACTGAAATCTTACTCCCATATATGGTCATTTTCAATAGGGAGGGGTTCAAAATGAGGCAATGTGTCAAATACACTTTTTCCAGGACAGAAATTCCTCGGGTTTTCGCCTGCTATATCCGTTCTGTTATACTCACAGACAATATTTTAACGCTCTTAGACACTTCAGAGTGTTTCCTATCCAATAGTACTAATTATGTGCATATCCTATTTTCTGGGCCTGAGTGGGAGGCATTTTACTTTGGGCACGCCAGACTCTCCAAAACCGTCACCTCGGGAGCCACTCCCTAAGATGTTAACCTCTCAGGGATTGCTGGGGCGCTAGCGCCCCACTCCCGACACTACCAGGTGAAATGTAAGGCGCCAAATTCAAAATCCAAAAGTTGAATTATTAAACATCCACCAATATACAAGTGTTCCATACTCATCAAAAGCTCTGTTTCTTGGCAATATCACAGCGTTGTCAGATTTCAAAAAGGCTTTACGGCGAAAGCAGCACATTTGATTGTTTGATGGTAGCACCTCACATATTTTTCCCATAGCCATGAATCGATTAGCCATCACGGCACACACATAACACATTTCACAGCGAAAACAAATCAATTACCTGTTGAAGAACTTCTGCTGAGGTCATCCTAAGTGTCCAACGAAGACAATTCATGGTTCTTTTGTTAGAAAAAGTCATTTATTTTATCCATAAATCTCCATTTAGTTCGCGCGTTATAATCAGAAACGACAGCTTCCACTACTCCATTGAAACGTGACGAGAACTCGTTCATCTTATACCTATAAACTTGTCCAAGAACAATCAAACATAGTTTTAAATGTATCCTTAGGAACACTTTTACGTATATTTACTATTATAAATCAACTGGAATATAAACTGAGCGATATAGATGGTAAAAAAGACACTGCGCGCCTTGTCGGGCACGGCACTGGGTACTGTTGACATAAAAAGTACACTTCCTGGTTTGCTCTTATTCTCTGGTCTAAAGCATCCAAAATGAAAATTTACACTGTCTCGAGACTGTTGACATCTAAAGGAAGCGATGGGTACTGCATTCATATGCCCTTATATGGTCATTTTCATGAGGGAGGGGTTCCAAATGAGCAATGTGTCAAAATTACTTTTTCCAGGACAGAAATTCCTTGGGGTTTCGCCTGCCATATGCGTTCTGTTTCACTCACAGACAAATGGTTAACACTTCCTATCCAATGGTACTAAATATGTGCATATCCTATTTTCTGGGCCTGAATGGGAGGCATTTTACTTTGGGCACGCCAGGCTCTCCAAAACGGTCACCTCATGAGCCGATCCCTAACAAGTTAAACCTGCACTAGGGAAACGTTTACCTCTCATGGCCACATGGTGCCATCTTTAATGTTAATGTTATTATTTTAATGTTTATTCACACAAAAAGTGCATAATGCTGTTCGTTTTATTTGCTGTGTGTTGATTTTCAATTTGAACCTTGGTGAAATGATTTCAGTGTGTGTATCAGTACATTTTGAACATTTCCAGCACATTTTAACAATACCGCGATAATACTGATAACTGGGATCATTTTGGTCACTATAATCCGTGATATGAAATTTTCATACCGTTTCATCTCTATTTGTGACTGTTAAAAGTGGGATAATCATCATCAAAACTGTCAAAGCTTTTGGTGTAATGTGTTGATTAACAGACACAGGGACTGAGGTCCTGGTAAGGCAGTAAAGATACAATGTTGCAAACCTGGAGAGTTTGTGTGTCTCAGTCCAGGAATGAGCAGGGGATTATAATAATAATAGGGGGAGACAGTGGGAACAGAGGGATCAGACATCCCACTGACTGACTAATACGATACAATGTTGCAAACCTGGAGAACTGTTGCAAACCTTTGTGTTTACAATCCAGCACAAAGTGAAACGAAGGCAGCAACCTCAGGACAGCAGCCCCCCCCAAAAAAAGTTCAATACACCTTGCAACAGGGAGGCCAGAGACTGACTCAGGACAGCTGTCAACAGATATGATTAGGCTATGTATTATGTCTGTATTTCTTACTTATATCAGAAATGCTGATCAGAACACACTCTGAAATGTGAATCTTCACTGAAGGAATAGGCAAGCCCAGTTGTATAATCTTGTGTACATTACTTTCTACAGTGACAGTGTGTTTACCCAACCTTCATGTAACATTCTATCTCCATAGCAGAGGTCCACATTTATTCCAAAGCTGTTGCAATGCATTTAATAGCATTGGTGTAGGCACTTGCCTTTCAGCCCTCAACGTCTCATTATTTGTGTATGAGTTTTGGTAATTGTTACTCTGAATTGCGTGGGCAATGGGTGAAAAGTGTATTTTGTTGTATGCATAATGTCTGCCCTGTCACACTCCTTTCTGTTAGTTTTGAGCTGTTAGTTTTGAGCCCTTGCATCCGACTTTCTGTATTCTTCACCCCAACCATCTAGCCACTGACTCAGAGACAGTATTATCAGATTCAGATGCAAAGCAGATGTGATTGCTGGCTCGCTGAGTCAGTGGCTAGATGGTCAGGGTGAAGACTACAGAAAGTCGGGTGCAAGGGCTGTAGTTCATCTGGCTACTCTTCCTAGGATGTCAGAGGTGGCAGGGACATGTTCACGCTGCCTGTCCTCTTATAAAAGGAACCCCAGGCAATACAAATAATATAAATATATAACCAATACACACTGGTGTTCCCACTTCTGGAATCAGAGTCCAGCTCAAAACAACTCAATTTAGTCATTTTCAGGACCTCTTTGATCAACTTACCCGGAAAATGCATTCAATCAAAGTAGTTGAGACCACTACATATTGTGAGCAATGCAAGTAAAACTCTTCAAACTAGCTGCTGTAATCTGGATAATCAGTGCTACAATGGAAAACAGAAAGGAGTGTCGAAAACAAAGTGGTGTAACAGGGAAGGGATGACGCACACAAAATACACTTTCACCCATATTAGTCATTTTGTGACATTGCCTTGTATAGTCCAGTTTGACTTAGATAATTGGCCTCCATGCTCAGGTCATGTGGTCCTATATACATCAGTCCTATATACACCAGTCCTATATACAGCAGTCCTATATACAGCAGATAATATATCATTTTCTCAGTTGTGACTGCATTTTAGAGTATAGAATGAAAGGTATTATAGCATACTTATTATAGTGTTGTACAAAATATTGTATTGTAATATATTGGATATGTTTTATATAATTTGTATTTGGATTATAGTTTTTACTGTACTTTATATTACTTGCATCTTGATTAATGCTTGAGTTCATTGTATTCATAATACATTAAAGAAACACAATGTATCCACAGAAAACAAAGAATATTGCTTTAATGCGTTCAATGTAAGATTATTCACATAAGCTGGACATGGATTGTGTTATTGAAACTAATAATTCAACAAAATGTGAATATGATGAAAATCTGCAAAGAATTATAGATACAGTAATGTGACATACTGTTCTTCCATAAATATGATGTCATTGGAGAGGTACTGTTTTTCCACATTCCAAATATGAAGGCCGCATGAAGAAAAATGATAAACCATAAAAAGAGATATATATTAGTTGGAGTAGTTAAGTGTAATTAAGCTATAAAACTCCAAAGGTGGTACACAAACAAAACAAATAAGAAATTATTGATTATCTGAAATTGGGGAATGATGCACATACTTTTGTATATATAGTATATGTGGACACCCCTTCCATTTTTGTGAATTTGGCTGTTTCAGCTACACCCGTTGCTGACAGGTTTATAAAATAGAACACACAGCCATGCAATCTCCATAGACAAACATTGGCAGTAGACTGGCCTTACTGAAGAGCTCAGTGACTTTCAACGCGGCACCATCATAGGATGCCACCTTTACAACAAGTCAGATCTTCAAATTTCTGTCCTGCTAGGGCTGCCCCAGTCAACTGAAAGTGCTGTTATTGTGAAGTGGAAACGTCTAGGAGCAACAACGGCTCAGCCACAAGGTAGTAGGTCTCACAAATGCACAGAACGGGACCGCTGAAGCGCATAGCGTGTAGAAATTGTCTGTCCTCGGTTGCGAGTTCCAAACTGCCTCTGGAAGCAACGTCAGCACAAGAACTGTTCGTCGGGAGCTGCATGTAATGGGTTTCCATGGGCGAGCAGCCGCACACAAGCCTAAGATCACCATGCGCAATGGCAAGCATCGGCTGGAGTAGTGTAAAGTTAGCCGCCATTGGACTCTGAGGCAGTGGAAACGTGTTCTCTGGAATGAATCACATTTCACCAGCTGGTAGTCCGATGGACAAATCTGGGTTTGGCGGATACCAGGAGTACGCTACCTGCCCAAATGCAGATTGGTGGTGAAGGAATAATGGTCTAGCTCTGTTTATCGTGGTTCGGGCTAGGCCCCTTAGTTCCAGTGAAGGGAAATCGTAACACTACAGCATACAATGACATTCTAAATGATTCTGTACTTCCAACTTTGTGGCAACAGTTTGGGGAAGGCCCTTTCCTGTTTCAGCATGAAAATGCCACTGTGCACAAAGCCAGGTCCATACAGAAATGGTTTGTCGAGATCGGTGTGGAAGAACTTGACTGGCCTGCACAGAGCCCTGACCACAACCCCATCAAACACCTTTGGGATGAATTGGAACGCCGACTGCGAGCCAGGCGTAATCACCCAACATCAGTGTGTTGTGCGCTTATGCTCTTGTGGCTGAATGAAAGCAAGTCCCCGCATCAATGTTTCAACATGTAGTGGAAACCTTCCCAGAAGAGTGGAGGCTGTTATAGCAGCAAAGGGAGGACCAACTCCATATTAATGCCCATGATTTTGGAATGAGATGTTCAATGAGAAGGTGTCCACATACTTCTGTATATGGTTCTTCATCTGTAGGGCTCAAGTGATGCTTCAGTCTCCTTCAGTGTCAAGCTAAGCATGTAACTGTATTAAAAGTCATTGATCTACAGGTCCTTTTGCATGCCGAACAACCCTAGGGAATATCAGTAACTTAGTCAAACTGAATCGCATGCAAGGTAGGCAGCTTGATCTTGCACATCTGCGCTGCACCTTCAACATTCAAATGCTGAAATGGTTTGCGCGGTATTTGGCTTTATTCATTGAGTTACAACCCTTGTCATTTTCTAGGCTATTGTTAACTATGCCCTGTTGAAAAGGATGATTTAGCAGAATACAAGTAAGCTACCGCTAAGCATAACTCTCGTCCGTGTATGTGTACTGTTGGGGATGCTTGAAGAACGGAGTTGGGAACCACTGTCATAGACGCTATGTGCATGACCGCGAAGCCAGTTCTACTGCTTTTTTTCATTGTTTCCATTGTTAATCATGAACTGATTAAGTATCAGCTAGAACAGAAAACCAGCAGGCTCCGGACCTCGTAGGGTAAGAGTTGAATAACCCTGCAGGAGCGTCTATGAAGACATAAATGTATGAAAGCATGTGTACTTATTTTACATGTACAGTACCAGTCCAAAGTTTGGACACACTTACTCATTCAAGGGTTTTTCTTTATTTTACTATTTTGTAGAATAATAGTGAAGACATCAAAACCATGAAATAACACATGGAATCATGTAGTGTTCCTTGAATTCTAAAACAATCACAGTGTCACCAGCAAAGGACACCGACACCAACACACCTCCTCCATGCTTCATGGTGGGAAACACACATGCAGAGGTCATCTTTTCACCTACGTTGCGTCTCACAAAGACACAGTGGTTGGAACCAAAAATCTCAAATTTGAACTCATCAGACCAAAAGCCAGATTTTCACAGATTTTCACAATTTCTCATGTTTCTTGGCCCATGCGAGTCTCTTCTTATTATTGGTGTCCTTTAGTAGTGGTTTCTTTGCAGCAATTCAAACATGAAGGCCTGATTCACACAGTGTCCTCTGAACATTTGATGTTGAAATGTCTCTTACTTGGACTCTGTGAAGCATTTATTTGGGCTGCAATTTCTGAGCTGCAGTTAACTCAAATGAACTTATCCTCTGCGGCAGAGGTAACTCTGGGTCTTCCTTTCCTGTGGCGGTCCTCATGAGAGCCACTTTCATCATAGCACTGGTTTTTGCGACTGCACTTAAAGAAACTTTCAAAGTTCTTGAAATGTTCTGGATTTACTGACCATGTCTTAAAGTAACGGACTATCTTATTTGAGCTGTTGGTGCCATTAATATGGATTTAGTCTTTTACCAAATAGGGCTATCTTCTGTATACCACCCCTACCTTGTCACAACAAAACTGATTTGGCTCAAACGCATTAACAAGGAAAGAAATTCCACAAACTAACTTTTAACAAGGCACACCTGTTAATTGAAATGTATTCCAGGTGACTACCTCATGAAACTGGTTGAGAGAATGCCAAGTGTGTGCAAAGCTGTAATCAAGGCAAAGGCTGGCTACGTTGATTTATTTGGAATTCAAGGCACACTTAACCAGCATGGCTACCACAACATTTTGCAGAGATACGCCATCCCATCTGGTTTGTGCTTAGTCCCACTATCATTTGTTTTTCAACAGGACAATGACCAAAAACACACCTCCAGGCTGTGTAAGGGCTATTTGACAAATAAGGAGAGAGATGACCTGGCCTCCACAATCACCCAACCTCAACCCAATTGCGATGGTTTGGGATGGGTTGGACCGCAGACTGAAGGAAAAGCAGCCAACAAGTGCTCAGCATATGTGGGAACTCCTTCAAGACTGTTAGAAAATCATTCCTCATGAAGCTGGTTTTGAGAATGCCAAGAGTGTGCAAAGCTGTCATCAATGCAAAGGGTGGATACACTGAAGAATGTAAAATATATTTTTATATGTTTCAACCGTTTTTTGGTTACAACATGATTCCATTTGTGTTATTTCATACTTTTCATGTCTTCACTATTTTTATACTATGTGGAAAATAATAAATAAGGCTAGTGCCCACGCCTGCTGTGATGTAAAGCACTGCCCACCGGGTGAAATGGCTTGAAAAGAGTCTGTCCCGAGCTGAAACCACACATAAATATGGCTCCTTCGGGGGTCAAATGGTCATATAAGAGTGGACAAGACACGATACATGATGTCACAGGCAGAATGTATCAGGTTTATTTAGAGGTAATTTGTGTGCTCTCTTGTCTTAACAACTTAGTCATGATCTCCCATTTGTCATCACCACTTTATAACCGCAGGTTTGGCTCCTATTTTATTCGCATCTTTGTAAAAGTTTGCTAACATCACTTAGTGTTTGCCAATAACTACTTCAATCTCAAAAGCATTCTCATTTTCCCTTATGCTAATTTCCCATCCTGTAACATGATTACATTTAACTGAAATAGTTAATTAAATATACAAAGATGAACAAACATGACGCACGCTAATGATATTCGAAATGAACAGTAATCTGTTTCTGTCAGATGCTTGCCTGATAGCGTTTGGCTCCAATAAAAATGTTTTTGTTCTCTGCAAGAATTTGGGGCTCAGGTTTAATTAGCGAAGGATACAGTACGGAAGCATATGCAGGAAAAGTTATCCTCTGTGTAGCCTTACCTTGCAACACAGTACAGACTTTTCTGCTTTAAGTCAGAATGAAACCACAGCTTGTTCCAAAACACAGGAAGGTTCAGTTCACGTCTCCCTAGAAAGCAATGTCCTTGACGTCTCTCATTTGAAAGATGTCAGATGGTACCTTTTTTTGCTGGAAAGCTGCAATGTACTATTCCTTCAATAAGGATTTTTTTTTAAGAGTGTAAGGTTACATTCCAGTGAAGCAGACATGCATAGTTGGAAGAAGTGTATTTTCACACCCAATACCTCTTTTCATTTCCTTTTTAATTTTTTATAACTCAAACTGGCAGATCAATCAGAAGTTACATGATGAAGGCAAATGTCTGTTTCATTGTGTCTGACATAAAGATTAGAGGCTTGGCTACACCTAGCACTTTTGGTATCCATCCCGACCTCATTTGAGCGTTTAATGTGATGCGAAAGCTGTCAGGATTCTCACGCATGAAATCTGTCAGCGCCTTCATAATTGGCACTGCCAACTTGGTAATTGTACCTGAGATTCTATTAGCGTAAAAAAAGTTTTGATTGCAGCTATCAGATGATTTTCTACTCCTCTCTGTAATTTCTCACCTGCCCAAACTGAGTTGTCAGTGAGTGGATGAGAGTGCCATAGTAGGATGTCTTCTTAAACCTCACGCCCCCACAAACCAGCTTGTTTGCCCTAGAAACATCTAAGACGAAGGGCTGCTATTATCAGTAAAGAAAACAGGCCACACAGGGCCTATTCATTATCCTTTAGACAGTGGTGGCCATCTTCTGGCCCCTCTCCTGCTATGCCATCAGCACCTTAGCAACCGCATGAACAAAAAGCAGTGTGGTAGTCACTGCCAGTGAATGTGTGTGTGGTACTGGTCGTAAAAGAAAGAAGAAAACAAAGCACAATGCAGCATGCTGGCTCCAGCAGGTTAAGGGTTTCTTCAGTGCAGGACCAGCCACTGGAATGCACTTGCAGTGATTGTACGATGTGCATGTTGCATGCGTATTGGCAGGGTTTGTATACAGTAAGCCTTCTTACCATCTCAGTGACGTATGAGGCTTGTTTGACCTTTGACTCAGTCTGTCAGTATGGTGTGTTTCCCGGGTGTGCTCTGCTCTGGAAGATGTCAATAGCCTATCTTGGGAAAGCTCAATAGCATTAGGTGGTCTGGAGAAGGGTGTGGTTAGTCAAGGACACACTTTGAAGAAGTTTCTAATAGGGGAATATTTGTTTCTCTTGAAGGTGCCTTCTAGTGTGAAGCAAAGAGAATGCAGCTGAGATAATTGACTTGTGATCCCTTTCTCTTCTGGCGACGGAGGTAATCAATGGAGCCTTATGCTTCAGGGCTCTCTGCTTAGTCGATGGCCTCCCACTACCTATGTACTCTAGAATTAGAGTTTAAAGCTTAGGGATTGGAAGTCCAGGAAGAGATGCTGCGACGGCTTGACTTGAGCCATGGGCTTCTTTTCTATTCCCCAGATGAATAGGGCCTGTCACGCACGCAAATGGAGAGGACTTCATCTTCCCCTGACTGTAATTAGATCACAGCGACTACTCACTGAGTAGAGAGAGAAAAGCCCATTGGGCTACTCACTGCAGAGGCCCCACAATGGATAAATCAATGCCACTGTATCTCAGCGTGAGGAGAGGAGAGAAGAATGGAATGCTTTATTGGAAATGCTGTGGAAACCTGGGGAGGGTGGGGGGTAGAGGGGGACGAGGCTGGGTCAAATGGTTCCTTAGGGAGTCCTTAGCCACAGACATGCCTTTTCAAGCGGCCTCGTCTCGGTAGGTGTCGTAAAGTCCATCATTATTATTTTTTACTTAGTTTGGTTAATTTCTGTGGAATACAGAGACTCAGGAAACAGCCAGGCTCCCCCAGGGAGCATGAAAAGGAAAGTCCCCTCTGCCTCTCTCGAACCTGTCCACCCAAACACCCCCACTCACATTTGCCTGTTGTCTTTTTTTGTGGGTTTTTGTCTTAGACAGTCTAGTGCATTTTAGAGTTGAAGAGCACCAACTACAGATACACATGCTTGTTAGAGCATCTCAAAGTCTAAATTTAACATAGAATCAGTTTGACAAGGTGAAAGAAAACGAGTCTTTTACTATTGATGAGAATTATATTGTTCTCGTCAGGAGCCCATAGGTGGTAGAGCTTTCGTCTCTGTACCACACAATCTTAAGACTCCATTCCGCTAAGGCAATTCTCTCTACATCGGTTGGCTACATTGGTGACCAGGGTGGGATCCTTTTGATACACCTATGGGGCCTGGGCACACGAATGCTCCTAGAGAAAGAGAGGGGAATGCTAAAGCATGCGTTGATGACAGTTCTACTGTCTCCATCAGAGGCTCCGGCTTTTGGCATAGATGGTAAAGCACTCAGGATGGCAACATTGTAAGATTCTGCCCTCCGAGGCACTTCTATCTCTGTATATTGTACATTGATTGGTAGGTTACGCTACATTTAGATACTTCAAATACTGCCTGAGACACCTTTGATCCCAGAAATGTTCCATACGCACAAAAAGCTGTTGTGTACACATTTGTTTACATCCCTGTTAGTGAGAATTTATCCTTTGCCAAAATAATCCATACACCTGACAGGTGTGGCATTAAACAGCATGATCATTACAAAGCTGTACCTTGTGTTGGGGACAGTAAAAGGCCACTCTAAAATATGCAATTTTGTTACACAATGCCACATAGCGTGCAATTCGCATGCTGACTGCAGGAACGTCCACCAGAGCTGTTGCCAGGTAATGTAATTTTATCTACCATAAGCCACCCCCAACATCGTTTTAGAGAATTTGGCATTACGTCCAACCGGTCTTACAACCGCAGACCAAGTGTAACCACGCCAGCCTAGGACCTCCACAACGATAATAATCCCTGTTACAACAGTTCTTAGCCACATAGTTCTGCTTGTCCCCCGCATAGCGAACAGGTAAACAATTCAAACAAAAAACAACGACATAAACTTACAGGTTAATTGTCAGTTACACTCCCACCAATCACCAGTGATTTCTGTGAATGGGGTCTGCAGGTTTCTTAATCTGCTTCCAGGAGGGTAACTGTCCTATGATTGGCCTCTCCAGATAGGAGGGTTTGGCGATGCGTGTACCTCTCTCATCCAGGGTTGAGTCGCTGATCAGTAACTTGAATCTTCTCACCCGGCCATCCTGTCCCGGGTACACTTCTGTAACCTTTGCCAATTTCCACTGGTTGCGTGGTGCAGTATCATCTTGCAAGATGACAATGTCATTAACCCTTGCGTTTATTCTGTATTTATCCATTTCTGTCTGTGTTGGAGGTTTAGGAGGTACTCTTTCTTCCACCTTGTCCAAAATTCATTGGCTAAGAATTGTACTCTGAGCCATTTCTTGCGGAGATAAAGATCTTCCTTGATGAACTGTCCAGGTGGTAGTAAGATAATTGTGGACTTCATTGTCAGGATGTGATTTGGTGTGAGAGGTTCTGGACCTAATGGATCATTCAGATATTCAGTAGTTAGGGGCCTACTATTTAAAATCGCCATGACTTCATAGAGAAAAGTACGCAGAGAAGCGCTGTCGAGTCTTCCGTCTGACTGATCAAGAATGGATGTTAAGACACTTCGTATCGTGCAGGTTTGCCTTTCCCAAACACCACCCATGTGACTTGAAGATGGGGTGTTCATGATAAACTCGCATCCAAGCTCCTTCAGTCGTTCTTGATCCATTTCTTTCAGGGCGTCCACAAACTCGCGTCTTGCACCAATGAAGTTGCTGCCTTGATCACATCTGATTTTACCAACATTACCACGTATGGCAATGAATGAAAGCAGGGCATTGATAAAGGCATCGGTGGTTAAGTCATCAAGCATTTCAATGTGAACTGCTTGAGAGCCCGTGCAAGTGAGTAGGAGCCCATAACGCTTTAACTCTCTTCTTCCGTCCTTGGCATAGAAATGTCCAAAGCAGTCCATCCCGCAGTATGTGAAGGGAGGCGTGGTCTCCATGCATTCTTTCGGAAGATCTGCCATCCTTTGCTCTTCTGTACATCTTCTGAATTTCCTGCAATTCACACATTTGTAGATGTGAGAGGAAACTGCATTGCTGCACCCTAGGATCCATATACCGTTGGCCCCGCATCTCATTGATCGTCATTCCATGTCCTTGGTGTCGTACTCTTTCATGATAGTGCTTGATGAGCAGCACTGACAAGTAGCTATCTCTTGGCAGGATTGCAAGATGCTTCACATGGGAATGAAGAGTTGCATGAGCCAAGCGATCTCCCACCTTGAAGATACCTTGCTCATCCAGAAATGGACTCAATTTATGCAACTGGCTTGCTTTATCTTTGGTCTTGATATCTTTCTGGTGTCTAAGGTTGTGTATCTCATGGGAGAAGGCTGCTTCTTGAACCATCTTTATTATGGTGAGCTCTGCCTCTCTCCTTTCTTCTATGCTTGTAGCTTCACTGGACTTCAGTTTTAAGCCCATGGCTTCCTTGACACGTCGTTTGAGCCTGGCAATAGCTTTCACCACTCTTGCCCAGTCGGAGAACTTGTGAAGGTGATCTAGTAACGATCTTTCTTCCTTTGCCTGGGTATCATGGACCAGGGATTTCTGTAGCTCTGGGTCATTGTCTGAGATCTCTCACACCTTGAATTGTCCTTTGGGAAGTTCTTCCTGCCAAAGAAAGTCTGGATCTGTGAACCAGTTGGAAGCCATGAGCTGTTCTGATGTGAGACCTCTGGAAGCGTGATCTGCAGGATTCTCTTCAGAGGTCACATATCTCCATTGTTTTGCTTAATGCGTTGAATACGGTAAGCTACAAAGATGTGGAATCTTCTGGCTTCATCGTTGATATAGCCAATAACTACCTTTGAGTCTGCCCAGAAGTATTCCTGTAGACCTTGTATCTCTTGCTCCTTTTTGAGCATGTCACTTGTTCGAACAGCTACCACCGCTGCTGAGAGTTCCAGACGTAGTATGGTCGTAACCTTGGAAGGGGCGACTCTCAACTTCCCCATAACTAGGGAGCAATGAACTTCTCCTGCTGTGCTGATTGTTCTGAGGTATGAACACTCTCCATAACCTGATGTACTAGCGTCAGATAAGTGATAGAGCTCATGACACTGCACTTCCTTGAAACTTGATGGCAAGTAGCCTCGTTGGATCCTTATCTCAGACAAGTTTTGTAGACCTTGGAGCCAGAGTTCCCACTGGGATCGTAGGTCATCTGCTGCAAGATCTGCTTCCCTGCCAGGACAAAGGGTGCCACAAACCCAAGCAGATCATATACAGAGGCTACTGTATACAACACTCATCTTCTTGTGAGAGGGCGCTCCTTGACAACTACTCTAAACTGGAAGCAGTCTGATGCGACACACCACAGTACACCAAGCGCCCTCTCCATGTGTGGTTCACCCAGAGCCATATCCAGGTCTTTGGAACCCTCAGCACGTTCTTCCTTGGGAATTGTGGCTATAACTTCCTTGCTGTAACTTCCTTGTGCAACCGAAGTTTGCCGATGCTGCAAAGCTCCCTTGCTTCTTTCTTCCGCTTCAGCTTCAGACGATACGCTCGTCAACCCATCGTCAACATAAAAGTTCCTTTCTATGAACTGGATAGACTTCTCGCTGAAGCTTCCTCGTCCTTCAGCAGCAAGATGTTTGAGACCATAGTTGGCGCAACCAGGAGATGAAGCTGTGCCGAACAAGTGGACCTTCATGCGATACACTGAGGGTTGAAACTCTAGATCTCTGTTCTCCCACCAAAGGAACCGCAAATAATCTTGGTCTTCTGCTTTCACATGAAACTGGTGGAACATGCACTCTACGTCACACATGATTGCGACTGGACCCTTACGAAAACAGCAAAGGACACCCAGCAATGTGTTTGTCAACTCTGGACTGGTAAGGAGATGGTCATTCAAGGACGTTTCTCGAAACGTCGCTGGGCAGTTAAAGACGACTCATATCTTCCCAGGATTTTGTGTGTGATAAACCCCATGGTGCGGGATGTACCACGCTGGATGCTTGTTAATTTCCTCCTCTGAGACCTTCTCAGCATCTCCACAAGCTATGGTCTATTCCATAAATGCTGTGTAGTCCTTGTAGTACTGCTTGTCTCTCCTTGGCCTCCTTTCCAGCACTTGAGACAGTGAACTGCACATGTCTTATTGTTCGGCAGGTTGGGTCTTTCTTCCTTAAAAACCTCTTAAGGAGCAGCAAGGTGCGTTGGGGCGCTAGCGCCCCACTTCCAACACTACCAGGTGAAATGCAAGGCGCCAAATTCAAAATCCAAACATGCACCAATATACAAGTGTTTCATACTCATCAAAAGCTCTGTTTCTTGGCAATATCACAGCGTTGTCAGATTTCAAAAAGGCTTTATGGCGAAAGCACCACATTTGATTGTTTGAGGGTAGCACCTTCACTATTTTTCCCATTACCATGAATTCATTAGCCTTCACGGTTCACACAAAACACATTTCACAGCGAAAACAAATCAATTACCTGTTGAAGAACTTCTGCTGATGGCTTCCCAAGTGTCCAACGAAGACAATCCATGGTTCTTTTGTTAGAAAAAGTCATTTATTATATCCATAAATCTCCGTTTGGTTGGCGCGTTATGTTCAGAAAATCCAACGTCGAATCGCCCATTGAAACGTGAAGAGAACGCGTTCAAATATACCTATAAACTTTTCCTAAACAAATCAAATACCAGTTAAATGCATCCTTAGCTATCCTTTTATGAATATTAGCGATAATATTTCACTCTGATGGTCACCTATACCTTAAAGTGGGCCAGCCAGACTCGCGCCCGAGAAAACTTGTTGACATTTGAGGTCCCAATGCAATTTCCTGTACCTATTCGCCCTGCTTACTCCACTCTCTCTGAGGCTTTATATATAGACTGTTGACATCTAGTGGAAGCCATAGGTACTGCAGTCTCAGTCCTGGTAACAAATGGATTCAGTAGGGAGTGTGTCTAAGAGAGCCAAAGGTCAATAGAAACTGATTTCCCGGATGGTTTTTTCTCTGGTTTTTGCCTGCTAAATGAGTTCTGTTATACTCACAGACATTATGTTAACACTTTTAGAAACTTCAGAGTGTTTCCTATCCAATAGTGCTAATTATGTGCATATCCTATTTTCTGAGCCTGAGTGGCAGGCATTTTGCTTTGGGCACGCCAGACTCTCCAAAACCGTCACCTCATCTGCAGCTCCATAAGAAGTTAAAAGGCAGCGGCATCTCGTAATGTCCATTGTCCTTGCGTCTGATGCCTGCTTTCATTTTTGTCAGGAAAAGGATATCCTCTTGAGATATGAGCTCCTCTTCTGCAGCTCTCTCGTTGAAGTCAGATTCAAGGGTCTTGATGATGTCCAGTGCTGTGATTACCTCTCTTACGTGTGTTCTACAAACATAGTGTACTTGATTTGTGAGGTTGGAAGAAGGTTGAAGACTTGGCATCACCTGTCTAACGATAACCCGATGACTCACTCCAATAGTGTCGCCATAGTCGATACATGGGTTTCCATAACCGACTATGCTCCAGCCAAGGTCTGTTCTCTGAGCAAAAGGCTGATTTCCCTTACCAGACGCAATTTCTCTTGGAAGGAGAGCCTGGGAGAAGTTGTAGCCAATTAAGAGACCGACATCACAGCTCTGTTGAGGAGCAATCTCCTCTGCATTGTGTTCAAGATGAGACCATGCTCTTGGTCGCTGGCAGAGGGATTTTCTTCTCCAAGTAAAACCCTCTAACCTGCAAACCAGACAGCTACTGTCAGGGCTCAATAGTATTCCTTGAAGCCATTGTAGAGAGTTTCAGTTGTACTGGCTCCTTCTTTGTATTAAGAGTTTTTGTTGTCTCTTCAAGGATAAAGGTGGTGCCGCTCTGGGTGTCAAGAAGTGCATACACGAGAACTTCATGATCTGGCCTACTTGTGGTTGACACCCATACGGGAATGATTGTGGAGGTGTGAGTGTTGTTAATGTCCCTTACGACTCTGTTAGATATGGCCTCACTTGCCGCTCTTGTCCCCTTGTCTTGTAGGGGCTCTGTCTTCCTATCCCTTGACCTTTCTTTAGTATGATCTTCGTGCAGGCAGGATGGATGCCTTCTCTGACATGTGTCACAGGTGTTCCTGTTATCACAATCTTTTGAACGATGCCCAGGCCTTAAACATCCGAAGCACAATTTATTCTCTTGAACAAACTTCTGTCTCTGCGGTGGGCTTATCGAAGAACTTCCAACATTTGTGGAGACTGTGACCTGACTTCTCACAGAAGGCACAACTAGTAACAGTATCTTTCTCATCAGAGTTAGTTGCTAATGCCCTTGCTCCGGGGCTTTGAATCCTTGGCGTCTTAGGTTTTCCATCTTCACTTGGTTTCAAAGCATGAAGGGATGTTACAGGATTGCAAGCGATCTTGGCTTCTCTCGTGAGAAACTTCACAAACTGACTGAAGCTAGGAAAGGTCTCAGTTTCTTCTAAGATGTCTATGACCTTTCTATTCCATCTTGAAGTTAGCCAATATGGAAGTTTAGCGAGGATCTTTTGGTTTTCATTACAGTCATTAAGCACCTCCAGGCCCTTATTCAGAGACAGAAAATCTACAAGGTCTCTAAGTTCAAAACTGTCCTTGGATCCTATCTTAGGCCATGCATTGAGCTTATCTCTGAAGGACTTGGCGATGAGGAATTTGTTTCTGTACCTTTCTTCAAGAATGGTCCACGCAGAATGGTAGGCTGACTCTGTTCCTAACATAAAGTAACTTTCGATGGCTTTCTTGGCAGGCCCACCGACATTTTCTTAAGTAGTTTATCTTCTCAGTTGCTGGTATGTTCTTCCTGTCTATCAGAGTCTGAAAAGAGACCTTCCAGTCAGTGAACGAGAGTGGTTCTCCATTGAATGTTACCGGTTCTGGTATGGGGAGGCGGCTTTCACTGATGGATTCCGCTAGTAACCTGAACATGGTCTTGGTGCCATCTTCTTGTTGTGTGCTTGTCACAACATGTTGTGGTGAGAGACTGTGAAATGAGCCACTTCTGTGCATGAATTCTTTCACAGATTTTCAGTTAGAGAGTAGTTCTCTCTTCTCGTCCTCTTGATCTTGCTCATACACTTGCATCCGCGCCTTGGCAGCATTTTGTTTCTTGAGCACTTCTAGGCACTCAAGCTCTCTACGCTTGTCATCTAGTGTCCTTCGTCTGGCAGCATTTTCTACCTCTAACTTGATTCGCAGCCTAGCTTCTTCTAAGCTGCGTTTCACAGCCTCAGCTTCTTGCTCCGCTGTCCTCTTCTTATATTCATCTTCGAGTCTCTGAAGCTCTTCTAGTTGGCGTTCTTGCTTAACCATTACTTCTAAATCTGCTTGGTTAGCAGCAACTTCCGCCGCAGCCTCTTGTCTCTTGACAGATCACACGCTTGAGTGTCTGAAAGTGAACCTTTGAGTTGCTTTGAGATTGGGAGGAAGCACTTGAGGGCTGATAGTTGAGACTTGACTTATGTGAGGGTTCGGACATGCACAAGGAATTGCTGTCATTCCAGTGCAGCTCTATCTGGTTACTTTGACCTTCTTCCCTGCCTTTTAAATTACACCTTACAGTCTTGATATTAGACCTTGTAACTGCTTCACAAGTATCAACTCTGCGGCATATATCATTGTTGGGAATGTCGATTTGACGCAAATTTACATAGGCAAGGTTTAGATCTGTATAGGTATGGCTAATCTTGTTTAAGAGGTAGTGTAGTAGGTCTTCAGAGCAACAGCCTGTCAGTGACAGTTTTGCCTCCTTTACCAGAGCCTTCCACTTCTCATAGCTGACCCTGAAACGATGTTCGAGCTGTCTCCACCTTTCGTCGCGCAGTTCTCTGCCCTTTTCAGTTAACCTGCGGAACCCTCTCACCTTTTCGTGGCTCTTGTTGTGATGTCTCATTAGCAGCCTCTGTATCATCATTCGCTGGCAGCCGTGACTCCACACCAGTCTGGGTCTCTTCCTGATGCTCCCTTTGTTCTGATGAAGGCTTCCGAAGTTTGCAAGGTGTTCCTGCGGCTGCTCAACTTGACCCACCCCATCTTTATCACCTTTAGTGAAACTACCTCTTTCTGACATTCTAGGTAAGGTTTGGATAAGTGAGTAGGTAATTTATACTCCTATTTAAACCTTAGTATGTGGTATAAACATGTATAATGCTTGTAACAAAGGCTTGAACAAACACCTTACCAAAATTACACTAACTTACAGGTGAATATACACTGCTCAAAAAAATAAAGGGAACACTAAAATAACACATCATAGATCTGAATGAATGAAATAATCTTATTAAATACTTTTTTCTTTAAATAGTTGAATGTGCTGACAACAAAATCACACAAAAATTATCAATGGGAAATCAAATTTATCAACCCATGGAGGTCTGGATTTGGAGTCACACTCAAAATTAAAGTGGAAAACCACACTACAGGCTGATCCAACTTTGATGTAATGTCCTTAAAACAAGTCAAAATGAGGCTCAGTAGTGTGTGTGGCCTCCATGTGCCTGAATGACCTCCCTACAACGTCTGGGCATGCTCCTGATGAGGTGGCGGACGGTCTCCTGAGGGATCTCCTCCCAGACCTGGACTAAAGCATCCGCCAACTCCTGGACAGTCTGTGGTGCAACGTGGCGTTGGTGGATGGAGCGAGACATGATGTCCCAGATGTGCTCAATTGGATTCAGGTCTGGGGAACGGGCGGGCCAGTCCTTAGCATCAATGCCTTCCTCTTGCAGGAACTGCTGACACACTCCAGCCACATGAGGTCTAGCATTGTCTTGCATTAGTAGGAACCCAGGGCCAACCGCACCAGCATATGGTCTCACAAGGGGTCTGAGGATCTCATCTCGATACCTAATGGCAGTCAGGCTACCTCTGGCGAGCACATGGAGCGGCCCCCCAAAGAAATGCCACCCCACACCATGACTGACCCACCGCCAAACCGGTCATGCTGGAGGATGTTGCAGGCAGCAGAATGTTCTCCATGGCGTCTCCAGACTCTGTCACGTCTGTCACGTGCTCAGTGTGAGCCTGCTTTCATCTGTGAAGAGCACAGGGCTCCAGTGGCGAATTTGCCAAACTTGGTGTTCTCTGGCAAATGCCAAACGTCCTACATGGAGTCTGTTTCTGATCGTTTGAGCAGACACATACACATTTGTGGCCTGCTGGAGGTCATTTTGCAGGGCTCTGGCAGTGCTCCTCCTTGCACAAAGGCGGAGGTAGTGGTCCTGCTGCTGGGTTGTTGCCCTCCTACGGCCTCCTCCACGTCTCCTGATGTACTGGCTTGTCTCCTGGTAGCGCCTCCATGCTCTGGACACTACGCTGACAGACACAGCAAAACTTCTTGCCACAGCTCGCATTGATGTGCCATCCTGGATGAGCTGCACTACCTGAGCCACTTGTGTGGGTTGTAGACTCCGTCTCATGCTACCACTAGAGTGAAAGCACCGCCAGCATTCAAAAGTGACCAAAACATCAGCCAGGAAGCATAGGAACTGAGAAGTGGTCTGTGGTCACCACCTTCAGAACCACTCCTTTATTGGGGGTGTCTTGCTAATTGCCTATAATTTCCACCTGTTGTCTATTCCATTTGCACAACAGCATGTGAAATTTATTGTCAATCAGTGTTGCTTCCTAAGTGGACAGTTTGATTTCACAGAAGTGTGATTGACTTGGAGTTTTTCCAGTAATACACATACCAGCGATACATTAAGATAGAAAGAGCAAATGCATAATACCAGCGTCTTGATGAAATACACAACTATCTCCACTCCTTACGAATTGTAATCTTAAAGGCTCTTATTAGCTGTTCACAAGGCAAAGACCACCTTCAAACACCTTGACTTGTACTTGCGTGTCTGACTTTCCTGTTAGCCTTGACCTTATATTGCTTCCCGACGCTTCCTTATGTGGAGATTTTCTTCTTTGGTTGCAGGTAGGTGCAAAACTCTTATCTGGCAGATGACAGGGCCTACCAGGACTTGGGAATCTTGTAGATGTTTTACAGCTGGATGAGATTCTTCTTTCTCTCTTGCTCGTGAAGAGCATTGAGTTCTTACTGTAGCTCCCTCCAGTAACCACGAGCACAACCGTTCCTTGATTTTAACTGGTGGCTTATTCTGTAGTTTTAGTCAGAATTATCACCTTCCGTGAGAACTATAAAGTCAATGAAAATACAGTTAAGCACACAGGAAATCAAACTTCACATTTATTATTCCTGGCATGAATTCACACTTCATCCTTAATTATTGTAGCGTTACCATCCTAACATACACACTTCAACCTTTACGAACTACACTCGAAGACATGAACACTTAGCTAACACAGCGTGGGATTGCCTTCACTCCAAAGTTGTGTTGCTACGATAATAATCCCTGTTACAACAGTTCTTAGCCACGTAGTTCCGCTTGACTTATCATTTCCCCCGCATAGCGAACACGTAAACAATTCAAACAAAAAACAATGACATAAACTTACAGGTTAATTGTCAGTTACACTATGCGAGGGAGATGTCGGGCTGCATGAGGCAAATGATGGTCACACCAGATACCCAGTGGTTTTCTGATCCATGCCCCTAACTTTTTTTTAAAGCTGTCTATGACCAGTCGTGAAATCCATAGATTAGGGCCAAAGGAATATATTTCAATTGACTGATTTCCTTATATGAACTGTAACTCAGTAAAATCTTTTAAATTGTTGCGTGTTGCGTTTTTATATTTTTGTTCATTTTTGCATGAAACGTATGTTATGGAAAACATGACTCATGCTGTCATAGTTAGTAACAGAATAGTGGATTGGCAAGAATTTGACACTGTCAAATTTTAGATAGTTAGGGCTGGATGATAGTTAGACCCTAACTATGGTGGAATGAAGGTGGAACTGTAGATTTTGGAAATGTTTTGTTTGAGACAATTTAATACTTTCCATAAGTCAAGTGTAATTGGTACTCTAACTGTAGATTTGAAATAGTGTTTTATTTACAGATAAAGGATTTGCTTTGATGATGCTATAGGATTGGAGAAGTTTCATCCCTCACAGGAGAATGAGAGGAATATTTATAGGGCCCTATAAAACCTGTTTTATTTTTTGCATGATTCAGTTTTATTTTTTCTCAAATTCTGTGGTTTTTCCAGGTTTCTGTTTTCCCCCCTTAAAATGTCAGGTTTTCACTCTCATAATCACCATTTTAATAGAAAAACAACTCAATTGGATGTTCTAAGTCCATAACAATACTTAAACCAAAAAATCTAAGACAGTTTGATTTTTGGGTGTAGTTATTCCCTTTTTAATTCAAGTGCGCACCAGCCAGAGATTGTTGTTTGGTTCGCAATGTTTCTATAGCACTCATGGGATTGCAGAGTTTGCAAAACAAATAGCCACTTGATGTAAATGATCATATAATTCTGCCAGGTAGGCATAGGCTACTTTGTAGTTAACGTTTAATTGTGAAGTTTTTTGGGAAAACCTTTTTATCTCCACCAGAAGAAGGTTATCAATAGCATCATCACTAATGGTTACACAAAGTGTAGACATACTCGTGCACCACACACACACACAGCCGGGCAATTTGTTCATGTCTTATGTTTAACTTGGGCAAGTTCAGTTCATTTAGTTGATTTCCTACTAGCTTCAATAAATTTTTGAATATTGTTGAATTCCGTTTTTAATGTCTGGATTCTGTGATTCGGTCCATGTTCTTCGAAACGCAGATTTTATAGGGCCCTACATTCATATACTTGAATACACTGTGTCTCAATCAATGAAGCACGTTAATATTGAATCCCTTAGTAACAAAAACAGACAAGCCCCAGCAGTTACAGTACATTATCGGAGCTCTCTTTTGACCAAACTGTCATGAGCTGACCCTGATTTTCAAAACTCTGCCTCTCCTCTGTGTTGTCCCACTCGGTTGAGGAGGCGTTGCCACTGGTATGTATGTGTGAATGCTTGGTGTTTTGGGTTAAGGAGTCTGCATAAATAGGTTCGGTTTGCTCCTAGCAGAACTCTGCTAGGCGAAGCGACCGCCTGTGATTGCATACTCCCTAAAGACCTTCTCTCTAAACATTTGAAAAAAGCAGCAATATTAGTATCTAGCTAAGCTGTTTGGTGCAGTATTTCTCAAGTAAAAAAATGTGCCAAAGACCAAAACATCACAATTTTGTCATAATACTTCAGAAAGTATTCACACCCCTAGACTTTTTCCACATTTTGTTTTTCCAGCCGGAATTTAATATTTATTAAGTTGAGATTGTCACTGCCCTACACACAATACCCCATAATTTCAATGAATTATGTTTTTAGAAATGTTTACAAGTTAATACAAAATGAAAACCTAAAATGTCTCGAGTCAATAAGTATTCAACCCTTTTGTTATGGCAAGCCTAAATAAGTTCAGGAGTAAACATGCTTAACAAGTTGCATAATAAGTTGCATGGACTCAGTCTGTGTGCAATAATAGTGTTTAAGAATATTATTTTTATGACTACCTCATCTCTGCACCCCACACATACAATTATCTGTAAGGTCCCCCAGTCGAGCAGTGCTTTTCACTGCACCTTGCACTCATTTCCTAAACCTCCCGCTGATAAAGCCAGGGCTTGTTTGGCCCAGCTGGCAGTAAGATATGATGCTTGTTAAGTAAGAGGGAGAGCGAGAAAGAGAGGGAGTGAGAGAGACTGGAGAGGGAGAAAGGGAGGAAACAGTAAGGGAGAGAGAAATGGATAGGGAGAAGGGAGGAACAAAGAGAGAGGAAAAAAGGGTGAGATTACGGAACACTCCTCCCTCCCGCTTCGCTTTCCTGGGTCAAAGATCATGGTTGAATCAGAGGGGATCTCACTCAGACCTCTGACCTGTTGACCTGTCAGTCACATTAGCTCCAGGAGATGTTGTAGTTGGTTAGCTAAGGAGTTGTAAGGAGTTGTTTTTACATTGTCTGTGTCACAAGTGAATGACTTTTTTTTTACCTTTATTTAACTAGGCAAGTCAGTTAAGAATAAATTCTTATTTTTAATGACGGCCAATGAACAGTTGGTTAACTGCCTTGTTCAGGGGAAGAAAGACAGATTTTTACCTTGTCAGCTCAGGGATTCGATCTTTCGGTTACTAGTCCAACGCTCTAACCACTAATCTACCTGCCGCCCAATACGTTGTGATGAGAGTTGAGTGTGTCGTCTCTCTGAGGCAGCACACACACACGTTTGTTTTACTATCATTGTGTGGACCAAACAACTGATTCCCATTCAAAATCCTATTTTCCCTAAACCTTTAACCTAGACCCCCAAAGTCTAAAATAGCATTTTTCCTTGTAGGGACCAAAGAAATGTAAAACCAAAAACACACACATTAATAGGTAGGACAAAATAGACAGCATGGACACTAATACTGTACATTCAACACACCCGATGTTACAGCCAGGCCTGATGCATTCATAGTAGTGGAACTTTGTCTGTGACTCTTCGCTTTCTTTAAAAGGCTGTCGCCTGTGGAAGGAAGCCTGTGCATCAGAGAGCTTGTCATTATTACTCAATGATGAATACAAAGATGAAGTCTTTGAAGCCGGTTTGGTGTGTTTTAATGTGCTCGGTCAGTCTAACGTTCAGTTCAAGCCTGAACAAGTGCCCTTTTTCCTCAGCTGTAGTGCATTTAGTCATATCTGGGAGGACAAAATCTGGAATTAGATTTTTAGTCGACCTTCCTAATAGTATTTAATTTGATTGGAAACTTCCCAGTGCGTTGCAATTACTTAAATGAAATAAATCGACTCCATCAATCAATTTAATGATCACTCTCGCCCAGGGCTCTAAAGTGCCACCAATTTAATCCCATATGTGAAAATATATTTTGCTGTGCGAACTGCGGTTTTAATTTGGGAGCACCAATGCAATTTAATATATATATCTATATATACACACACACACACACACACACACACACACACACACACACACACACACACACACACACACACACACACACACACACACTGAGTATAATACAAAACATTAAGAACACCTGAGTTGTGTTCGAATACCCATACTAACATACTGTTTACTACATACTTAATGAGTATATACTACATACTATTAGTTCATTTTAGTATCCTTTCAGTTGAGCGTACTAGCGCTACGCTTGTCTACCGGAAGTTGACGCTGTTGCTATTTTTTTGTTATTATTTAAGGTGGTGGATTAGCTCTAATATTGTAGATTTATTGTAGCTTCCATCAATGTAATTGTTTGCATCATTTCCAATCCCCCATATACATTTTTTGTAAATATACATTGTGTTCTGAAATACTCCAATCAAGTTGTAGAAACATCTCAAGGATGATCAATGGAAACAGGATGCACCTGAGCTCAATTTCGAGTCCCGTAAGCAAAGGGTCTAAATACTTATGTAGAAAATAAGGTATTTCTGTTTGTTATTTTTATAATTGCCAAAACTGTTTTTGGTTTGTCATTTTGGGGTAGTGTGTGTAGATTACACACATGTCTTCACTATTATTCGACAATGTAAAAAATTATAAATATTAAGAAAAACCCTGCAATGAGTAGGTGTCCAACATTTTTGACGGGTAGTGTATATACAGTGGGGGAAAAAAGTATTTAGTCAGCCACCAATTGTGCAAGTTCTCTCACTTAAAAAGATGAGAGAGGCCTGTAATTTTCATCATAGGTACACTTCAACTATGACAGACAAAATGAGGAAAGAAAATCCAGAAAATCACATTGTAGGATTTTGAATGAATTTATTTGCAAATTATGGTGGAAAATAAGTATTTGGTCACATACAAACAAGCAAGATTTCTGTCTCTCACAGACCTGTAACTTCTTCTTTAAGAGGCTCCTCTGTCCTCCACTCGTTACCTGTATTAATGGCACCTGTTTGAACTTGTTATCAGTATAAAAGACACCTGTCCACAACCTCAAACAGTCACACTCCAAACTCCACTATGGCCAAGACCAAAGAGCTGTCAAAGGACACCAGAAACAAAATTGTAGACCTGCACCAGGTTGGGAAGACTGAATCTGCAATAGGTAAGCAGCTTGGTTTGAAGAAATCAACTGTGGGAGCAATTATTAGGAAATGGAAGACATACAAGACCACTGATAATCTTCCTCGATCTGGGGCTCCACGCAAGATCTCACCCCGTGGGGTCAAAATGATCACAAGAACGGTGAGCAAAAATCCCAGAACCACACGGGGACCTAGTGAATGACCTGCAGAGAGCTGGGACCAAAGTAACAAAGCCTACCATCAGTAACACACTACGCCGCCAGGACTCAAATCCTGCAGTGCCAGACGTGTCCCCCTGCTTAAGCCAGTACATGTTCAGGCCCGTCTGAAGTTTGCTAGAGAGCATTTGGATGATCCAGATGAGGATTGGGAGAATGTCAGATGAAACCAAAATAGAACTTTTTGGTAAAAACTCAACTCGTCGTGTTTGGAGGACAAAGAATGCTGAGTTGCATCCAAAGAACACCATACCTACTGTGAAGCATGGGGGTGGAAACATCATGCTTTGGGGCTGTTTTTCTGCAAAGGGACCAGGACTGACTGATCCGTGTAAAGGAAAGAATGAATGGGGCCATGTATCGTGAGATTTTGAGTGAAAACCTCCTTCCATCAGCAAGGGCATTGAAGATGAAACGTGGCTGGGTCTTTCAGCATGACAATGATCCCAAACACACCGCCCGGCAACGAAGGAGTGGCTTCAGAAGAAGCATTTCAAGGTCCTGGAGTGGCCTAGCCAGTCTCCAGATCTCAACCCCATAGAAAATCTTTGGAGGGAGTTGAAAGTCCGTGTTGCCCAGCGACAGCCCCAAAAACATCACTGCTCTAGAGGAGATCTGCATGGAGGAATGGGCCAAAATACCAGCAACAGTGTGTGAAAACCTTGTGAAGACTTACAGAAAACATTTGACCTCTGTCATTGCCAACAAAGGGTATATAACAAAGTATTGAGATAAACTTTTGTTATTGACCAAATACTTATTTTCCACCATAATTTGCAAATAAATTCATAAAAAATCCTACAATGTGATTTTCTGGATTTTTCTTCCTCATTTTGTCTGTCATAGTTGAAGTGTACCTATGATGAAAATTACAGGCCTCTCTCATCTTTTTAAGTGAGAGAACTTGCACAATTGGTGGCTGACTAAATACTTTTTTTCCCCACTGTACATATATATATTTTTTATGGACAGTTACTTTACATTAACAGCATAGCTCCTGGGTTGGGGTCAACTCCATTTCAATTCCAGTAAATTCCAAAAGTATACCAATTCCAGTGCTTTTTAATGGGGGAAAATGTTAAGAGAATTCGAGTTGGAATTTCAGTGTACTTCCTGAATTGACTGGAATTCATATGGCATTGACCCTTACCCTGCAGGGCTCTAGCCCATTTTCCCCCCAGTGCTAAGTAAAATAACTGAGATGGTAGCCTAGTCCAAAAAGTAAACTAATGAATCTAAGATACTGTATCCAGGAAATGCATGATTTTATATTTTGATGTGCAACCTGGAAAATTAGGATCCAGAATTATCTGATTTATTTCTGTCTCTTCTGAGAATTTGTCAACATCTTTGTGCATATCGTCCTGTAGGCCATATTATTCACCAGCTGAGGAAGTATTTGGTAATTCATTAGGATCCCCATTAGCGGTTGCGAAAGCAGCAGGTACTCTTCCTGGGGTCCACAAACAACATGATACATGACATAATACAGAACATTAATCAACAAGAACAGCTCAAGGGCAGAACAAAAAATGTCACACACAGCCTACATATCAATGCATACAGTCGTGGCCAAAAGTTTTGAGAATGACACAAATATTAATTTTCACAAAGTCTGCTGCCTCAGTTTGTATGATGGCAATTTGCATATACTCCAGAATGTCATGAAGAGTGCAATTAATTGCAATTCATCTGATCAAAGTCCCTCTTTGCCATGCAAATTAACTGAATCCCCCCAAAACATTTCCACTGCATTTCAGCCCTGCTACAAAAGGACCAGCTGACATCATGTCAGTGATTCTCTTGTTAACACAGGTGTGAGTGTTGACAAGGACAAGGCTGGAGATCACTCTGTCATGCTGATTGAGTTAGAATAACAGACTGGAAGGACTTAAGACTCCTTCAAAAGGAGGGTGGAATCATTGCTTGGAATCATTGTTCTTCCTCTGCCAACCATGGTTACCTGCAAGGAAACACGTGCCGTCATCATTGCTTTGCACAAAAAGGGCTTCACAGGCAAGGTTATTGCTGCCAGTAAGATTGCACCTAAATCAGCCATTTATCGGATCATCAAGAACTTCAAGGAGAGCAGTTCAATTGTTGTGATGAAGGCTTCAGGGCACCCAAGAAAGTCCAGCAAGCACCAGGAAAGTTGATTCAGCTTCGGGATCGGGGCACCACCAGTACAGAGCATGCTCAGGAATGGCAGCAGGCAGGTGTGAGTGCATCTGCACGCACAGTGAGGCGAAGACTTTTGGAGGATGGCCTGGTGTCAATAAGGGCAGCAAAGAAGCCACTTCTCTCCAGGAAAAACATCAGGGACAGACTGATATTCTGCAAAAGGTACAGGGATTGGACTGCTGAGGACTGGGGTAAAGTCATTTTCTCTGATGAATCCCCTTTCTGATTGTTTGGGGCATCCGGAAAAAAGCTTGTCCGGAGAAGACAAGGTGAGTGCTACCGTCAGTCCTGTGTCATGCCAACAGTAAAGCATCCTGAGACCATTCATGTGTGGGGTTGCTTCTCAGCCAAGGGAGTGGGCTCACTCACAATTTTGCCTAAGAACACAGCCACGAATAAAGAATGGTACCAACACATCCTCTGAGAGCAACTTCTCCCAACCATCCAGGAACAGTTTGACAACGAACAATGCCTTTTCCAGCATGATGGAGCAACTTGCCATAAGGCAAAAGTGATAACTAAGTGGCTCGGGGAACAAAACATTGATATTTTGGGTCCATGGCCAGGAAACTCCTCAGACCTTATTCCCATTGTGAACTTGTTGTCAATCCTCAAAAGACGGGTGGACAAACAAAAACCCACAAATTCGGACAAACTCCAAGTATTGATTATGCAAGAATGGGCTGCCATCAGTCAGGATGTGGCCCAGAAGTTAATTGACAGCATGCCAGGGCAGATTGCAGAGGTCTTGAAGAAAAAGGGTCAACACTGCAAATATTGACTCTGCATCAACTTCATGTAATTGTCAATAAAAGCCTTTGACACTTATGAAATGCTTGTAATTATACTTCAGTATTCCATAGTAACATCTGACAAAAATATCTAAAGACACTGAAGCAGCAAACTTTGTGGAAATTCATATTTGTGTCATTCTCAAAACTTTGGCCACGACTGTACACACAAAATGTCTAAGTCAACTAACGGGGTTGTGCCATTAGGGGTGCTTTATTTGTTTTTTGAAACCAGGGATACTGTTCATGTGAGCAAGGGAGGGAGTGATTCAAATAATGAACTCTTCAAGCTTTGAATATTTGAATCAGATGTGTAGTGCTAGGGCAAAAACCAAAACGTGCACCCCATGGGGTCCCCAGGAACGGGTTTTTTAAACGCTGATCTACATGAACATTGTGTAGCAAAATCACTGACATAAGCCAAATGCTTTGGTTAAAGGAAGGCAATGTCGGTGTCAGTTATTTTCGGTGTATTGTCCCAGCTCCGCTCCGCATTTTGAAAGTTATAGTGTGTCGCTGTGAGCTCAACACACAAATGTTGAGGTAATGTTGAAATGATGATAACATATCACGTTTTGAGAAGAGTCTCAAAAAGATCAAGGGCTTTTCACCCTTAGTGTGATAAGTGTAGTTTACTCTGACGCAATACAAACTACAGTATATGCCTACTGATTACTTTTATTAAATGCTAATTCAACCCCATGCGTGTTCAAACCATAGATTGCCATAGCCAGATGAAACTTGCATGGAGGTCAGGGAACTAAATGCTGGCACGTGCCCAGATAGGGTGCAGAGCACATGCCCCTTTGCCCTTCCAGTCTCAAGTGCCCTTTTCGGTGGAGGTATAATTTCCCAATTATGTTAATTTCTTTGGTTTACATTTTTTGTTGTTGTTCTGAACACACAACACCGCAAGTCATCATTAAATGTAACCGACCGCCTTGATTTGGTCTTCTGTAGCAAAATGTGTTTTTTTACATTGGATAAAAGTAGAGACTCAGAGCTACAAAATGGTATATCATACACTGCATTTGAGGAATAATGGGAAAATAATTCTGCTTTGCAAGTTGATAAACTTGTAATTCTACTTTTTGAGAAAATGGCCCTCGAATGCTTTGGTACACCTACTGGAGAGCTCTTTTGTCTACACCCATTCAGCATTGTTCACACCCTCTTATGCCTTAGCCACACCCATCTCTTTAAGGATTCACATGTGAGGTCATGTAGTGTGGTAAAGATTAAGGCTAAAAGTGGTATAAGTAGTAGCCTACAATAAGGAAAAATTCCAGGTAAACAAAGTTTCCAGAATAAAAAATTAAAAAAATAATTGATGACACTTACCCAGACACACTTGTCTAAATTGATAGGTAATGTGAATGAAATGCTATAACCCCCAGCCACATATTGCTAAGTGGATGGGTCTCTACAGAAAGTGTAAACAGAACAGAAAAATGGTTACTTGCATAGTAGCAATATCAAAAATAGATAGTGTCAATGTAAATAAAAAAATAACAAGTGTCAATGCCAGTAGAGAAAGATCAAAATAATATACAGTATATAGAAGAACAATATCAATAACGATATCAGTGATACTGGTGATAGATGAGGTAGTTATATGCATACAATCAGGGGTAAAGTGTCCGAGCAGCAGGATTAAAACATGTTTAGTAGCAGCAACGTATGGCGTGTGTGTTAGGAGAGAGTCATGTGAATGTCCATAGAGGCACTGCAGATGGTGCTGATGACTGGGAACTCTCCCCCAGTGAATAACTGGTCAGTCCGAACCACGCATGAACAAGGGAATATATTCGGAGAGCCTGTTTCTGTCCTCCTTTTGAATTTGGTGCAGGGCAAGTGAAGTCCATAGCCTCTTTGTCGCAAAACTCCCTGATCTTCTCAAAAAGATACATTGGTCTAGCTGTGTCTAGTCCAGGGGGTGCTTGTACTGGCAGACCATCTATGGTTACTTCCGGCGCCGACAGAGATGGCAGCCTCGCTTCACGTTCTCAGGAAGCTATGCAGTATTTCGTTTTTTTATGTATTACTTCTTACATTGTTACCCCGGGAAATATTACGTTTTATTACATACAACCGGGAGGAACTATTGGATATAAGAGCAACGTCAACTTACCAACATTACGACCAGGAATACGACTTTCCCAAAGAGGATTCTCTGTTTGTTACCCCAGCCAGGACAATAGACTGGATCGCACCGGCGACTCAAAACAACGGCGCGCCGGAGAAGAGGGAACGCGCCGGTCTTTTGGTCAAGCTACGTCGACGGGCACCTCTCCCGAGTATTTTAATCGCCAATGTACAGTCTCTTGACAACAAAGTAGACGAAATCCGATCGAGGGTTGCCTTTCAGAGAGACATCCGAGACTGCAACGTTCTTTGCTTCACGGAAACATGGCTCACTCAGGACACGTTATCTGAGTCGGTACAACCACCTGGTTTCTCCACGATGCGCCGACAGAAACAAACATCTCTCTGGTAAGAAGAAGAGGCGGTGTATGCCTTATGATTAACGAGTCGTGGTGTGATCGTAACAACATACAGGAACTCAAGTCCTTTTGTTCACCTGACATAGAATTCCTTACAATCAAATGCAGACCGCATTATCTACCAAGAGAATTCTCCTCGATTTATAATCACAGCCGTGTACATCCCCCCTCAAGCTGATACATCGACGGCACTGAAAGAAATTCATTTCACTCTAGGTAAATTTGAAACCACATATCCTGAGGCTGCATTTATTGTGGCTGTGGATTTTAATAAGGCTAATTTGAAAACAAGGCTTCCGAAATTTTACCAGCATATCGAATGTGCCACCCGGGCTGGTAAAATCCTGGATCATTGTTATTCCAACTTCCGTGATGTATACAAGGCTATTCTCCGCCCTCCTTTCGGCAAGTCTGACCATGACTCCATTTTGTTGCTCCCAGCCTACAAACAGAAACTAAACAGGAAACGCCCGTTCTCAGGTCTGTTCAACGCTGGTCCAACCAATCCGATTCCATGTTGCAAGATTGCTTCGAGCACGTGGACTGGGATATGTTCCGGACAGCATCTGACAACAACATTGATGTATATGCTGATTCGGTGAGCGAGTTTATTAGCAAGTGCATTGGTGATATTGTACCCATAGCAAATATTAAAACCTTCCCCAACCAGAAACCGTGGATTGATGGCAGCATTCGCGCAAAACTGAAAGCGCGAACCACTGCTTTTAACCAGGGTAAGGCTACCGGAAACATGACTGAATACAAACAGTGTTCCCTCCGCTATTCCCTCCGCAAGTCAATCAAACAAGCTAAGCGTCAATATAGAGACAAAGTAGAGTCACAATTGAACGGCTCAGACACGAGGAATGTGGCAGGGTCTACAGTCAATCATGGACTACAAAAAGAAAACCAGCCCCGTTGCGGACCATGATGTCCTGCTCCCAGACAAACTAAACAACTTCTTTGCTCGCTTTGACGACAATACAGTGCCACCGACACGGCCTGCTACCAAAACCTGCGGGCTCTCCTTCACCGCAGCCAATGTGAGAAAAACATTTAAATGTGTTAACCCTCGCAAGGCTGCCGGCCCAGATGGCATCCCTGGCCGTGTCCTCAGAGCATGCGCAGACCAGCTGGCTGGTGTGTTTACGGACATATTCAATCAGTACCTATCCCAGGCTGCTGTTCCCACATGCTTCAAGAGGGCCACCATTGTTCCTGTTCCCAAGAAAGCTAAGGTAACTGAGCTAGCACTCGCCCCGTAGCACTCACTTCCGTCATCATGAATTGCTTTGAGAGATTAGTCAAGGATCATATCACCTCCATCCTGCCAGACACCCTGGACCCACTCCAATTTGCTTACCGTCCCAATAGGTCCACAGACGACGCAATCGCAATCACACTGCATACTGCCCTAACCCACCTGGACAAGAGGAATACTTATGTAAGAATGCTGTTCATCAACTACAGCTCAGCATTTAACACCATAGTTCCCTCCAAGCTCGTCATTAAGCTCGAGACCCTGGGTCTCGACCCAGCCCTGTGCAACTGGGTCCTGGACTTCCTGACGGGCCGGCCCCAGGTGGTGAGGGTAGGAAACAACATCGCCACCCCGCTGATCCTCAACACTGGGGCCCCACAAGGGTGCGTTCTCAGCCCTCTCCTGTACTCCCTGTTTACCCATGACTGCGTGGCCAAGCACGCATCCAACTCAATCATCAAGTTTGCTGACGACACTACAGTGGTAGGCTTGATTACCAACAACGACGAGACGGCCTATATGGAGGAGGTGAGGGCCCTCGGAGTGTGGTGTCAGGAAAATAACCTCTCAATCAATGTCAACAAAACAAAGGAGATGATCGTGGACTTCAGGAAACAGGAGAGGGAGCACCCCCCTATCCACATCGAGGGGACAGTAGTGGAGAAGGTGGAAAGTTTTAAGTTCCTCGGCGTACACATCACGGACAAACTGAATTGGTCTACCCATACAGACAGCGTGGTGAAGAAGGCGCAACAGCGCCTCTTCAACCTCAGGAGGCTGAAGAAATTCGGCTTGTCACCAAAATCACTCACAAACTTCTACAGATGCACAATCGAGAGCATCCTGTCGGGCTGTATCACCGCCTGGTACGGCAACTGCTCCACCCACAACCGTAAGGCTTTCCAGAGGGTAGTGAGGACTGCACAACGCCATCACCGGGGGTAAACTACCTGACCTTCAGGACACCTACACCACCCGATTTCACAGGAAGGCCAAAAAAGATCATCAAGGACAACAACCACCCGAGCCACTGCCTGTTCACCCCGCTATCATCCAGAAGGCGAGGTCAGTACAGGTGCATCAAAGCTGGGACCGAGAGACTGAAAAACAGCTTCTACCTCAAGGCCATCAGACTGTTAAACAGCCCTCACTAACATTGAGTGGCTGCTGCCAACATACTGACTTAAATCTCTAGCCACTTTAAACATAGGAATTGGATGTAACAATGTATCACTAGCCACTTTAAACAATTTTGTATATAATGTTTACTTATACGACATACTTATATCAAATGTATACACTGTACTCTAAACCATCTACTGAATCTTGCCTATGCCGTTCGGCCATCGACCTAAATCTCTAGCCACTTTAATAATTATAATTGGATGAAATAATGTATCACTAGCCACTTTAAACAATGCCATTTATATAATGTTTACATATCCTACATTACTCATCTCATATATATATATATATATGTGTATATACTGTACTCCATACCATCTACTGCATCCTGCCTCACTCATCCATATATTTATATGTACATACTCGTATTCATTCCGTTACTCTTGTGTGTATAAGGTATTTGTTGTGAATTTGTTAGATTACTTGTTAGATACTGCTGCATGGTCGGAACTAGAAGCACAAGCATTTCGCTACACTCGCATTAACATCTGCTAACCATGTGTATGTGACAAATAAAAAAAAAATATTTTGGGAGGAAATGATGTCAGCGTTAGCAGCAGCTGAAACCTGATGATGCGGTTCAGACAACAATGCTTTCCATCCAATCCTGCAACCCCGCTACAAGTAGGCCGTATGATTTTGCTTGCTCTGGACTCCAGAGAAGTGACATGATATATCCGTACTTGATATTGGCTGCTAGCATGAATGACTTCAGGTCCAAATGTAGGTGTAAAAAGCAGCTTATTTCTGTCACCTTTCTTGCGTTTTTGAAAATGCATAATTGTTTTTGGCTGTAATGACAGGCTACATTTGCGCAGTGATTGTGTGCGCATGTTCGAGGGTCGCACGTTTTGTACTACTTTGTGGTGATTGTGGGCAAAAAGTTTGAAAACCACTGGGATACATGATAGTGGCAGAAAATGGAGTTGGGTTGGATATACTGTAGTAATGGTAGGCTACAGTACTTCTTACAATCTTCTATTTTGACTGGAATTGTGTTGGTCGTTGTTAGTGCAGCATTTATTCCAGTTCCAAGTAGTTTGGCAAAATACTTTAATCATCAGATTGTGCTGTTTTCACCCCTTGTAGTAATTTCTCAGCGAGTCTGACCACTGTTGCAGGAATTTTTTTGGGGTGGGGTGCCATTTTTTTTGTTTATGCACAAAAGGTCTGTGCATGGCCCTGACTAAATGTGTGTGCCTATCCAATAGAAGTGATCCATCTTAGTACAAACCAACTACCATTCATTTAACTAAGTAAATAAGTCTCAAATGTGAAATACAGGTGAATATGCCCTCAGTCAGCGGCACTGGCAGGCTTGTGAATAAGTGAATAAGGAAACAGTTTAGATGAAAACCACCATCTAGCCAACAGTATATGAAGACCCTAGGCTGAGACCAGAATCCAAACAAGTTCTGCTCCCTTGTCCATGCTTGTATATGCTGCCTTACCAGGTTTTGATAGAGCTGATCCAAAGTCAGTCTTCAACAACAGAACTGAATGTCGTGAACCCCTGTCTGGGGGTTCACCACATTCAGAACCCCCATCAGACACCTATTCTTCATGTGGCCAAGTCGACACGTCACCTCTGATTGATTTATGGCCCCACTGATGGAGTCCCACTGTGAGCTAAGCAAATAACTTGGCCTTGTTCAAGCGAACACTTACCCCGTGTTCCCACTGCCACCAACCCTGTATCATCCCTCTCTGCAGATGAAATGGGAAATCCGCAGTTGAAACAATAACAAAGCGGCCTCCTGCCACTGTTACGTTAAAAGGCTAAGGGATGGGGCTGGGGAAATGTAACCACTCTAGTTTGAACCATGTTTTGAGGCTATAGTGTTTGTTTACATTTACTTTATTCACAAGTCAATTTGGGATTCTGTTGGGGTACGACAGTTGAACTAAGTTAATGCGGCATTTCTAAGTTAAATTGTTCAATAATCGATGGGTACATATCATTCATTTATAAGTCCAAAATGGATGTATAAGTCCAAATATTCCAGGGAGATTCTGTTGACATGGCCATCCAGAAGATGACGAGTGACTACCCAGTCACTCACAAACTTCAGGCCTAGATAAAAGCCTTCTGGGAGTTTCAATAAAGTTTTTATTAAGGACTTCCTGAGTTTTTGAGTTTAAACATACAGCATTAATAATGTGGTTCCCTTGTAGCTCTCTCTTTTAGCCCTGTTGAATCGCCGGACGTGAAAGAAAACATCCTAAATACTGTATTATTGTGTTTAGAAAGACATTGCTTCTGCCTTTCTTCAGTCTTTTTACAAAGGTGTGAGGCAGTGAATTGAAGTCAACACCCCCCTGAGAGCAACACTCAGTGTTTATTGCACTGACCTAATAAGTGAAGGGTCACTTGTGTGTGCGGAGGGGAGGCATGTCGGGGTAGTGGTGTTGTGGTTAGGGGGCGACAGGTAGCCTAGCGGTAAGTGTCGGGCCAGTAACTTAAGGTCGCTGGTTCAAATACCCAACCTGACAAGGTGAAAACTCTCTGTGCCCTTGAGCAAGACACTTAATCCAAATTTGCTCCAGGGGCACCGTACTATGGCTGTAAAACTGCATCTATCCGGTGTACGTGACAATAAAACATAAAACATTTTTACTGTCAGTTTGGGTCGTCTAGCTGCCTGCTACTGGGTGTTGTGAAGAAGCCAAACAGCTGGAACACATGCCTCTCTGTTGGACGTCACTATGGCCGAAGACAACGGCAGACGTTTCTACTCTTCTTCACCGTCCCTTTTATTTACCTCTACTTTCTTTTTGATATTTCTGAAAGGAAAAGGCAGCTGGCGATGAGGGGACGATGAAGAGGGCGTTTGAAAAGGGGGTCGATTTGAATGTGAAAAGGAATGCAAATGCCAGCTCAAACATGGATGGGACTTGTATGACTGTGTCGTTGTCTGTTAAGTGCCAAAATGTTCCCCTTTCATTTGAGCCAGGGCTCCCTGCACTCCATGGTTCTAGGAAAACACTTCACCCTCTCTACACCACCGTTCAACAGCCAATCTCCTCTACAATTCAATGACTTGAAAATCACTCATGACTGCATGACTGATGGGGATTCAGTTGTCGTTTCATTCTGTGTTTGATCCATTATTGTGTGCGAAAGCTAATAAGAGCAAGGGGTGTTTTCATGTCAATAGAGTGACGGGACAATTGAACTGAATTGTAGCATCTGAAAGGACGGCGGTCTGCCGAGTGCTGACTCTGCATTACGTTTACTGAAGGAGGCATTTTCTAGTCACTAAAATCTAGTGCACCGGAACCCTAATCCCTTACCACTGTATCATGCTAGATATTTTCTCAACCTGGCAACCCTACAGTTGAGCATTTCCACAATATTTATGCTACAATAGCTCATGGTGATATTGATCAGTCAAAGTGCATTAAAGCTGATTTGTTGAGTCTTAAAACTAAGAATGTCTCAGCCATGGGGTCTGAGCAAAGTGAGAGGCCTATTCAGAAGTTGTGTGCGTGCTCTTGGCTTGTCCGGTCGTCCTCCCATTACAGATTCACCTGCAGCAGCTCCCAAGCCTCCGTTCTCGGCCGACATCCAAAGAGCACCACCCTTAAAGCGAACCTAATGAAATTGTTGCACTGGATTCCACCTGCTTATTGCATTAAGTGTAATCAATAAATCCCTTGTGTGTCCTGGCACAACTCCCCACTCCCTGAATCTCAATAAAGTAGAGTGCTCTCCTCGTAATGAAGATTGCTCGGGAACTTGATTACTTTTAGGGGGCCATGCTCCGTAATTTCCCAGCACGGCATGGGCCACCCCGTCACTTTTTCTTCCTGTTATCTAATTGCGATCTATTCAAGTAGAATTTTTAAATGTTTGAAAATGTCAGTTTGAGCACAATTGTGGTAGTCTTTGAAACTTTGAGCTGCGCAGTAAAGACAACCTTGAGATAAGGGAAAGGGGATACCTAGTCAGTTGCACAACTGAATGCATTCACCTGAAATGTGTCTTCCGCTATTAACCCAACCCCTTTGAATCAGAGGAGATTTGAGCGACTGTATTGAGGAAAAGTGATATTTTACCAAGCAATGCTTCGAAATTTGGTGTTCACATTGAGTGTTCACATAGAGTTTCACCTTTGGGCTTTAGCACTTCTGGGCTTTATAAGTGTCTTGGGCAGAATGTCCGCTCACTAACTATAAAGTCAGCCCGTATCTCTACTTTAAATGCTTGATTTATTTGAACTCTCTTTGCCATTAACCTTTAGACTTTTAGGGAGCTAGTCATTCATTTGGATCAGCCTGTGTCAGATCGACTATCTCAAAGCCCTAGGGGACTGACTTGGCCTAATAGCAAGATTACAGCAGCCGTCGCTTTTATTCTGTTGCCAGCGAATACGGAACAATTAAACCGCCGAAGAATGAAAGCATGCTTGCCCCAGTTACCTGATGAGAAGTTTCCCCACAGTAGAGACTCAGGGACTCTGAGCTCACCGGCTACTCTCGTGATCCAGACAAGATGGAGGAAGAGAGCGAGGGGTAAATGGAGAGGAGCAGTGTTATTATGTCTACAATTATGCTGCCAATGCAGGCCTTTTCTGCGTCAAGGCAACAGCTGACTGATCCATCCTCACTCTCTCTCCTCGACCTCTCTCTCCCCCCTTTTTCTCTCTCCTCGCCCTCCTCCCATGTTTCTATCCTTTTAAGATGCCTCAGATGGGGGTTCTTTGTCATTTGGCCTTGTTTAAGCTGAAGGTTGACCTAACCCGAAACTCACCTTGTGAAATTGAAATGTGGTTCACTGGCACCTTTTTTTCAACCCACAGAGCTTCTCAGATAGGATGTGAATCCATCCAAATGTGCGGTTAATGCCACATAAATCACGTTGTGTTACCTTTATGGCCCGGTTTAGGCATACGATTATGTAGGGACAGCTTTACTCAAGCAAAGGGGCGGCAGTGTAGCCTAGTGGTTAGAGTGTTGGACTAGTAGCCGAAAGGCCGCAAGTTCAAATCCCCGAGCTGACAAGGTACAAATCTGTCGTTCTGCCCCTGAACAGGCAATTAACCCACTGTTCCTAGGCCATCGTTGAAAATAAGAATTTGTTCTTAACTGACTTGCCTAGTAAAATAAAGGTAAAATAAAAAAAATCAGCGGTTGGATCAGATACCAGACCAGACAATGTTTCCCTTAATGCGGAACTTTTGTTTCATACTCTGATGTACTACACTTTCATCTTGAACGGAATACTAATTTGTAATTTTTTCATAATTAAGGTGAGCAGTTTCGCTGTCGCTGTGTCCCAGTCCATTATTAAATATGGCAAAAGGTGACCATTCTGACTCCTTGGTTATTGCTCATAGATGGACCTGATGGTGAAATGATAACCACGTCTCTCCACACGAAATATTTCAGTGCATGTCACTGAGCTGAAGGACGGCAGTCTAAGATGGGAGGAGATGTTTTTCCCTAGTCCACAGTCTCTTTGTGCAGTATGAAGGAAGTTAGAGGTAGTTTCGTGAGCCAATGCTAACTAGTGTTAGCGCAATGACTGGAAGTCTACAGGTACAGTAGCATATGCTTGGCTCACGAAACTACCTCATGAAACTTCCTTCATAAGCATTTGCATTTTTATGATTACTATTATTGTCATTTAGCAGACACTCTTATCCAGAGCAACTTAGTAGTGAGTGCATACATTTTCATACTGGTCCCCCCGTGGGAATTGAACCCACAGCCCTGGCATTGCAAGTGCCATGCTCTACCAAGTGAGCCACAAGAGACATTAAAATGGTACCATCTGACACATGGTTTTTCTACTTACCCAGAATCTCGCAGTATACCTTTAGACCCTTTTAAGCTGCAAATACATATAAATGAATGCAATATTCTTATATTTGGATTCTGGCTAAGGTAAAGCACATGACTTGATGTAGATGGTACCAGTACTGGAGAAAAGGGCAGACACTATCGAAATCATTTAGAATAATCTATATGCATGTGTGCATCTCTGCTGTGAAATGCGGAGACAGGCTTGTGAGGTTGAGCTTTTTCCACTGTGTCATTATGTATTACACGCTGACACAAAGTGCTGTGCAATGGCAGGATGAAAGGAGAACATTCCCTGCCAGTGTCTTTTAGCTACTTTGCATCATATTGTGTTGTCCTATGTAGCTCAGTTGTTAGAGTATGGCGCTTGCAACTCCAGGATAGTGGGCTCGATTCCCGTGACCACCCATTTGTCAGTGTGTTAACGTAAAGTTTGAATGTTCCAGGTGAATTGTCTAATGTTATCTTCTCTCTCCATCTCTTTTATATCCCATCTCTTTCATGTCCCATCTCTTCTTGAACCGTGGACAACCTTTCAGGTAAGACACACCCTTTTACTTTCATCTTTGTGTCATAATGTTCCATGCTCGTTTCCCAAACCACATTTGCCATACATTCCCTCTGGGGCCCATCATCAGTAATGGATGAACTCATTTTCCACTCCATCTCTCTCTTGGAGACTGGGCAGACATTTTCTATCAGCAGAAGAGACTTGTGAACATAGCATTCACATACAGTGCATTCGGAAAGTATTCAGACCCCTTGACTTTTTCCACATTTTGTTACGTTACAGCCTTATTATTATTTTTTCCTTATCAAACGTTTTCCTCATCAATCTACACACAATACTCCATAATGACAAAGCAAAAATACATTTTTAGAGTTTTTTTTCAAATGTATTAAAAATATAAAACTATTACATTTACATAAGTATTCAGACCCTTTACTCAGTACTTTGTTGAAGCACCTTTGGCAGCGATTACAGCCTTGAGTCTTCTTGGGTATGGTGCTACAAGCTTGGCACACCTGTATTTGGGGAGTTTCTCCCAGTCCATTATTAAATATGGCAAAATTCCCGGACCATTCCGACTCCTTGGTTATTGCTCATAGATGGACCTGATGGTGAAATGATAACCACGTCTCTCCACACAAAATATTTCAGTGCATGTCACTGAGCTGACGGACGGCAGTCTAAGATGGGAGGAGATGTTTTTCCCTAGTCCACAGTCTCTTTGTGCAGTATGAAGGAAGTTAGAGGTAGTTTCGTGAGCCAATGCTAACTAGTGTTAGCGCAATGACTGGAAGTCTACAGGTACAGTAGCATATGCTTGGCTCGCGAAACTACCTCTAACTTCCTTCATAAGCATTTGCATTTTTATTATTACTATTATTGTTATTCTTTTTTTTTGTCATTTAGCATACTGGTCCCCCGTGGGAATCAAACCCACAGTTGCCAGAGTTTCTCCCATTGTTCTCTAAATATCCCCTCACGCTGTGTCAGGTTGGATGGGGAGCGTTGCTGCATAGCTATTTTCAGGTCTCTCCTGAGATGTTAGATCGGGCTCTGGCTGGGCCACTCAAGGACTTTCAGAGACTTGTCCCGAAGCCATTCCTGGGTTGTCTTGGCTGTGTGTTTAGGGTCGTTGTCCTGTTGGAAAATGAACCTTCACCACAAGTCTGAGGTCCTGAGCGCTCTGGAGCAGGTTTTCATCAAGGATCTCTCTGTACTTTGTTCCATTCATATTTCCCTTGATCCTGACTAGTATCCCAGTCCCTGCCGCTGAAAAATATCTCCACAGCATGATGCTGCCGCCACCATGCTTCACAGTAGGGATGGTGCCAGGTTTCCTCCAGACGTGACGCTTTATATACAGGCCAAAGAGTTCAATATTTGTTTCATCAGAACAGAGAATCTTGATCTCATGGTCTGAGAGTCTTTAGGTGCCTTTTGGCAAACTCCAAGCGGGCTGTCATGTGCCATTTACTGAGGAGTGGCTTCCATCTGGCCACTCTACCATAAAGGCATGATTGGTGGAGCGCGTCAGAGATGGGTGTTCATCTGGAAGATTCTCCCATCTACGCAGAGGAACTCTGGAGCTCCTTCAGAGTGACCATCGGGTTCTTGGTCACCTCCCTGACCAAGGCCATTCTCCCCCGATTGCTCAGTTTGGCCGGGCGGCCATCTCTAGGAAGAGTCTTGGGGGTTTCCAAATTCTTCCATTTAGGAATGATGGAGGCCACTGTGTTCTTGGGGACCTTCAATGCTGCAGAAATGTTTTCATATCCTTCCCCAGATCTGTGCTACGACACAATCATCTCTGAGCTCTACAGACAATTCCTGCCTAACGGCTTGGTTAATGCACTGTCAACTGTGGGACCTTATATAGACAGGTGTGTGCTTTTCCAAATAATGTCCAATCAATTGAATTTGATTGGACATTAGGAACATGTCAAGGAAGATCAATGGGTCAGAATACTTACACCCTGACTACACCGCTCGCGCCGCGTGCGTTGCAAAATAAATGCAGAAATCTAAATTATTCAATTATTGCACCCACACTGCTCACGCGCGTCAACGAACATTGCCAAGGGCTAAAAATAGAAGTCAGTTCTATTTCTGACGCAGATCACGCTGCAAGTCCTGCCTCTCCCATCTCCTCATTGGTTTATAGAAGCAGATACCATTGGTTATACCCACGTGGGGGATTGAACGACGAACTGTGTTGTCGGTCGTCGTGGTAATACTATGAAAGTTTAGATGCCACTCACCATGTAAGTTCAAAGAAGAAAAAGCCTGGAAGGAGGAGAGATGACTAGAAACGATTCGGTTGACCATTTTATGTGTGGATTAATTGTCGGAGTAGATGACCTTTTGCATTTCAGGTAAAATAACAACTCAATGTTTAATCCCAGGACAAATTAGCTAGCAATAGCAAGATAGCTAAATAGGACAAATTAGCTTGCAAGTGCAAGCTAGCTAGCTAAATTGCCATAAATGTTTAATGCTTTTCGACTTGTCCCCAAATGAATGTAATTGGTTCAGAGTTTGTTTTGATATTTTAACCTACGTGTCGTGATCGCGTTTGGTGTGGTGGGAAAAAATAAATGTGTGCACGATAGTGCACGCGCGCAGCCGGTTTGGGTTCCATGTTATGTAAATAAAACAAGTTTTTTTTATTTGTAATTCATTTGGAAAAAAAATGTAAACCTGTTTTTGCTTTGTCATTATGGGGTATTGTGTGTAGATTGAGGAAAATGTTTTATTTAATCCATTTTAGAATAAGGCTGTAACGTAAGAAATACTTTCCGAATGTACTGTATACTAAAGAAAAATATAAACGCAACGCAGTGGAGGCTGCTGAGGGGAGGACGGCTCATAATAATGGCTGGAACGGAGCAAATTGAATGGCATCAAATGTATTTGATACTATTCCGCTTCAGCCAGTACCACAAGCCCGCCCTCAACCAATTAAGGTGCCACCAACCTCCTTTGATGCAACATGTAAAGTTTTGGTCCCATGTTTCATGAGCTGAAATATGCACAAAAAGCTTATTTCTCTCAAAAGTTGTAAAAAAAATTGTTTAGATCCCAATTAGTGGGCATTTCTCATTTGCCAAGATAATCCATCCACCTGACAGGTGTGGCATATCAAGAAGCTGATTAAACAGCATGATTGTTACACAGGTACACCTTGTGCTGGGGATAATAAAAGGCCACTCTAAAACGTGCAGTTTTGTCACACAACACAATGCCACAGATGTCTGAAGCTTTGAGGGAGCGTATGTTTGGCATTCTGACTGCAAGAATGTCCACCAGAGCTTTTGCCAGAAAAGTTTTTGTTAATCTCTCTACCGTAAGCTGCATCCAACGTCGTTTAGAGAATTTTGCAGTACGTCCAACCATCCGCACAACCGCAGACCACGTGTAACCACGCCAGCCCAGGACCTCCACATCTGGCTTCTTCACCTGCAGGATAGTCTGAGACCAGCCCCCTGGCTGCCGCCACCATGCTTCACAGTAGGGATGGTGCCAGGTTTCCTCCAGACGTGACGCTTTATATACAGGCCAAAGAGTTCAATATTTGTTTCATCAGAACAGAGAATCTTGATCTCATGGTCTGAGAGTCTTTAGGTGCCTTTTGGCAAACTCCAAGCGGGCTGTCATGTGCCATTTACTGAGGAGTGGCTTCCATCTGGCCACTCTACCATAAAGGCATGATTGGTGGAGCGCGTCAGAGATGGGTGTTCATCTGGAAGATTCTCCCATCTACGCAGAGGAACTCTGGAGCTCCTTCAGAGTGACCATCGGGTTCTTGGTCACCTCCCTGACCAAGGCCATTCTCCCCCGATTGCTCAGTTTGGCCGGGCGGCCATCTCTAGGAAGAGTCTTGGGGGTTTCCAAATTCTTCCATTTAGGAATGATGGAGGCCACTGTGTTCTTGGGGACCTTCAATGCTGCAGAAATGTTTTCATATCCTTCCCCAGATCTGTGCTACGACACAATCATCTCTGAGCTCTACAGACAATTCCTTCGGCCTAACGGCTTGGTTAATGCACTGTCAACTGTGGGACCTTATATAGACAGGTGTGTGCTTTTCCAAATAATGTCCAATCAATTGAATTTGATTGGACATTAGGAACATGTCAAGGAAGATCAATGGGTCAGAATACTTACACCCTGACTACACCGCTCGCGTGCGTTGCAAAATAAATGCAGAAATCTAAATTATTCAATTATTGCACCCACACTGCTCACGCGCGTCAACGAACATTGCCAAGGGCTAAAAATAGAAGTCAGTTCTATTTCTGACGCAGATCACGCTGCAAGTCCTGCCTCTCCCATCTCCTCATTGGTTTATAGAAGCAGATACCATTGGTTATACCCACGTGGGGGATTGAACGACGAACTGTGTTGTCGGTCGTCGTGGTAATACTATGAAAGTTTAGATGCCACTCACCATGTAAGTTCAAAGAAGAAAAAGCCTGGAAGGAGGAGAGATGACTAGAAACGATTCGGTTGACCATTTTATGTGTGGATTAATTGTCGGAGTAGATGACCTTTTGCATTTCAGGTAAAATAACAACTCAATGTTTAATCCCAGGACAAATTAGCTAGCAATAGCAAGATAGCTAAATAGGACAAATTAGCTTGCAAGTGCAAGCTAGCTAGCTAAATTGCCATAAATGTTTAATGCTTTTCGACTTGTCCCCAAATGAATGTAATTGGTTCAGAGTTTGTTTTGATATTTTAACCTACGTGTCGTGATCGCGTTTGGTGTGGTGGGAAAAAATAAATGTGTGCACGATAGTGCACGCGCGCAGCCGGTTTGGGTTCCATGTTATGTAAATAAAACAAGTTTTTTTTATTTGTAATTCATTTGGAAAAAAAATGTAAACCTGTTTTTGCTTTGTCATTATGGGGTATTGTGTGTAGATTGAGGAAAATGTTTTATTTAATCCATTTTAGAATAAGGCTGTAACGTAAGAAATACTTTCCGAATGTACTGTATACTAAAGAAAAATATAAGCATAGCGCAGTGGAGGCTGCTGAGGAGGGCGGCTCATAATAATGGCTGGAACGGAGCAAATTGAATGGCATCAAATGTATTTGATACTATTCCGCTTCAGCCAGTACCACAAGCCCGCCCTCAACCAATTAAGGTGCCACCAACCTCCTTTGATGCAACATGTAAAGTTTTGGTCCCATGTTTCATGAGCTGAAATATGCACAAAAAGCTTATTTCTCTCAAAAGTTGTAAAAAAAATTGTTTAGATCCCAATTAGTGGGCATTTCTCATTTGCCAAGATAATCCATCCACCTGACAGGTGTGGCATATCAAGAAGCTGATTAAACAGCATGATTGTTACACAGGTACACCTTGTGCTGGGGATAATAAAAGGCCACTCTAAAACGTGCAGTTTTGTCACACAACACAATGCCACAGATGTCTGAAGCTTTGAGGGAGCGTATGTTTGGCATTCTGACTGCAAGAATGTCCACCAGAGCTTTTGCCAGAAAAGTTTTTGTTAATCTCTCTACCGTAAGCTGCATCCAACGTCGTTTAGAGAATTTTGCAGTACGTCCAACCATCCGCACAACCGCAGACCACGTGTAACCACGCCAGCCCAGGACCTCCACATCTGGCTTCTTCACCTGCAGGATAGTCTGAGACCAGCCCCCTGGACAGCTGATGAGTATTTCTGTCTTTAATAAAGCCCTTTTCTGGGGTAAAACGCATTCTGGCTGGCTCCCTAGTGGGTGGGCCTATGCCCTCCCAAGGACACCCCTGCCCAGTCATGTGAAATCCATAGATTAGGGCCTGATGAATTTATTTCAAATGACTGATTTCTTTATATGACCTATAACTCAGTAAAGTTGTTTAAATTGTTGGGTTTATATTTTTGTTCAGTATTCATTCGAAGATGATCCCTGGACTTTGATGGACAGTATAGGGGTTGCATAGGAGGTGGAGCTATTCAAGCATGGTGCACAAAGGCCACTATCTCACAGTCAATCACCAGCCACCATACACAATGTCTAACCGCATCTTTGTTTAAGTTTGACCATCCCAAGGGGCCTCTTGTTTGCCATAAATGGCATATGTCCTGAAAGGGATGTTGGGATTATTGCACTGTTTCCCAGACCAATGCATGAGCCTCCCCAACATGAGCTCACTTTTTACATGCGAGTCCAGTTCAGGTATCACATGGGCTGGCCAGCCATGGTTAGTAGCAAAATAGTAGCTACTGTTGCATCAATATTGTTTTGACCATGACAGTTTACAATCCAGGGTTACTCTCATCAACTTGCTCAATTTCCACAATGATTCATTACAAGGCGATTGAGGTTTAGGGTTTAGTGAAGGATTTGACCCAAATACAATGCTTTTGGGTATTGAAATATTTAGGACTAACTTGCCACCCATTCTGAAACTGACTGCAGCTCTTTGTTAAGTGCAGCAGTGATTTCACTTGCTGTGGTAGCTGATGTGTTATTATCAATTTCTTTCAGCCAATCATCAGTCATTTGTGTAAGTGCTGTACATGTTGAAATCCCTTCCCTATAAGTGTGCTGAAAATCTGTTGTACATTTTTTACTGTGAAATAGCATTGTATCTGGTGAAGAAGGTTTACTACGGTTTGATAACATGCTGATTGGCCCGCTGTTTGAGCAAGGAAAGGGTGCTTTGCTATTCTTGGGTAGCGGAATGACTTTTGCTTCCGTACACCTGGCGACCGTGTCAGCGTGCACTGCGCCCTGCCTGCCACAAGAGTCGCTAGTGCGCGATGAGACAAGGATATCCCTGCCGGCCAAACCCTCCCCTAACCCGGACAACGCTGGGCCAATTGTGCGCCGCCCTCATGGGCCTCCCGGTCGCGGCCGGGAGGCCCCTCAATTGTCTTAATGCTTTAAAATCCTTCTTTAACCTGTCTCCTCCCCTTCATCTACACTGATTTGAAGTGGATTTAACAGGTGACATCAATAAGGGATCATGTCTTTCCCCTCCCTCCCAAATTCCAGTGGGAAAGGTGAAGGTCTTACAGGGCCCCGATCTGACTGGGGGCCACCATCGTTTTATGTGGCCCGCGGGGACCAGCACTGCGACTCAGAGACAGGTGGGGCTGGGGTTGGGGGTGATTATGCTGGAATGCCGATTTCATACTCTCCTAGATAATGAGATTAAGGACAAGCTGTCTGAGGCAGGAATTCCAGCTATCCCGTTTCCACCCACAGGCCTCTGCTTTTCCGACACTGAGACGAAGGGAAAGATGCAGCTCTCCCCCTCTCTCGTCTCTCTCACTCCCTCTTTTTTTTTCTCCATCAGTAGAATGATGAGTAGGTTGGAGAGGTCTTACCTGCCCGGGCAAAATTACTGTTCATTTTTGGCTAGAGAAAGATAACTTATTAAGTTTATTTGAACAGGGTACAAAATCATAAGTCTCAGTACACTTGAGAAAATATGTGTTGTACCATATTTAGCTAACAGCTCATTTACTTCTGCAGTCCATACCCATGATATACAAAACAACCCCAACAATGGCACCTGTAAGTCCCTCGCAAAGGACGTTCTTTACAGAGATGGTGTTGACCTGAGTAATCCAATGTTTAGTTGGTGTGAACCAACACGACCTCAGGACAATACATCCATGCTTGTATGATGGTCTGCGTGCATGCATGTGTGTGAAAATACTGAGTGTCTGCATGTATAGCTGTGCAACAAACTCCAGAGGCCCCACCCAATGCCATGCATCCCCCGTGCCTCCTTCCCCAGTGCTGTAGCCTCCTGCAGGTATAACTGTTGGTGTGGTGGTATGGAGGGCAGGGGGTGGTAACCTGAGCCACACCGTGTGACAGCCACACCAGCACCCTGCCCATTCACCCAGAATGACTGGCCTGATTGAAACCAAACAGTCCCCATTGTCCTCGCGTCCCCTCCCCTCCTGTGGCTGCTTCCGCTGTGAAAGAGGAGCCACCGGAACACACATTGTTTCCACTCCTCTTGAGGTGCATCTTACTGAGTCTTACTGAATGGTTGTCATTCCTCCTAAACATGGATGACTTGTGATGGAAGCCCGCGTTGCCCTTTTCCCATGCAGAGACATTAGCACGCATTTCTCTCAGCAGTTTGACAGGGACTTCAAAGCATGGTGTGTGAGAAGCATACAGACATATACGCACACAGGCAGGCAGGCAGCAAGGTAGAGATGTCAGGCACGAATGGCAATGCTTTTGGGTGGGAAAGACCTGTAGAGGGGGTAAAGATGTGTGGACACACGTCCTAGAGTGGTCCTGTGGTAACCTCCACTGCATTCCTCGCTCTCAGGCACTCACTGCATTCCCTCCCCTCGCAGAATAGGGTGCAGGGAAAACAGGATGTCATCCGAAACAGATGTACTTTTTTAGAGTTTTGGGAACGTGGCGCAACAGTCATTTATTTTTCATCACAAACTGTTATTAATGAACAATAGTGTTGGCGTTCAGATTTGCGTGAGAGCCCCATAAGAATAATTTACCCATAACAGTCGATCATCATTACATCCATGTTTTTTGTCTTGTCTTACTTTCTCTCTCATTCTCTGTCTTTTCTTCTCTCCTTTCCCCCCTTCCACTCCCAGTTCCACACACTATTGTGCTCTGGTGTATCAGTCTCTGTACAGAGGTGGACGGACTGTACTGCAAATCTTGTTTTGTCACTATGCAGCATGCTTAAGCTATAATCGCATGGGACTAGTATTACTACGGAGTGTCGGTTATGTAATTTTTACCCCAACATGTGCATTTTTCCAGTGGCTGATTCGGACCTGTAATTAACTGCCCCTGTAATTATATTTTTTCCTCATAAAACGTCATAACTATGAAGGAAGCCAGGAGGTTCTTCTAGGCATGATGATATTTCAAATGTCTAGGGACAGCCTAATATTGGAGAAAGTTTAGAGAAAGTCAAAATAATAACGCAGATCAATAAGTACCATGAACTGTAACCAATGCAGACATTTCATTACCTGACGTATTTGGCAATTTATCAATTCATTGGCACGATACTGTCAACTTCATCTTTTAAAAGAGAAGTATGGCACTAGGAAAGTTGTGACAAAACAGTTAATTCATCTGTAGGCTACGTGCATAGCACATTGTTTTAAACATACATTTGTTCCCATGTTCTTACCCAAACTGGGAGAAGCACCTGTTAAACTCTGTAATATCCCTCAAAACAGTGTGATGACTATTCGTACGAATTATGGATGTGGTGATTTGTGCTCGTGCACATACAGTGCATTTGTGAAGTATTCAGACCCCTTCCTTTTTTCCACATTTTGTTAAAACTTCTTAGGGAGCGGCTCCCGAGGTGACGGTTTTGGAGAGTCTGGCGTGCCCAAAATAAAATGCTTGCCACTCAGGCTCAGAAAATAGGATATGCACATAATTAGTACTATTGGATAGGAAACACTCTGAGGTTTCCAAAAGTGTTAACATAATGTCGGGAGTAGTGCCCCACCACTCCCTAAGAAGTTAAGTTACAGTCTTATTCTAAAATGGATGAAATACTTTTTTTCCCTTATCAATTTACACACAATACCCCATAATGACTAAGTGAAAACAGGGTTTTAGACATTTTTGTAAGTGTATTAAAAATAAAAAAACAGAAGTACCTTATTAACATAAGTATTCAGACCCTTTGCTATGAGACTCAAAATTGAGCTCAGGTGCGTCCTGTTTCCATTGACCATCCTTGAGATGTTTCTACAACGTAATTGAAATCCACCTGTGGTAAGTTCAATTGATTGGACATGATTTGGAAAGTCACACACCTGTTTATATAAAGTCCCAAGCCATGAGGTCAAAGGAATCTTCCGTAGAGCTCTGAGACAGGATTGTGTCGAGGCACAGATCTGGGAAAGGGTACTAAAAAATGTCTGCAGTTTTGAAGGTCCGCAAGAACACAGTGGCCTCCATCACTCTTAAACGAAAGAAGTTTGGAACCACCAAGACTCTTCCTAGAGCTGGTCGCCCCAGCCAAACTGAGCAATCGGGGGAGAATGGCCTTGATCAGAGAGGTGACCTAGAACCCGATGGTCACTCTGACAGAGCTCCAGAGTTCCTCTGTGGAGATCAGAGAACCTTCCAGAAGGACAACCATCTCTGTAGCACTCCACCAGTCACGCTTTTATGGTAGAGTGGCCAGACGGAAGACACTACTCTTGTAAAAGGCACATGACAGCCTGCTTGGAGTTTGACATACAGTGAGGGAAAAAAGTATTTGATCCCCTGCTGATTTTGTACGTTTGCCCACTAACAAAGAAATGATCAGTCTATCATTTTAATGGTAGGTTTATTTGAAAGGTTGGAGACAGAATAACAACAAAAAATCCCTGACCCCTCTGCAAAACATGACTTAGTACTTGGTGGCAAAACCCTTGTTGGCAATCACAGAGGTCAGACGTAGTTGGCCACCAGGTTTGCACACATCTCAGGAGGGATTTCATCCCACTCCTCTTTGCAGATCTTTGACCCCCTCTCAATTAGAAAGATTTCTGTCTCCCAGGTGTCTTTTATACAGGTAACAAACTGAGATTAGGGAGTGCTCCTAATCTCAGCTTGTTACCTGTATAAAAGACACCTGTCCACAGAAGCAATCAATCAATCAGATTCCAAACTCTCCACCATGGCCAAGACCAAAGAGCTCTCCAAGGATGCCAGGGACAAGATTGTAGACCTACACAAGGCTGGAATGGACTACAAGACCATCGCCAAGCAGCTTGGTGAGAAGGTGACAACAGTTGGTGCAATTATTCGCAAATGGAGGAAACACAAAAGAACTGTCAATCTCCCTCGGCCTGGGGCTCCATGCAAGATCTCACCTCGTGGAGTTGCAATGATCATGAGAACGGTGAGGAATCAGCCCAAAACTACACAGGAGGATCTTGTCAATGATCTCAAGGCAGCTGGGACCATAGTCACCAACAAAACAATTGGTAACACACTACGCCGTGAAGGACTGAAATCCTACAGCGCCCGCAGGGTCCCCCTGCTCAAGAAAGCACATATACATGCCCGTCTGAAGTTTGCCAATGAACATCTGAATGATTCAGTGGACAACTGGGTGAAAGTGTTGTGGTCAGATGAGACCAAAATTTAGCTCTTTGGCATCAACTCAAATCGCTGTGTTTGGAAGAGGAGAAATGCTGCCTATGACCCCAAGAACACCATCCCCACCGTCAAACATGGAGGTGGAAACTTTATGCTTTGGGTGTGTTTTTCTTCTAAGGGGACAGGACAACTTCACCGCATCAAAGGGACGATGGACGGGGCCATGTACCGTCAAATCTTGGGTGAGAACCTCCTTCCCTCAGTCAGGGCATTGAAAATGGGTCGTGGATGGGTATTCCAGCATGACAATGACCCAAAACACACGGCTATGGCAACAAAGGAGTGGCTCAAGAAGAAGCACATTAAGGTCCTGGAGTGGCCTAGCCAGTCTCCAGACCTTAATCCCATAGAAAATCTGTGGAGGGAGCTGAAGGTTCGAGTTGCCAAACGTCAGCCTTGAAACCTTAATGACTTGGAGAAGATCTGCAAAGAGGAGTGGGACAAAATCCTTCCTGAGATGTGTGCAAACCTGGTGGCCAACTACGTCTGACCTCTGTGATTGCCAACAAGGGTTTTGCGACCAAGTACTAAGTCATGTTTTGCAGAGGGGTCAAATATTTATTTCCCTCATTAAAATGCAAATCAATTTATAACATTTTTCACATGCGTTTTTCTGGATTTCTTTGTTGTTATTCTGTCTTTCACTGTTCAAATTAACCTACCAAAAAAAATTATAGACTGATCATTTCTTTTCAGTGGGCAAACATACAAAATCAGCAGAGTATCAAATACTTTTTTTCCCTCACTGTAAGGCACCTAAACGACTCAGACCATGAGAAACAAGATTCTCTGGTCTGATGAAACCAAGATTGAACTCTTTTGCCTGAATGACAAGCGTCACATCTGGAGGAAACCTGCTCCAGAGCGCTCAGGACCTGACTAGGGCAAATGCTCACCTTTCAAAAGGACAGCGACCCTAAGCACACAGCCAAGACAACGCAGAAGTGGCTTCAGGACACGTCTCTGAATTTCCTCGAGTGGCCCAGCCACAGCCCGGACTTGAACATCTCTAGAGAGACCTGACAATAGCTGTGCAGCGACGCTCCCCATCCAACCTGACAGAGCTTGAGAGGATCTGCAGAGGAGAATGGGAGAAACTCCCCAAATACAGGTGTGCCAAGCTTGTAGCATCATCCCCAAGAAGACTTGAGGCTGTAATCGCTGCCAAAGGTACTTCAACAATATACTGAGTAAAAGGGTCTGAATACTTATGTAATTTTTGCTTTGTCATTATGGGGTATTGTGTGTAGATTTAATCCATTTTAGAATAAGGCTGTAATGTAACAAAATGTGGAAAAAGTCAACGGGTCTGAATACTTTCCGAATGCACTGTAATTACATTACTTGAGCTCCCCCATTTAAAACTTATCCGGTCCAAATAGGGATTATACACTCACCACGTAACCCAACTCCCCTTCTCACAGAATGGCTTCAACAGATGGCCGCAACCCTTTGTTTTCAGACGGCTCTGATTTCACTCCATGCTTTATGTCTGCTCTCTTCAGGCCTGTAAATATCGACCCACGGCCTGTCTGCACGCCTCTCCTGCACCTCTTTTCCAGCTCTCCTCCACTAAAGTAGCGAAAAACAGTGCTTTTTTTTATGCCCCATTGATGTCTGCACACTCAGTCCATAAACTCATACCCTGTAAAACGACTACAGGAAACAGGCCTGGGGCTTGGAGCCGGAACAGAGGTCATCGGACTGGAGACACCCGCTGGACCTGATGCGTGAAACAGGCACAGGTCGTGCCGGGCTCTCGATCCGCACATGGGACCTGATGCGTGGAGCAGGGACAGGACGTGCCAGGCTCTGAGGGCGCACAGGGGGCCTAATGCGTGGAGCAGGGACAGGACGTGCCGGGCCTCGATGCGCTCAGGGGACCTGATGCGTGGAGCAGGGACAGGACGTGCCGGGCTCTCGATGCGCACAGGGGACCTGATGCGCGGAGCAGGAACAGGCCGTACTGGGCTGTGGAGACGAACCGGAGACACAGTGCGCAGAGCCGGCGCAGGATATCCTGGTCCGAAGAGGCGCACCGGAGACCAAACGCGCTGAGCCAACACGTTCCTTCCTGGATGCACACTCACCCTAGCTCGACAGATGCGGGGAGCTGGCATGTCACGCACCGGGCTGTGAACGCGCACTGGAGACACCGTGCGCTTCACCGCATAACACGGTGCCTTACCAGTGCGACGCTCCCTCCGGTAAGCACGGGGAGTTGGGTCAGGTCTGCAACCTGGCTCAACCAACTTCCCTGTGCCCCCCAACACTGTTTGGTCCTTTTGTGGTGGGTCATTCTGTCACGATCGGGACGTACGGGACAGACCAAGATGCAGCGAGGTTTCCAGTGTACATACTTTTATTTCACGTAACGTAACTGGCAAAACAATAAACAAACAAACAAAGATCGTTACTCCGGCGTGGCACAAACCAGGCACACACATAATACATACAATATAACCATAAACATGTAAACAATGATCCACAACCCCAGTGTCGAAAAGAACAAACATATATATGGTTCCCAATTAGAGGTAACGACAATCAGCTGCCTCTAATTGGGAACCAGCAACCCAACATAGAAATATATCACCTACAACAAAAAACCCTCCTAAACAAAACACCAACTAAACACGCCAGCCTGCTAACCCAGGCCTGGACGTGACACGTACGGACTCGGGAGAGTCGAAGGTCGAGAGCCATGCGTCCTCCGAAACATGACCCTTCCAAGCCGCACTGCTTCTTGACACACTGCTCGCTTAACCCGGAAGCCAGCCGCACCAATGTGTCAGAGGAAACACTGTACACCTGGCGACTAAAGACAGCGTGCAGGAGCCTAGCCCACCACAAGGAGTTGCTAGAGCGCAATGGGACAAGGACATCCCGGCTGGCCAAACCCTCCATTATCCCAGAAGAAGCTGGCCCAATTGTGCGCCGCCTCATAGGTCTCCCGGTTGCCGCCGATTGCGACACAGCCTGAGATCTACAGGTGCCTTAGACCGCTAACTCGGCATTGTCGGAAAAGTTACACGTAAGTAAGCATTTTATCATCAGTCTTCACCTGTTGTTTACGAAGCATATGACAAATAAAATTAGATTTTGATTGATTTGATTTCACATATAGAATCGTGAGAATCATGAGAATCGCAGCACCTACGTATCGTGATACATTCGTATCGTTAAGCCCCTGTCAATTCCCAGCCCTAGAGGACACTTGGTCAAGATCTGCCATTTTGTTGCATGAAGTTAAAAGAATAGGAGTGTTGAATGTATGAAAACATTGCTGATGCCCCCTCCCCCATTATAATAGGTACAGATTTATTGGACTACTGAAAATTATACTACACAAACAATAAGCAATAGCCCTGACACCTTTGAAGGCCAATATGATTTGGATGAAGGAAACTCCTCTCTTAAGTGCATACTTGGCCAGCGTGCCACTTTCTCACTCTTCCTCCCCCTCTCTTCTCTCTCCTCTCTCTATTTCGCTGTCTTTCTCTCTCCCCCTTGCTGTTTCGCTGGCATTTTCTCACTCTCAGGGTGACTGTCTAGCGTGGGTTTTGAATCCAGCTGGATGTGGTGTGGGGGAAAACCCGTACATTTGCTGGCCACCCTCTTCCTGCACATCTGCTGGTGGTTAGTGTAGCCGCCAGGAGCTAATGCATGTTAAACAAGGCTGGGGTCAACAGCACTGTGCGGTCTAGTCTACTATATTACTACCACATTAGATATAGCCTGGTCCTTGATCTGTTTGTTCTGTCTTGTCAACATTGATAGGATTAGGGTGCAGGGAATAAAAAAAATACAAAATGTTAAAATAACATATAAGTGAGTTATTTCAGCTATACTTCTGTTAGACAGCTCCATCTGGGATTGCTGGTGTTGGTTTTCTCTACAATGTGTTGGACTTTGACAGACAGGGCCTGATATTAGCCGAGTCACCATCCAACCTCTGTGTGAATGGTAAGATGCAATATGGTATTACTGTAAACTTGGCGTTGTGCCTCCTGGGGTTCCGCCGTTACACTAGATCACATGGTGCCTGCCTAGCCTTGCTGGCATGCCTGCTTCCACAACCACTGATCACACACACACTACACAATATCATTGACATAACATCCCCGTTCTCTCCCTGCTTGTCCGTTCATTTAATTCCTGGTTGTGACATTCAACATTCTGTGTGGATTTCAAAACCCTAGAGGTAATTTATTATGTGATTACACTTACATAATGACGATGATGATAATAATAAGTGGACTGACTTGTTAGTTCACTTAATAAAGTGGAATGAAATAATTGCCTCTATGAGCTCTGCTTTCATGATTTGAGGCTGCATGCTGATATGGCTGTTTTAGGAAATCAACAGGGAGTATCACTTTGTCAGGACCTTTTATGAATTTGAAAAATAAAACTGAAATTAAATCTTTCAAATGAACAGTACGTTTTTTCAATGAATATACAGTGTGAAGAAAAAGTATGTGAACCCTTTAAAATTACCTGGATTTCTGCATAAATTGGTCATAAAATGTTATCTGATCTTCATCTAAGTTACAACAATAGACAAACACAATCTGCTTAAACTAATAACACACAAACAATTATACTTTTTTCATGTCTTGAACACACCGTGTAAACATTCACAGTGCAAGTTTGAAAAAGTATGTGAACCCTTGGATTTAATTAACAGGTTCACCCTCCTTTGGCAGCAATAACCTCATCCAAACGTTTTCTGTATTTGCGGATCAGACATGCACAACGGTCAGGAGGAATTTTGGACCATTCCTCTTTACAAAACTGTTTCATTTCAACAATATTCTTGGGATGTCTGGTGTGAACCGCTCTCTTGAGGTCATGCCACAGCATCTCAATCGGGTTGAGGTCAGGACTGACTGGGCCACTCCAGAAGGCGTATTTTCTTCTGTTCAAGCTATTCTGTTGTTGATTTACTTTTGGGTTGTTATCCTGTTCAATCAATCAAATGTATTTATAAATCCCTTTTTACATCAGCCGATATCACAAAGTACTATACAGAAACCAAGCCTAAAACACCAAACAGCAAGAAATGCAGATGTAGAAGCACGGTGGCTAGGAAAAACCCCCTATGAAGGCGGGAACCTAGGAAGAAACCTAGAGAGGAACCAGGCTCTGAGGGGTGGCCAGTCCTCTTCTGGCTGTGCCGGGTTGAGATTATAACAGTACATGGTCAAGATGTTCAAACGTTCATAGATGACCAGCAGGGTCAAATAATAATAATCACAGTGGTTGTAGAGGGTGCAACAGATCAGCACCTCATGAGTAAATGTCAGTTGGCTTTTCATAGCCGAGCATTCAGAGTTAGGGACAGCAGGTGTGGTAAAGAGAGTCCGGGACAAGGTAGCATGTCTGGTGAACAGGTCAGGGTTCCATAGCCGCAGGCAGAACAGTTGAAACTGGAGCAGCAGCACGACCAGGTGGACTGGGGACAACGAGTCATCAGACCAGGAAGTCCTGAGGCATAGTCCCAGGGCTCAGGTCCTCCGGAGGGGAGGGAGAGGGAGAGAGAGAGAGAATTAGAAGGAACATACTTAAATTCACACAGGACACCAGATAAGACAGGAGTAATACTCCAGATATAACAGACTGACCCTAGCCCTCCAACACATAAAATATTGCAGCATAAATACTGGGGGCTGAGACAGGAGGGGTTGGGAGACACTGTGGCCCCGTCCGACGATACACCCGGACAGGGCCAACCGGGCAGGATATAACCCCACCCACTTAACTTCTGTTGAGCTTCAATTGGCGGACAAATAGCCTTACATTATCCTGCAAAATGTCTTGATAAACTTGGGAATTCATTTTTCCGTCGATGATGCTGTAGCAAGCTGTCCAGGCACTAAAGCAGCAAAGCAGCCCCAAATCATGATGCTCCCTTCACCGTAGTTTACAATTGGGTTGACATTTTGATGTTGGTGTGCTGTGCCTTTTTTTCCTCCACACATAGTGTTGTGTGTTCCTTCCAAACAACACAACTTTAGTTTAATCTGCCCACAGAATATTTTGCCAGTATCGCTGTGGAACAACCAGGTGCTCTTTTGTGGACTTCAGACGTGCAGGTATTTTTTGTTTTGGACAGCAGTGGCTTCTTCCATGGTGTTTAGTGTTTTCCGTATTGTAGACTCGTCAACAGTATCGTTAGCATCTTCCAGAGATGTCTGTATGTCTTTAGCTGACACTCTAGGATTCTTCTTAACCTCATTGAGCATTCTGCGCTATGCTCTTGCAGTCATCTTTGCAGGACGGCCAATCTTAAGGAGAGTAGCATCAGTGATTACATTTCTCCATTTATAGACAATTTGTCTTACCGTGGACTGACTTTTAGAGATACTTTTGTAACCTTTTCCAGCTTTATGCAAGGCAACAATTCTTAATATTAGGTGTTTATTCTCTTATGTTTGAGGCGTGGTTCACATCAGGCAATGCTTCTTGTGAATAGCAAACTCAAATTTTGTGTGTTTTTTATGGGGCAGGGCAGCTCTAACCAAAATCTCCAATCTTGTCTCATTGATTCGACTCCAGGTTAGTTGACTCCTGACTCCAATTAGCTTTTGGAGAATTCATTACCCTTGGGGTTCACATACTTTTTCCAACCTACACTGTGAATTTCTAATTGATGTATTCAATATGGACAAGAAAAAAACAATAACGTGTGTGTTATTAGTTTAAGCACACTGTGCTTGTCTATTGTTGTGATCAGATCAATGAAGATCAGATAAAATTTTATGTAGAATTTATGCAGAAATCCAGGTCATTTCAAAGTGTTCACTTACTTTTTCTTGCCACTGTGTATATATATATATATATATATATCAAATTATTAGGAATGAAAAGTCTTGGAACTGATGGGCATACGCAATGTCATGTCTGTCTCCAGACTTTCGCATATCCACTTGTTTGATTAAGTGTGTCATGGCCTAGAAAAGCACACTGTGGCTGATGTTGGGACATCTCTTCCAAGATGGCGTAGTGGGATGTTTTGATTGTCTTGTCCCGTCCCTTGTACAATCTCATTTTTCAATCTATGGACTGAACACTCTCCTGCAACCCGCCTCACCCAATGTGGTATAGATGTGCTATTTTTTATACTTTAGAACCGTAACCCCCTTCAGAAGCTAGACAGCTAACTAGCTACTATCTAGTAGTCAGTTAGCCACTGATAGCGGTCATCACCGTTAACTCGGACATCTGCCAGCTTCAGCCTGGTCAACTCCTGCCAGCCTGCACATCGTGATATACACCCAGCAGTTAGCTAGCTGCTGTCCTAGTGGCTACTCCTGGCTAATGTCTCTGTCCCGAAACAAGCACCTGGAGCTAGCCTCGAATCTAGGTCCATTTCCCGGCTAGCCAAAGAGATCTATCAAGCAATTTCTGGGCTTCAATTACCTCTTTTGCCAATTGGCCAGGACCCTTTGCTGCCGACACGGAGCCCCGCCAATCCATCACGACTGGTCTGCTGACGTAACCGTCCGAGGGGTTTCAACAGGCTCCCTCGTTGCGACGTCCCCCTGAGGCCCATCTGCTAGCCTGCTGTTAACCTAAGCTGTTAGCTGTCTGAATCTCTGTACCTCCAGCTCGCCTAGCTTCTCACTGGACCCTATGATTACTCGGGCACACATGCCTCTCCCTAATGTCAATATGCCTTGTCTATTGCTGTTTTGGTTAGTAATTTTTGTCTTATTTCACTGTAGAGCTTCCAGCCCTGCTCAATATGCCTTAGCTAGACCTGTTGTTCCACTATCCTCCCGTGCCCAGAAACCTGCCCCCTTTACTCTCTGTTCCAAACACACTAGATGATCAGTTATTTTAGCCTTTAGTCAAACTCTTATACTACTCCTCCTCTGTTCCTATGGTGATATAGAGGTTAACCCAGGCCCTGAAGCCCCCAGCATCACTCCCATTCCCCAGGCACTCTCATTTGTTGACTTCTGTAACCGTAAAAGCATTGGTTTCATGCATGTTTACCCTAAGTTTGTTTTATTCAGTGCTTTAGCACACTTCTCCAACCCGGATGTCCTAGCCGTGTCTGAATCCGGGCTTAGTAAGGCCACCAAAAATCCTAAAATGTCCATCCCAAACTATAAAATTTTCCGACAAGATAGAACTGCCAAAGGGGGCGGAGTTGCAATCTACTGCAGACATAGCCTGCAGAGTTCTGTCATACTATCCAGGTCTGTGCACAAGCAATTAGAGCTTCTACTTTTAATATCCACCTTTCCAGAAACAAGTCTCTCACCGTTGCCGCTTGTTATAGACCCCCTTCAGCCCCCAGCTGTGCCCTGGACACCATATGTGAATTGATCTCCCCCCATCTATCTTCAGAGTTCATACTGTTAAATGACCTAAACTGGGATATGCTTAACACCCTGGGATATGCTTAACACCCCCACTGCACTGAGGATAGGAAACCCCGTCACCACCGATAAATCTACAATAATCGTACATTTCAATAAGCATTTTTCTACGGCTGGCCATGCTTTCCACCTGGCTACCCCTACCCCGGGCCAACACCTCAGCACCCCCTGCGGCAACTTATTGTATATTGCACTGGTCATCCCCAAAGCCAACACTTCCTTTGGCCGCCTCTCCTTCCAGTTCTCTGCTGCCAATGACTGGAACGAATTGCAAAAATCTCTGAAGCTGGAGTCTTATTACTCCCTCTCTAACTTTAAGCATCAGCTTTCAGTGCAGCTCACAGATCACTGTACCTGTACACAGCCAATCTGTAAATAGCCCACCCAACTACCTCACCCCCATATTATTACTTACCCTCTTGCTCTTTTGCACCCCAATATCTCTACTTGCACATCATCATCTGCACATATATCACTCCCAGTATTAATGCTAAATTGTACTTATTTTCGCCTCTATGGCCTATTTATTGCCTACCTCCCTACTCTTCTATGTTTGCACACAGTGTACATAGATCTTTCTATTTTTTTCTATTTTTTTGTGTTATTGACTGTACGCTATTTTATGTGTAACTCTGTGTTGTTGTTTTTGTCGCACTGCTATGCTTTATCTTGGCCCGGTTGCTGTTGTAAATGAGAACTTGTTCTCAACTGGCCTACCTGGTAAATAAAGGTGAAATAAAAAAATAAAACAATAAAATAAACATTACCACCTCCATCAACCAGCCTTGGGTGGATCAACCAGTCAAGGTTGTCAGAGAGGAAAATTATAGGCCGGTGCAAGGCGACAGCCCCAGTTTGGCACCATTGCTCTTTCCACTCCTGCTATTAGCTGTGTCATTTCTTACGCGGTGTTAGATTATTTCTTCAGTCACCCGTTTTATAGTCGAGCCATGATTTACAACCAACATTTGCTCTCCTCATCAGCATACTGTACAATCCACTAATAGAGCGCACTCTGTTTGAATACAAGTACCACTGTCATGCTGCGACATGTTCCCTGTATGTCTCTGCTGCATTTTGCCTTAAGTGAAGCTGTAGTCTCACTAAGGGCCACTGCTCTATTGGTTTCACTGTGGTTCATAGATACCACAAGAGGGCCTTTTCAGCTGGAAGCTAACCATACTACTGTACTAAAAGATACCCATCTAGCTGTTGAGTGATGGGGTGTGTGCGAATGTTGAGAATCGGGACGCAGTCACAGACGTCCATCTTGAGGGTATACAGTATACACAGAGCCCAGTGGCTTCTGATAAAGGTGTTCCCACCCATCAGGCTAATGCGGCAGTGACATTCCATTCCCCATAATGACTAGTGCTTGCAAAGTCCCCCTCTGGGATAAGAGCAGGGTCGAAGGACGGGTTATGGCAGAAGGACAGGTAGAGGAAGGGAGGAAGGGAGTAGCTCTCTGTTTCTTTATTCTATCCGGTTGAGTGATGGCTTATGGAGCTGTAGCGTTCTCATTTCATCTCCTGCTCTCTCATTGTCAGAACACGTAAGCTTATTGCTTCTGAGGTGACCTTTCAGAGATGCGGGGAGAGCATGCGAGGGAGACAGAAAGGGAAGGAGAGGAAGACCAAGAGAGTGAAGAAAGAGAAGCGAGGGAGAGAATGAGACATGTGCGCCTCAGCATCTCCAGACCCCACATATCACTCCACCCTACTCTCTGACTTTCCACGTCTGACACTTTTATTGGGGTGATAGATGATAGCCACAGTGGTTCGTGGATCTGTGTACCCTCATTCAGTGGTGTACTTAAGTAAAAATACTTGAAAGTACTACTTAAGTTGTTTTTAGGGTATCTGTACTTTACTTTACTATTTATATTTTTGAAAAATGTTACTTTTACTTCACTACTGTCGTGACTTTGCTTTCATTAATCTGATGACTGTTATTTATTGAATCAACTAACTATGTGTAATTGTTACCTGTGTCGTGTCTGGACTATCATTAAATGTGAAGACTTATTATAGCATGCCTATTGAAAACAGTGTGACATGACTGATTCAGACATCCCGGATGAATTTTGCTCGGGTTTTCGCCTGCCATATCAGTTCTGTTATACTCATAGAGATTATTTTAACAGTTTTAGAAACGTCAGAGTGTTTTCTATCCAAAGCTACTAATTATATGCATATCCTAGCTTCTGGGCCTGAGTAACAGGCAGTTTACTTTGGGCACGTATATATATACAGTTGAAGTCTGAAGTTTACTTAGGTTGGAGTCATTAAAACTCGTTTTTCAACCACTCCACAAATTTCTTGTTAACAAACTATAGTTTTGTCTAGTCGGTTAGGACATCTACTTCATGCATGGCACAAATAATTTTTCCAACAATTGTTTACAGACAGATTATTTCACTTATAATTCACTGTATCACATTTCCAGTGGGTCAAAGATTTACATACATTAAGTTGACTGTGCCTTTAAACAGCTCGGAAAATTCCATAAAATTATGTCATGGCTTTAGAAGTTTCTGATGGGCTAATTGACATAATTTGAGTCAATTGGAGGTGTTACCTGTGGATGTATTTCAAGGCCTACCTTCAAAATCAATGCCTTTTTGCTTGACATCATGGGAAAATCAAAAGAAATCAGCCAAGACCTTAGAAAAAAAATGTAGACCTCCACAAGTCTGGCTCATCCTTAGGAGCAATTTCCAAATGCCTGAAGGTACCACGTTCATCTGTACAAACAATAGCACGTAAGTATAAACACCATGGGACGACGCAGCCGTCATACCGCTCAGGAAGGAGACGCGTTCTGACTCCTAGAGATGAACGTACTTTGGTGCGAAAAGTGCAAATCAATCTGTTTGGCCCTAATGACCATCGTTATGTTTGGAGGAAAAAGGGGGAGGCTTGCAAGCCGAAGAACACCATTTCAACCGTGAAGCACGGGGGTGGCAGCATCATGTTGTGGGGGTTCTTTGCTGCAGGAGGGACTGGTGCACTTCCCAAAATAGATGGCATCATGAGGCAGGAAAATTATGTGGATATATTGATGCAACATTTCAAGACATCAGTCAGAAAGTTAAAGCTTGGTCGCAAATGGGTCTTGGGGTCATCGTCCAAATTGACAATGACCCCAAGCATACTTCCAAAGTTGTTGCAAAATGGCTTAAGGACAACAAAGTCAAGGTATTGGAGTGGCCATCACAAGCCCTGACCTCAATACAATAGAAAATGTGTGGGCAGAACTGAAAAAGCGTGTGCGAGCTAGGAGGCCTACAAACCTGACTCAGTTACACTAGCTCTGTCAGGAGGAATGGGCCAAAATTCACCCAACTTATTGTGGGAAGCTTGTGGAAGGCTACCTGAAACGTTTGTCTTAAGTTAAACAATTTAAAGGCAATGCTACCAAATACTAATTGAGTGTATGTAGACTTCTAAACCCCTGGGAATGTGATGAAAAAAACAAAAGCTGAAGTAAATCATTCTCTCTACTATTATTCTGAAATTTCACAATCTTAAAAGTGGTGATCCTAACTGACCTAAGACATGAAATTATTACTAGGATTGAATGTCAGGAATTGTGAAAAACCTAGTTTAAATATATTTGGCTAAGGTGTATGTAAACTTCCGACTTCAACTTTACATACATACAAATTGTTGGGGGGGGGGATTGATTTCACCCTCGGGCCACCTGTTGCCCATCCCTGGTTTAGCCTATTTGAATTTTACTGGCGCCCCGCAGTAAAGAACGGAGTCTCGCAATGCACAGCATGGAAGCACACAAGTGACTTTCTGAGTCATTTTCCTAATCCAATATGCTATCGTCTATTTCAATAAGAGAGGAATGTAGGCCAGACAGAACGGAGAATTCCACCAAAGCAGAGCAAACATTTCCAGACAGAAAATATTCTCTCTCTCATGGGATTCATAGCCTAAACCTATTCATTTGTTAATAAGGACACTCAACTATCTTTTTTAGCTCTTTTAAAAAATGTAGCCTTTATTCTCTTCTCTCTCCATTCGATAGGCTATATGAATATGAAGCTTCATCGTTTTATGCATGGCTTTCTCCTGATCAAATAATGAATGTATCAGAGTTCCATTTCAAAGTTATTTGAATACCCTACAAATGTAAGGTAGCCAGGGGACTAATATTGAGAGAGAAAAAACAAGATCACATTTAAATGACAAGTTCAATCAAGTTTAAGCTTATTAAGAGAGAAATGATCCATGCAGGCCAGGAAAATCGCGCTAAGCAAGGTTGAAAACCAAATGGCCAATAACCTATCCCCATTCCTCCTACTGACCTATTATAACATCTTTAAGACAAGTTAAAGTTATGAACAGTTGCTTATTTCCCAAATATTATAGCCTACGAAAGTGTTGTTCTAAAGTTGTGGCTTTCAAAAATAATACGAATGGAAGTCTATAGCCTAGGCATAGGTTATTCTCAATCACAGCTTTATGATAGTTTGAACAAACAATATTATTTATTTTTCTATTATTTAATAAGGCAAAAGAAACCAAATATTATCCAGTTCTGAAGACAGTAGACTGCTTCTATGTCAATACAATAAGACATCCCGTTCCTCATCACGGCTCTCTCACGGCGCGCCACACTGTCCGACTCACACAAGCTCCATGCTGAAGCTCCTCCACCAGAAAGGATTATTAGAAAACATTTGCCTGCACCTTTTCCTCTGCCCCCGGCTTTTCTTTCATCAAGATTCGATGAGTTGCATTCGATCTTGCGCTATAGCCCAACTGTCATTGTAGCAGTTTTTCTTTCTCCATAAAAATACTTAAAGCATTTTGTTTGGCCAATAGGGGGCAATAGCATTGTATATGACAGTGTTTTATGGGTACATAATCCCGATAGGACAAAGGTTGACGTCGCCCAACCATAGTGTCTTGGCCTTATGTGTTTTGTGTGAGAGACTTGGTGGTGTGCCAGGTGACTGTTCCCTAGTACTGTTTGTGTGTTTGTGTACTTGTGTGTGAATTAGTGTGTGTGTGTGTCCGGTCCTAGGCTGCATAATGAAGTCTCTTCCATCTTTGGGGAGAGGTGGATGCACTTCATTAACGTAGACATCAATTACTTCATCTCCCTCCCAGAACAAAGCAGGAGAGAGAAAAGACACAACCTTCATTAACGCCAAGCTAAACTATAGCACATGCCACCCAGGATGAAGATTGAATGCAGCCTTTTCAGCTGTTTTATCTCGCCCAACACAAGGGAAAGGGAGGGCTGAGCATTCTGTGTGTGTGTGTGTGTGTGTGTGTGTGTGTGTGTGTGTGTGCGTGTGTGTACACACACACACAGAGGACTCACTTTCCTCTCCCTGGCCAAAGTGAGACAATGTAATCACTTTGGCCTGCCTGACGTTCATGGATATTTATGGGTTCTGAAGGGGTTCCGAAATCAACTACCGTGACTGTGTCCAATTTTTTAAATGGCTGCAAAATACTATTCTGGTGTTGAAAATTGCCCAGCTTGACTAATATGTTGACTGATATGTCAAGAAAAGAGTAACAAATAAAATCTGTTTTGATGATGAAATTGAGAGTTTGATACTGGAAGTGCTGTGTCGAAGATTGAACATAGCGTGCACAAAAAGTTGAATTAGTATGCAAAATGGAATAATGCTCGGCTTGGACTTGAAGATTTAGAATGATAGATTGGGCCGGTGCGTATTAAACGCAGGGGGCCGACTGAGGACTGATTGACGTCATCGCCACCACCGTGACATGACTCCTCACTTTATGGACGGCCTGAGTGTTCTGAATGTTCCTCATTCCCCCAATGACTTTTTGACATGGGCCGAATTTAACGTCTCACTTAAATTACTCAGCACATTCAAAGGCACGGTAATTAGTCTAGTTAGTCTAGTCCAGGCTCATTAGTCTAGTCATGGTTTTGAACCCTATAGAGAAGAGAGAGCCATCCTCCATTAGCCTGAGCTTGAAAGTCAGAAACCTTTCAAAGGTGGAAAGGTGCTCAATTGTAAGCGTTGAAAGATGTCCCGGGGGATAGAATATGCACACATGCACGCGCACACACATGCCTGGCGCCCATCTCTCAACAGTGCAGGAATCTAAGGAACATAGCCCTGTGACTCTTATTTATTTAACATCAACAGTGGCTGAGCAGGGTGTGAATACACATGCGTGGGAGGTTTGGAGCCAACCAATGCACCCTTACAGCTCGTACCCTACCTTCACCTGACCTCCATCACTCACCCAGGCAAACCCACCAGTGGAGGCTCCTCAGGGGAAGCAAGGGACCCTATAACCCCCTCACCTCTTGTCAAAATGTGGATAGCCCCACTCCCTCCCAGCGCCCAAACAGGAAGCTGTAATGCTATCTCTTCCACTATCTCTCTGATGAGTTGTGGAATAATGACTCGTACTGGAGGGGAGTCACAAATCTTTAGGAGTTGTAAATGCAAGACGAAGTTGCTGAGCGAGAAATTGAGGGATATGTTTCAGTCTTTCATTCTAGATGTAATATACGTGTAATTTCAGATAAAAGAGGCTGGTTTTGTTTTGTTGCGTTAACTGTAATCGGAATCATCTGAAATTACATAGAACAATCATATTTGACGAACTTGACGGAAAAGTGATCATGCCAAAATCCTCTGCGTACTATTGCGCTAATTTACTTTCATTGATTAAACTTGGGGGGTTCTTCTCAGCGGCCCTGTTTGCCCTGCAACGATGAGGTATTTAATCTAGTCCCTCACACTAAATTAAACAAGACTGTCTGGCTCGTAGCGGAAATGAGGAGTTCCACGCCGTGAAATTGTGCCTATTGTTGAAAGGAGGCAGTTTGAGCGAAAGGAATCCTTTTAACATTTCCATCATCTATTTCTATCACATAGTTATGGACCTGGGCACCAGATATGCTAATGACTCTCAATACGAACCTAAATGGCAATCGTCTTAGATTAAGCTTCGACCATGAATGCCTGATTCACGCAGTCTCCTCAGAACAGTTGATGTTGAGATGTGTCTGTTACTTGAACTATGTGAAGCATTTGTTTGGGCTGCCATCTTAGATGCAGTTAACTCTAATGAACTTATCCTCTGCATCAGAGGTAACTTGCGACTGCACTTGAAGAAACTTTTTAAGTTCTTGAAATTTTCCGGATTGACTGACCGTCATGTATTAAAGTAATGATGGACTGTCATTTCCCTTTGCTTATTTGAACTGTTCTTGCCATAATATGGACTTGTTTTTTTACCAAATAGGGCTGTCTTCTGTATTCCACCCCTAATTTGTCACGACTCAACTGTTTGGCTCAAAGGCATTACAAAGGAAAACAATTCCACACCCGTTAATTGAAAAGCATTCCATGAAGCTGGTTGAGAGAATGCCAAGAGTGTGCAAAGCTGTCATCAAGGCAAAGGGTATCTACTTTGAAGAAACTCAAATATATAATATATTTTGGTTTGTTTAACACTTTTTTGGTTACCACATGATTCAATATGTGTTATTTCATAGTTTTGATTTCTTAACTCTTATTCTACAATGTAGAAAATAGTCAAACTAAAGAGAAACCGGTGAATGAGTAGGTGTACATTGACTTTGTATATTCCTATATTTTTTTTACTTTGACATGAAAGCAGGAACTCGCACTTCCAATGTTGACATGGGGTTGTTGACTTGTAAAGGTGTCCGTTTATGCTTGTCCATCAACCCCATGCACCTCGTCTAACCTTTCTGCTTCTCTCTGTCACTGTGTCACTCAAATATCCTATACTCATCCGCCCCTTTTTATTAGTGTCTAAAATGTTTATTCTAATTAGTACTTACTGATTTTGTCTTTTGTCTTCCCCTCACTTTGCCTTCTGAAGATCATAGAATGATCAATGCAGGTAAGTTATGCTCTGCTAACTTTCTCTACCAGCTACTATCCTCTTGCCTGAAAGGGGGATCAGTAACACATGAATGCCATCTTCATAATGCATTACAAGCACATGTCAGTGTTTCCACTATATTCATTTAGCAGTGGTGGGCCGCAACTGCTAAATCGTGGCTAAATCGTGGCTGGAAAAACGTCTGTGGCCCTATGCTAACTTTACCATCGCTGCTGAAAAAAATCCTTGGGCTAACACTGCGTTTATTTAACCAGAATATTTTCCAGGAACAGAAAAAACAGTTTGGGTATTTTAGTTTGGCGTCGTCTCGTAATAGCAGAAAATAGGCATACCTTAACAAGACAGTACAGTGATTTCCCAGAAAGGTTTCTTCTGCCCTCTATTTCTCAATCATAACCCTAGCTCCATTATAGATGAAATTGCCACTTCCATCAAAGGTGGTCATGTGAGAGAGACTGTGTTTGAAAAGGCAGCGTAATAATTGTCCCTCTCTCTCTCCTTATAAAATGTTATCATTTTAAATGGGCCAGGGCCTAATTGAAAATGACCGTTAATGAGTGTGTGAAAAGATCCATGCCTTCGCCACACACACAATCTGCCGTTGAGTGCTGTGAAAAGATGGAGTGCCTCCTTCATTCGAGCCATCGTCCCTGTTTTTTCCTAATGGGAATGACCGTTTTTCAGCCTGGGAGAGTCAAGGAATGGACAAATGGATGGAGGAAAGTCATGGGAGGGACAGGAGAAAGGGGGACCTGTGAGAGGAAAGTGTTTGTGAGTGTGTGTAGACTTGCAATGCAATCTTAAAGGAATACACAACCCAGTGTGTGTGTGTGTGTGTGTGTGCACGCTTGTTCTCAAATGAGGTGGAGGCTCTCAGACTAGGGGGACAACAGAGGTCAGGGTCGTGGAGGTGTGCTGTGTCTAATCAACCCTTCAGACCTTTCCAGAACCTCACACCTGCTGCCGCGTTTGTCCGGGGACCTCATTAGTCGTTCTCCCCCAAACAACCAGATACAAAAAAAACACCTGGAGGTTGGAATGCAACACAGGTACCTAGCAGAATGTACGTTGTCTTGGTATAGCTTTTATTCCTATTGGAGGAATGCAATTATGATGACAGTCAGCAATGACATCAACATTTGTGACATATAGGTTGAGGATAAAGGATATATAGGATATAGGACCAGGATAGCGGAATGCTTCTCAATCGCACATTACTTTTTCCACTTTCTTATCTCTACATCCACTGCTGACATAATTTGTTCTTTTGAGGTATTCTCCCCCCTTTTTTGACCATTGTAGGAGTGTCTAGTCACAGAACACTACTTTGTGTTCTTTTCACCTGCATTGGAAGATGAATCCCTCAAAGCCCTAGTAGAAGATTGATAAAACATTGTGGTATCAACTGCATGGGTCTGCTGGCAGACGGACCCCGTTGGGAAAAGGGATACCAAATCAGCTGCACAACTGAATGCATTCAACCGAATTGTGTCTTCCGCATTTAACCCAACGCCTCTGAATCAGAGAAGTGCGGGGGGCTGCCTTAATCGACGTCCATGTCAGCGGCGCCTGGGGAGCAGTTGTTGTGAGGGTTAACTAGGCCTGTGTAATTTAGCTAGCCATGTCAAAGCAGTGCCATTACAAATGCACACTGGTGAAGATTGCATGTGTTTTGAAGAGGGGGAGACTGAGGGCCTACCATGTTCTCGGCCAGAGAAGCAAGATGGAAATGTAGAGAACTATGTTAAATCTCTCTTTCCTCCGCTCCAGCGATCACTCCATCTCTGGGCTGAAACTCCATTAACAGCTTTTTAATGTGACATTCAAACACTGGAGAAAGTAATTTATTTGGCAGCATTTTTGTTTTTGTGAATCACTTTGCTCACTAGCCACAACACAGCTGAGCTTAGCCATTGTACAAGTATTGAGCTCTGCGTTCAGGGCAACAACTGTCAGTCACAAGTGTTTGACCTCGATGGATTGCGAGCTTACAGAACAGGGCTGCAGGCAGCTGAGCGAAAATGAAAGAAAACTTAACATCCAGAGGACCTATCATCCTTTCTCTACCTTTTCTGCCTCTGTATCCACTGTGAAAGCCACTTTCTATCGCTCTAAAATTCAAGCTTCTGCCTTACACTAGGAAACTATTTTCCTCCTTCTCTTCCCTCCTTAAAACTCCCTTCTCCCTCTCTGCGGACGACTTTGTCAACCACTTTGAAAAGAGGTTTGATGACATCCGCTCCTCATTCACTAAGCCTATTATTGATATGATACCAGGCCAAGTATCACAATACAATGGCAGCAAAAATCTGTGGCCTAGCATCCCGTTCGCATTGTTTGTTCCCATTTTCTAAATGTTATGGACATGTGCTACTCAAAAAACTTGTCACTGATATTCACACATATTGAATTTCTGTTCACTATATAAAATAATATTGCATTGAATGGCAAATTTTCTCATATTTGGAAAGTCCTACCTGTGATTTGGCTGTAGACATGGGAGGAAGGAATATACATGCATAATGTTCTTCATCTCATTGTGGCAGTAAGGGAAAAACACTGCATGAAAACTTCTACTATTCAGTTGACACACCGCCTCTCCCTCCCTTACACAGTTTCTCTGTCGCCCTCTCTCTCATAAACACACACACACACACCACTCTCTCTCCCAAACATACACACACTACTCCCAACTTGAAAAACGTTAGACACCAAACAGAATGTAAGGAGCACCAGAAAGAAAGAGATTTTTTATATAGTTAGGCTTATTTGAATCCTACCTTTGAAGCACATTTCATGAGTAGCAGACCCTGTTCCTTTTTTCATGTGCCAGTCAAATTTGCCTAGACCTACTGACAAGTTAGAAGGTTGTTAGCTTGCTAGGTAACATGACTGAACAATGTTGTTTGTTGTCAAACCAATAATTAGCGACCCGGGATTAATTTCAAACGACCCTCAACGTGGTTTGTGAAATTATAAAAAATCTGTGCAAAATCACGCAGGAAGAAAAAAAGGTAGGTCCGGTTATCTTTAACCTTTTTGAGCTAGAGACAAGTCGTTATCCTTGATGTAAATATGCGTGCATACCTGTAGCGAAGCTGTTTTTCTTCTCTGTCACTGCTGCGAACTTGCAAAGCCTATACTCAGACGGGCCTGTGCTCTTGGATGAAATTGTATACAATGTATCAACTTTGCTCGCTCTGTGCACTGCTTCAAAGTATCAAATGTAACAACAGAAGACTGATCAGGGTCTCAATCCCCGCTCGCCATTAAGGGTAAATTATATTTTAAAATCTGATGGAGGAATAGATGTGCAGGAAGAGTGGACTGAGAGAAGCAGATGAGTGATGGCTGGTAGGGGATGTGGCTGGCTGATCACAACTGCCACACGTGAAATGTGCGTGAAAGTGAAGTGGACATTATTGGACCATTTTCCTGAACTTATAAACAACTCACTTTATAAAATGTTTATATCCGGCGCCAGCAGTTCTTTAGATCGGTATTACCGAAAATGTTGGTAGTGTCACAAGAAACGGTACTACGGTATTCTAAAATGTTGGTATCTTAAGTATCATGATGTTTTGGTACCGTGATATTATCGTGGTACCATGGTATGGCATGCATTACTACAGCCTATTAAGTCCACTGATCCCACTCACACAGAACTACCCTACGCCTTGACCTCTTTCTCTCCTCTCTCTCCAGATGAAATCCTGTGACTAGTGAAGTCCGGCCACCCGACAACCGATCCCATCTCCCTTCTCCCATTCCTCATCAACTCATCCTTGACCACTGGCTGCCTTCCCTCTGACTTCAAAATGGCCCGAGCCGCTCCCCTCCTTAAGAAACCAATACTCGACTCCTCTGACGTCAAAAACGACATACCGGTATCCCTTCTTTCTTTTCTTTCAAAACACTTGAGCTTGTCTCTGACCAACTCTCTCTCTCTATTTCTATCAGAACACTCTTGGATTGCATCCTACCTGGCAGGCCACTCCTATCAGGTGACACGGAGAGGATCTGTGTCTGCACAACGTACTCTCACGACTGGTGTCCCTCAGGGCTCGGTTCTAGGCCCTCTCCTCGTCTACCTATACACAATGTCTCTTGGCTCCGTCATATCCTCACATGGTCTCTCCTATCACTGCTATGTGGATGACACTCAACTACTTATCTCCCTCCCCACTTCTAACACCCAGGTGTTGTAATGCATCTCTGCGTGCCTGGCAGATATCTCACCTTGGATGTTGGCCCACCACCTCAAGCTCAACCTCGACAAGATGGAGCTGCTCTTCCTCCCGAGGAAGGCCAGCCCGCTCCAAAACCTCTCCATCAAGGTTGACAACCCCACGGTGTCCCCCTTCCCAGAGTGCAAAGAACCTTAGCGTGACCTTGGACAATACCCTGACATTCTCTGCAAACATCAAAGCAGTGACCCGCTCTTCGGGTTTATGCGCTACAACATCCGTAGATTATGACCGTCCTTCACACAGGAAGCAGCACAGATCCTAATCCAGGCGCTTGTCATCTCCCTTCTGGACTACTGCAACTCACTGTTGGCTGGGCTCCCCGTTTGTGCCATCAAACACCTGCAACTTAACCAGAACACTGAAGCCTGCCCGGTGTTCAACCTTCTTAAGTTCTCCCATGTCACCCCGCTCCCCCGCACACTCCACTGGCTTCCAGTCAAAGCTCACATCCACTACAAGACCATGGTACTTGCCAACTGAGCAGCAAGAGGAATTGACCCTCCCTACCTTCAGGCTATGCTCAAACCCTACACTCCAACCCAAGCACTCATTCTGCCACCTCTGGTCTTTTGGCCCTCCCACCCCTACTGGAGGGTACGGGAGGGTAGCTCCTGCTCAGCCCAGTCCATGCTCTTCTCTGTCCTGGCACCCCAGTCTTGGAACCAGCTTCCCCCTCAAGCTAGGACAGAAGAGTCCCTGTCTATCTTCCGAAAACATCTGAAACCCTCCTTCTTCAAAGAGTATCTTACTAACTCTGACCTTGCTGAAAATATATTTAGTATGACTGTGATATGTGGCTGTCCTAACTAGCTAATTTAAGATGAATGCACTAATTGTAAGTCTCTCTGGATAAGAGCTTTTGAAAAATGACTTAAATGTAATGGATACATTTAGGCAATGGCCTTATCATTATTATCTAACCAGTAGGTTCAACCGGTAGGTTCCATCCAAGTCAAACTACCCTTTTCAAGGCCAAAAAAGTAGCTTCAGTTTAATACAGTCTGAGTCATGTAATAGACCTATTCCATTACTAAGGTCCTCAGCCTTGGCAGCAGCTAATGGGATCCAGAAACAAACAACATCGTTATTCTAGGACATGTTATACAGTGAGGGAAAAAAGTATTTGATCCCCTGCTGATTTTGTACGTTTGCCCACTGACAAAGAAATGATCTGTCTATAATTTTAATGGTAGGTTTATTTGAACAGTGAGAGACAGAATAACAACAAAAAAATCCAGAAAAATGCATGTGAAAAATGTTATAAATTGATTTGGATTTTAATGAGGGAAATAAGTATTTGACCCCCTCTCAATCAGAAAGATTTCTGGCTCCCAGGTGTCTTTTATACAGGTAACGAGCTGAGATTAGGAGCACACTCTTAAAGGGAGTGCTCCTAATCTCAGCTTGGTACCTGTATAAAAGACACCTGTCCACAGAAGCAATGAATCAATCAGATTCCAAACTCTCCACCATGGCCAAGACCAAAGAGCTCTCCAAGGATGTCAGGGACAAGATTGTAGACCTACACAAGGCTGGAATGGGCTACAAGACCATCGCCAAGCAGCTTGGTGAGAAGATGACAACAGTTGGTGCGATTATTCACAAATGGAAGAAACACAAAATAACTGTCAATCTCCCTCGGCCTGGAGCTCCATGCAAAATCTCACCTCGTGGAGTTGCAATGATCATGAGAATGGTGAGGAATCAGCCCAGAACTACACAGGAGGATCTTGTCAATGATCTCAAGGCATTTGGGACCATAGTCACCAAGAAAACAATTGGTAACACACTACGCCGTGAAGGACTGAAATCCTGCAGCGCCCGCAGGGTCCCCCTGCTCAAGAAAGCACATATACATGCCCGTCTGAAGTTTGCCAATGAACATCTCAATGATTCAGAGGACATCTGGGTGAAAGTATTGTGGTCAGATGAGACCAAAATGGAGCTCTTTGGCATCAACTCAACTCGCCGTGTTTGGAGGAGGAGGAATGCTGCCTATGACCCCAAGAACACCATCCCCACCGTCAAACATGGAGGTGGAAACATTATGCTTCGGGGGTGTTTTTCTGCTAAGGGGACAGGACAACTTCACCGCATCAAAGGGACGATGGACGGGGCCATGTACAGTCAAATCTTGGGTGAGAACCTCCTTCCCTCAGCCAGGGCATTGAAAATGGGTCGTGGATGGGTATTCCAGCATGACAATGACCCAAAACACACGGCCAAGGCAACAAAGGAGTGGCTCAAGAAGAAGCACATTAAGGTCCTGGAGTGGCCAGACCTTAATTCTATAGAGTATATGCGTTTTTCTGGATTTTTTTGTTGTTATTCTGTTTCTCACTGTTCAAATAAACCTACAATTAAAATTATAGACTGATCATTTCTTTGTCCTCGGCAAACGTACAAAATCAGCAGGGGATCAAATACTTTTGTCCCTCACTGTATGGTCACAGGGAATCAATGGCATAACATAGACACAGTGAAGGGCAAAGAAGACTTGTGCCAGAACTACAATGACGACGTCCAATTTGATCACAAATGCCACTTGAAATGAAAAGCTTAATTTAATTTCCGATAAATCTTTTTCCGAAGTATTTCCAAGCCTTTAAAAACAGAGCCACTGTTTTATTTCCTCTACTAGTTGTGAGTACAGTGTTCAAGGGTCGGAAAGGGGGAGACTGGCTACTTTAGGTTTGGCAGCATGGCGTGGTTGTTCTCTCCTCCGCCCCTTGTTGTTTGCCTCCTCCTGTCAGGTCAGTGCGAGGCCCACAGCCCTCCCGTGAGCTTGGCCTTGGAGTAGGTCAACAGGGAGCATCCATTTATCAGACCCTGGCTGCAACAGACAACATCCCAGCAGTGTGGCAAAGCTGTACCACTGTATAAGCTGTGGTGCTTCCTGTGATTATCATGCTAACTCGCTAGCATCAAAAGTCAATAGCTAGCGTGCCATATACAGAGGTCTGTCTGTCCATAGGGGGGAGTGACTTCACTGTGAGTTGAAAACCTCCACCGCTCTCTGATGTCACTGATTTGTGTATCTGTTTACATTCCATAGAATGGATAAGCCTGCAGTGCTGTGTAACCACCCAGGCTGTTCTGGGATCAGGTGTGTGTTTGAAATGCTAGGCGTCCCCTTGTAAGCAGAGGGGGCTAGGCTGGTGGATATCCAATGTGTTCAATATGTGTCTTCTGTGGATTTCTGTTTATTTCTAGTCCTGGACGAACCTCATGTACAGAGGTCAGTAATTTGGCATGTGTTTGTTTGTGTGTGTGTGTGTCAGGGTTTCCATTAGGAAAAAACACTATTCCTTGTGCTTATGTTGTATATGCAAAACTTTATAGCCTATTGTTTTTTTGGTTTGAAGGCTTGACGTTCTCGATATCTTATGTTAGGTTATAATTCTCAGAGTAAAAAACTCAATGGACACTTGGAGTTTAAACCAAGTTTATTCTTCCCAGAGGATCGATACAGCTGCATTAGACAAAAACATTTTCACACAAGCACTGATATTTAACCCTTTCTCCTAGGCTGAGTCTCCTCCTACCCATCTGTACAAACATTGTATCTTTGCTGCTAGGCAGGACACCAAGTGATACGGCCATAAACTTTTATTTCTCCCTTAAAGTGACATGACCTGATCTCGACCCCCTTCATCACTAATCCATGGCTCTCTCCCCTTATCAATGCCTGCCACATGTGATCGCTTCCTGGCACTCAGTACATTCCTAGCTTAATCGCACCCACTATATACCTTCCTACAGATAACCATTAACTTCTGGTGTAGACCCTCTAAACCTAAGCACTCAATATTTCAATAGGATCCCTGATATCATGTAAACGGTATACATTACCCTCTTTCCCTCAGTGACACAAAGAAGTATATTTCATATTCTCAGAACCCAACACTTGTTATGACATGTATTATTTGAATTAGGCCCACAGAATTATACCTACGGAGGTGCGGGTTCTATAGAGGAACTTTGAATGTCTTTGAACTTCCGAGAGTTGGCTTAAGCTGCAATGTGTAACTTTTTGGGGGACCCAACCAAATTCACAAAGAAACCTTTTATTTGCACTATTTCTATGCTTCCTTTTCTTCAGTTTAGTTTTTGCATCTTTTACTTCTGGTTTTGTACAGCAGCTTCAAACAATTGAAAATACAATCTTTTTGGTTGTGGAAAATATATTTCTCAGCGGTTTATATGGTACAATGATTCTCTACACTATAGTTGCTTGTTTTGTCACATAAACTGAAATTAGGCAAACTATTCGAATTTTAGCAACCAGGAAATTTCTGCATATTGCACCTTTAACTTTAGCTAGCTAACAAGCTTGTGTGTGCAGAGTGGCACCAGAATTAAAAACACATCTTACCTTTTTGTAGTTAATAAATCCAATGTGAAACATGTTAACTATAGTATCCTTTGCTAGCATTGAAAAAGTTAATCCATTCTTCTCTAATTAAAATTCCTAATTTATGAATCATGCTTGTAACGTTAGTAGCCTACACGCGCACACACCCTGGCAAAGATTTTCATCTGGCAGGCAGACACTGGAATACATTTCTGAGTGACAGAGTGAGGGCTATGCATAGGTGCTTTGTTGCGTTGTTTTATGGGACCAGAAAAAAATCCAGTTTCTCATGATTTTCAAATAATGTTACTAACTGGTTCCAATGCTTTTACAATAACAGTTATTTTATGGAACAGTATAGATCACTTTCTTTCACTCCATTTGAAGTGGTTCATGATGTCCGTTCATAAGCTTTTATGAACTGTTAAGAGATTATTATAGCTGCATTATAGCAAAGCAGCACTTGAAACACACAGCACAAATACAACCCTCTCATAGTCACTGCTCTGCCCGGCTCATTTGCTTTATTGGGTCAAGTGTTTGGCTGTTTAGACTCCCTCTCAATTATAGTACCAACTCTTAATTTCAATTCTCTCACTCTCTCTCTTAGCTCTTATTTGGGAAGCTTTTGAGGTTTAATAGAGCACAGCGATAGTATTTTTTCCAAGCCTGGCCAGTGAGCCTATGTAATCTGTGACAGAGCTATTCTGTGGGTCTATTGCCCTCTGATGGCTGCTAGCAGCACTGGTCTCCTCTATAGCACAGCCACACTGATCTGGGTTCAGCTTTTAGAAAGGGAAAGCGGTTATCCTAGTCAGGTAATGTGTTTTTGATCATCTGGCATACAGACACACAGTAGCCAGTTCAGGTTGAGTCAGGTAGAAAGTGGTCTCTAGTGACAGCCTTAACTGATTTGGTTCTGTGTGCTGTGGTTGGGTAGATAGATTGAACTATGCACAACAACCATGGTTTTGATTTGTTGTTAATTAAAATTGCTTGCCTGATTACACACTTTGGGTAAACATGTTTGTTTTGTGTGGTGTTAGCTGGCTAACAATGAAAAATGTGGGCTTCAACTCTGGTGTTGTGCCTGGCTGCCTCTCAGAAGTGGGGAAAATCCTTGTGACGTGTGCGCCGATGGGTACCATACATGCACCACAACCAGGTAGCCTAGTGGTTAGCGTGTTGGGCCAGTAACCGAAAAGTTACTAGATCGAATCCCAGAGCTGACAAGGTAAACATCTGTTGTTCTGCCCCTGAACAAGGCAGTTAACCCACTGTTCCTAGGCCGTCATTGTAAATATACATTTCTTCTTAACTGACTTGTCTAGTCAAATAAAGTTTAAATACATTTTTTTAAATAAAAAAAACAAGGTTTTGATTAGTTGTTAATAAAAAAATGCTTGTCTGATTACCCACTTTGGGTAAGCATGTTTGATGTTGGCTAAGAACGATGAATGTTGAGACTAGGTGTTTGGTGCCTGGCTGCCTCTCAGAAGTGGGGAGAAGCATTGTCGTGACCAGTGACATGCGGTGAGGTCTGGAGCCGTGTATGCGCTTTCTATTGTGCCGGCCCCGGTTCCCATCTCACACACACGCACCCACACACTCATAAAGCAGATTTTTGCTACAGTGTTTATTTATATGACATGATCACAAAGATAACTTTCAAACAACCACAACCAACCGTCAAACAGCAGCAGGTAGGGGCGCAAACATTAGACACACATTCACAGGCCCTAATAGCTTGTGCCCCACGCAACTGCCCTGCACAAACAGGTGACTTTCAGCACCACAGACAGCGACCCAAATGCCAGTGAGTAGGTCGATTGTTACTAGACAGAGCTACACACACTATGCCTAGTAGTCAGCGTTACTGATTTGAGATATATACTTACGCAATAGACATGTAATGTCTTAATAGCAGACGGCGGTACTGTAAATAAACACTGCCACTTACGTTTACTTGTGAACAAAGTCCATCCCTCTATCCTTCTGGGTAAAGACATCAGTGACTGAACTGTAAAACTCATCCCTGTTGGCCCTCTGTTTAAGTCTCTTGTTCTTGATGGGATGGAGACGATGCCAAGGGATGAGAGTAGTCCTTGATCGATCCAGTTCCGACTGTGTATTTATCCATTTCAGCGCAGAAAATGTCCTCTCAACGGATGCTGTTGTGGCTGGTATAGTGAGGACCAGATGCAGTAAATTTGTCGCCTTGGGGACAGCCTGTGTCAGGTCATTCTAGAACAAAAAGCTGAGGAGCTGTCCAGGTGATTTGTCTCATACCATTTGTGAACTTTACAATCCAACAAGATCAGCCTTAAGTCTAACGAAATCGAAGTTGGCATATTTTGAGACTTTTGTGACATTTTATTTCTAACTTTTCAGTCCGCTAAGCCAAAGAAATTAAGTTCGCCAACATGGTCAAACCTGGCTCTCATCTGAACATATGTTGTAGTAGATTTGTGCCCTCTACTCCGATCGTCAGTTTACTATGAGTATAGTAAAACTCAGGTGTTGGTCTTCCGTCTCTTATCACCCTCAGTTTCTCTAGAAAATACAGTGGGGCAAAAAAGTATTTAGTCAGCCACCAATTGTGCAAGTTCTCCAACTTAAAAAGATGAGAGAGGCCTGTAATTTTCATCATAGGTACACTTCAACTATGACAGACGAAATGAGAAAAAGAAATCCAGAAAATCACATTGTAGGATTTTTAATTTATTTATTTGCAAATTATGGTGGAAAATAAGTATTTGGTCAATAACAAAAGTTTATCTCAATACTTTGTTATATACCCTTTGTTGGCAATGACAGAGGTCAAACGTTTTCTGTAAGTCTTCACAAGGTTTTCACACACTGTTGCTGGTATTTTGGCCCATTCCTCCATGCAGATCTCCTCTAGAGCAGTGATGTTTTGGGGCTGTCGCTGGGCAACACGGACTTTCAACTCCCTCCAAAGATTTTCTATGGGGTTGAGATCTGGAGACTGGCTAGGCCACTCCAGGACCTTGAAATGCTTCTTCTGAAGCCACTCCTTCGTTGCCCAGGCGGTGTGTTTGGGATCATTGTCATGCTGAAAGACCCAGCCACGTTTCATCTTCAATGCCCTTGCTGATGGAAGGAGGTTTTCACTCAAAATCTCACGATACATGGCCCCATTCATTCTTTCCTTTACACGGATCAGTCGTCCTGGTCCCTTTGCAGAAAAACAGCCCCAAAGCATGATGTTTCCACCCCCATGCTTCACAGTAGGTATGGTGTTCTTTGGATGCAACTCAGCATTCTTTGTCCTCCAAACACGACGAGTTGAGTTTTTACCAAAAAGTTATATTTTGGTTTCATCTGACAATATGACATTCTCCCAATCCTCATCTGGATCATCCAAATGCTCTCTAGCAAACTTCAGACGGGCCTGAACATGTACTGGCTTAAGCAGGGGACACGTCTGGCACTGCAGGATTTGAGTCCCTGGCGGCGTAGTGTGTTACTGATGGTAGGCTTTGTTACTTTGGTCCCAGCTCTCTGCAGGTCATTCACTAGTTCCCCGTGTGGTTCTGGGATTTTTGCTCACCGTTCTTGTGATCATTTTGACCCCACGGGTGAGATCTTGCGTGGAGCCCCAGATCGAGGAAGATTATCAGTGGTCTTGTATGTCTTCCATTTCCTAATAATTGCTCCCACAGTTGATTTCTTCAAACCAAGCTGCTTACCTATTGCAGATTCAGTCTTCCCAACCTGGTGCAGGTCTACAATTTTGTTTCTGGTGTCCTTTGACAGCTCTTTGGTCTTGGCCATAGTGGAGTTTGGAGTGTGACTGTTTGCGGTTGTGGACAGGTGTCTTTTATACTGATACGTTCAAATAGGTGCCATTAATACAGGTAACGAGTGGAGGACAGAGGAGCCTCTTAAAGAAGAAGTTACAGGTCTGTGAGAGCCAGAAATCTTGCTTGTTTGTATGTGACCAAATACTTATTTTCCACCATAATTTGCAAATAAATTCATAAAAAATCCTACAATGTGATTTTCTGGATTTCTTTTCCTCATTTTGTCTGTCATAGTTGAAGTGTACCTATGATGAAAATTACAGGCCTCTCTCATCTTTTTAAGTGAGAGAACTTGCACAATTGGTGGCTGACTAAATACTTTTTTGCCCCACTGTACAACTTTTTAAACTGTTTGATGCAATATGTTAGCCATCCTGATCATCTTTCTTTAGCTACCAGTAAAACAAACGTAACCGCTAAAAGCGAGCTCTGCCTTTCCCCCGTCTGTCTTATTTCTTTCTCACTCATTCTCTCTGTTTGCTTGATAATTGGAGCCTCATTTCGAAGGCATTTCTTTCCTCAGGTGTGTGACTTAGAAGTCCATGTTCATCACGTCTGAAGGACTTCTCTCCAATCCCTTTCAAGTGTGAAGATGTGACATTTCTACACTGAACAAAAATATAAACGCAACATGTTGGTCGCATGTTAGATGAGCTGAAGTAAAAGATCCTAGAAATGTTCCATACATACAAAAAGCGTATTTCTCTCATTGTGTGCACACATTTGTTTACATCCATGTTAGTGAGCATTTCTCCTTTGCCAAGATAATCCATCCACCTGACAGGTGTGGAATATCAAGAAGCTGATTAAACAGCATGATCATTACACAGGTGCACTATATGCTGGGGACATTAAAAGGCCACTCTAAAATGTACAGTTTTCTCACACAACAAAATGCTACTGATATCAAAAGTTTTGAGGGACCCCACAATTGGCATGCTGACTGCAGGAATGTCCAACCAAGCTATTGCCAGAGAATTTAAGGTTAATTTCTCTACCATAAGCCGCCTCCAACATTGTTTTAAAGAATTTGGCAGTACATCAAACTGGCCTCACCGCAATCCACGTGTATGGCGTCGTGTAGGCAAGCGGTTTGCTGATGTCAACGTTGTGAACAGAGTTCCCCATGGTAGAGGTAGGGTTATGGTATGACCAGGCGTAAACCACGGACACCGAACACAATGGCATTTTATCAATAGGAATTTGAATGCACAGAGCTAATGTGACGAGATCCTGAGGCCCATTGTTGTGCCCTTCATCTGCCGCCGTCACCTTTCAGCTTGAAAATGCACGGCCCCATGTCACAAGGATCTGTACACAATTCCTGGGAGCTGAAAATGTCCCATTGAGCATGTTGGGATGCTCTGGATTTACAGGTACGACAATGTGTTCCAGTTCCCTCCAATATCCAGCAACTTCGCACAGTCATTGAAGAGGAGTGGGACAACATTCCACAGGCCACAATCAACAGCCTGATCAACTCAATGTGAAGGAGATGTCATGCTGCATGAGGCAAATGGTGGTCACAACAGATACTGACTGGTTTTCTGATCGACACCCTACTTTTGTTTTAAGGTAATTGTGACTAACAGATGCGTGTCTGTATTCCCAGTCATGTGAAATCCATAGATTAAGGCCTAATGAATTTATTTTAATTGATTGATTTCCTTATATGAACAGCAACTCAGTAGTCTTGTAAATTGTTGCATTTATATTTTGTTCAGTATATTTTATTAGTTTGGTAATGTTTATGTTGTTTTTGGTGTAACATGACTTGTGCACTACATAATACGATTGCATACTAAGTAGTGTGCTTGTGTGGAATTTCCATTGGAGTGGCAGCTTGCCTAAATTGGAAGGTGCTTTTCAAGACATGTCCACCAGAGGGAGCTGATACATTGGCAGTGAAATGGACATGATCCTCTCCTCTACTCCTCTCCTCTAAGAGCCCCTAGTATAGATCTCTCCAATCCCTTTAAGGTGAGGCCTAAAAGCCCAAACCAAACTAAATCTTTCCAGGGGCACGTTAAGTGGGGGGGCATCTAGTGTGGTGTGTGCAGCAGCCCCCCTTTTCTCTGTCCTCAACACCCCAGATTAAGAGAACACCCCATTTTCGACCCAGAAAATACCACCCCCCTCCCCTCAGCTACCCTCCATACACACCACCCCTTAGCCCCATAGCCCTGTGGCCCTGTGTCTCCCACCCAATCACCCCTTAATTGCACATATCGCCCCCATTTCCTCCCCATGATGTCTGCCTGGGGGGGCGGTATTAGCTGTTAGCAGTGGCCTGAGCCATTTCCAGAACGTTAGCCATTAGCAGTGGCCTGAGCCATTTCCAGCACATACATACTCTACCATACCCCCAGACAGTAGCAGATGTCAGCTCAGACCCTAACACCCCTCAGGCTCCTACCCCACCCACCCTCCCAGCTCCTCGTTGACCTGGGTTTTGTATGTACAGTTGAAGTCAGAAGTTTACAAACACCTTAGCCAAATACATTTAAACTCAGTTTTTCACAATTCCTGACTTTTAATCAGAGTAAAAATTCCCTGTCTTAGGTCAGTTAGGATCACCACTTTCTTTTAAGATTGTGAAATGTCAGAATAATAGTTGAGAGAATTATTTATTTCAGCTTTTAATTCTTTCATCACATTCCCAGTGGGTCAGAAGTTTACATACACTCAATTAGTATTTGGTAGCATTGCCTTTGAATTGTTGGGTCAAACGTTTTGGGTAGCCTCAATTAGTATTTGGTAGCATTGCCTTTGAACTTGGGTCAAACGTTTCGGGTAGCCTTCCACAAGCTTCCCACAATAAGTTGGGTGAATTTTGGCCCATTCCTCCTGACAGAGCTGGTGTAAGTGAGTCAGGTTTGTAGGCCTCCTTGCTCACACACGCTTTTTCAGTTCTGCCCACACATTTTCTATAGGATTGAGGTCACGGCTTTGTGATGGCCACTCCAATACCTTGACTTTGTTGTCCTTAAGTCATTTTCTCACAACTTTGGAAGTATGCTTGGGGTCATTGTCCATTTGGAAGACCCATTTGCAACAAAGCTTTAGCTTTCTGACTGATGTCTTGAGATGTTGCTTCAATATATCCACATCATTTTCCATCCTCATGATGCCATCTATTTTGGGAAGTGCACCAGTCCCTCCTGCAGCAAAGCACCCACACAACATGACGCTGCCACCCCCGTGCTTCACGGTTGGGATGGTGTTCTTCGGCTTGCATGTCTGCCCCTTTTTCCTCCAAACATAACGATGGTCATTATGGCCAAACAGTTCTATTTTTGTTTCATCAGACCAGAGGACATTTCTCCAAAAAGTATGATCTTTGTCCACATGTGCAGTTGCAAACCATAGTCTGTCTTTTTTGTGGTGGTTTTGGAGCAGTGGCTTCTTCCTTGCTGAGCAGCCTTTCAGGTTATGTCGATATAGGACTCGTTTTACTGTGGATATAGATTATTTTGTACCTGTTTCCTCCAGCATCTTCACAAGGTCCTTTGCTGTTGTTCTTGGATTGATTTGCACTTTTCGCACCAAAGTACGTTCATGTCTAGGAGACAGAACACGTCTCCTTCCTGAGCGGTATGACGGCTGCGTGGTCCCATGGTGTTTATACTTGCGTACTATTGTTTGTGCAGATGAACGTGGTACCTTCAGGCGTTTGGAAATTGCTCCCAAGGATGAACCAAACTTGTGGAGGTCTACAATTTTTTTATGAGGTCTTGGCTGAATTATTTTGATTTTCCCATGATGTCAAGCACAGAGGCACTGAGTTTGAAGGTAGAAATTGAAATACATCTCAGTTTGAGATGACCCAGCTATAGTATCCCATTAGAAAATGAAGCCAATTTGAAACGCCCTCCCTGTGTAGGCAATGCCCTCTCAATGATTCACACACCAAAGAATGCCACTGTTCTTGCCTGCTTTTGGGCGTTATACTAATAGGAATGTAATAACAAGGGATACAGAATTACCACTACTTCAAAATGAAGCATCCGCCACTAGCTACTGGAACACAATAAGTGTCAGATGGATTTACTTTTTAAGAACCATGTTGCATCCCACTCAATCTAGATTCCATGGCACCAATTACCATCTTGACACTGATGAATTTTGATGTTGACACATTTTTGGCTGTGGTGCCGAGTTCTTGCTGATGCCCGAGAGCGCCACAAGGCTTGTTTGTGACATTGCAGAGGAATAGATATGCAGCATATGGTCTTTATGACGAAAGCTTGAGCATGGACTACTTTAACTCTAATGGAATTACTCTGTGTAACTCAAGTGGGAGGAAGCCTCTGGAATACCATTAGAACACTGAGATCCTTATGGTAAAAGGACTGTTTTGCCTACAACGTGTTCGCAGTATTCTATTGATGTCATTATGTCATAGACAATTGATTAAAGAGAAAATACATTGACGGCACTGAGTTTCGTGCAAACACGAAACCAAACAAATAAACATAGAAGAAGTGGTGTAAATTACTTCAGTAAAACTACTTTAAATTACTACTTAAGTAGTTTTGGGGGGAATATGTACTTTACTATTTATATTTTTGACTACTTTTACTTCACTGCATTCCTAAATAAAATTTTCCCTGACACCCAAACGTACTCGTTACATTTTGAATGCTTAGCAGGACAGGAAAATGGTCAAATTCATACACTTATCAAGAGAACATCCCTGGTCATCCCTACTGCCTCTGATCTGGTGGATTCACTAAACACAGAATTGTGTTTGAGTGTTGGAGATTGCCCCTGGCTATCCGTAAAATAAAAAAACACACGGAAATTGTGCCATCTGGTTGGCTTAATTATAAGGTACATTGAATGATTTACTTTAGATACTTAAGTATATTTAAGCAATTGCATTTACTTTTGATACTTAAGTCTGTTTAAAACCAAATATTTTTGTACTTTAACTCGCATGGTATTTTACTGGTTGACTCACTTTTGCTTGAGTCATTTTCTATGAAGGTATCTTTACTTTTACTCAAGTATGACAATTGGATACTTTTTCCACCGCTGCGTATAAGCGGGAAAAGTATTGTTTTGTTTTAAAAAACAATTTTGCCTGACTCATTCATGTCTTTGTGAGTAAATTGGAAATGGCTTGTGAAATCTTGAGTTACACATATATTGTAATCAAATATAAAAACATATGTTTGGTCTACAAAATTCTACATAATACCGCTCCTGCTCCTTTTAATTCATTTATAATCCAACGTAATAATAGCAGGCAGATTACCAGAAGCACCACACGAGGTGACCTTTTAATTCCATTCAGAAAAAGCACATTTGGTCAATTATAATTTTCTGTTACAGCAATACAAAACTGGAACTCACTGCCCACTACAATTAAAGACATACATACATATTCCACCTTTACTATACACCTTAAAAACTGGCTGTCCGACAATTATAACTGCACACATTAATTTCACGTGACATGGTCATGCTGCTGCCACTTGATCCTTGCTGCCTGCCTCAATGTTATGTCCTGTATGTGCTTCAATGTGATCTCTGTGTGATTATTCTTTGTCGATTTGTACTGTTTTATTGCATGAACTGTTTTTATGTTTCTGCAATCTGTGCTTGCTTGTTTCTTGCTTGCCTCAGTTGTGTGCCACACGTTTAGTATGTCTACTCCCTCTTGTTTAGTCCTGTTGTAAAAAATAATTGTAATGTATTTTATTTGATGTATGCCTATTGACAACTGGCCAGGGACTACAGCTGGAAATTAGCCGTAGAGGCTAAAGCTGCTCTTTTTATCAAAAGGGACTGTCCACGTCATTATAAACTAATAAACTAAACTAAACAAAATTTCCATTTTCAATAAGTTCGTTCCTCCATTATCTCGCGAAATTAAGCATTTATCCATTGTAAAGCAAATTGAATAAATTGGTTTGGGGATTTATTTAGCTATGTACCTTATTAGGTGACTGTCCCCCGTGGTAAGCCCATTCCAAAATAGATTATGGTGTTCTAATTATATATTTGCATCCTTGCTAAACCTTGAAACCAAGTGAGCGTATGTCATCTTCATTTAAATCCTTTTCCCTTTTCCTTTAATGGCAGTAAATGTAACAAGGCAACATTGTTATCAGGCTATTTCTATTACTATGTATACTCTAGGCTAAACGATTGTGTACTCAAAGCAAAAATGTTCTGGAGGGAGATGGGTGGGTGGGTGAGAGCGAGCGAGTGAGGAGGATGGAGGGAGGGAGGGAGGTGGGTGGGTGAGAGCGAGCAGTGAGGAGGATGGAGGGAGGTGGGTGAGAGTGAGTGAGGAGGATGGAGGGAGGGAGGGAGGCGGGTGGGTGGGTGAGAGTGAGTGAGGAGGATGGAGGGAGGCGGGTGGGTGGATGGGTGAGAGCGAGTGAGGAGGATGGAGGGAGGTGGGTGGGTGGGTGAGAGCGAGCGAGCGAGCGAGTGAGGATGGATGGAGGGAGGGAGGTGGGTGGGTGGGTGGGTGGGTGGGTGAGCGAGTGAGGAGGATAGAGGGAGGCGGGTGAGAGTGAGTGAGAAGGATGGAGGGAGGCGGGTGGGTGGGTGAGAGCGAGTGAGGAGGATGGAGGGAGGCGGGTGGGTGGGTGAGAGCGAGTGAGGAGGATGGAGGGAGGCGGGTGGGTGGGTGGGTGGGTGGGTGGGTGAGAGCGAGCGAGTGAGGAGGATGGAGGGAGGTGGGTGGGTGAACGCGAGTGAGGAGGATGGAGGGAGGCGGGTGGGTGGTTGGGTAGAGAGCGAGTGAGGAGGATGGAGGGATAAACTGTAAGGGGGCATGGGGATGGGGCATAATTGGCACTTTTGTCTGTCTTGTCACATGCCTGTTTAATTAGCGTGCCGAGAGGTCAGTTTTAAAATGAGCAGGGATTTGTAGGGTGTGTGTGTGTGTGTGTGTGTGTGTGGTTTGTGCACAAATTTGTGAGAGCACGTGTGTGTGTGTTTGGGTGGGGAGTTTCACCAAGCCAAGCTTCGGTGTGTCTCTTGAGGACACCATAGCATCAATTCTTCAGCATAAAGCATTAAACATTTAGACTGACCTACAAAACATTGCAGCCCCTCACTCATCACTACAGATCTCTGCCTGCATGCCTGCCTTGCTTGAGGAGGAGTACCCCCTTTTCATAATTACCATCCACCCAAACACACACACCTCTTTGCAATTATCAGCTCCATTTCTCTTGTTTTCTGTGGGATAATGAATATGGAACGAGCCAACGTGGAGGGAGGGGGGTGTCATTCGCTATAATAGACAACATAATGCAAGTGACAAACCTTATGCTTGATGTTTCTATGGTGTGTTTTAGCCACCTTGAATCCAACAATGAATCAATTCAAGCTCTTTGTTAACTTTTCTGTGGCAATGCTACTTGTTCAAGACTCATACTCACACATCATAGAGTTATTGGCTTAACATTACTAGTTTATGTCCTTCAAGTCGTTGATTTTGCCAATTAGTAATTGAACAATGATAAACACATACAAGAATCGTTTTTATTTAGGGTGTGTTGTCGATGGGGAAATGGCTACTGCTTTTAAAATACTTTATTTGTAAAATGTTTGTTACAGAAAGTGCATTAACATCATTCTCATGTCACGATACTGCTTATATTATCTGACACAACTGTCCTTTGTTAGCCAATGAACAGCTAGCTGGGTATGTGGCAAGGTTGTTTTGTGTCTATAAAGAGGGCGAGAGAATAGGGGAAAGACAGATGCTGTTTTTTCACTCTTTGTCCATCATTCGGCCTGAATGTGTGACAGACGGGGTGATAGAAATTGATTTCCGAGTGAATTATTCGGGGGCCCTCAGCCTCTGAGAGACAATAACCTTTTACCAAAGTGCCACGGTCTCCTCTCTCCTAGGAAGACATCTTAATTTGTTCATTTCAATATGACGGCCCAATTCTCGGGCCTCTTCCAGCTCCGCTTTCGGCAGAGCGGACCAGCTGTACCTGTCTATTATAATTTAGCCGTCTGATCGATTAAATGGAGAATGATGCGTTGAGAGAAGGGGAAGGGGGACATAGAGCTATAATGACTAGAGTGAAGGGATTTCTTTTTTTAGAAGTACCTGTCTGTTTAAATATATTTCTCTGATTGATAGAATTTAGAATGATAAGTTAGGAGGGAAATATAGAACTACAATGACTAGAGTGAGGTGATAAATGTTTTCTCTAGCTGTTCCTGTCTCTTACACTAACTGCCTGACCTACACCTAACTTGTTTTTTAAATTATATGAGCAAAAAATATATTATTTGGGACAGCAAGCCCGCAAAATTAAATGGGCCTATTTTTAGAATTATTCAATATTAAAGCAATTGGACCTCTCGCTAAAGGCTTCAGTCATTCAAAAACTATACTTAAATCAGAAATGGTTCTCGAGCAGATTAGTAAGAATGGCTCACCCTGTGTTCAATAATGGCCTTTTTCCCTTTATTCAGATTACAACCTCTCACTTTCGGTTATTTGAAAATAGAATAATCTCCAAAATACGTCTATTTTTAAAGCAAGCAATAGAAAGCTGGTTGCAATTTCAGATTAATCCACCAGAAAAGATAGAACAAATATTATTGTTAAACTCAAATATACTCATTGATAAAAAAAATAATATATATATACAGTATAATCTTTGAAAATGATATCATAAATAGGACTGGTGAAGTTATGTCACAAATGCATTTAACAAAAATATATGGAAATGTCTGCTCTATCCAAAATTACAACCAACTGATTGCAGCATTACCACAAAAATGGAAGAGGCAAGTGGAAGGGGGAGAAAGTAAGGAACTTGTCTGTCGGCCCTGCATTAAAGACCAAAATTAGTTAAAGAAAAATGTGATGAATAAAAAAGTATACCCGTTTAATTGAATGACCCAAAAATGTACAGCTGCGCCATACTGTTTGAAAAATAGTTGGGAGGAGACTTTTCCCGTTTCCATGGCACATGGTTTATGATATGATACACAAAACGACGCCGGATTCAAAACTTTGAGTTTTTCAATTTAAATGATTATCCAAAATTGTTGCAACCAATAGAATATTATATAGGGGATACAACCATCCCATCTCTGCAGATTTTTCTGCAAAGAGACCGAATCCTTAGGTCACTTGTTTTGGTACTGCCCATATGTAGCTTGTTTTTGGTCGCAGGTTCAGGATTGGCTGAAAAATTGCAACAGAACTAACTCTGCAAATAGAACTGCTGGGTGATTTGAAAAGTCATAGTCAATCTATCAATAATATACTACTCTTAGCAAAGGTGTTTGTTTTTCATTTACAATCTGTAGAGACTATGAGAATAGAAAGGTTCTAAACTTTTGTGAAACATCACAGCACAGTGGAAAAATATATGGCAGCTAGAAATCAGAACTGGATGGTCTTCAGAGATAAATGGGAGTTTCTGATGGTAGCTGAAGTGTGGGACTAAAAACAAACAAAATATAACTAATGCAAAATATACTGTCTGTGAAATGTATAAGCTGGAAGTGGAAGCGTAAGTATTGTTGTCCATTAATTTACTCCAATTTTATTTTATTTAAAACCAGGTAGGCTAGGTGAGAACAAGTTCTCATTTACAACTGCGACCTGGCCAAGCTAAAGCAAAGCAGTTCGACACATACAGCAACAAAGAGTAACACATGGAATAAACAAACATACAGTCAATAATACAGTGGAAATAATTTAAAAAAAATAAGTACAGTGGGGAAAAAAAGTATTTAGTCAGCCACCAATTGTGCAAGTTCTCTCACTTAAAAAGATGAGAGAGGCCTGTAATTTTCATCATAGGTACACTTCAACTATGACAGACAAAATGAGGAAAAAAAATCCAGAAAATCACATTGTAGGATTTTTTATGTATTTATATGCAAATTATGGTGGAAAATAAGTATTTGGTCAATAACAGAAGTTTATCTCAATACTTTGTTATATACCCTTTGTTGGCAATGACAGAGGTCAAACGTTTTCTGTAAGTCTTCACAAGGTTTTCACACACTGTTGCTGGTATTTTGGCCCATTCCTCCATGCAGATCTCCTCTAGAGCAGTGATGTTTTGGGGCTGTCGCTGGGCAACACGGACTTTCAACTCCCTCCAAAGATTTTCTATGGGGTTGAGATCTGGAGACTGGCTAGGCCACTCCAGGACCTTGAAATGCTTCTTCTGAAGCCACTCCTTCGTTGCCGGCGGTGTGTTTGGGATCATTGTCATGCTGAAAGACCCAGCCACGTTTCATCTTCAATGCCCTTGCTGATGGAAGGAGGTTTTCACTCAAAATCTCACGATACATGGCCCCATTCATTCTTTCCTTTACACGGATCAGTCGTCCTGGTCCCTTTGCAGAAAAACAGCCCCAAAGCATGATGTTTCCACCTCCATGCTTCACAGTAGGTATGGTGTTCTTTGGATGCAACTCAGCATTCTTTGTCCTCCAAACACGACGAGTTGAGTTTTTACCAAAAAGTTCTATTTTGGTTTCATCTGACATTCTCCCAATCCTCATCTGGATCATCCAAATGCTCTCTAGCAAACTTTAGACGGGCCTGAACATGTACTGGCTTAAGCAGGGGGACACGTCTGGCACTGCAGGATTTGAGTCCCTGGCGGCGTAGTGTGTTACTGATGGTAGGCTTTGTTACTTTGGTCCCAGCTCTCTGCAGGTCATTCACTAGGTCCCCCCGTGTGGTTCTGGGATTTTTGCTCACCGTTCTTGTGATCATTTTTACCCCACGGGGTGAGATCTTGCGTGGAGCCCCAGATCGAGGAAGATTATCAGTGGTCTTGTATGTCTTCCATTTCCTAATAATTGCTCCCACAGTTGATTTCTTCAAACCAAGCTGCTTACCTATTGCAGATTCAGTCTTCCCAACCTGGTGCAGGTCTACAATTTTGTTTCTGGTGTCCTTTGACAGCTCTTTGGTCTTGGCCATAGTGGAGTTTGGAGTGTGACTGTTTGAGGTTGTGGACAGGTGTCTTTTATACTGATAACAAGTTCAAACAGGTGCCATTAATACAGGTAATGAGTGGAGGACAGAGGAGCCTCTTAAAGAAGAAGTTACAGGTCTGTGAGAGCCAGAAATCTTGCTTGTTTGTATGTGACCAAATACTTATTTTCCACCATAATTTGCAAATAAATTCATAAAAAATCCTACAATGTGATTTTCTGTATTTTTTTTCCTCATTTTGTCTGTCATAGTTGAAGTGCACCTATGATGAAAATTACAGGCCTCTCTCATCTTTTTAAGTGAGAGAACTTGCACAATTGGTGGTTGACTAAATACTTTTTTTCCCCACTGTATATACAGTGAGTGCAAATGAGGTAAGATAAGGGAGGTAAGGCAATAAATAGGCCATGGTGGCGAGGTAATTACAATATAGAAATTAAACACTGGAATGGTAGATGTGCAGAAGTTGAATGTGCAAGTAGAGATACTGGAGTGCAAAGGAGCAAGATAAATAAATAAATACAGTATGGGGATGAGGTAGTAGGATGGGCTGTTTACAGATGGGCTATGTGCAGGTGCAGTGATCTGTGAGCTGCACTGACAGCTGGTGCTTAAAGCTAGGGAGGGAAATATGAGTCTCCAGCTTCAGTGATTTTTGCAGTTTGTTCCAGTCATTGGCAGCAGAGAACTGGAAGGAATGGCGGCCAAAGTAGAAATTGGCTTTGGGGGTGACCAGTGAGATATACCTGCTGGAGCATGTGCTACGGGTGGGTGCTGCTATGGTGACCAGTGAGCTGAGATAAGGTGGGGCTTTACCTAGCAAAGACTTGTAGATGACCTGGAGCCAGTGAGTTTGGCAACAAGTATGAAGAGAGGGCCAGCCAACGAGAGCATACAGGTCTCAGTGGTGGGTAGTACAGTGAGGGAAAAAAGTATTTGATCCCCTGCTGATTTTGTACGTTTGCCCACTGACAAAGAAATGATCAGTCTATAATTTTAATGGTAGGAGGTTTATTTGAACAGTGAGAGACAGAATAACAACAACAAAAATGCTGAAAAACGCATATGAAAAATGTTATAAATTGATTTGCATTTTAATGAGGAAAATAAGTATTTGACCTCTCTGCAAAACATGACTTAGTACTTGGTGGCAAAACCCTTGTTGGCAATCACAGAGGTCAGATGTTTCTTGTAGTTGGCCACAAGGTTTGCACACATCTCTGGAGGGATTTTGTCCCACTTTTCCTAACCACCGTGCTTTTACACCTGCATTGCTTGCTGTTTGGGGTTTTAGGCTGGGTTTCTGTACAGCACTCTGTGACATCAGCTGATGTAAGAAGGGCTTTATAAATACATTTGATTTTGATTTGATTTGATATGGTGTCAAGGGCACAGCTGGGGGCAGAGGGTGGTCTATAGCAAGCGGCAACGGTGAGAGACTTGTTTCTGGAAAGTTGGATTTTAAAGAGTAGAAGCTCTAATTGTTTGGGTACAGACCTGGATAGTAAGACAGAGCTCTCCCGGCTATCTCTGCAGTAGATTGCACCTTTGGCAGTTCTATCTTGTCAGAAAACTTTATAGTTAGGGATGGACATTTCATGGTTTTCGGTGGTCTTCCTAAGTCAGGATTCAGACACGGCTAGGACATCAGGGTTGGCAGAGTGTGCTAGGGCAGTGAATAAAACAAACTTAGGGAGGGGGCTTCTAATGTTGACATGCATGAAACAAAGGCTTTTACGGTTACAGAAGTCAACAAATGAAAGCGCCTGGGGAATGGGAGTGGAGCTAGGCACTGCAGGGCCTGGATTAACTTCTACATCACCAGAGGAACAGAGGAGGAGTACGATAAGGGTACGGCTAAAGGCTAAAAGGACTAGTCGTTTAGTACGTTCAGAACAGAGAGTAAAAGGAGCAGATTTCTGGGTACGGTAGAATAGATTCAAGGCATAATGTACAGACAAAGGTATGGTAGGATGTGAATACAGTGGGGGTAAACCTGTGCATAGAGTGACAATGAAATAGATATTGTCTCTAGAAATATCATTTAAACCAGGTGAAAAGAAAGAAAGTCTGTTGTGGCCCCCTCGTGCTATTCCGTCGGCATACGGATCAGCAGGGCTCTTTTATTTAAAAAAATGTATTTCACCTTTATTTAACCAGGTAGGCAAGTTGAGAACAAGTTCTCATTTACAACTGCGACCTGGCCAAGATAAAGTTCAGAGTTACACATGGAGTAAAACAAACATACAGTCGATAATTCAGTCGAAAAAAACAAATCTATATACAAAGAGTGCAAATGAGGTAGGATAAGGAAGGTAAGGCAATAAATAGGCCATGGTGGCAAAGTAATTACAATATAGCATTTAAACACTGGAATGTTAGATGTGCAGTAGATGAATGTGCTCTGTGTGGTAAACCAGGCCAATTGGCAAAATAGTTACAGTGGCCGAAGAAGAATTTGTCCAGTGGGCCTCTTAAGCTAACAGTCCGATGTGCTCAGGACAGCTAGCGGGTCGCGGCTAGCAGGCTAGCGGATGGGCATTTAGGGGACCGGGTGGTAGGGAGATAAATAATAAAGAAAAAATAGATATATATTTAAAATGATACATTTACAAGAAATATATATTTGGATCATTGTGAATGATGCAGACAATTACATTGATAGAAGCCACAATCTATCTGCTATATTAAAGCTGATCTACTACCCCCCCAAAGTAAATTGCCTGAATTAATAGAATGTAGAGTGTGAATCATGAGAGAGTGACTAAAGAGTGAGGGGGGAAATGGTCGTTGTTCTTTCCTAGCTGTAGCCTACCTGACTGTTAGAATCTAACTGTATAATCAAACTGATAGAATGGTGAATGGTACGTAAATAGAAGGGATAAATAGTGGTTGTTCTTCACTAGCTGTACCTGACAATTACAATCTAGCTGTGTGATCCATCGATAGAATGGAGAATGATGCGTGTGGTGGAAGGACGCAGAGCTCGATTGACTAGAGAGTGAGGCAGGGGATAAGTGGTTGCTGTTGTTCTTCTAATATGGAATGGCGCCAAGGGCTAAAAGGATCGAGGTGCTATTTTATTGACCAAGCTCGGCAGATGGTGGATTGGCCGATTGAGTCAACATATTGACCCAGTGGTTTGTGTATGTATGGGCTGTACAGTGACAGACTGACTGAAATGGAGAATCAAGGTTAGGTTTTGTATTGCAAGGCTTTGAATCCTTAATCTTGCAATAAATTGGCATCGTCAAAGTACACCGCCTTCATTGTTGATATGGCACATTGCAGATTGCGGTAGACATTCATAAATATTCAAGATTGAAGCTCTCTGTTATGTTTCTCTCCTGCAGTTCCATTGTAGTCAATAGAACCCATTATGACCATGGAACATGCACTGACGATACAAATGTGTAGTCCCAGTGTCCTATAATGAGATTAATTATTAACACAAAAGCAGTGTCGAGAAATATAGTTAGCGTAACAGCAGTGTAATGCACTATTAAAACATTACACTTTGCTTTTTGGCTCTAGCATTGCAGGCCTGCCTCACCTTTAAGAGCCAGTGAGAGCACTACTAGCTGCCTCGGCCCAGAGGACATGCAGGTTCTGGCTCTGGCCAACCTTGGTCCAGATGGGTCCAGGAGCAGAAGGTCCTGGATCATGTCCAGGGTGTAGGAGGAGGCCTGGCCAGAGGAGGGAGGACCTCTCCCCAGCATTGACAGTCCCCTCTGGCCCTGTCTCAGGAGCTAGCCCTGCCTGTTTGGCTGGCTGCTAGAGCGACAGGGTGATGGGAAGCTGACATGAACTCCTTGGCCTGCCAGCATTACACACACACGGACATGTGCACGCACACACTCGACCAAAAGACAGCTGGGGCTGATCGGTTTTACTGCTCAATTTCTCTCTTTCACTCTCGTTCTCAAATTTTCTCGTTCTTTCTCTTTCTGGCTGGCTGGCTGTGGTACCACCTACACCAGTACATTATTCACTCACTCTATCTTTGTAGGGCTCCCGAGTGGCACAGCGGTCTAAGGCACTTCATCTCAGTGCTTGAGGCGTCACTACAGACACCCTGGTTCGAATCCAGGCTGTATCACAACCGGCTGTGATTGGAAGTCCCAAATAGCGGAACACAATTGTCCCAATTGGACGTCATTATAAATAATAATTTGTTCTTAACTGACTGTCTTTTTGCTTGGCTTTCCTCAGCTCCACACTGCCTTCCCAGCTCCCTTAGTCTTTTTTATTTTTTACTGTCTCCTTCTCATTCCCCTCTCTTGTTTACCTTTTCATCTTAGTCCAGTCCCCTTCTCTCTGTCCTCTTCCTCCCTCCATCTCCACCTCTCCTCTCACTGCTCTCTGACAGAGGCAGCTAATGACCACACCAGTGCCACACACATGAAAAATGGCCTTTCTGACCTCCCACCACACTCTTTCTCTCCCTTGCTCCCTATATCGACTGCCCTGCTCTTTGCCTCCTCCATCTCTCTCTCTCTCTCTCTCTCTCTCTCTCTCTCTCTCTCTCTCTCTCTCTCTCTCTCTCTCTCTCTCTCTCTCTCTCCTGTCCCTTTTCCCCTGAAATCTGATTACCTGCATTTGGTTTGTGTGTGCGTCTCTGTGAACATGTGTGTGCTTGTGCTTGTGTGTCTGTGTGTGTATATATGTGTTCCAAACCCCCTCCCACTCTCTCTGATAGAATAGAGAGTATTACTCAGAGACTAGGTCTGTGGGAGCAAGGAACCGTAGGCCTCAGGTCTACAACCCCGATCACCATCCACCCAGACCCTGCCCCCCCAATGCCCCAGGTTGGCCACCACTGCCGGGGCGTAAAAACAGCAGTAGGTCTCCTAGCCGAACCACCTCAGCAAGGTCATTCATCACACACTAATGAGCCCTGATGAACCTATTCCCTTCAACCGGGTCTATTTTTACCACCAGTCACTCCACTTGAAGGAGGATGCCCCAGATCTTCAATCACACACTACATCGCACACATCCAGACCATTTTCCAGCTGACTTGTGTACATCCCTCAGTCTGACACCATGAACGGTAATAAACAAGTAATGACAAACCCTTTTAAGGGTTTCAAGGTGGTCTACTTAAAGGGATGGTGACCAAGATCACATGAGTGAGCTTTGACACTGAAGTGAGCTGATAGGCCATGGAGCTCATTTGTTGCCTTGGAGAGGCCAGTCACGTGATGGGTGGGTTTTCCTCCAGGGTCGTGCTGGGGTCATATAACAAAATCTGGATTTGATTGTCACCAGTGGGATTTCTATGTGAAACTGGCAGGGAGGAATGGGGGGAAGGAAGGAACAGAGAATCAAAGTAGGCTTTTGAAAAATGTCATTTCTCTCTACTTTGGATGCATAAGGCATTATCCACGGCCTCTGTGCTACGCCGGTGTAAAAATTTCTGCTAAGTTATCATGCAGGAAATGTAGTGCACAAGAGAAAGAAATGAAAGGGAATAGGTAAAGCCGACAGAATGCAAATACCCGCAGGTGTTAGAGGGAGATGAATGACAGAGAAGAGGTGGCATAGCTGTTTTCCTTTGTTTTGCTCGTAGAAATATGGTGACACTGACCCAAATTATCAAAAGCACCGTGCAATTGTGAGCCATGCCAAGCGGCCTCCTTTGCATTGGCTATAAATGAAATCTCACAAATTACCATATTTCTCGCCACGCCACAGTTTCTGCATGCTGTGTGTTACCGTAGCAACAGTGCAATAATTCAAACTGCTGCCACGTCGGATAGGGGCACGTGAATTTAGTAGGAGGTAGAGAGGCCTGTAGGTTCTGTCTGCTCTAGTTCTACGATTAGACAAGGATATGAGGGAGATTACCATAGTAAAGTATTTGGACTAGTAGCATCAAATTGGTTTGATATGTAGACTGTGTGCTGTGTGTGTGCATGCATGGTGACTTCTGGTGTGTTGTGATTTTGTAGGTGTGTGTGACATGTGCCTGACTGAATGTACAGCGCTCTACTCTTTGCACATGATCGATGCGGGCCTCAGTTTTAGCCTTTACCCGCTTCCCTAGCAAACCACTGGGCCCTTGTTGGCTTGTGTCACTTCTCTGGGCTGCCAGGTAGGATGTGGAATTTGACTCATGGCTACGACTATCCCCATTCCCCACAACAAGTCGTCTGTCTGTTTTAACTCCAAGCTTAAATACCCACTCCAGGCTGCCACTTCCACTCGCGCTGCAGGCCTCTAACTACTCAACTGCCTCTGCCATCGTTTTGGTCGTCGTTGTTGTTCCTCATCATTTGCCTAGTTTATCGGTTTTTATAATTTTTTATAATGGATGAGCTCACTAGCCGTCGCCACGCCAAACTCACTGTCGAGTGTTAGCGTTTGTTTTCTTCTTTTCTCCCTCTAGAAGACATCTCGTTCTCGCCGTTGATTGAGTCAAGGCTGTCGTGGCGTGGGCGATGAAGACGGAGAGTGAGTAGTGGGGAAGATAATGTAATGATGTGCAGTACTTCTTCCTCTCCCACCTCTCTCTACCCCCTACATATCCCTTCACATGTGGTATAGGTCTTGGCTTACACCCAGGGGGGAATTCTCAACAATCTGAAAGTGGCTGCATGGAGCGCCGAAGTCCATACACAGATTGTTTTTGTTACGTCTCGTCTTTTTCACATCAATACAGTTCAGTGATGAAGCCTGGAATTGCTGTTCACATGAAAAAAACTCTGCAACTTGAATGTTGTATACATCCTACAGGGAATTCGGGCAATTGTTTGAGATTTTTCATTTGCTGGTAACTGGAAGGCAAGGGGGAGCTGCTATTCAGATTCCCTATATCTTCTATACCACAGTATAGCTGGCCAGGTTGTCAGGTATGAACCATACCTGGGTTTAAATACATAGGTATTTTAGTATTTGGTATTTTCAAATACACAACTCAAAACAAGTACTTTTCTTTTAGTATTTGAATGGTTATTTGTAACAACCAAACAACAGGATATTCCAATACTTATTTCAAATACTATTTTCAAATACCTGGGTTAAATGCATGGAAGTGTATTTGAGTCAGTGTTTTTGAGTATTAAAAAATACTAGGAAGATGTGTGTAAAAATTAAAAAAGCAGATGCTGAATATCCCAATGAGCATGGTTAGTTATTAACACCCAGTCACTACAAGGATACAGGCATCCTTCCTAACTCGTTTGCAGGAGAGGAAGGAAACTGCTCAGCGATTTCACCATCATGCCGCTGGTGATTTTAAAACGGTTAGAGTTTAATGGTTGTGACATGAGAACTGAGGATGGATCAACAACATTGTAGTTACTCCACAATACTAACCTAAACGAGAGTGAAAAGAAAGAAGGCTGAACAGAATTAAAAAAAAAAAATTCAACCAGGCACTGAAATAATACTGCAAAGAAATGTGGCAGAGAAACTAACTTTTTGTCCTGAGCATTATGTTTGGGGCAAATCCAACACATTACTGAGTACCACGTCATATGTTCAAGCATGGTGGGGGACTAGTGAGTTTTTTTTAGGATAAAAATAAACTAAATACAGCTGCGCACAGGCAAAATCTTAGAGGAAAACCTGCTTCAGTCTTCTTTCCAGCAGACACTGGGAGACTAATTCACCTTTCAGCGGGACAATAACTTAAAACACAAGGGCAAATCTATTCTGGATTTGCTTACCACGACAACATTGAATGTTCCTCAGTGGCCTAGGTACATCATAGTTACATTTTTTACTTAAATCATCTTGAAAATCTATGGCAAGATTTGAAAATGTATGAAATAGAAAAATGACATAATTGACAAAAAATTTAAATTACATTCATTTTAATGGCACTTTGTAACACAACAAAATGTGGAAAATGGGGTGTGAATACTTTCTGAAGGCATTGTATTTGAAATGGTATTTGAAGCCAGGTCTGCTATGAACCCTAAATGAATGCCTGAGGAGTGTGTACACCCTTAGATAGGAGATTGACCAAGCACACTATCAATCGGAATGCCATTACATGTCACAATAGACTATGGAACCAGACATAACAATAATTTTTATTTAACACTTATTTTATCAGGTAAGTTGACTGAGAACACATTGTCATTTACAGCAACAACCTGGGGAATAGTTACAGGGGAGAGGATGGGGGATGAATGAGCCAATTGGAAGCTGGGGGTGATTAGGAGGCCATGATGGTATGAGGGCCAGATTGGGAATTTTGCCAGGGTTAACACCCCTACTCTTACGATAAATGCCATGGGACCTTTAGTGACCAAAGAGAGTCAGGACACCCGTTTAATGTCCCATCCGAAAGAAGGCACCCTTCACAGGGCAATGTCCCCAATCACTGCCCTGGGACATTGGGATTTATATATTTTTTTAATTACCAGAGGAAAGAGTGCCTCCTCCTGGGCTTCCAACACCACTTCCAGCAGCATCTGGTCTCCAATCCAGGGGCCGACCAGGACCAAACCTGCTTAGCGTCAGTGGAAAGCCAGCAGTGGGATGCAGGGGGGTATGCTGCTGGCTTATGCAATAACCCCATGCAGACATAACAACAATAACTGCCACATAGGTAAGTATAAAGACTCAAACATAGCTATGTTATGGGGCCTTAAAAGTGGAAGAGTTTATCAAGGTTTAACACCGACCCTTAACTCTAGTAGGAAGTGTATTTTGTGTCCAAGCTTTAGAGAAATAGCGAGTCTCTTTGGTTGCCGTGGCTCAATATAAGAGATGATAGCAAAGGGGCTGTTGTGTGTCCTTAAAGGTCTTGGCTTTGATTGGATGGGGCAAGGCCTACAGCAAATATCAAGTGCTTCTCACAACAATCCCTCAGCACCTGTGCCCTGGCACGGTGTCTCCAAGCATTAAGAAGTATATTCCTGAAACATCTGAGGCAAACAACCTCACCAGCAAGTTTTCCCGGCCCTGTCCACAAAATGTTGGCAATTTGTTTATACACCTTTTGGTATTTCAATGAAAGAGTGTGTGTGTCTGTCTGTGTGTGGTTGTCTGTAGAAGCTGCTTTGACAGACAGTTGGTGGGTTTCAAGGTTAGGAAGATATATTCCTGTCTTAAGAGCTGTGTTCAGGCTGATTCACCCTCCGCCCGGCAACAGCTTGTCTCTGGGCTGATGAATGTAGCCTGTTTCACGCCGTCTCCAGAACACCTGTGTCAATGAAACCCCTCAACCCCCTGGCTCAGTCTACTGCAGTCACAACAGGATCGTTTCGCTCAATACTATTATGGCTCTTGCCAGAAGTTTTGCGTTGCTGTTTCTGATTTATTCTACAATTCAAACATGACGATTTTCCCAAACTCCCGTTCCACCTACACCGAAAGACGTGGATGGAAATCTTCGCTTTCATATTGTAAACTTTGGCCATGAACAACTTTACCGGCACCTGATATCACCTTTCCTACGGGAACAGCTGAGCCCCTCGGGGAAGGTACACAGGAAGCGCTGCTGCGCCGCTGCGGCCGGTGTTAACTCCAACAAGCTGCTTGTTACCTTCATCCTGTTACTCTGTGGTGATGTATACCCCTGTCCTGGCCCAAACACCACAAAGCAAGCTAAACAACTCTGCCCAAACTGTGGTAAGACCGTAAGGAAGAATTCAAAAGCGGTGGCTTGTGACATTTGTGATTTGTTTGTTCACATAAAGTGTGGAGCGATCAACCCCTTGTCATATGATGTAGCTGTAAAGTGTCAAAGTAACATTTTGCTTGTTTGCAATGTATGCTGTTTAAATGTGGTGCCAAACATTGGGATGATGAGTGCAATCTAGATGAGATAGTCAATGTATCAGCAGTGGGCACAGAAAATGACATGTTTGACTGTTTCAATCGGAGAGGACTTCATTTTATCCATGTGAACGCATGAGGAATTAGAGGAATTAAAACTCCTTGCTTCTAACACCCGGGCTGCAGTAGTTACTGTGACTGAGACATGGCTCGATGGGTCAATTGAGGGCGATGAGGTTGAGCTACCGGGTTATAGCATTCATAGAATTGACCAAAACCGAAACGGTGGCAGCGTGTGTTTTTACTAGGAAAGATGTGCATTTTAACCCTCGTTCAAATCTGAAAATGATTGGTCTTGAGGTTGCATGGGTAGATATACTTCTTCCTAAATGTCGCCCTATACTTGTTGGTGTGTGCTATCGGCCTCCTAAGCAGAATCATTTCTATGATTTACTTGATCACAACGTATTTGCTGATAGAGCATGTATTATGCTTGGCAATTTTAATACAAATGTGCAGTTATCACCCAAGAAAGGTACACTAGTAAATGCCTTGTATAACTTGAATCAGTTATTTGAACTGAAACAACTGATTGTTGAGCCAACCCGCGTGTGGATTATTGTATCAGATGAAGAGAACGTCTGTCAGTCAGGAGTCTTACATTTTGGTTTTCGTGATCATATGGTAACCTACTGTACCCATAAGAAATCCAAAATGCTACTAGAGCCAGATAATTAATACATGAAGGTACGGTCTATGAAACAATACTCAAAAGAACATTTTGTAGAGGTCCTTGGAATTTTGGATTGGTCTCATGTACTAAATTGTGATGATGTTGATCGAGCTTGGTATCTTTTTAAAGATCTGTTTCTGTCTGCACTCGACTCTCTGGCTCCGATGACACAAATTCTAATCAAACAGCGGTCAGTGAAATGGATCACTTCTGAGATCTTAGACCTCATGAAGAAAAGTGATCACTACCTGGCCAGATTCAGAAGGACAAATCTACAACAAGATGATGACGGTTATATTAACTGTAGAAACCGGGTAAGATACAAAATGGGTAAGGCCAAATCCCAACATCATATAGACGCCGTTAATGACAACTTACATCAGCCTCGTAAACTGTGGAAAATCTTTAAGGACATTGGCTCAAAAACTCCCCATAAGGTAAAATCCTGTAGTATTGGCCTGGCTATTAATGATGTTTTATGTTATGACCAGGCAAAGGTTGCAAATTATTTTAACACATTTTAACCACTATAGCCTCATCTCTGATTAAGAAGTTACCCTCCTGCTCTGGACACTATGGCCAGTCTTTCATTAACAACTTTTACCGTAGCAAAGGTATCACAAATTATTTGTTTGAGGTGTGCATGGTAACAGAGGACAAAGTTAACAATATGCTATGCTTAATGAGCACAAACAAAGAAACTGGGCTGGATAACCTTCCTGCAAGATTCATAAATGATAGTGCTGGTGTCACTGCTAAAATGATAACACATATTGTAAACCTTTCTGTTAGTACTGGTAAATTTCCAAAGGATCACAAAACAGCCCGGGTGGTTCCGCCCCACAAGAAGAGCAGTAAAACAAATGTAGGAAACTACAGGCCTGTGTCAATCCTCAGCACCTTATCCAAAGTTGTTGAGAGATTCGTTTTTAATCAACTTGAGGGATACCTTCTTGAGCAAAAACGTATTTCTGAACTACAATCTGGCTTTAGAACAGCTCATTCCTCTGATACTTGCCTTATCCACCTTTTTGGCCACATTAAGCAGGAAAGTAAGAAGGGGAACTAAACAGGTATGGTCATGTTAGAAAAAAAGCTTTTGACACTGTGGACCGTGATATTCTCCTGATGAAACTGAAATGCATGGGTCTAAATTATGTAGCAGTGAATTGGTTTAGGTCTTATCTGACCAACAGAACACAAGTATGTAATGTTGCTGATGTTCTGTCAGAGGCCAAAGAAATATCCTGTGGAGTACAGCAGGGATACATTTTAGGGCCTCTCTTATTTCTTATATACGTTAATGATATGCCAGATACAGTGAAGTGCAAACTCTTGCTTTATGCTGATGATTCAGCCATACTGGTATCAGGGAAGGATACCGTTTACATAGAGGAGACCCTGAGTAAGGAATTGCACTGTGTTAGAGATTGGTTGTCTGACAACAAATTGTCACTACATTTGGGAAAACCGTAGATTGCTTAGGGCTGACAAGATAACAGTAAACTGTGCAGGCAAGGAGATTGAATCTAAAACAAGTGTATCTTATCTTGATGTGTCCCTAGATCAATCCCTTTCTGGAGACCTTATTGCTGCTAAAATTCTTTCTAAAATGGCAAACAAATTGAAATGTTTGTATCGTAATGCTAGATATTTTAACATTAAAGTTAAGAAACTGCTTGTCTCAACCTTGATTCAGTGTCATTTTGATTATGCCTGCTCTGCTCGGTATAGTGAGCTATCAAAAAAGCTTAAAAAGAGAATGCAGGTCATGCAAAATAATGTCATCAGGTATATGCTGAATGTCCCCCCTAGGATCCACATAGGGGCACAGGAGTTCCGGGAGGTGGGCTTGTTGCCTTTGGAGTCCAGAGTGGACCAACTTAAACTGAATCATATGTTTGACATCTTAAATGACCGTGCCCCAGGTTACATGAAAAACCACATTGATATGGTCTATAACCAACACAGTCACAATACCAGAGCTAGTGTTATGTGTTGTAAAATCCCAAGAGTAAACAGTACTGCGAGGAGCACGTTTTTCCATACAGGCATTTGTCTATGGAATAGCCTTCCCTTGGAGAGCACGCAAATAAAAAGTAAAAATAGCTTTAAAAAGCAGGCAAAGTTTTTCATTTGGACAAGGTTGTCTAAGTAAGGGAAACCAGTCCACTGCCCCTTGTGCCCCCTACTGTTGGTCAGGTGTATTTATTTGAAGGATGGGTATGATGTGCAATGAATATGGTTGATTTTTAAGGTTAGGGAGAAGTGCGTCGAATAGTGCCACTTTATAGGATGTCAATATAAATGAATGTAGTTATGGTTGTTTGTGTTAGTTCTTTTTACCATTGAGGACCACTTTGGAAATAAGAGTTTTAATGAATACTTTCAAGTGATATCCTCTGGGTCCACATTGTGCATTTTGTTGTATATATCTGTTGGCCAAAATACATTCAATTCAACAACAGACAGACATGGGAGAAACCTCTCCACTGGACATGCTGCTGCTGTACCACAGTACAGGGGAGGTTATCTACTCTGACTTTTGTAACAAACACGTTTCTTCACAATGACGCAATATGTTAGTCTTTACACTGTCTGCAAGGAACACGTTTCATTTCATCACTATGTTGCCATACTCTTCTTCGTTTAAAAAAAAATATTTTTCTGCCAACCCTGGCCTCATTTCCCAGTATCCTATTAAAAGGAATGCAATTATTTACGAAAACACAAAGCTGTCTTGCAAGAGAAGTTGAATGTGAGGCGTCTGATTAGGAATATAAATAATTTATAGCCGTTTCTTCTTGGACGGCTTCTCAACTAAGGGGATTACGTGCCAATTAAGATTCCCTCTCCGCCCTCTATCTAAGAGGATCTGACTTGATGGAGAATGAGCAGGGAGTAGAGGATAGAGAGAAAGGGGTATGAGTGAGAGAGCCAGTTCATTACTGTAAATGCAAATGAAAGGGTCCCAGCATATGAAAGCTTGTCACTGTCAGCTTTGATAAGTAAAAAGTGGCTTGTGTGTATGCGTGTATGTGGAGAATTGCACGTACTGTTGTTAAAGTGCATTCAGAAAGTATTCAGACCCTTTACTCACTACTTTGTTGAAGCACCTTTGGCAGCGATTACAGACTTGAGTCTTCTTGGGTATGATGCTACAAGCTTGGCACACCTGTATTTGGGGAGTTTCTCCCATTCTTCTCTGCAGATCCTCTCCAGCGCTGTCAGGTTTCATGGGGAGCATTGCTGCACAGCAATTTCCAGGTCTTTCCAGAGACCGGGTTCAAGGACGGACTCTGGCTGGGCCACTCAAGGACATTCAGAGACTTGTCCCGAAGCCACTCCTGCGTTGTCTTGGCTGAGTGCTTAGGGTCGTTGTCCTGTTGGAAGGTGAACCTTCGCCCCAGTCTGAGGTCCTGAGCGCTCTGGAGCAGGTTTTCATCAAGGATCACTCTGTACTTTGTTCCATTCATATTTCCCTCAATCCTGACTAGTCTCCTAGTCCCTGCCACTGAAAAACAACACCACAGCATGATCCTGCCACCACCATGCTTCACCGTAGGGATGTTGCTAGGTTTCCTCCAGAGGTGACGCTTGGCATTCAGGCCAAAGAGTTCAATCTTGGTTTCATCAGACCAGAGAATCTTGTTTCTCATGGTCTGAGAGTTATTTAGGTGCCTTTTGGCAAACTCCAAGTGGGCTGTCAAATCAAATCATGTGCCTTTTACCTTTTACTTCCGTCTGGCCACTCTACCATAAAGGCCTGATTGGTGGAGTGCTGCAGAGATGGCTGTCCTTGAAGGTTCTCCCATCTCCACAGAGGAACTCTGGAGAGTGACCATCGGGTTCTTGGTTACCTCCCCTTCTTCCCCGATTGCACAATTTGGCCACTCAGTTTTATGTCAAGCTTCTGTAGTCAACTCTTTTCGTTTTGGTTTGTTGACTGGCTCCTGTATGCTATGATAAATAGGTTCTGCCACATTATTTTATTTAATTTCTTTCACAGAAGTCAATTTCTCATGCTTTGGCTGGTAGGTTCCTCCTGTGTGTGGGTTTGGTAGATATCCCACATGCCATTTGCACTGTTTGCTTTGGAGATAGGATGTTCACTATTATACCAGCAGCCCTCTGACTTTTCAAACTTTACTTTAATTTATCGTTGGGAGTGCAGCTCCTCGATGCCACTCTTCATCCCTTTGCAGTTCACAACCTCTAACCCTGACTGCTTGGTATCCATCCCGTAGTAGGCTACTCTGACCTCAGGTCATTGTCAGGGGAAAAAGCTTTCAGGTGAACTACTGTGGAAATTCAGTATCTCACACTGTGTGTTACCATGACACATCATATGCAGCAACTACTCACCTATGTGCATCTGATAACTTGAACAACATGCACTTCACATCAGTATCCATGGAATAGACCAGTGGTGCAATGATCCTGCTGGTTTTCGTTTGCCTTTTAGCTGGGAAACCAGATGCATGCAGTCACCAGCCAATCAGTGGCAATCATTGATCAAGGAACAAGCGAACTAACGATAGCTAGCCGGGCAAGGGAACTGGAGGATCCTGAAGTGTGCAGCGCACCCCTGGCATAGACTGTGTAACTTCGCCCTAATGCTTCCTAGTTGACAGATTGCTGCCTGGGCCAGAGACTGACACCTGAATCAACCCCCAGCTCCATCACTGTACCTCCGCATTGTCAGGGCTGTCAGAGCCAACAACAACTGCTCTCTCCGTGGATCACTGACACTGTCTGTACCTTGACACACACCACCTCATCCTCCAGTGCCAGACTTACATTCACGCTCCACATGCCCGCCACATTGGAAGAGCACGAGTCTCCAACTAGCTCGGCGGTAGCAGCAAAGCTCCCGCAGTTCTTTCCTACGTTACCCTCCTCCCTTTGCACATTCGCTCTCTCTGTGCAAACTCATTGGAATAATTTCTTCAAGGGCCATTAAGAGAAAAGTGCCTTGGATAAAAAAATGAATAAACAGGGCGAGGCAGCTGAGCAAAGAGGGTATTAAACGCTCAGATCATTATTGTTAGCACTAATGGGGGGGCCTTGAGAAAGCACAGGGCTAATGAATGAGTGGCTGCTGCTAGTTAGTTCTTCTCCATTAACGAAGTAGTGGAGCAGTGGTGTCAGGGATGCCTAGGGGGCAAGACATAGGCCTTGCTAAGAATTCAGGGTACTGCCACAATAGGAGTGGTGTGGGAGGACCAAGATCAACCCTTAGGTTACGACCATATGTGCCAAGAAATGCCATCTTGGGGGGTCCTTTAAAATAAATGTGGAGATGGGTGCTGATGGAAGAGGAGAAGGGGAGGGAGGTGATGACTGGATGCCTGTGCTGGTGGTGAGGAGTAGTAACTGAACTAGGATCAGCTATAGACAGCAGAATAACATCCCATAGCAACAATCCAGCCAACAATGCAGCTGTACCAATAATGACCAGGGTCAGCTGTAGACAGCTGCTAAATTAGTCAAGAACGGCTGTTAAAGCAGCAGAGCTTGACCCGGGAACAGCTCCAGTTTCTTCTGCAACGAGTGGGCTGAGATCAGCCCTGGGCGTCACCGTCACGCTCATTGATTGCAACTGGAGAGATGACAATGTCACTCACTGTCCTGTGTGTGTCAAGGCGTGAGTCAGGGTGTAAAGAAAAGACCACCCTGCTGTGGAACATTGGTACATCCTCGTTCCCACTTAGATTTCACTTTAGATCACCAACCCCCGAACTCGACAATCTGTCTGTTCTGCTCGCTCTTGCCTCTGTGACTCCTAAGCCCAATGACGGATAATGATGTTAGTCATGCACAGCTACAATCCCTCCCGAATCCACATTTGTGGACGGCAGCTTGGACACCCTGTTGACGGGGAAGTCTGGGAATCTGCTGGACACCAGAACGCTGTAATTTATGGGGATTGGAGCTAATACTGAGGCGAGACAATTTGTACACCTGCTAGTAGAACTGGATAGGGCGTAACGTCTGGGCGTCTACATGGGCTTGACAGCACGGCTGGATTCACAAGGCAATTTGACTACCTCAATTTAGCTCTTCCCTGCTTCCTTTTGGGTTATGGACAAAGCTAATTTCTCATCTATAATTCCTGTCACATCACAGACACTGTCTTCGTGTCACAACTGCACACACAAACGTTGAACACAAACAACCCTACCGTTTTTACCGTAATCGAAGTTGTTACTCGGGTCGGCGTGCCGCTGTTTCATATGGCCTTTAATAAATTTGCTCGAGACGTTGGTCGTCTGAAAGACCAGGACGTGCGCTCTACTGCTCTCACATGTACTCTGATCCGAATCTTTTCGTCACCAGTCACCCATGCAAACAGTGCATCTTGCCCTCCGAGAATACAGAGACATAACACAAGCTGCATGCTACAGTGCCTTCAGAAAGTATTCATACCCCTTGACTTATTCCACTTTTTGATGTTACAGCCTGAAAATGTATTAAATAGATTTTTTTTGTCACCCATCTACACACAATACCCCACAATGACAAAGTGAAAACATGTTTTTAGAAATATCAAATTTACATAAGTACTCACACCCCTGAGACAATATATTATAGAAAAATATTTGGCAGCGAGTCTCTAAGATCTTTGCACACCTGGATTGTGCAATATTTTCACATTATTCATTTAAAAACTCGTCAAGCTCTGTCAAGTTGGTTGTTGATTGATTTAAGTCAAAACTGTAACTAGGCCACTCAGGAACACTCAGTGTCATCTTGGTAAGCAACCATGTGTTTTAGGTTATTGTCCTGCCAGTGTCTGTTGGAAAGCAGACCGAACCAGGTTTTCCTCTAGTATTTTGCCTGTCCTTAGCTCTATTTCACTCTATCAATTAGGTTAGTATTGTGGAGTAACTACAATGTTTTTGATCCATCCTCAGTTTGTCCTAACACTGCCATTAAACTCTGTAACTGTTTTAAAGTCATGGGGAAATCCCTGAGCGGTGTCCTTCCTCTCCGGCAACAGAGTTAGGAAGGACGCCTTTATCATTGTAGTGACTGGGTGTATTGACACACCATCCAAAGTGTAATTAATAACTTCACCATGCTCAAAGGGATATTCAGTGTCTGCTTTTTTATATTTACCCATCTACCAAAAGGTAAACTTCTTTGCAAGGCATTGGAAAACCTCCCTGGTCTTTTTCATAAAAAAATATAATTATAGTGAGTCCATGCAACTTATTATGTGAATTGTTAAAGATGGGGTCAGTCCAACTCCTTTGGCTCCTTAATGGAAATTGCCATTTCGAAGCACTCTGACAGCGATGTTAACCTTTCGCGATATATCAGCAGCATAAAAAATGGATCAGGGATGAGCTTTGATGTGAACTGAGGATTTTATTTGGGTCGTGTTGGGACTACATTGAGTGGCTCAGAAGAACAGCAGCTCAGTGGCGCCCTCTACTGAATGGATTCTGCATGGTTTAGGTCCTTTCGATCACTGTAGGAAGATCATTTGATTGTTGCTTTCCGTACCACGTCCTGAGAGAGTGGGGGGAGAGGGAGAAAGAGAGGTTGTTTTTCTTTTTCCCAGTCCATCACTCAGCCTTGATGTGCAATGGAAGAGGGCTTAAGCAGACCTCTGGGCTGAAGTAACTTACCTGGCTAAGGTATCATGTTGCTCATGAGGGCAGAGCTGACAGAGACCTGGGTGACAGTGTGTTCTCTGAGAGGTTACCTCCAGACTGCAGGACCAGAGCAGATCCCAACCATGTCTGTGTGTGTGAGTGTATGTCAGAGAGAGACTGAAATAAATGCGTATTGTGTGTGTGTTAGGGAGAGAAATGTGAATGGTTAGTGTTTGTTTGTAGGTGTGGCACAATGAGATTGTTTGCTCATGCCTTTTCTGTATTACTGCAGCTACTTTATGCATCATGTCTACGTACTGTGTGTGTGTTTGTGTTTGTGTGTGTGTGTGTGCACATTCATTCATGTCTACGTACTGTGTGTGTGTGTGTGTGTGTGTGTGTGTGTGTGTGTGTGTGTGTGTGTGTGTGTGTGTGTGTGTGTGTGTGTGTGTGTGTGTGTGTGTGTGTGTGTGTGTGTGTGTGTGTGTGTGTGTGTTTGTGTGTGTGTGTGTGCACATTCATTCATGTCTACGTACTGTGTGTGTGTGTGTGTGTGTGTGTGTGTGTGTGTGTGTGTGTGTGTGTTTGTGTGTGTGTGTGCGCGTTCATGTGTGAGGCATTGATCGGGTGAAAGAGAGTGAGTGAAAGAACATAAATATTTGATATATGCATCTGTATTGCTCGGATGATCACTTGCCATTGTGTTGGTGTAAGTAGATATTGATGTATGGTGGTGTTTCAAAACAAGGCAGGACCGCCCCACAATTTTGACCTCATAAGTTTCTGAACAGAAATTTAAATAGTTCTTTAAAAAAGCACATACAATTACAGGCTATGGATTTAGGTGCACATTTGTTCTCCCCAGATCAGTCGCCAGACATGCGGAATATTCATTTGTCTGTTATTTATCACGGGGGAAAGGGGAACAAACATGTGGCACGATGTCAAGAAAGTCAGCGAGGCAAACAAAAATCAGCAGTTTGAATATGTTTTTAATTGAATTTGGGCTTATTCATGTGAAGCGTATAGGGAGGTTCTACAAAGGCACGTTGCCAGCAGATTGGAAGTGTGTTGGCCGAATTAGCATTTGCAAATTGGCTAATATTTGATTGACTTAAATGTATACTATTTGATTCCCCCTTGGTTTATTAATTCACATCATTAAATATTAGTTTTTGTGTGTGTCAGAAGCCTTTCAATTCATTTCGACTTTAGTGGGAGTTTCTTTCTCATTCAGATTAAACGAGGAGGGGGTTGACATCTTTGAGACCAATCCCTCTAGTTCTTTTTATTTTCATGCACTGTTGCTGCCCTCCACCCCAACAGGACTCAAGTATTCCCTAAAGCTTTTATTTTCCCTCGTCTTTCCCCATCTCCCTCCCCTCTTTGTTAGAGACAGACCCTCTCTTTCACTCCCCTTCTCCTCGCCTCGCTGTCTTTTCGTCAGGGCTGAGGCAGGCAGGGAGAAGCACTGCTCCGAATAGTGACGGTGATCGGGAGACGACTCAGCTGCTGTTGTAAAATGCAAGAGGTGGACCAAGTGTCAGGCGCCACCGCTCACCTTCTCTTCCTCTTTCATCTCTCACTCTATCGCTCTCCTGCTCTGCTCTGGTTGTCTCTATCTGCAGCTCGCTGGCTGGCTTCTCTCTCTCTCGCTCATTGGCTGGGGCTTTGGCTGGCCGAGCAGCGAAGTGTATTGACACAGTGGACTACCTGCAGCCTGAGGATTATGTGCTCTGTGAATACTCTATGAATACGCGGAGCTCCAAGTTGTTGTTTTGGCTGCCAGTGACTGGCCTTGTCCCTCGGAAGAACAACTTGAAGGTGATCGTCAGCAGCAGAGTCCAGGACAAGCAACCGGGAGTAGCTTCTGGAAGAGGAACGGACAGAAGGAATGCATGCTTGAGAAAAAGGAGAGAAAAGATTGAGCCAGCTTCTCCTCAATGAGCAGCTTCTCCTCAATGAAAAATGTTTGAATAAGCGACTGTTTTTCAGAAAAGGAGAAAACCAAGTGACACTCTCAGACAGAGGGAAGTAACAAGAACCCCCCACACAATTTGTTTTTGGATGAATATGCCATTGGGTGGACACGAGGAAAGAAAGAGATACACAGTCTTCAGTGCTTGTCTGTTATTTTCTTATCTGGCATAAGTCTTTTTCTCTCTTTTTTTCTCTCTGTTTCTTTTTTCTTCAGTTGGTGTCGGCTGTGGCTTGTCACTTCTGTATAGCCGGTCTCTGGCGGAACAGCGCTAAGGAGAAGACGACTTGTGCTGAGGGACAGAGTAGGGGGACATAAATAGTTTCCCTCCCAACTTCCCGCCCCTCTCTACTTTTTTTTCTGACCTGCTTTCTCCGGACTCCAGGGGTGGCTAAACCAAATGCGAGTGGCAAGGGAGCCACATTATTTTGAAACAAGGAAAGGGGGTGGTGGCCAGCTGAGAGCATATGGTTTAGCGAGTGGTGGCCAGCTGCTTACTAGCCACTCGCTAATTACGCTAACGCGACAACAGGGGCAGCTCTGTGCTCGGAGGAGACAGTCGTGTTACTGCTGGCTTTATTTTGGTGCTGACTGGAGCTATACGGAACAATAAGCTTGCGGGCACAAAGAATACAAAGAAGCAGTTGTTCTTGTTTTACTTGGAGCGTTTTGTAAGGAAAAGAAAAGGAGGCTGCTAATGAATGTCTTTACAGCTCCAGAGCTGCCGGAGCTCTAGCCCCAAGGCTCCCAGTTTATCAGCCACAGGAGGCTGAAGGAAGATGCTCCCCGCCAAGTCACCAGGGGCTACTCTTGTCGAATGCTGTGGCAGTGCAGTGGTGCCTGTTTCGTTTTGTCTTGAGGGCTGCCGGGAGACCAGTGAGAAGTGGAATTGTTGACCAAGGCGGTGAAGAAATCAAGGAGGCTCCTTACTGTGGAATTACTGTACCTTTTTGAACTTTCAGGTGCACATACGTGTGGTTGGTTCACGCGTACACACACACACTAGTTCACACATACACTTTCATACTGTATGTTTACTCACTCCCCACACATACAATCTGTCGTGGTCCCCTTCCAGTGCTTGGATTAAAATGGAGGTAGTGTGGGCAGGTGGGGGGCTGTAGGAGCGGAGGCCCAGACCTGTCTGTCCTCTTCCCACAAATGGATGTTATTAGTTTCCAAAATTAGTTGCCTGGAAACCTCTAAAAGCTTCCCGCCGCGTCTTTCTGAAAGCAACTGCGACTCCCTCCCCACGGCGGAACACAGCTTGAGTCAGAGCTGAATCTACCAGCCATTACCCAGTCTATCATTCTCTCCTCCTCTTCCCTCGTTTCGCGTGTCATTTTTATTCCGGGGTTCTTCTTCTCCCACCCCGTTACCCGTAACTCCCCGTTGGGGGGGAACTCTTGAAGTGGAGTATGACCAGCTGCCATTACCCCACGCCGCCCCCAGTGCGGGACCGGATGTACCAACACAAGGTGTCCCTGGTGGTGCGCTACTTTATGATCCCCTGTAACATATGTCTCATCCTGCTGGCCACCTCCACGCTGGGCTTCGCCGTGCTGCTCTTCCTCAACAACTGTACGTCCATCAATAGTACCACTACACACACATGCACACATACATGCGCACACACGCACGCCAGACACACACACACCCTGCTACAGTGCAACGTACTCCCTCGGTCTCTCTGTAGCCACCATGTGTTTGTGTGTCTTGGTCAATGGTGTGAAGGCTTCACATGAGTGCATTTGCTTGCCAGATGTATATGTATACTTGGTGGAATGCTGAATGAGTATGCAAGCATGGCTTTTGGTACAAGAAAAGTAATGGGTCAGTAGGATGTCGCTTAATTTACATAGACTGTAAACACCATACAGTCTCTGAAGTCTCTAACTCAAGATATAAAAGACGGGTCCACTTGACCTCTGCCAGTGCTATCTGAAAGGCTGGGGCTGAAGGACGTGTGTGTGTGTTGGGATATCTCAGCTGCTAAAAGTCAGCTTTCCCTCAACGCACAGCCCAGGCAGCCTTCCTTTTGAGTCCTTTCTCTCCCCCAAAGCTTTTGGCATTTACTTTGAACTGTGGGATAAAGTTGCCAGATGAAATGACTTTGGACGAGAGAGAAAGCTCTTGGCATGGAGAATGTCCCCACGTGGAGTGGTTATCGGCCTAAATTGAAAATGGCCTGATGGTGAATAAGCTTCTTTCTGTGCTTTGCCTGGTGGCTGGTAGATGAGCAGCAACATTAACATTAAGCAACACTAGAGTGACCTTTCGGAGAGCGAGTGCGTTTGCGGGTGACATATTGTCTGTAAGTTGTATAATGGGGACTATCTGTCTTCGAAGTTACGCTTAATTGGTTTGTGTTTTACCTGAATTACAGTTTTCAGTAAAGTCTTACAAAGCTTTATATCAATGCGTGTTAATTGGCTCTGTGCAACGGGATTAAAATAGGAACACCCCAGTATCACTGGAGTCCCAATTTGTTTCCTGACACCCACATAGGTGTTCCACCACAGTTCCTGACGTATGCATTTTGAGCACTGCTTTATTCAGTGTCATGTGCATTAGACATGCCAGGCTATTTCTGAGTACTAGAATCCTGTGTTAGTTGTGTTGTCTGAGCAATAGGTTCAAGACTATTCAACACCCAGTCAAATACAGTAAAACTGTCTAGAGTACAATTAAAATAGAATAATGCATTAGATCTTGATTAAAGGGCAGTGCAGTTAAAAGTAATTTCTTGTTTTTTGGTTGATGTTTCCATTCTATGAGGTCGAAATAACACTCTGAAATTGTGAGAGCTGTTTGTAAAAAATGCCTGGAATTTCAATCTGTTCAGGTGTGATGGAGTTTTTTGCCCAGATAATGACATCACAATCTGTTCTGAATTTTCGAACCAATGAACATTCATTGCTTATTTACTTAAGTATCCTCCTACTTTTAAATGGGTATGCGGAGTTTAGATCCTATACGTCAATCAAGACTGTGTAGGTAAATATGTAATCATTTGTATCGACACCCACACAATCAGACCGAGCATTTCAATGGCACAAGGAGGCGTAGGGAAATACATTAAAAATGATATATTTTGAGTTATTTTCATGAAATAAATACACACAATTCAATTTTAATTCAGAAAGTACTCCAAATTCCAGTTCAAAATGTTTCTCATTGAAGAGAATTGGAATTTCAGTGTAATTCCTGAATTGACTGGAATTTAAATATAAATTACCCCAACCCTGGTAATATCTGGCTATAACAGTACATAACACATGCATTATTGCAGCAGGAACATGTATAAGAGAGTAGACAATTAGCTAACTCACCGATTTGGAAAGAAAAACCCGACCCAAAAAGTTGTCCTCTTCAATGGATATTTCATTCATTATATGCCTATTTGAGTTATTTATTTTAAATGTCTTCGTGAAAAGGGTAACTAGGATAATAATGAAACAAAACCTGAGTATGTTTCTTCATAAAATACCAATTATGATTATTCATTCTGGTGAGCTCTATTGGACCTCTCATCACCCAGATACTCTATTAAAACCTGTTCGATAAACCCAAGCCAGAGGAGTATTTTCTCTGCTTTTTTTGGAGCAACTCAATTACTGTGGCTCACCCCATGGGAAAGTCCTTGAGTCTTCCCTTAACTAAAAAACCCTTTCTAACTCTCTCTCTCTTTTATCTCCTACAGACAAACCTGTTCACTTCACACCAGCCCAGCCTCCTGACGGTAAGTCCTCTGGGAATTCTCTCACTAACGTTACCCTACCTTCACCAGCTGATCACATCGTTTTGGCTCCCCTACCAATAATGACTTCACTTCTCTCTGGCTTTGAAGCGAGCTTCTTCACCTCTCTGAAGCCTGATGCTTTCAGTTTGAACCATCGCCACCTTTGCATGGGAGACACGTCGCCGCATCTGGTCTTTGATAACTTCATTTGTCTCTTACCTGCTAGACTATAGTGTTTCTAGCCTCATGATTCAGTAATACTAGTAGTCCTCCGTTCTTCCCCATTCAGAACCTCACTCATCTCCTCCCTTTAGCTGTTGCTAAATGTAGGCCAGGGACACGCACGGAGGTTCCAGTTGTTCCACTACACCCAGTCTTGATTAACGCCACGCTTTCCAGCCTAATTCCACAGATGGGAATCTCTATGCAGGGCTATTGTTTCAGTTGTTTGCTGGGCGTGCTACGAGAGTCATTCATTTATTGGCAAATGGCAGATCTCCACACTATTTAATTGGAGGGAAAAAGCTGGTTTCTGGCTCGGTCATGAATATTTAGGGTGGCAGGTAGCCTAGCAGTTAATAGCATTGGGCCAGTAACCGAAAGTTTGCTGGTTCAAGTCCCCAAGCTGACTACGTGAAAAAATCTGTCTGTGCCATTGAGCAAGGCACTTAACCATAATTGCTCCTGTTAGGATAAGTGATGTAAATGCAACAAACTCGTGAAACACTGTTTGGTAGTCCCTGGATTTCTGACAGACATACAGACCGGTGGACTCCTGGTAGCGCTGAGATGTGTAGCTTTACACACAGTGTAGGGGCTACAAAGCCAAAGGTTGGCTAATGATCCGAGCCTCTATCTACAGAAGCTGTGAATAAAAGCACTGCTGGGGGCTAGACAAATCTGTCCAATAATTGCTCAATCACTAGCTTCATAGGTTGGCCATTGGCAAAAGCTGTTTGTGAGAAAGGGAGCTGTTGTGTTAAAATGTATCAATTTATAGCGGCTTTAGACAACAGATATGATTGTCTCGCTGAGCCACGCCAATTACTTTTGTCTATGCGAAATAGTGTCCGCGGTATACGTCTGCTGAGTAATTGAGCTTGATTGAAGCGTTTCTCAACTAATACCTGGTGAGAGGAGAGAGATGTCTCCGGTTTTATTTTTCGGCTCCCTCAATCAAAGCGAGATTCTCCAAAGGTCCAGTCACGCAGCATCATGAACCGCCGCAGATATTTGTTTACTTTTTAATGACACACAAGATTGCTTCGACAAGTGATTTCGCTCTCGAGGAGAAGAGCTTTCGTGTCACCAAGCCAAGTTAAATATGTGCTGGTGAGAAACTGAGGGCAGTCAAGTGAGGCAATACATCTTTCCCCCTCCCTCTGCGTTTTCCCTCAGAAAACGGTGGCTCTTATCGATCGCCGCCGCGCTCATATGGAAGTTTTGGCTTGTCTGAAGGGCGCAGTTTGTTTCTGCACTAGTCAAGCGTTTAAAAGGCTCTGCTGCCGGCCTTAATTACATTTCCAATAGTTCTGTAGGCTCTCAGTCAGCGACATAGGGTTGTTTTTATGGAAACATAAAGGAGCAGCAGTAGCCGTCTGCGGTCTTCAGTTGGCTCTGAGAGACAACGTGTCTGCGGGTCATTTAGTTTCTGGTGAGAATAGTGGGCCAATTAGAGATGGCCCTAATACCCTAGCCCCTCTCACATTACTTGCTGAATGTTGTCCTGTGGGGACATGGTGGTAGATGCTCCAGTTTCAAGGCTTGTATGTAGCTCCACCATTAGTCAAATCTGTTCTACACTGAACTCAGTTCCAAGGTCACACTCCCACATACCTAATTAACCAAAATCAGAGAGAAGATATTAAATATTTTTTTAAAACATCCTCTTCGCCTCTGAACTTGGTACTATGCAGACGGTTTCTCCTAGTTAGTGAGGAGTGATGGAGAGGTGTTTTTTTTGTCGGTAGATCAGAACTAGAAAGCCTTTAGAAATCCACTGAGGTTCTGCTGTCTTTGCAAGTCGAGAGCAGTTGCACAGGATTTGTGGTGCACACCACCTACAGTTAGACGGCAGAACCCACCCAATAAATGAGTGCTAATCACCAGCCGAAAAGTGAGTCACAAAGCACCCTTTAATTAGTCTCTCTCTGCTGCAGCTCAAAGCGCCATTTTTTGCACTCAGTACACATCATTACCGCCTGTCGTCTCCAGATAATAATAAGACAGTTGTGACAGCGATTTACCCAGCCACAGAGAGCAAAGTCTCAGTCTGTCGCTCGAGGTAGAACAACACGGGTTGGACTTTGGTGAAGGGTCAGTTCTATTGCATAGAGCTAGCTGCGGTTAGCTAGCCAAGGTTGTCAGTGTCATGTTTATAATGAGAGAAATGTGCATATTGTATACACACACTTCTCTGTCTCTCTGCCTTGGTCATTGCTATATTTTCACATTAAACATATTGTAAGGTTCCTATTTGACAGTCCGATTGCTATAATGGCTATTATATGGTATTAATATGATTATAATATTACTATTATATTTGATATTATGGCTATCAAGCCAGTGACTCAAGCAAGAAGAGCACCAGTTGGTCCGGTCCTGGCATTTGTCTTGCCACCTCTTGTCAGTCAGATTTAAGTCAATGTACTCTCAAGTGAAGTGATGACCAACTGGTGACAGAAAGGTCTACTCTCCCTCAAAAAAATAGTATCTGGGCGAAATTGGGCCACAAAGACAAAAACAAGAAAACAAAATGGGAATCCTGAGCTACCTACAGTCGGGGTTCGTCTAGCTAGCTGTCTCCCACACACCTCTCCTGGCAGTAATGAATACACCAGCTGTGAATCCTTCAAGTTGGCGTTCGTCACCCAGAGTGTCCCTTGGAGGATACTCTGTACCAGCAGACATGGATGTTTGAATTGAAAAGTGATTTGATCTAGGACTGAGAGGGTTTCTGCAACCAAGGGGGAAGGTGATTGTGGGCTTACTTACCCTCATCTCAGAACACTTCTGACTCTCAAAAGATGTGCCAAAACTTTATCTGTAGCAGTTTTGAAAGACTCTCATCCCCTCCCCTCTCTCCACAAGCTCCACTTCGATGAAAAACTGAGGAGCAAAAAAACAGTTTAAGCTTTCCCTGTGTTCTTGACAGTACACCTCACTCAGAGAGACATAGAGGCAGCATTCATTATTACTAGTCACCTATTTTAATTAAATCTTCTTGTGTCGTAGATTTCTCACAAAAGAGGCCACACATTAACCTCATCTTTTTTTGGGGGGGATACTGAGGATGGGATCATATCAAGACATCAAAGGTAGCAGGACTGTAAATGCTCCTCTATACCCCAGATTATAATTTTGTTCAGTGAGAAACGAGATTGGCTTGTCATTCCTAGCCCACGACGAGAAGCATCAGCGTATTCTTTGCCTTGATGTTATCAGGGCAAAGTTTGTTGCCCTCCAAAAGTATACAGATGCATCCACCCAAAACTGCACTCTGTACCTCTCTCCCCCGGAAAGTCTGTCTCTCTTCTGTACTTCTGTGGAGTCAGCAGATGCTTGCATAAGCATCTTTCCGTACACACGCAGAGCTCGACTGGAAGCGTTTTTCAGCAACCAGGAGGAACAAATCAGGCAAGTTTTGACCCCCCCCTCATCAGCCATCAGGCTCTCTGACAAGGCTTCCCACTCAGCCTCACTGAGCAGAGGTGTGATGCGCCGGCGAGTACTGATTTGCGCGCTGAAAAAGAAGAGACAGAAAAATATGTGGGTCAAAAGGAACATGCCTAGACTGGCAGGGATTCACCGCTGAGCCGATTTGTTCCTGATTCCTTGGCCAACAGTAATTGTTGATACTGGCAGCCGGGGCATTTTGACATGCCCAGAAATGTTGGTCCGATCAAGCTTGCCTTGCCCTCGTGAAACCACCACGAACAGCCAGTGTATGGAGGTGTTGTAGCATGTCAGAGATTGGGTAGATCAACTCCTGACAATGATGGGGTTGGATTTCTGGACAACAGACATCTAGCCTATCCCTGTCATACCTGAAGTCTGAAATACAGTCAGGTTCATAATTGTTGGCACCATTGATAAAGATGAGCAAAAAATACTGAGCTATATTTTCTAAGAAATGGGAAAATTGTATTGTTTTATCCTAATACAGAGAAAGAGATTTTCAGTGGTATAAAGTACTTAAGTAAAAATACTATAAAGTACTACTTAAGTAGTTTTTTGGGGTATCTGTACTTTAACATGTATATTTTTTTACTTCAATACGTTCCTATTAATAAAATAATATACTTTTTACTCCATACTTTTTCCCTGACACCCAAAAGTATTTGTTTTAACAAACAACATTTTAACAGGAAAATGGTCCAATTCACACACTTATTAAGAGAACATTCCTGGTCATTCCTACTGCCTCTGATCTGGCAGACTCACTAAACTATGTCTGAGTGTTGGAGTGTTCCCCTGGCTATCCGACAATAAAAAAAAATATGACAATAATGCTGTCTGGTTTGCTTAATATAAGGAACTTGAAATTATTTGTACTTTTACTTTTACTTTTGATACCTAAGTACATTTTAGCAATTCCATTTACTTTTGATACTTAAGTATATTTAAAACCAAATACTTTGACTTTTACTCAAGTAGTATTTTACTTGGTGACTTTCACTTTTATTCAATAGGGTCCAGAGACTGAGATGGCCATTGCAAAATTTAGATTTTGTGGTCAATTAGGTTGGGGTTATTGTCTTGCTGGAAGATCCACTTGTGGCCAAGTGTCAGTCTCCTGGCAGAGTCAACCAGGTTTTGGGCAAAAATGTCCTGGTAGCCTACTTGGTAAAGTTCATGGTCCAAGGACCAGTGAAAGCAAAACAAGGATCAGTGAAAGCAAAATAGCCCCATAACATCAAAGATCCACCACCATATTTCACCATAGGTATGAATGAAGTACCTAATTTTCTGCATATGCTTCTGTTTTTCAATGCCAAAACCACCACTGCTGTGCATGGCTAAATAGCTCTATTTTCATGTCATCTGACCATAGCACCGGTTCCAATACAAGTGCCAATGCCGTTTATCCCGGCGGTGCTATCCATGGTCAGATGAAATGAAAATAGAGCTATTTGGCCAGGAGGCTGACACTTGGCAGCAAGTGGATGTTCCAGCAAGACAATAACCTAGGGATGCAACGATTTACCGATACTCATCGGTGCAGGTTCAAATGTTTAAGATATGAGTGCATCAGTCTGTGGGAGCCCAAACCAATCCAAATTAAGAATGCATTGGTCAGAAAACTGATTCAAACCTTATTAATCGGTTCACTAATGTTGTTTTACTCATTGTATTATTTCTGATCTGTTGACTGAATGAATGGGTCCTCTCCTTCCGTTCAGTAGTCTATCATAGGCATGTAACTGCCTATGACTGTCGGATAACTGTGCGCAAGACACAGCTGGTCTAAACCATTTGCTTTCGAGACGGGTAAAATCCAAAGCTGCATTATATTAATTGACTAAATGCCATGCTAATTTCTATATATTAATATTGACATAGTAATAGTCTACAGACTTCATCCCCATTGAAAACACGTGGTTTGAGTTGAAGAGGGTAGTCCATAAGAGCAGACGAAGGGTATCAAGGATCTGGGGAAATGATTTATATAGGAATGGTCTAGAATCCCTCTCAACGTGTTCTCCAATCGCATTAAACATTTTATAAAAAAGCTCAGTGTTGTTATCCTCGCAAGGTGAGGAGGTACTGAAAGGTATTGAAAACAGTGGTGCCAATAATTTTGAGCCCTATATTTTGAATTACTTGAACATAATATCTTTCTCTGAGCAATTGTATTAGTATAAAATAATATTGAGCATACAATATATACTAAACAGAAATATAAACGCAACAAGCAACAATTTCAAAGATTTTACGGGGTTACAGTTCATATGAGGAAATCAGTCAATTGAAATCAATTCATTAGGCCCTATCTATGGATTTCACGACTGGGAATAAATACAGTGCATTCTGGAAAGTATTTTTCACATTTTGTTAGGTTACAGCCTTGTTATAAAATTGATTAAATAGTTTTTTTCCTTTATCAATCTACACACAATACCCCATAATGACGAAGCAGAAACAGTTTTTTAGAAATTGTTGCTAATTTATTACAAATAAAAAACTGAAAATTACAATTACATAAGTATTCAGACCCTTTACTCAGTACTTTGTTGAAGCACCTTTGGTAGGTATTACAGCCTAGAGTCTTCTCTGTAGTCCTTCTTGGGTATGATGCTACAATCTTGCCACAACTGTATTTTGAGGAATTTCTCCCATTCTTCTCTGCAGATCCTCTCAAGCTCTGTTGGATTGGGAGCGTTTCTGCACAGCTATTTTCTGGTCTCTCCAGTAGATGTTAGATCAGGTTCAAGGACGGACTCTGGCTGGGCCACTCAAGGACATTCAAAGTCTTTTCCCAAAGCCACTCCTGCATTGTCTTGGCTGTGTGCTTAGGGTTGTGAACTTTCACCCCAGTCTGAGGTCCTGTGAGCTCTGTAGAAGGTTTTCATCAAGGATCTCTCTGTACTTTTCTCTGTTCATCATTGCCTCTATCCTGACTAGTATCCCAGTTCCTGCCGCTGAAAAACATCTCCACAGCATGATGCTGCCACCATGCTTCACAGTAGGGATGGTGCCAGGTTTCCTCCAGACATGACACTTGGCGTACAGGCCAAAGAGTTCAACCTTGGTTTTATCAGAACAGAGAATTGTGTTTCACATGGTCTGAAAGTCTTTAGGTGCCTTTTGGCAAACTCCAAGTGGGCTGTCATGTACCTTTCACTGAGGAGTGGCTTCCGTCTGGTCACTCTACCATAAAGGCCTTTTTATTTTATTTTTTATTTTACTAGGCAGTTAAGAACAAATTCTTATTTTCAATGAAAATGCCTGTTCAGGGGCAGAACGACAGATTTGTACCTTGCCAGCTCGGGGATTTAGACTTGCAGCCTTTCGGTTACTAGTCCAACACTCTAACCACTAGGCTACACTGCCACCCCTGATTGGTGGAGTGCTGCAGAGGTAGTTGTCCTTCTGGGAGGTTCTCTGATCTCCACAGAGGAACTCTGGAGCTCTGTCAGAGTGTCAATCAGGTTCTTGGTCACCTCCCTGATCAAGGCCCTTCTGCCCTGATTGCTCAGTTTGGCCGGGCTGCCAGCTCTAGGAAGAGTCTTGGTTGTTCCAATCTTCTTCCATTTAATAATGATGGAGGCCGCTGTGCTCTTGGGGACTTTCAATGCTGCAGAAATGTTTTGGTACCCTTCCCCAGATCTGTGCCTTGACACACTGTCAACTGTGGAACCTTAAATAGACAGGTGTGTGTCTTTCCAAATCATGTCCAATCATTTGACTCCAATCAAGTTGTAGAAACATCTCAAGCATGATCAATGGAAACAGGATGCACCTGAGCTCAATTTCGAGTCTCATAGCAAAGGGTCTGAATACTTATGTAAATAAGGTATTTCTGTTTTTTATTTTTATTAATTTAGCAAAAAAGAAAACTGTTTTCACTTTGTCATTATGGGGTATTGTGTGGAGATTCCTCAGGATTTTATTTAATCCATTTCAGAATAAGGCTGTAACTTAACAAAATGTGGAAAAAGTCAAGGGGTCTGAATACTTTCTGAAGGCACTGTATGTCCATCAGGATTTCCTAGGTTTCCTTTCCTAGGATCCAGGGGCTTGCCAGATAGTGACGCTAAATTGAGTCAGTGTAGCCTACTGAATTGCTTCAGGGAGAGAGACGTTTATTTGGCTCCCCAATTTGCATTTGTAGATTATCTACAAATAGATTTTGAAAACAATTAATGATGACGGTGAATCATCACTGAAGGTACAATAACTAGTGGAGAGTCTCATTCTGGTCCAAATATGATAATTAGGGCCCTCACGGAATCCAGGCATTAAAACAGAATTCTACAATTTTCTAAAATATATTGACCTTAGTTAGGGAATCAACTAAATGTGTAAAAACATTTATTAATTAGCCAAAGTTTATCATAAGACATGAACACAATGCATCAGTGATTTGTATTTCCTGCAACTTTCTGAAGAGGCAAAGAAAATGGCCATCTGTGTCTGTGTGTGTGGTGCGCTTGTCTATCACTTTGTGTAGCCGTTAGCGATGATGCTAATGAAAACGGTCTTCTGGTAAATGGAAAGGCTTTCCCAAAAACCTTCTCAATTAAATGTTATCCACAAAGTAGCCTATGCTTACCTGGAAGAATGATATCATGATTATTTTAATCTATCCAGTGGGTAATTGTTTTGCTAGCTCTAGCATCACATGTGCACTACAAACAACAGCCGCTTGCAGGTGCACAAAAAAACGGTGAAAAAGTGTAACAAGGCAAAAGAAAACGGTGAAAGCAGAATTTGAGAAAGAACAGAACGGATTCAGGCAAAAAAATAGAATACATTTTATAAGGCCCTGCCTAATGATAATTTTTATGAATTAAGCTGATGTAAAATCATAAATATATGCTGTATTTAGTTCCTTCAGAAAGTATTCACACCCCTTTTCCATATCTTGTTGTTACAAAGTGGGATTTTTTGTTTTGTCAACAATGTACACAAAATACTCTGTCAAAGTAGAAGAACATTTTTAGCATTTGTAAATATTCAACCCCTGAGTGTCAGAATCACCTTTGGCAGCGATTACAGCTTTGAGTCTTTCTGGGTAAGTCTCTAAGAGCTTTGCACACCTGGATTGTACAATATTTGCACATTGTTCTTTTGAAAATTCTTCAAGCTCTGTCAAGTTGATCATTGCTAGGCAGCCAATTTCAAGTATTGCCATAGATATTAAAGCTGATTCATGTCAAAACTGTAACTAATGTCAAAACCGTAACTGGACCACTCAGGAACATTCAATGTCGTCTTGTCCTGCTGAAAGGTGAATTTGTCTCAGTGTCTGCTGAAATTAAGACTGAAGCAGGTTTTCCTCTGTGTGTTGTTGTATTACATTTGTTTTTATCCTAAAAAAACTCTCTAGTACTTCTTGATGACAAGCATACCCATAACATGATGCATCCACCACCATGCTTGAAAATATGAAGCGTGGTACTCAGTGATGTTGTGTTAGATTTGCCCCAAACATAGCACTTTGTATTCAGGACATCATGTTAATTTCTTTGCCAAATTTTTTACAGTTTTACTTTAGCGCCTTATTGCAAACAGGATGCATGTTTTGTCATTTCGTTAGTATTGTGGAGTAACTACAATGTTGTGGATCCATCCTCAGTTTTCTCCTATCACAGCCATTAAACCCTGTAACTGTTTCAAAGTCACCATTGGCCTAATGGTGAAATTCCTGTGCATTTTCCTGAATCTGCCTGAATCTTTGTAGTGACTGGGTGTATTGATACACCATCCAAAGTGTAATTAATAGCTTCCAGGGATATTCAATGACTTTTTTTAACCTTTTTTTTACCCAGCTACCAATAGGTGCATTCTTTGCAAGGCATTGGAAAACCTCCCTTGTCTTTGTGGTTGAATCGATGTTTGAAATGCACTGCTCGACTGAGGGAACTTACAGTAATTGAATGTGTGGGGTACAGAGATCATCTTTCAAAAAACATTTTAAACACTGTAGTCTGTTGGGGTAGTTATAGAGTGCGTGTACAGTATGTAGGGCCCTATAAAATCTGCGATGCATAGAACTTGGACGGATTCACAGAATCCAGACATTAAAATGGAATTCAACAATATTTAAGAATGTGCTGAACAGTAGGGAATCAACTAAATGTATTGAAAATGTATGAATTTGCCAAAGTTTGTCATATGAATCACTGATACATTGTTCATGGCTTATTTCCTGAAACTTTCTGAATAGGCAAAGAGATTCCCCCTGTGCACTGGGTTTAAAAGGTAACTACATGCCCCAAAAGCAAACCCTTGTACCTAAAAACATCCTAGCAATGCTGCTTTGTCAGGTTCTTTGCCAGTATTAACCGATATTACCTAGGGCCGGGACGATACCAGTATTGCAATATTTTCTCTGTATTCCTTTCATAACCAGCTGTATGTAATATTGTGAGCTATTTCTTGTGAAATAAATAAATGTGACTCTGGATGACAACATAATGATGTTTGTTTCCAACATTTGGGCTGTTTTCCTAAAGAAGTTAAATCCGCTTCGGGTTTTGTCTCCTTGCCATGATACTAATGAGTATTGTGATACTGGTATCGTCTCGGCCTTAACATTAGTTAGCTGTAGCCACTAGCACAAGATTTCTGCTATTAACTACATCTACAGTAACCAAGGCATATTTTAAGACCACACTTAGAGACAGAAACACGCATTCAGACAGGCATCTGTCAGACATGCAATGGTAATGTTTTAAATAAGTGTAAGTAGTGTACTTTTTCCATATTACAAAATGAAAAACGGCTCGATACTAGAATCTTGTTATTTCTGGTTCTTCTATCAAATGTTTGGAAATCAACTAAATGTATTGGACTTCTTAGAAAATGAATTGATTTGCCCAAGTTAAGCCTAGCATAAGACATGAACAGAATGCATCAGTGATTCGCAACCTTCTGAAAAGGCAACGGCACAGGAATGCCCCTCTCTGTATGTATGGTGTGCGTATCTCAATCACTAATGATAACCGTCTTTGTGTAGAGTAGCCTATAAAGTATCCTATGCCTACCTGGCAGAATCATGATTATTTGCATCAATCCAGTGGCCATTTTGTTTTGCAAACTCCATCACGCACACTACAGAAACAATGCTAAGCAAACAGTGCTAATTCCATGTCCACTGAAATTAAAGGGTAACTACACTAATTAGATTTTTCCCAGACCTCAAAAGTGGTCCCCTGATGTGGTTTAAAGATGGAATCCTCAGTAGGGGGAAACAGCACAACTGTCCGCCCCACTACCGTTGTTAATGTTTTTGTTGCTGAGCTGGGGAGCGTCACGCAGCATGGTAAAAAATATTTTCCATACATATTGTGCTCATCTAATCGCGCGTGTAATGATGTTTGAGGGAAAATAAGTATTCATTGTTTGCACAACTTCTTTGTTGTTCTATTGTCGCAAATTAAGGATTCCAGCTTTAAGCATTGTTGTGGAGTTATTTTTCTATTCAAAAGTGTGATTTTGAGAGCACGCTTTCTTGTATTTGCTGTTTAATTTTTGTATCGTGTAAAGTTTTGGTATTGAGCATTGCGATACTAAACCTTCTATCGGTATCAAAGTAAAAATTCTGGTATCGTGACAACACTAAGCATAAGCTCATGTTGCAATAGGCTCTACAACATACACACATAGAGATAGCGCTGAAGAACAAGGCCTCTGGTGTAAGGGGGTCTTGTTACACACACACACCCATCCCACACATGTGCAGTGTATTATATTAACCATGAGGAATCCCTTGGTGTCTTAACAGGAGTGATCTCTTCCAGCTGTCTCTCTGAGCTCAATCTGCTCTCTCCAAGCACGTCTTAGCCTCGTCAAGAACCGGGCTTCCCTAATCCCTGCCTTGCTTGGGCGGAGCTACAACAGTGCGTGAGGACCGCCGAGAAATCAGCTATTTAAAACCCCATAAAAATATGTTCATGTATGCCATGTTTATGGTGACTTTTAATTGTATTCATTTGCAGACTGTCGGCCACACTTGATATAGTAAACTTTTATCATAGTTGTTGGTAGACACACCATAATGTCTCTTTGACTCGATTGGTCAGAAACCGTGACGAACATAACACGTGATGCAGCACTCGTTGTACGAGCATGTGGGAAGCCAGCAGACCATTCTTGCCGTTTCGGCTAATGCTAAATTCTCCATACCTCCAAAGGAGTGGCGTGACAATAACGTAATGTGGAGGTATGGCTACGCTATACTAAGCACGTCTCAACAGACACACATACATACAAATGTATGTACGAGCGCACGCACGAGGAACACACAGCCACGGACCCTGGAGTCACTCTGACACTGACGACCCACTGAGTGTTTATATGTGTGTTTGTATGTATGTAAGCTTATTTGTGTGTGGAAAGTGAGGCAACACAGGTTTAATTCCTGTCAATTAGTCATGGCTGAACTCCCTGGCCCCCTGAAGTGCACTGGGGGAGGGCAGGACAAACAGTGTGTCTGCAGGTCCTGAAATAATGAGCTGACCTGAGGGAGGCCTCCCAGCCGCTGTGTGTGTGTGTGCACGTTTTTCTGTATGTGTGTGTATTTGTGTGTGCACGTTTGCCTGTGTGTGTGTAGGCGCTTGTGTTTTCTCGCATGCGTGTTTGCTCATATGCACAAGTGTGTGTTTGAGAGTGAAAGGGGGAGAGGGAGTGAGAGAAGCGAGATCAAAAATCGACAGTATAATATACACTGCTCAAAAAAATTAAGGGAACACTAAAATAACACATCATAGATCTGAATGAATGAAATAATCTTATTAAATACTTTTTTCTTTACATAGTTGAATGTGCTGACAACAAAATCACACAAAAATTATCAATGGAAATCAAATTTATCAACCCATGGAGGTCTGGATTTGGTGTCACACTCAAAATTAAAGTGGAAAACCACACTACAGGCTGATCCAACTTTGATGTAATGTCCTTAAAACAAGTAAAAATGAGGCTCAGTAGTGTGTGTGGCCTCCACGTGCCTGAATGACCTCCCTACAACGCCTGGGCATGCTCCTGATGAGGTGGCGGATGGTCTCCTGAGGGATCTCCTCCCAGACCTGGACTAAAGCATCCGCCAACTCCTGGACAGTCTGTGGTGCAACGTGGCGTTGGTGGATGGAGCGAGACATGATGTCCCAGATGTGCTCAATTGGATTCAGGTCTGGGAACGGGCGGGCCAGTCCTTAGCATCAATGCCTTCCTCTTGCAGGAACTGCTGACATACTCCAGCCACATGAGGTCTAGCATTGTCTTGCATTAGGAGGAACCCAGGCCAACCGCACCAGCATATGGTCTCACAAGGGGTCTGAGGATCTCATCTCGGTACCTAATGGCAGTCAGGCTACCTCTGGCGAGCACATGGAGGGCTGTGCGGCCCCCAAAGAAATGCCACCCCACACCATGACTGACCCACCGCCAAACCGGTCATGCTGGAGGATGTTGCAGGCAGCAGAACGTTCTCCACGGCATCTCCAGACTCTGTCACGTCTGTCACGTGCTCAGTGTGAACCTGCTTTCATCTGTGAAGAGCACAGGGCGCCAGTGGCGAATTTGCCAATCTTGGTGTTCTCTGGCAAATGCCAAACGTCCTGCACGGTGTTGGGCTGTAAGCACAACCCCCACCTGTGGACGTTGGGCCCTCATACCACCCTCATGGAGTCTGTTTCTGACCGTTTGAGCAGACACATGCACATTTGTGGCCTGCTGGAGGTCATTTTGCAGGGCTCTGGCAGTGCTCCTCCTTGCACAAAGGCGGAGGTAGTGGTCCTGCTGCTGGGTTGTTGCCCTCCCACGGCCTCCTCCACGTCTCCTGATGTACTGGCCTGTCTCCTGGTAGCGCCTCCATGCTCTGGACACTACGCTGACAGACACAGCAAACCTTCTTGCCACAGCTCGCATTGATGTGCCATCCTGGATGAGCTGCACTACCTGAGCCACTTGTGTGGGTTGTAGCCTCCGTCTCATGCTACCACTAGAGTGAAAGCACTGCCAGCATTCAAAAGTGACCAAAACATCAGCCAGGAAGCATAGGAACTGAGAAGTGGTCTGTGGTCACCACCTTCAGAACCACTCCTTTATTGGGGGTGTCTTGCTAATTGCCTATAATTTACACCTGTTGTCTATTCCATTTGCACAACAGCATGTGAAATTTATTGTCAATCAGTGTTGCTTCCTAAGTGGACAGTTTGATTTCACAGAAGTGTGATTGACTTGGAGTTACATTGTGTTGTTTAAGTGTTCCCTTTATTTTTTTGAGCAGTGTATTTACATGACTGGAGAAATCATCAATGAGTACCGTTATCTTCCTTTGTTTCACTGAGGAGCAGGCTCCTTATAAAGTGAAGGGCTCTGATGTCAAACATCCTCCATCATACCGGCTCTGTCAGTCAGAACCGTTTATGACATACACTATATGTACAAAAGTATGTGGACACCCCTTCAAATTAGTAGTTTTGGCTATTTCAGCCACACCAGTTGCTGACAGGTGTATAAAATCAAGCACACAGCCATGCAATCTCATAGACAAACATTGGCAGTAGAATGGCTTACTGAAGAGCTCAGTGACTTTCAATGTAGTAAGGTATAGGAGGCCACCTTTCCAACAATTCAGTTCATCAATTTTCTACCCTGCTTGAGCTGCCCTTGTCTACCGTAAGTGCTCTTATTGTGAAGTGGAAACATCTAGGAGCAAAAATGGCTCAGCCGCGAAGTGGTAGGCCACACAAGCTCAAAGAATGGGACCACCGAGTGCTGAAGCGCGAAGTGAATAAAAATTGTCTGTCCTTGGTTGCAACACTTACTACTGAATTCCAAACGGAATCTGGAAGAAACATCAGCACAATAACTGTTTTCCATAGCTGAGCAGCTGCACACAAGCCTAAGATCACCATACACAATGCCAAGCATCGGATTGAGTAGTGTAAAGCTCGCCGCCATTGGACTCTGGAGCAGTGCAAACGCATCTGGCAGTTCGACGGACGAATCTGGGTTTGGTGGATACCATGAGAACGCTACCTGCCCCAATGCATAGTGCCAACTGTAAAGTTTGTTGGGGGAGGTCTGGGGCTGTTTTTCATGGTTCGGGCTAGGCCCCTTAGTTCTAGTGAAGGAAAATCTAAATGCTACAGCAATCAAATACCTTTCTAGGTTTCTCTGTGCTTCAAACTTTGTGGCAACAGTTTGGGAAGGCCCTTTCCTGTTTCAACATGGCAATGCTCCCGGGCACAAAGCGAGGCCCATAAAGAAATGGTTTGTCGAGATTGGTGTGGAAGAACTTGGCCTGCACAGAGCCCTGACCTCAACCCCATCGAACACCTTTGGGATGAATTGGAACGCCGACTGCGAGCCCAACATCAATGCCTGACCTCCCTAATGCTTTTGTGGCTGAATGGAAGCAAGTCCCCACAGCAATGTTGTAGTGGAAAGCTTTCCCAGAAGAGTGGAGGCTATTATATCAGCAAAGGGGGGACCAACTCCATATTGATGTTTGACGAGCAGGTGTTCACATACTTTTGGTCATGTGGTGTACATGTGGTGTTCCCAAGAAAGCTAAGGTGACTGAGCTAAATGACTATCGCCCCGTAGCACTCACTTCCGTCATCATGAAGTGCTTTGAGAGATTAGTCAAGGATCATATCACCTCCATCCTGCCAGACACCCTGGACCCACTCCAATTTGCTTACCGTCCCAATAGGTCCACAGACGACGCAATCGCAATCACACTGCATACTGCCCTAACCCATCTGGACAAGAGGAATACTTATGTAAGAATGCTGTTCATCGACTACAGCTCAGCATTTAACACCATAGTTCCCTCCAAGCTCGTCATTAAGCTCGAGGCCCTGGGTCTCGACCCAGCCCTGTGCAACTGGGTCCTGGACTTCCTGACGGGCCGGTCCCAGGTGATGAGGGTAGGAAACAACATCTCCACCCCGCTGATCCTCAACACTGGGGCCCCACAAGGGTGCGTTCTCAGCCCTCTCCTGTACTCCCTGTTTACCCATGACTGCGTGGCCAAGCACGCATCCAACTCAATCATCAAGTTTGCTGACGACACTACAGTGGTAGGCTTGATTACCAACAACGACGAGACGGCCTACAGAGAGGAGGTGAGGGCCCTCGGAGTGTGGTGTCAGGAAAATAACCTCTCACTCAATGTCAGCAAAACAAAGGAGATGATCGTGGACTTCAGGAGAGGGAGCACCCCCCTATCCACATCGAGGGGACAGTAGTGGAGAAGGTGGAAAGTTTTAAGTTCCTCGGCGTACACATCACGGACAAACTGAATTGGTCCACCCACACAGACAGCGTGGTGAAGAAGGCGCAACAGCGCCTCTTCAACCTCAGGAGGCTGAAGAAATTCGGCTTGTCACCAAAATCACTCACAAACTTTTACAGATGCACAATCGAGAGCATCCAGTCGGGCTGTATCACCGCCTGGTACGGCAACTGCTCCGCCCACAACCGTAAGGCTCTCCAGAGGGTAGTGAGGACTGCACAGCGCATCACCGGGGGTAAACTACCTGCCCTCCAGGACACTTACACCACCCGATGTCACAGAAAGGCCAAAAGATCATCAAGGACAACAACCACCCGAGCCACTGCCTGTTCACCCCGCTATCATCCAGAAGGCGAGGTCAGTACAGGTGCATCAAAGCTGGGACCGAGAGACTGAAAAACAGCTTCTACCTCAAGGCCATCAGACTGTTAAACAGCCATCACTAACATTGAGTGGCTGCTGCCAACATACTGACTTAAATCTCTAGCCACTTTAAACATAGGAATTGGATGTAACAAATGTATCACTAGCCACTTTAAACAATTTTGTATATAATGTTTACGATCCGACATACTCATATCAAATGTATACACTGTACTCTAAACCATCTACTGTATCTTGCCTATGCTGCTCGCCATCGACCCAAATCTCTAGCCACTTTAATAATTATAATTGGATGAAATAAGGTATCACTAGCCACTTTAAACAATGCCATTTATATAATGTTTACATATCCTACATTACTCATCTCATATATATGTGTATATACTGTACTCCATACCATCTACTGCATCTTGCCTATGCCGGTCAGCCATCGCTCATCCATATATTTATATGTACATACTCGTATTCATTCCTTTACTCTTGTGTGTATAAGGTAGTTGTTGTGAATTTGTTAGATTACTTGTTAGATACTACTGCATGGTTGGAACTAGAAGCACAAGCATTTCGCTACACTCGCATTAACATCTGCTAACCATGTGTATGTGACAAATACAATTTGATTTGATTTGATACTTCCATATTCGCAGTACAATTGTGTCTATATTTACATGCCAGTGACGCAGTATTGAAATTGAAATTCCCCTCAACCCCTCGCTCGGCTGCTCCCCTTCCCTCTCACACATCCCTTTTAATCTTCACATCTCTCCATGCTCCTCTCCTCCACCCCTCCCTTTCTCGTCATCTCGTATTCTCTGCTGTGACCCTCAGGGCTTGTCTGCCCTGGGCAGGGTTTTAAGGCCCAATACAGCTGTTTTTATCTCAATATCAAATAATTTCTTGGTAACAATTACGTACCTTACTGTTATTTTGAACCAATTAAATGGTGGTCAAAACAATAATAGGTTCTTAGCAATGAGCAATTTCTCAAGAATAGGACTGTCTGGGAGTGATCTGAGTGATATGTAACCTGAACTAGCTGTTATTGGCAGAGAGGTTTGAAACTCTTTATTGATCTATTAACTTATTCCGCCTGGTGATGTCGCCAGGCAGGCCAAAACTTTTCTTTACAAATGTCTCTTAATAAAATCATTAAAAAAATGTCACTATTATTCCAACCTCATAGTGTGGAAATGTATATAAAACACAGGAAAATCTATTTTTTGACTGCATAGGGCCTTTTTAAAATTACGGTTTCACCATAGCCAGATAGAGTTGTTGGGGGAAAATGGGCTGGATTCTAGTGGTGGTGCCTCCTATACACTGGATAAAAGGGATCCTTCCTCATTCCTCTCCTCGGTTTTCTTTTAGAATATTGTCTTGGGGGAAAATGGGCTGGATTCTAGTGGTGGTGCCTCCTATACACTGGATAAAAGGGATCCTTCCTCATTCCTCTCCTCGGTTTTCTTTTAGAATATTGTCTTGGGGGAAAATGGGCTGGATTCTAGTGGTGGTGCCTCCTATACACTGGATAAAAGGGACCTTCCCTCATTCCTCTCCTCTGTTTTCTTTTTGAATATTTTGTTTCCTTTTTATATCCTCCTCTTATGCCATAGATAAGTGTAGATACAGTGCTTACAAACTGCTTGGCAACAGTGCTCTGCAACATTTCAAAACAACTGAGAGCAGTGAATAATTAGCACAATCTAATCTGTGGCTATGGGATTACCATTGTGTTTGTGTTTGAATCTTTTAGTCAAGGCTATGGCCTGACTGCTAATATTTTGTTCGTTTCAACTTGTGTGACAGTGTAGGATGTCAAACTCAAACATCTGAAGCAGGGACATTTTGCCATTTCTCCTATTCCAAGTGCTTCATGGCTTTTCAGTTGTGGAACTGTGCCGCCATTATGCAGATGTTGCAGGTAGTCGTCGACTGGTTAACTGCTGTCAGCGTTGTTGTGCCGTCTCAATCATCTTCTCTCGTCGATTTACACCTGATTTACTTCATACGCTTGTCAAAGCATATCATGATTTGACTATTTTGACTCTTCCCACAGTAGCAGGCTCAAGTCCATTAAGCGAACACTAGTACTCTATTGTATTTCTAGACGATATCGTCCACTCAAACCCATTTCAGCTCTCAAGCTGTTTCAAATGCCATGGAGGCTCCAGCACAGCTCTGACGCAAAGCCTTGTCTTTGAAAGCCCGGAGGTCAATTGCCACAAGAAAGCAAGAGCAAAAAGCAGGGGGGAAATGGCATGCTGGTAGAAACACACACACACACTTGCACCCTTACGAACGCATGCACACACATATACACACACACAAGCCAGGATATAGATTTGTGTGGCTTCCTGAGGCTCTGTGAGTTTTGTTACGCTGGTTCATGCTGGTCCCCCTGCAAAAGATGATATATGATATGGAATGGCTTCTCATCCAGCAGCACACAGACACACACACAGACAGACAGACAGACATGAGAGAGACATGTCATAGATTAGAATCTGACCTCATTCCCTCTCCTTCTTCCAATTTCCCATTCGTCTCACAAACACCAGCAAAGAGGCTACGAGTCTTTGCAACATCTAGTAGCAAGCATAGCACATCGATGTCACATGAAGAGAGCAAACGTTCATACATGTTTACAGGCCAGGGGTTATATAAGCGAACATACACCAAATAATACATGGGAAGCGTATGTACCGTATAAACCTCAAGCCTCCTTTGTGGTTCTGTGGTTGGAAGTGTTTCTCTACTCTAACCCTCTGCTATTCAAGTTTTAATGAGAGGACAAACCTATAGGCACACCACACACTCTCTCACCGCCAGCCTCCTAACCCCCATCTCACACTCATGCACGCACACACACACACACACACACACACTCACGTGTTGATACGAACACACACACAGTAACTCGCTCTCACACACACACACTCTCTCTCACATTCACACATTCACCCGACTCCCAGCATCACCTAACGTGACACACTCAAACCACCGAAACACAATCTGCTTTAACTCTAAACCCCCTTTACAAAAGTCACACCAGCAGCACAGGGGGCACCTAATATTGCCCTGAAATGGCAATAATGGACCTCAATTTCCCTTCATGTTGATTTGTTAGCTGTGCATTTATCACTGACACTAAGGCCACTGACGGAAGGACGGGCAGTGTATAATGTAATGGATTCCGCCCCAGAGATGAGGTTTAGACAGGTTTAGGTGGTGGGTGTGGCATGCTCTAGTCGGCTGGCCCTCGCTACGTACTCGTCGCCAGACCCACTGGCTCCAGGTCATCTACAAGTACCAGCTCGCTGGTAACCTTAGCAGCACCCACCCGTAGCACGCGCTCCAGCAGGTTTATCTCACTGGTCACCCCCAAAGCCAATTCCTCCTTTGGCCGCCTTTCCTTCCAGTTCTCTGCTGCCAATGACTGGAACGAACTACAAAAATCACTGAAACTGGAGACACTTATCTCCCTCACTAGCTTTAAGCACCAGCTGTCAGAGCAGCTCATAGATCACTGCACCTGTACATAGCCCATCTGTTAATAGCCCAACCAACTACCTCATCCCCTACTGTTTTCATTTATTTATCGTGCTCCTTTGCACCCCAGTATTTCTACTTTGCACATTCATCTACTGCACATCTACCATTCCAGTGTTAAATTTGCTATATTGTAATTACTTCGCCACCATGGCCTATTTATTGCCTTATGTTCCTTATCTTACCTCATTTGCACACATTGGATATAGATTAGTTTTTTTCTACTGTATTATTGATTGTATGTTTGTTTACTCCAATGTGCAACTTTGTGTTGTTGGGTGTGTCAAACTGCTTTTCTTTATCTTGGCCAGGTCGCAGTTGTAAATGAGAACTTGTTCTCAACTTGCCTACCTGGTTAAATAAAGGTGAAAAAAAGGGGGGTGTTCAGCCAGTCAACTGGCAGAATTTTCTCAAATTTCTCCATGGAGCTGAGAGAAAATGTTACAGTTGTAAAGCAAATTATATACTGCTAAATTCATTGTTTTGGGTATTTTACATTCTCCCTGACTGTCTAAATTTAATTTTGGTGATTGTTAGTTCCCAAATATTATATTATTCAAAATATATTCAGTTGAAGTCAGAAGTTTACATACACCTTAGCAAATACATTTATACTCTGTTTTTTACAATTTCTGACATTTAATCCTAGTAAAAATTCCCTGTCTTAGGTCAGTTAGAATCACCACTTTATTTTAAGAATGTGAAATGTCAGAATAATAGTAGAGAGAATGATTTATTTTAGCTTTTATTTCTTTCATCATATTCCCAGTGGGTCAGAAGTTTACATACACTCAGTTAGTATTTGGTAGCATTGCCTTTAAATTGTAAAACTTGGGTCAAACGTTTCGGGTAGCCTTCCACAAGCTTCCCACAATAAGTTGGGTGAATTGTAACCCATTCCTCCTGACAGAGCTGGTGTAACTGAGTAAGGTTTGTAGGCCTTTTTGCTCGCACACACTTTTTCAGTTCTGCCCACACATTTTCTATAGTATTGAGGTCAGGGCTTTGTGATGGTCACTCCAATACCTTGACTTTGTTGTCCTTAAGCCATTTTGCCACAATTTTGGAAGTATGCTTGGGGTCACTGTACAAGACCCATTTGCGACCAAGCTTTAACTTCCTGACTGATGTCTTGAGATGTTGCTTCAATATATCCACATAATTTTCCTGCCTCATGATGCCATCTATTTTTAGAAGTGCACCAGTCCCTCCTGCAGCAAAGCACCCCCACAACATGATGCTGCCACCCCCGTGCTTCACGGTTGAGATGGTGTTCTTCGGCTTGCAAGCCTCCCCCTTTTTACTCCAACAATAACGATGGTTATTATGGCCAAACAGTTATATTTTTGTTTCATCAGACCAGAGGACAAAAGTACGATCTTTGTCCCCATGTGCAGTTGTAGTCTGACTTTTTTATGGCGGTTTTGGAGCAGTGGCTTCTTCCTTGCTGAACGGCCTTTCAGATAATGTTGATATAGGACTCGTTTTACTGTGGATATAGATACTTTTGTACCTGTTTCCTCCAGTATCTTCACAAGGTCCTTTGTTGTTGTTCTGGGATTGATTTGCACTTTTCGCACCAAAGTATGTTCATTTCCAGGAGACAGAACGCATTTCCTTCCTGAGCGGTATGACGGCTGCGTGGTCTCATTGTGTTTATACTTGCATACTATTTTTTGTACTGATGAAAGTGGTACTTTCAGGCGTTTGGAAATTGCTCCCAAGGATGAACCAGACTTTTGGAGGTCTCCAATTTTTTTTCTGAGGTCTTGGCTGATTTCTTTTGATTTTCCCATGATGTCAAGCAAAGAGGCCTTGAAATACATCCGCAGGTACACCTCCAATTGACTCAAATGATGTCAATTAGTGTATGTAAACTTCTGACCCACTGGAATTGTGATACAGTGAATTATAAGTGAAATAATCTGACTGTAAACAATTGTTGGAAAAATTACTTGTCATGCACAAAGTAGATGTCCTAACCGACTTGCCAAAACTATATAGTTTGTTAACAAGAAATTTGTTGAGTGGTTGAAAAACGAGTCTTAATGACACCAACCTAAGTGTATGTACAATTCCGACTTCAACTGTATAGGTCCATTTTCTTTTTTACATACCATATCTCTGGTTTTAAGTCATCACTGAAAAAATGAAAGAAATATCTTTAGCCAGGGTTTGGGGTGAAGCAGTCTATGCAGTGTGAATGTACTGGTGGTGTTGATCAGACTATTTATAGGAGAAGCGGTGAAAGATGTATCAATTATTGAAGCGTGTGTGTGCGTGCGTGTGAATACACTGGAGGAGTTCTTGTTGAAGAGAGATGGAGCTGGTGCAAAGATGAATAATAAAGGGGTGGAGTGGAAGAGAGCGAGGGAGAGAAGACGCAGTGGAGGTGTGCAGTGGAGGTGTGCAGGAGATGGTCACAGACTTTTGTTTTTGTGGAGAGGAATCCTCCACATCTGAAGAGAGAAGTGCAGTTCAGGTGTGTCTCTGTACCAGTGGCTGATAATGACTGAGGCCAACATTTAATTGGAGAAAATGTCTATTAAGGTATCTACCTATATATATTGCCTAGCTGGCTTTATCCCTGTCTCAAATCTCATGAAAGAATTGAACAGGGCTTTTGACTTAAGACAATAGCTAGGCCTCGATGGATATTCAGCAATGTTATTAATAATATATTTTATTAATAATATATGGGTTTTATATAGCACTTTTCATGATGTCCTTCTTAATAGTAATCCTTAATTGAAACAATAACAAAGCACACCCCACCTGTGTTTTGGTAAAAAAAAATCTGAGGGATGGGATGTAGCCCCTCTAAAATGTAAGGCGAAAGCTATGTATACAATGACTGACCATCCATGATATAAAACTTCTAGTTTTAACCATGTGTTCAGGCTATACAGTGTTTGTTTACATTTACTTTGGTTACTAACATTAGAGTATAACAAGCTTATATTTGGGGATCTGATGGGGTGCGGCAGTTGAACTAAGCTCATGAGGCATTTATAAGTTATATTCTTCAAGAATCAATGGGTACATATTATTAATTCATGAGTGCAAATATTGGATGTAGCAACTAAGGATTCTAGCTTTAACGACATCCATTAAAACGGCATTGTGTAATATTGAAACTGTCAATAAAGGATCGCTAGTGTTAACATGCATTGACGTCAGTCGGTTATGAAAACGTAATTTATACTGAACAAATATATAAACGCAACATGCAATAAATTCAACGATTTTACTGAGTTACAGTTCATATAAGGAAATCAGTCAAATGAAATAAATTCAGTAGTCCCTAATCTATGGATTTCACATGACTGGGCAGGGGCGCCGCCATGGGTGGTCTGGGAGGGCATAGGCCCACCCACAGGGAAGCCAGGCCCAACCAATCAGAATGAGCTTTTCCCCACAAAAGGGAGTTATTACAGACAAAATACTCCTCCGTTTCATCAGCAGTCCGGGTGGCTGGTCTCAGACGATCCCGCAGGTGAAGAAGCCTGATATGAAGGTCCTGGGCTGGCGTGGTTACACATGGTCTGCTGCTGTGAGGCTGGTTGGACGTACTGCCAAATTCTCTAAAACGACATTATGGTAGATAAATGAAAATGCAATTTTCTGGAAACAGCTCTAGTGGACATTCTTCCAATCACCATGTCAATTGCATGCTCCCTTAACTTGAGACACATGATATTGTGTTGTATGAGAAAACAGCACATTTTAGAGTGGCCTTTCATTGTCCTCGGCACAAGGTGCATCTGTGTAATGATCATGCTGTTTAATCAGCTTCTTGATATGCCACACCTGTCAGATCGATTTGTGCACAACATCTGAGAGAAATAAGCTTTATATGTTGCGTTTGTATTTTTGTAAAGTATAATTATGTCTGTGTCGTGAAAATTTCTGACACCTGTTTGCTCTTGTCACACTGCCTGTGTATTGTTTCTGGCATGGATGCCTGCACACACAGACACATACACGTCCAGACCATCGTGGTCCCGCCATCCGTTCATTCTAATGACAGCCTAAATGACGGTCGGATGTGGCCGCGCATAGCGCCCATGTCATTGAGCACCATGTTAAACTTGTGGGCAGGTGGCCGCCCAGCTATTAGGTGTTACTTCACACGTTCACAAAGAACAGATAGCCTGGGAACACGAAACTATTTATAACAGTAACGATAGGTTAGAACGGTCTAATATAACTGTTCCAATTCAGTCTATTAGCGGTTAGCAAACGGGCACAAGGCTTGTTTTTCTTCGGAGGCCAAAAAAGAGATGGTACGGTGGACATTCTTGTCTGTCTTGGACTACAGAGATGTTATTTATACGCAGACTTCAAGGAATACGCTGAAGGCACTTGATTCCGTGAGTCATGTGGCCCTTAGGTTTATTACTAACAAAAAGCGTCTGACACACCACTGTGATCTCTATAGTGATTTTATCAAGGCACAAGGCGAGACACAGATGCAGACACATGAGGCAGATGGTTGTTTTTGTTTAATACATTGTTTAATAATCCGAAGGGGTAGGCTAGAGAATGGTTGTGGACAGGCAAAAAGGTCAAAACCAGATCAGAGTCCAGGAGGTACTGAGTGGCAGACAGGCTCGTGATCAAGGCAGGCAGAATGGTCAGGCAAGCGGGTACAGAATCCAGAAACAGGCAAGGGTCAAAACCGGGAGGACTAGAAAAAGGAGACTAAACATACAAGACGAACTGGCACAGAGAGACAGGAAACACAAGGATAAATACACAGGGGAACAGGTGAAACAGATCAGGGTGTGACAGCTTTGGCTGGTCTTCCTTGGCTCTACATAGTCTTAAACAGTGGTATACTCTGATATACAAGGCCCTTTTGGGAAAACTGCCACTTTATCTCTGTTCTTCTTTGATAATGTCTGAAAATAAATACCAGTTACGATCTCATTCCTACTTACTTTTAATAGTTCCAAAAATCAGAATGGATCATATGGATCATAGCCTATACAGTTGTTTTTTGACGTTCTCTCCATCTGTAACGCATTAGCTAAGTTAGCGCCGGCGCTAGTCCACCTCTGTAAACGCCATTGGCAGCAGTTACCGCTCGCCTGTCTAATGCTCCCTGATGTTATCCCCAATGATACGTTAGCATAATATACTAGTGTAATCAGCCTTAGTTGCCTGTGATTTGGGCTAATGAGCGTAGCGTGCCGTGTGGAGAGGTGCGGGAGGTGTGATATCTGGAGAGCTCGTCAGTGAATCAGAGACAGTTTTCTGTGGCATCCCGCACCACTGCAGCTCAGAGAAAGAGGGAAGAGGAGAGAGAGAGAGACAGAGAGAGGTAGTGAGAGCGAAAGGGTTGGGGGAGAAGAAGAGATTGAGAAGATGGGAGGTGTAGAGATAGAGACTGAGGTAATGAAGCCGGAGGTGACAGAGAAAGCAAGAGAGGAAGAGAGCGAGGGGGGAGTGCGAAGGTTAGCGTGAGAGATCCATCCAAGTAAGCAGAAGGAGGGAGACTGACGGTTTGAAAAAGAGTGTAATACCCAGGGACTCTTCAGGAGAAGAGTTGAGAAAGATAATCAAAAGTTATTTTAAAAATATATATATTTTTCTTATGGGGTGATGTTTTCCCATCTATCTAATCTCTCGCCTCACACCTGTCTGTTGAGTTGAGACCACACAGATACACAGGAGGGAATTCTTCAGAGGGAAGACACACACACAAACACGCAGTGTCCTGGGGAGGATGGTGAACCAGCAGTAGGTTTTTATCTCTGTTCCAGTTTACTGCTCACACCATTACACACACAGAGACCCCTGGGCACCCTGTACTGTTTCACTACTACACTACAGATTGTTGTGCTCTCCCGCTGTGCAATGGGCCAGAGTTGCAGCTGAGCCTCTTAACACACATCAGCGGTTCAGCAGCTCTGTCCGAAACTTCCAACTATGTTGTCTCAACGCTGAGCAGCTAGCAGTGCTACGTTGAGAGGTGTGCGTGTGAGCCTGTGCACGCAGGCATTTGCAGTTGTGTGTGTCCCTGCATTTATAAACCGTAGCAGTCAAAAGTTTGGACACACCTACTCATTCCAGGGTTTTTGTTTCTTTTTACTGTTTTTGGGATTCTATATGTGTTATTTCATAGTTTTTATTCTACAATGTAGAAAATAGTAAAAATAAAGAAAAACCCTTGAATTAGTAGGTGTGTCCAAACATTTGCCTGGTACTGTGTGTGTGTGTGTGTGTGTGTGTGTGTATATTGATCCTGTCAAGACCCTAGCGTCCACATGCTCCCATTGGCACTACACAGAAAACCTCCCTCTGTGTACGCATGCACGGACACACACACACACACACCACCCCTTTATGCCCAAATTAGAACACACACAGTCCTTATCATCTGTTCATTCCAAGCCATTGCATAGCTGCTCCCTGCTTTATTTAAAGTGAAGTGCTCAGTTAACGCAGAATGTAATGAGAAGAAACAAGTCTCTCTGTCCCTCTCTTCCTCTCTCTGCCACTCAGAGGCATCGGCATGGAAATGCCGTCTTGGACGAGGGCACCTGCTAATTATGTTGTGGGCTGACTTCTCTTCCACTTGTCAAAGAGCAAAGCAAACCGTACTGTAGTGCACCTCTCCTGTGAGGGTGTCCGCTCTCCAAGTAACAACATTATCGTAATACCTCTTTGTGTTTCTGTGTTTGTTTTCTACAAAAAAGGTGATGTTTGCATGACATAGCACTCTGTTGTTGACAATCAAATTATATCTCTCCCTCTTTCTCTCTCCTTGAAAAGGGAGGAAATTGCTTGTTTAACTGACGTGTGTGGGTTGGGGTGGGGGGCTCCATCTGTTCCCTACACAGTGGAAAACATGTCTGGGAGCGGGGGCGCTCCCATCCGCAGCTGCTCCGGAGCCCTCTACCACCCCACCACGGCCCTGCTAGAGCCGAGGGAGGGAGGGAGATGGAGGGACTGAGTAGATGGTGTGTGTGAAGGATAGCGAGAAAGGGAATAGAAAAGGGATAAAGAGAGATAGGGGTTTTGTGTTTGCATGAGAGAGATAAGGAGAGAGAGAAAGATAGCTGGTCCCAAATCTCTCCCTACTTCTCCACTTTCGCCCTAACACCTTGATGTTAACGTTTCTGAATGTTCTAGATAGGTTTCCCCTTACAGATCTGCAAAACATTGAAGGGTAAGGGTCAAGGGGAGGAGTATAAATAGAATTGGGCCCAGCAGAAAGAAACTAGGCTGGGTCCCTGGGAGCTAGTATGTGCTGCAAGGATAGCCTAGCTGTGCTAACTGGCAGTGTGGTAGTAATATGGTTTCAAGTGGCTGGCTGAGACAGAGAGGAACAAAGATCAGCTTTGATCAAAGCCACAGTGACGCGAAAGACTGGCCCTTTCTTCAATTATATTTTCTTACCTCTTGCAGATATAGTAACATGTGCACACACACACATAGCACATAAATAATAACCCTCTCCCCCTACACACATACTCACAAGCACACACACACACACCCTACTTTAATAATACCCTTTAATGATATCATGGAAAATGGGCAAAAGAAAATGGGCCATTCCACTCCCCAGCGCTACGCACCTTCAAATGGCCCTTCATTGGTGAACAGGACATGCAGAGCACAGTGTGTGTTTGGATCTAAGTAACCCCAGTGGATTGGATTAACCCAGTGGTGATGCTTCGATATGCAACACTATATGGATCCTCAATGCTTCAATATGCAACACTATATGGATCCTCAATGCTTCGATATGCAACACTAAATGGATCCTCAATGCTTCAATATGCAACACTATATGGATCCTCAATGCTTCGATATGCAACACTAAATGGATCCTCAATGCTTCGATATGCAACACTATATGGATCCTCAATGCTTCAATATGCAACACTATATGGATCCTCAATGCTTCGATATGCAACACTATATGGATCCTCAATGCTTCGATATGCAACACTATATGGATCCTCAATGCTTCGATATGCAACACTATATGGATCCTCAATGCTTCGATATGCAACACTAAATGGATCCTCAATGCTTCGATATGCAACACTATATGGATCCTCAATGCTTTGATATGCAACACTAAATGGATCCTCAATGCTTCGATATGCAACACTAACTGGATCCTCAGAAAAAATGCTGTAGATCATCCTAGTAATCAATTAATATGTAAAGCTAATGCTTTTCCTATGCAATTTTATATAAATCCTCAGAAATTAGCAGATATGTAATGATATATAGGTCATCATAGTAATGCTATGTAAACCTTCATAGAAATTCTTTAATATAAAATTGTAATTAGATACTCAGACATGATTGAAATGTATTTTTCACCTTTATTTAACCAGGTAGGCTAGTTCTCCTTTACAACTGCGACCTGGCCCAGATAAAGCAAAGCAGTGCAACACAAACAACAACACAGAGTTTCACATAGAATAAACAAACATACAGTCAATAATACAGTAGAAAAAGTCTATATACAGTGTGTGCAAATGAGGTAGGATAACGGAGGTAAGGCAATAAATAAGCCATAGTGGCGAAATAAATAACAATATAGCAATTAAACACTGGATTGATAGATGTGCAGAAGATGAGTGTACAAGTAGAGATACTGGGGTGCAAAGGAGCAAAAATAAATAAAATAGATAACAGTATGGGGATGAGGTAGTTGGATGGGCTATTTACAGATACGCTATGTACAGGCGCAGTGATCTATGAGCTGCTCTAACAGCTGGTGCTGGTGAGGGAGATATGAGTCTCCAGCTTCAGTGATTTTTGCAGTTCGTTCCAGTCATTGGCAGCAGAGAACTGGAAGGAAAGGCGGCCGAAGGAGGAACTGGCTTTGGGGGTGACCAGTGAAATATACCTGCTGGAGCGCGTGCTACGGAGCGTGTGCTACTAAGCAATTCTACATAGTTTCTCATAGAAATGTAATGCTCTAAGGATCGTCATAGAATTGGTTTGATATGTAATGTGATCTGTGCATAGGTTGCATGCCATGCAGTCTTGTGTAGTGGCAGCAGTTCATTTTGGATGCAGACACATGCCTCATCATGTGGTCTCCTTATGAAGGAAATGTATGTGATGAATTTGGCTGGAATGTGCTGTATATTGATAAGCACGTCTGCCCATGCCAAAGACAGTGGGAAAACAAGAATTCAGTGTTTGTTGTCTGCTTGAATTTGCCTATTGTCAGGTATTTTTTGCAGTAAACCGCTGTTTGTGTGCACATGTTTGGCTGAGTGTGTGTATGGGTATGTATGTCTGTGTGTGTGTGTTTGCATTTTCAGTATTGTATTTCCCCCAATATGTGCGTCCATTCGTGGCCAACTACAGCCGCGTGCTTCATTCAGAATGGGCTAAGCGCTGCCAAAGAGGGCAAATTAAGACAAATGAAGAGAAGCGCATATTTATCCACATTCCCCCAGAATCCCTGTCTCTTTTCCACTTTATCCTGGCAGGAAATATTACAAAGCCTCAACATTGAGGCACTAGAGCTATAATGAAAAGCACATAAGCGTGGAAGGCTTCGCCTACTTTTGTGTTGATGGCAATTAATTTTCTAGCGGCCGCGATCGCTAATGCTAGCCGCCGGTGCATGGGACACATCCTATAAATGTGAATATATGTCCCCCATCCAACATCCATCTACACTCCCACTCGCTGGCGTGTACAACTGCGTCTTACGGCCCCGTGTTGCTACTCACTTTCCCCGGCTGAGAGGGAGTGAAGTTCAGAGTGATGGATAGGCAGCATGGGCTTGCTTTGATTCTTTGAAAATAACACAATCATATGCTACGTTCACCTATCAGGGATAGTAAGATACAGAGAGTGATGGAAAAGAGAAAGGGTGGGGGAAAAAAGAGGGGCGGCTTGACAGCCTCTAAATTGAGCTTGGCAGATCTGAAGTACCGGGCTCCTTCTGATGGGCTCCTTCTGTGTGTCTCAGAGTGTGTCTCAGTGTGTGTGTGTTACTCCTCTTTGGTTGTTCGGTGGCACGGGAGTGAACGAAGGAAGGGAAAGGAGGAAAGGGAGGAGGGTTAGGTCGCATTTTACATTGACAGCCCTCTTTTTTTTCATCTCCCTCTCTTTTTCTCTCACCGCCTCAGCCAACTGGGAGAAGAGCCAGGGAGAGAGGTAAAGGGAGAGAGAAAAAGAGAAAATTAAGTGATTTGTGGAAGTATTGATCTCTGAGCCACGGTTATTGATTAGAGCGTGGAGAGAGACGGAGGGGAGGAGAGTGATGGAGAGCTTTGTCTGAAAGAGGAGCGGGGGGTGGGGGGGTGCCGTGACTGTCTACTGGGGCCCAAGGGCTGCTTTATAGGGGGCTCTTTATAGGGCACCAAATTAGGGCACTCACAGGTAGGCGGGACAGTCAATTCTTATAGGGCAATTTTATGGACCTGCTTTTTTCTATTTCATTACCAAGAATTCATCTCTTCTTTCTGTTTGTGGTAAACTACCAGGGTAGGATAGAGGTTTGGCACTGTAAAATTCCATTATCAAATCTCTCAAGTCATTTCAAATGGCAACATCTCACATCCAGCACCATTTTCACAGTCCTCTTTCTCAAACAAACTAAGTAAAAGCCACAGTGAAACAACACAAACCCTACAAGGTTGAGCATCTTCCGTACAAGGTTGAGCATCTTCTGTCTTCAAACCACCTTAAAGTTTGCCTGATCTCACGATAGCTCTCATTCTGTTTCACTTCAAACCGAATGGTAAGTGTAGCAGGGCTACCTTGAAATTCCCCCTCTATCTAAAAATCCTCCTTCTATCCTGTTCTATCCCAATGGTGATTAGGAAGAGCATGGAGAAGCATATGTGGGACTTTTCTCCTTTTATCCAGTGAAACCATTTTTGCACCAGATAGAGCTACTGGCACACACACACTTACTCACTCACTCCCCCAGGTTCCTCATAGTACAGAGTAAAGCCATCTGCCACTGGCTTGGGCCTTCTCTAGGAAGGACCCCTGAAGTCCCTGAAGCCAGCATGGACCCCTGAAGCCAGCATGGAGAAGCAGTTTCCTCCTCCACCCCTGTCTTTGTAGGAAACTGAAGGGAACTGCAGAGCCATGGTGGAGATGAGGCTGTTTCTGGAGATGGGAGAATGCCTTTGGTCCCCATACATTGACACACTGACTGAGAGGCAGATTCCTCCTCAGTCTTTTCTCTTCAACATCCTCTCTCTATTTTCTATCGTGTAAAATAGAAAGCTTGATGATGAAACACTAGGGGAAGAGACGGAGAGAGAGATGGTACGAGAGCACAAGAGCAAATGTTAAGGGATGAGGCTGTGGATCTCACCGTAAGCAAAAACCCTCAAGCAACACGACAACGTGTGTTTGTAAAAAGATACACACCAAACCTGGGGGAGTTATTTGGGAGGGCTTGGAAGTTATGTTCAGATGGTGAGAGGGAAAGAGAGAGCACTCCTCTCCAACAACTCGGTGGAATAGTTGAATAATTGAATCTCGCGCAGCAGTGCATGTGGCATGTGTGTGTAGCTGGCAGGCGCCGGTGATATAGTCATGTATATTGCAGGAAGTTGTCATCTTTTTAGAGCCGCGCTGCTCTCCACTTTCCTTTGTGGCGGAGATGAAGGGTGACAGGATAGGGGCCACATCTCCATTATTTAAACTGGGGGCCAGTGCCCATCCATTCTGACTCTCACTCTCTCTCTCGCTCTCTGAGGTGTCCATGAGGAACACGTCCTCCCAAATCCCACTCTTCCTTCCTCTCTTTCTCTCTCACTTACTGCTCTCTCACACATTCTCTTCCTCTCCCTCTCTCCAATTATATGCCTCTGTCTTTCTCTCCCTTATTGTTCAGTTTATCTCCTCCTCTGCCTCCAAGTATATATCTCCCTTTTTCACTCTCGATCTCCCTCTCTCCCACTCTTCTCTCTTTCTCTCACTGACACACAACGGTGCAAAGTATCCCGGCTGCCTCATTTTGATGAAGAGTTATCACCGATGGTGTTTGATCCCTCTGATACTACACTGTACTTTGTCACCATGAGCGTGACAGAACAGATGTCACAAGGTTCCATATTTCGGGCCTGATTTACCGTACCATTTGTTTGCACCTGTTATTATCAAAAGGGAATATAACATTAAAGTGTAGAGTGAAAGGGTAAATACATTTAGTTAGATTTTGCTCAATTCGTACTCCCACTTGAAAATAAATTGTGCAAAATTGTGTGCTGGTGCAGTACGCCTGGTAAATTTGACCCCATGGAATATTGGTCATAACAGGTCATATCAGTTTTTATGACTGCATATGACATTTTATGTCATGCTTATGACAGCCTTACGGGGGGGGTTATGATGATAGAGTAGACTGTTTGAAACACTGAGAGAAAACAAGCCTAAGGTTAATTTTACGCTCCTATTTATACTGAACAAAAATATAAACGCAACATGTAAAGTGTTGGTTCCATGTTTCATGAGATCCCAGAAATGTTCCATACGCACAAAAAGCTTATTTCTCTTCAATTTTGTCCACAAACTTGTTCACATCCCTTTTAGTGAGCATTTCTCCTTTGCCAAGATAATCCATCCACCTGACAGGTGTGGCATATCAAGAAGCTGATTAAACAGCATGATCATTACACAGGTGCACCTTGTGCTGGGGTCAATAAAAGGCCATTGTAAAATGTGTTGTGTTTTGTCACACAACACAATGCCACAAGTTTTGAGGGAGCGTGCAATTGGCATGCAGACTGCAGGAATGCCCACCAGAGCTGTTGCCAGAGAATTGAATGTTAATTTCTATACCATAAGCCACCTACAACGTTGTTTACGAGAATTTGGCAGTACGTCCAACCGGCCTCACAACCGCAGACCACGTGTAACCACGCCAACCCAGTACCTCCACATCTGGCTTCTTCATCTCCGGGATCGTCTAAGACCAGCCACCCTGACAGCTGATGAAACTGAGGAGTATTTCTGTCTGTAATAAGGCCGTTTTGTGGGCAAAAACGAATTCCGATTGGCTGGACCTGGTTCCCCAGTGAGTGGCCCTGGCTCTCTAGTGGGTGGGTCTATGCCCTCCCAGGCTCACCCATGGCTGTGCCCCTTGCCCAGTCATGTGAAATCCATAGATTAGAGCCTACTAAATGTGTTTAAATTGACTGATTTCCTTTTATATGAACTTTAACTCAGTAAAATCTTTGAAATTGTAGCATGTTGCGTTCATATTTTTGTTCAGTATAGTTGTATAGTCTTTTCTCTCGCTCTTTCTCGGGCTCCCTTTAACCTCTCACCATCTTCCCTTGCTCTCTGTCTTTATCTCTTTCAATTCTGTCCATCTGGTCTTGTGCACTCTCTCTCCGTCCTCTCTCCCTCCATCTCCCCTCCCTCTCTCTGTCTGGGTCTGGGAAACTGTGTGGGAGTGTTTGTTGTGCTGCAGTGTGTGTTTGTGTGATAAGTTATAAGTTGATGCAGGTGTAAGCCAGGTCAGCTACCCCGGCACAGCTCAGGAAGCTCAATGAGCGGGAGGGGAATTGATTGGCCTTTTATACGTGGAAATGAGAAAATACAAGCACACACACACACACACACAGTCCAGAAGGGGAATGAAAAAGGTAATAGACCTTGCTCGTTGAAATAATGTCGTAGAAAGGAGGGCAAGAAAGTTTTTGAAAAGTATGAATGTCTGTTTTTTTCGTATACTCCCCCTTCTTCGTGAGCAGATGTTTACTCGCTCGCTATGCTTTGTATAATTGCGGCGCAATCAATAATTGACCGCATCAGTCCCCTGGGAGCTTGTCAGTAAAAGATCAATGGAAGTTTTAGGCAGATGTATTTTACAGGCGTGGAGCACAAAGACAATGTTCATCTGCATTTCTCCCGGACCTTCTGGTGCGTTGCTGTAAATCATGTTATCGTTGAGGCGGCAGACCGACACACAAGTTTGCCGTACTATGAATCAGTTGCCTACCTGAGTGCATCGTTTTCAGCCCTTGACGTAACATCTAGGCCCGGAGAAGATATTGCATTTAACCTTAGCGTTTGTCAACAAAATTTGATTTTCCGAATGTCCCGTGTGCTCCCTCTCCAGCATCTAGGTCACCAGGCTGCTCGTTAGGGCGCACACCTTTCACCAGCGTTACGAGCATAATGACACTCACTTGGACTCACATCACCTCCTTGATTACCTGCCCTTTATATGTCACTTCTTTTGGTTTCTTCCCCAGCAAATTGTTGCTGTTTCATGTCGGTGCGCTGTTTGTGTTTCTTGTTTTGTTCATTTATTTATGAAATGTATTCACTCCCTGAACTTGCTTCCCGACTCTCAGCGTACATCCTTACACAAAATGAGATTCTTCTAGCCCAAAAGGGAATCTAGGAATCTTCTTTACAGGCCAGGAGAGCAACCCAATAGAGAACCTGTGGTTACTCTCCATCGACTCCACTCAGAGAAAAGGGAAAGGGATATGAACATTCTGAGACAGCCAAGAGTGCTTCATTGAGGACTACCTCCAGCAAATAAGCAGCACAAACAAGGGATACTTTTCAGCTTGCAAAAGGAAAGGTAAAGATCATGTGCACTACATCTGTGAGAGAGCCAACGACTTCAGAGGAAAGGGTGAATGCACTGCAGAAACAACCATAGCAAACAGCTGTAAGAGCTACATCTGTTTTCACCTTTGTCATCAGTGTTAGTTTTCAAGGGGTCATTGTGCAGAAACAACTGTGCCACAATGGTCAAAACACAGAGAATGTGATTAATCGCATCTATCACACATTGATGCATTTCGTAGAGACGTGGATAGGTCAACACTGCACCACAACTGAGGTGCTTTTGAAGGCAACACAGTGGGCCAAAGAAGAGGGTCATCCCAATGTGTCTGATAGTTGTTTCTACCTGACACCAAAGGATGTGTGGAACATCCAAAGCTCTCTAGCCTCCGCCACCAGGCTTGATGAAAGGGAAAGGGGGGTACCTAGTCAGTTGTTCAACTGAATGCCTTCAACTGAAATGTGTCAGATTTTCGACCTTGCAACCTTCCGGTTACAAGTGGGCCAAGTGGGCCACCTTCCGGTTAAAAGTCCACCTGCAGCCCCTAAAAATTACAGCATCAGCGTTGACAGACTAGTCAAGTCTGACCTTCAACAGGAGGTCATTTTCTACCAACCACTGTTCCACTCCACCAAACAAACACTAATAATTGTACTGCAAAGGGATTGGCAGAGGGAGCAACTTGCCAAAGATAGAAACATTATGGTTTTTCTGGATGCAACCTACAAAGTAATCACAGCTTACGGTTACACATTTTATGCATTAATCAATTGTATTTACTTACATTCAAATATAAATTGCAATTCTGTATCCTGTTTACTACTTCAATTAAAATTCCTTTAAAATTCAAGAATTTAATTGGAATTGAAAACATTCTCAATTTAATTCTGAATTGACCACGAACCTGCTATTATTGATATACTATGCATTTAGGCTATGCATTTAGGTTATGCATTTAGGCTATGCATTTAGGCTATGCACAGATGGATGGTCATGAGAGACTGAGGCCATATTGACAGGAATACTGTTGTCCAATCAATGAAGAATTGGACAACAGTAAGATCACACAATCTTCATAGCTTGTTTAAAGTTATAGCATGTAGTTTTGTCCGTTGCTGCCCTCTATAGCAACACTATACATTTTTACACAATACATTTTCTAATAGCGGCAAATCTGGAAACATACAAAAAGTACAAATGGTGCATAAAGTCCAATGCATTCTGGTCCGTTAACTCTAGAACTGCTGGACCTCAAGGGACCCCCCCTTAAAACTAATGAGCAGTCATTCTGACTGCAATATTCTAACAGTGTAATTAATACATTTCATATATGCTATCTCAAAAGTAATCATTTGGTTGCATTTATGATTGCCTTGGGTAACATTAGAATAAGATTTTTATTTCAATAGCACTTTCATTAGGTTGTTACTGCTTGTTATACAGTACCAGTCAAAAGTTTGGACACCTACTCATTAAAGGGCTTTTCTTTAGTTTGACAATTTTCTACGTTGTAGAATAATAGTGAAAACATCAAAACATTTTATATTTGCAAAGAGAAACGACAGTGTGTTACAGGGGAAAGATGGAGTGCAGGCCAGGGGAATCTCAAATGGGTTGCAGGAAACCAGGTGAGGAGGCGGAAGCTGTAGCGAGAGGGGTTGGGACAGGGTAAGCAGGTCCGGAGGGGAATCCAAGGGAGCAGTAGAGTGGGGAATCCAGGGCAGAGTAGCAGGATGAGGAGACATGGGACTGGAGACAGGGACCATAGTCAGAGGGGGCAGAACTGTAGCGGAGAGGAAAACCGTGTCAGGCAACGCACAACAGGATAACAGGATCTAAATAGTAACAAACAGCTAGAAATGTAGACTGACTGAGCAGAGATTAAGAGCTGGCAGTGTGGAAGTGGCAGGACTGAGTATTTGTAGAGGTCTTGATTATGAAACAGGTTGCAGCTGGTGGGGATCTGCACTGACTCCATCACACCTGTCTCCGCCCACACAATCACACACACAGAGAGAGAGAGGGAGAAAGAGAGCACTGGGGAGTGGTGGCAGGCCAAGGAGACACAGGATGAGCAGTAGAGGGTGTGGCAGGAGCGGATGTAACTCTTAGTGGGACTATCATTTGTTTTTCAATAGGACATTAACCTCTCTGCGCACGGATCCCGCTAGCGTGATCGTTTTCAGAGCAAACATAACGCGGCAAATTCAAAATAAAAATTCTTAATATTTAACTTCCTTCGATATACAAGTGTTGCATAGCCATCAAAAGCTCTGCTTCTTGGCAATATCACTGCGTTGTCAGATTTTCAAAAGGCTTTACGGCGAAAGCACTACATTTGATTGTTTGAGGCTAGTACCTCACATATTTTCCACATTAGCATAAATTCATATCCAGCTCGGTTCTCAAAATGTCCATATCACAGCTAATATAAATCGCTTACCTTTCAAATAACTTCTGCTGAGGTCTTCCCAAGTGTCCAAACAAGAGAATCCATGGTTCTTTTGTTAGAAAAAGTAATTCACTATATCCATAAATCTCCGTTTTGTTGGCACGTTATGTTCAGCTACTCCACCAAGCATTGTCAGTCTACTCGCCCGTTTTACAGTGAAGGGATTGCGTTCAAGTTATACCTCTCATCTTTTCACAAACAAATCAAATATCATTAATAATGCATCCTTATGTATTCTTTTATGAATAATAGCGATCATATTTTACACAGATGGTAACTGAAACGTTATAAAAGGAAAAGAAAGCTGGGCGCGCTCACGTTCTCGTGAACGTGCACGGTTGTTTACATTTTTCCCTTCCTGTAGTCTTTCTTCTTCTATAAGGATCTCCTCAGGGCTTTTTCCTCCAGACACTTTCCAGAGACTGTTGACATCCAGTGGAAGCCATAGGTACTGCAACCTGTGTCCTATTCCCCATTGATTTCTATTACCAGGGCTTCAAAGTGAGAGGAGAGCAACAGAAAAAGTAATTCCGGACAGAAATTTCTCGGGTTTTTGCCTGCTATATCTGTTCTGATATACCCACAGACTATATCTTAATGGTTTTAGACACTTCAGAGTGTTTCCTATCCAATAGTACTAATTATGTGAATATCCTAGTTTCTGGCCCTGAGTGGCGGGCATTTAACTTTGGGCACGTCAGACAGGGGAAAATTCGGAAAATGGGGACCCTAGCTGTAACAGGTTAACCCAACACACCTCCAGGCTGTTTAAGGGCTATTTGACCAAGAAGCAGAGTGATGGTGCTACATCAGATGACCTGGCCTCCTCATTCACCCGACCTCAACCCAATTGAGATGGTTTCGAATGAGTTAAACCGCAGAGTGAAGGAAAAGCAGCCAACAAGTGCTCAGCATATGTGGGAACTCCTTCAAGACTGTTGGAAAAGCATTCCAAGCTGGTTGAGAGAATGCCAAGAGTGTGCAAAGCTGTCATCAACTCAAAGGGTGGCTACTTTGAAGAATCTAAGAATTTTTAGCATTGTTTTGGCTACTACATGATTCCATATGTGTTATTTCACATTTTTGATGTCTCCACTGTTATTCTACAATGTAGAAAATAGTACAAATAAAGAAAAATCCTGGAATGAGTAGTGTGTCCAAACTTTTGACTGGTACTGTAAATATGAAAGCAGTCAAAAATGAAAGCAGTCAAAAATAGTCAATTACTGTTTAATTGTGTGCGTATTCACGCAATGGCATCAGTTGGATTTAATTTATCCCTTGTCCAAACAGTTGAAATAAATCTTCGTAACTTTCACTTGCTTGACACACTTTGACATACCTTTATTTGGTTGCAGTGCTTAATAGTCTCCGGTTCTCTATTTATTGTGTCCCCATTGTCTTGTCATTCTTCAGGGGAGAAGAATGCCAGTCTTGTTTTCTTTACAAGTAACTTGTTTGCCAATGACGGTCAAGTGACAATTGTCCATAGTGACATGTCTCCCTTTGCCAATGTAAAGTTCCAGAAGCCTCATCACCACATACTCCGACACTCGCTCACCTGCTGCCCGGTGTGGAGCTTTTTCCAAATATTGAAGGCCGTTTAGCATGTACAATTACGCACACCCTCACTGTGTAGCCTACTCCAAGTGGGCCAGAGTAGACTGATGTTGTTTGTTGTTGGACTGATATAGGGTACATAACATTTTGAGATTAGAATTAGAACAGATCGAAACAATAGAAGAGTCTGCCCGGTTCTTCATTCACAATTGGTGATTATGTTCTTCTTGCTCATCAACTCACCCATTCACTCCCTTTCTCATACTTTACTGCATTTATTTCATCTGTCATACAGTATTTGTGAAATTAGTTTTGGTATAGTGTAGGTTTAGGTTCACTTTCGAAGTTGGGCACTGCACTTTCAACTGTTGGGAGAAGGAAAACCATAAAAAAAATGACATGCCCTCCTAAAACTGGTTTTAACTCCAATAAAATTCTAACACAGACAGTGTGTTATATAGACTTATTTAGGAAAATACAGAGGGGGGCATGACTTTAATAATGGCAGAGTAATAAAAAAATGACTGTTTTAGCGGTTGTAGTGTTAACTAAATGTATATTAGTGAAAGATGATCACTGGATAAGTAATGTTCTGGTGTAAGGCAACAGCGCCAATCCAAACGGTGCTGTCCTTCAAATTAGATGTTACCTTAAGATCTTGGGTGAGTCAAATGTCTTTTCTGGATTCCTTCCATCCTATTATATTCTTCTTAAAAGGTATTGGAGGGATAAGATCTGAGGTCCCACCCTTTGGAACTTGACCCCCAATGTGAGAACAGAAGAGAGGCGAGAAGAGGGTGCAAGAAATTAAGGAAAATCTTTTGAGATTCACCCCTAGATTCGCTTTTAGCCCTAGTCCATTCAAAATTCAGCACATCCCCCTCCCTTTTCCCTCCGTTTGAGTGAGCCCTCTGATGATGTTTCAATAGCGTTTCAGCAAGAGAGCCCTCCTTTGTTACCTAATAATCCTGTTTCCTAATTTGTAATATATGATTGCCTTTGGTAAATTTCTCCCTTTACATCCATACAGACAGACTACATGGACAAAACCCAGCAGGGGGACATACATATACCAGTATCCGTGGTCAGAGAAAGAGGGCAGTCAAGACCGTTAACACCGACAATGTTTGTCAGGGTAAAACGAAGGAGAAACGGACTAAGAAAATAGTATTCCCTGCATGTGTTTATGAACACGCACACACCTTTTTGCACATATAAATGTGAGTGCAGGAATGTGGTAATGTACTGCACTTTGAATTAATAATGCCAGAGTGACTCGGCCTCTTTCATTTGTTTCCCACCTTATATGTAGTCAGACATATTATGGAGCTTTCCAGTTAACATACTGTCTGTACACATTTTTTGTGTGCATAGTTGTTAGGGTCATGCATTATATGTAATTTTCTTCTTGATGAAATTGAAAGCTGCCAGCATTGTATGCTGTGAAACAGGAGTGCCCAACCCATCTACCGCAGAGCAACTGTGTGTGCAAGCTTCATCTGCTCTGCTAAAGTATGTACAGTACATACAGGATTTTGTGCGAGAACTGTAAATCCAATGTCGGTGTTTATTGATGTACATGATTAATTAAACTATATATTCCCTAAACCTGACTCATTAAAGACATCAGACAATTATTTCAGTTTATTTTGTGCTGTAATATTTTCTCGCTTTCTGTCATGTACTGGTCCAACACATTGCTGAAATGGCTAAGCAGATGTCCTCCCAGACCAATGATTGTGTTATTGTATATCACTTTTGAGTAAACAGTTAGTACTGTGGTATATCACTATATAATTATATTGTTATTCATTGCATTATCATACATAGTACATTTACCTGAACTGTTGCACTCCAGCAAGCTTTCTATCTGGCTTGGCAAAAGGGACATTTATTTATTTGTATTTATTTAACCTTTATTTAACTAGGCAGCTACTTTAAAATCTATACATGTACTCGCCAACATCCTGATGTCCCTGCCTAGATCAGCAGCTTCAGCTGAAACAAAACAACGTTTAAAGTGGTAAAGTGAACATAAATAATAGTTATTGCAAACACTACAAAATACATGAATGGTGAGCTTCCCTGAATCCATCAAACTTCTATTTCACTAATTTCACATTTCAGTGAAAATCCTTAACAATACCCCCTGTGATCTTATTTGTTCTGTCTTTTCTGGTGAATTAAATTGAAATTGCAAACAAATTTCTATGGCTTGTTTAAAAAATTATCTATTTTTGCTAACATTTTATTAAAAATGTATTGGAGTGAGAATTTCTTTCTTTTGGGATATGTATACCGAGTATGTCCACATCAACATCAGACCATTTTATTATGTAAAAGTAAAAAAAAAATGTGATCCAAAACGTAATATAGTACACTTAATTTGGTTTTAATCCAGAGAGGTTAGAAAACGTATCTAGGTCCTCTGAGGCTGTGACACCTTTGTTTTTAACTTCTTAAGCCCTGGATTTCTAACACCTTGATATTATTGTTAGATCTGATTTCAACTGCTAACATTTCGATGGCAATAATAAATAGATAAGCCGATAGTAGACAACCTTGTTTTACTCCTCTTGACAGCTTAAAACTTTCTAAGAAGTAGCCATTATTTACTATTTTACACCTACTATATTGTTAACTTTAACCCATTTTATAAGAGATTCTCCAAAATTGAAATAGTCCAGGCATTCATATAAAAACTCCAGTCATACTTTAGCAAAAGCCTTTTCAAAGTCAGCTATGAATACCAGGCCTCGTTACCCACATTTTCCATAGTGTTCTATTGTTTCCAGTACTTGTCTTATATTTTCTCCAATGTATCGTCCATGTATAAAACCTGTCTGATTAGAATGAACAATATCCGACAATACCCTTTTAATTCTATGCTCTATGAATTTTTCTAGAATTTTTTGCATCACAACACACAAGTGTAAGTTATTTTTGGTAGCATTTCTATGTTGAAGGTGAAAAAACAATTTGGTGCATTTTCCCCCATATTCCATCCAGTTCGCTTTATTTTATAATATATTACACTTGATCTTTCTTGAATAAGTTCCTCCATTTCTTTTTGTTTTTCCTCAAACTTATTCTGAGCCTCTATGGTACAGTTTTTATTGCTATCTGTACTGTTAATCCTTCCATTTCCTTTGTTAATATGGACTCTTTCAGCCTAAATTGTTTTTGTATAGAGAACAGTACCGAATTGCATGGCCTCTAAAAGCACATTTAAAAGTGTCCTATACAGTAAGGGGATCTGCTGTACTTACAGTATGTTATGTCCGCAAAAGTCAGTTGTAAATTATAAAGAGACATGCTGTCACGCCCTGATCTGTTTCACCTGTTCCTGTAATTGTCTCCACCCCCTCCAGGTATTGCTTATTTTCCCCAGTGTATTTATCCCTGTATTTCCTGTCTCTCTGTGCCAGTTTGTCTTGAATGTTTAGTCAAGATCAGCAGCTTCACCTGAAACAAAACATTTAGTAAACTTACTTTTTACCCCTTTTTCTCCCCTTTTTCATGAAATTCATCCTAAATAAACATTATTGCAAATACCACAAAATAAATGAATGGTGAGCTTCCCTGAATCCATCAAACTTCTATTTCACTAATTTTACATTTCAGAGAAAATCCTTTACAATACCCTCCATGATCTTTTTAAAGAGTCTTGTTTGGCTTGAGGGCTTTGATGAGTGAATCCCTGCCTCATATAGCTGCGTACGGATCTTTGGCTTTTTACTCTTGGCCTAGCGCAGGTAAGCAATAGGCTATTTGCAGAGAGCTTCAATGGACTCCCACACCTCCTTGTCAACTCCCCTACACTAACCTTGTACCTGACAAATATGCATTCATAATAAATAATGATCCTCCATAATATCATCATCTTATCTGCCTCTTCATAACTTTCAATTGTATATGCCATATCTAGACTATAGCATACCAAAAGATAACACTTTAAATAATTAATCTGATTCATTCAATTCATTCAGGTGTGTCGTGAAAATTCAGGACTGAGAGAGACTTGGTCTTGGTCATTTCTTCAATCAATCATCTTTATTTAATATCGATTAATTATTGCAATAATGAGACCGTCAGCCCACCAGTCTTGACTGACTGTTAGGCTGAGACTAGCCTATACAGACGATGCACAGTTTTTATATAGCTCATACCAAGATTGCTTATTCAATCACTTCTAACCTTCCCATAAGCCACCTTGGTTATCCACATAGGATGGTCTTTTACTTAGTTTCCCAGTTTTGCTGTTGTTCTGGGATTGATTAGCACTTTTCGCACCAAAGTACGTTCATCTCTAGGAGACAGAACGCGTCTCCTTCCTGGGCGGTATGATGGCTGCGTGGTCCCATGGTGTTTATACTTGCATACTATTGTTTGTACAGATGAATGTGGTACCTTCAGGCGTTTGGAAATTGCTCCCAAGGATGAACCAGACTTGTGGAGGTTTTTTTCTGAGGTCTTGGCTGATTTCTTTTGATTTTCCCATGATGTCAAGCAAAGAGGCACTGAGTTTGAAGGTAGGCCTTGAAATACATCCACAGGTACACCCCCAATTGACTCAAATTATGTCAATTAGCCTATCAGAAGCTTTTAAAGCTATGACATTCTTTTCTGGACTTTTCCAAGCTGTTTAAAGGCACAGTCAACTTAGTCTATGTAAACTTCTGACCCAAAGGAATTGTGATTAAGTGAAATAATCTGTCTGGAAACAATTGTTGGAAAAATTACGTGTGTCATGCACAAATTAGATGTCCTAAATGACTTGCCAAAACTATAGTTTGTTAATCTTAGGGATTAGTGTGGCGCCCCACCTACGACAACATCCAGTAAAATGCAGAGTGCCAAATTCAAATTATAAAAATAGTAATATTAAACATTCATGAAAATCCAAGTGTTGCACACCATTCAAAACCTTAGAATCTTGGTAATCTCATAGCGTTGTCAGATTTCAAAAAGGCTTTATGGAGAAAGCATAGCATTTGATTGTCTGAGGACAGCGCCCCGCATACATATTCAATTAGCATAATAACATAACCAGCACGGGTGTCACAAAACTCAAAAATAGCTATAAAATAAATCACTTACCTTTGAAGATCTTCTTCTGATGGCAATCCAAAGGGTCCCAGCTACACAATAAATGGTCCTTTTGTTCGATAAAGTCCCTCTTTATATCCCAAAAGCTCTGTTTGGTTGGTGCGTTTTGTTCAGTAATCCACCGTTCCACTCGTTCAATATAGAAGACATAGAAAATGTAACAAAGTTACCTATAAACTTTGCCCAAACAACTCAAACAACGTTTCTAATCAATCCTCAGGTACCCTATTATGTATATAAACGATAATATTTCAGACGGAAAATAACCTGCTCAATAGAAAAGTAAAAAACCGAAGCACGCGCTCTCTGTCATGTGGGCAAATCAGTACAGGTCACCGTTTGATCCACTTGGAAAAACAGCTCTTACTCTTTGGTTTTTAAAAAAACAAGCCTGAAACCTTGTCTAAAGACTTTTGACATCTACTGGATGCCATAGGAACTGCAATCTGGGAGCTAAATCCCCCTGCTTTGAATAGCATGTCAAAAGAAAAAGTGTGACATCACAAAATCAACATTTTCGTATGGATTTTCGCCTGCCAAATCAGTTCTGTTATACTCATAGACATTATTTCAACAGTTTTAGAAACTTCAGAGTGTATTCTATCCAATACTACCATATGCATATCCTAGCTTCTGGGCCTGAGTAACAGGCAGTTTACTTTGGGCACGCCAGACTCTCAGAACTTCCGAATTCTTCCCTGAAGCCTACCATTAACAAGACATTTGTGGAGTGGTTGTCATCTCCTTGCGGGACAGACCAAGGCGCAGCGAGGCATCCAGTATACATGTTTATTAAAACGAAACGTAACTGGGCAAAATAACAAAATGAACGAAGATCGTAACTTAAACATAGACTGACAATACAAACAAAGCTATGCCTCAACAATAACCCACAAAACCTAAATGAAAACCCCAAACATATATATGGTTCCCAATTAGAGACAACGACACACAGCTGCCTCTAATTGGGAACCATTACCCCAACATAGAAATAGAACACCTAGAACTCAAAAACCCTACACCAAAAATGAAACCTAAACACGCCAGCCTCTGGCCTGGACCTGACAGTACCCCCCCCCCAAAGGCGCGGACTCCGACCGCCACCCAAAAGTCCATGGGGGGGTCTTCGGGTGGGTCTTTTGATCCCAGGTGGCGGCTCCGGTGCTGGCCGTGCTGGTCTGAAGTCACGCACCGGAGGCCCTGGGCCATTTGCAGGACTGGGGACCCTCACTGGCGGCCCCGGACAGGGGACCCTCACTGGCGGCCCCGGACAGGGGACCCTCACTGGCGGCCCCGGACAGGGACCCTCACTGGCGGCCCGGACTGGGGACCCTCACTGGCGGCCCGGACTGGGGACCTCACTGGCGGCCCGGACTGGGGACCCTCACTGGCGGCCCGGACTGGGGACCCTCACTGGCGGCCCCGGACTGGGGACCCTCACTGGCGGCTCCGGACAGGGGACCCTCACTGGCGGCTCCGGACTGGGGACCCACACTGGCGGACCTGGACAGGGGAAGCACACTGGCCCTCTGGTGCGGGGAGCAGGAACCGGCCGTACTGGGCTCATAACACGCACTCTGGTGCGGGGAGCAGGAACCGGAGACCAGGAGCGCTGAGCCGGCACCACCCTTCCAGGCTGCACACTCACCCTCCCCTGACAGATGAGTGGAGCTGGAATCTCTAGCTCCGGCCTATGAACGCAGCACTGGAGACACCGCGGCGCAAAACTGCATAGCACGGCGTCTTACCAGTGCGACGCTCTCCCCAACGCTCTCTCCACAAAGCATGAGGAGTTGGCTCAGGAGTCCCTCCTGAACCGGCCAACCTCCTCGTGTGCCCCCCCAAAAGTTTTTTGGGGCTGCCTTTCGGGCTTCCGTGCCAGGCGAGTTCCAATGAACTTTTCTCTCTCCCTGGAGCGACGATAATCCTCTGGCTGAGACCATGGTCCTTTTTCCCTCCAAAATCTCATCCCATGTCCAAGATCCCTTGCCATCCAAAATCTCCTCCCAAGTCCAATGTTCCCGAGTCTCTCGCTGCTTGGTCTTCTTATGGTGGGTTATTCTGTCACGATTTTCGGGACGGACAGACCAAGGCGCAGCGAGGCATCCAGTATACATGTTTATTAAAACGAAACGTAACTGGGCAAAATAACAAAATGAACGAAGATCGTAACTTAAACATAGACTATGCCTCAACAAGAACCCACAAAACCTAAATGAAAACCCCAAACATATATATGGTTCCCAATTAGAGACAACGACACACAGCTGCCTCTAATTGGGAACCATTACCCCAACATAGAAATAGAACACCTAGAACTCAAAAACCCTACACCAAAAATGAAACCTAAACACGCCAGCCTAAAACTCTCGCCTGGACGTGACAGTGGTTGAAAAACTAGTTTTAATGAGTCCAACATAAGTGTATGTAAACTTCCGACTTCAACTGTACATCACACAGAAATTGTGTGATGTTTACTCCCAGTATTATGTGTATTGATTTTCAGATGGCCAAACCTACAAAAAAAGATTGCAGTTTTGAAACTGCTGTAAAAGTGCAGTCGATTGTGGTATTTTGGACGCAGTAATTGCAGAATAACACATTGTTTTCTACTAACAATATGACTTAATTGCGAACTGTCTAGCATCCTCTAACAGCTAAGCAGTTCCTAGAGTTGTCTTTCTTGTAAATGTTGTCAACACTGTCATACCTAACTATCCCTTATCCAACATCAGTCCACACACCCCTCTCTCACCATTGAGAGCATGACATCATGTATTATGGATGATCTCTCTCCAAAACATAGTGAGCATTACAAGGACAAGGCATTACCTTCCATTAAAGCCACAAACTGGACATGCTCTCTCTCTCAAATGGGATGTTCTCCAGTGGGTAGAAAGAAATCCACCAGCATGTAATTTAAAGCTCCAACTCTAGCTCCTAAACCTAATTCTAACCCTAACACTAATTCTAACTTTAACCATAAAACCCCTAGAAATAGCATTTGAGCTTGTGGAGACCAACAAAAATGCCCCAGTTGGTCAATTTTTGTTTGTTTACTATTCTTGTGGGGACTTCACAAGTATAGTTAAACACATCCACACACACACACACGCACACACACACACACACACAATACACACACACATGCCTGTGGGGTGATCTGACAGCTAGAAGTAACCGTACAGCCATTGTTCACAGGCACTAGAGGAGAGAGGAGCATTGAAGAAGTCTTGACATGGTTTTCACATTACTGACCATGTGCTGTCAGACTCCATAGTTGCAGCTCTCATACTCGCACCCCCACACACACTGCACATACACACACAAAACGCACACATACTCTCTCTTTCGCTCTCTCTTTCTTTTCTTCCCCCTTCAACCAAAGAAAGACTAGCTCAGGTATCTGTCAGGCTCCAGTTCCTCAGGTGGTCTCACATTGGGAACGGAAGCCCTCGCCTGTCCTCTCTCACTGTAACACAGACACACACACTCACCTGTCAATGGGGAGGGGGTAGAGAAAGAGAGCTGGAAGCCTTAGACAGATGCTAGAACAGATGCCCCCCTCTCCTTCGACTTCGACACACACACACACACACACACACACACACACACACACACACACAACAGAGCTGTGTGTTTATATATGTGTGTGTGTGCGTGCATGAGTGTGTAGTGTACATGTGTGCGCCTGTGTGTGTGTGTTCAACAGCAAGTGAGAGCGAGACAGACAGCTGCCGGGCTAGTCCAAGTGAACATGCCCCCTCGCGTTTAGCACTGGCCTGGGAACCAGCGATAAGACGTAGCTGGGGGGATCGGTGGAGGTTGGACTGAATAGGAGAGGGGAGGGGGCATCCGAAAGGGCCGCGATGGGCATCAGACGCTCCGAACCAAGGAGACTCTTAAGGTCAGGGCCCTCTTAAGCTCAGCCAGGAATATGCTTTGTCCTCAGTCACTCTCATTGATTTCTATCCAAATCCACTACCTGTGAGAGCTACCTTCTGTTTTAGGCAGCTTTTGTGTAGTGGTATGGATGTGTGGCCACTGGCCAGATAAATTAATGCTCAAGGTACCAAGCGGACATCTATATTACAGGGGTCAATAAAGATGTAGATATGTGGTGGATATTGTATGTAGCTCCTGTATAGGGAGTAGTAACGAAGCTGTTTAACCCATGGATATATAGAGTAAACTAGTCGTTAACTCTGTTTTTTGTCAAGTGTCAACTGTTATGTAGCTAGGCCCTTTAACTTTCAGTAACGCCATTCTTGGAAGTGTTTTTGAACGGTCTGAAAAGTTGTACTCCCGTTGGCCATTGGGACATTTCCTCCCTCGCAAATAACATACTGCATTGCCCTTTTTCTCTATTTCTGTCAAATCAAACATTCAAATCAATTATAACCTGATTATTTGTATTTCTCCTCAGGTTGCAGAGGAATGCTATGCGGCTTCGGGTCAGTATGTGAACGTGATGCGGCTGACACCTCCAAAGCAGAGTGCGTCTGCAAGAAGATGGTGTGTCCGTCGGTTGTGGCGCCTGTGTGTGGCTCGGACTCCTCAACCTACTCCAACGAGTGTGAGCTGGAGAAGGCCCAGTGCAACACGCAGCGGCGCATCAGGGTGCTGCGCAAAGGACCCTGCGGTGAGTCTTGCTAGCTAGCACGTCATGCTAGATACAGTGCCTTCAGAAAGTATTCACACCCCTTTACTTTTTCCCCAAAAAATTGTGTTAGAGCCTGAATTAAAATGTATACAGTTTAGATGTTGTGTCACTGGCCTACACACAATACCACATAATGTCAAAGTGGAATTATGTTAAAATTATTTTTTACAAAAATAAAAAGCTGAAAAGTCTTGGGTCAATGAGTACCAGGGAGGTTTTTCAATGCCTCACAAAGAAGGGCACCTACTGGTAGATGGGTAAAAATAAACAGACATTGAATGTCTCTTTGAGCATGATGAAATTACTAATTACACTTTGGATGGTGTATCAATACACCCAGTCACTACAAAGATACAGGCGTCCTTCCTAACTCTGTTGCCGAAGAGGATAGAAACCACTCAGGGATTTCACCATGAGGCCAATGATGACTAAAACAGTTACAGAGTTGAATGTCTGTGATAGGAGAAAACTGAGGATGGATCAACATCATTGTAGTTACTCCACAATACTAACTGAGTGCCACTCTTCATATTTTCAAGCATGGTGGTACAGTAGCTGCATTTGCAAGGACTAGGGAGTTTTTCAGGATATAAATAAACAGAATAGAGCTAAGCACAGGCAAAATCCTAGTGGAAACCTGGTTCAGTCTGCTTTCCAATAGACACTGGGAGACAAATACACCTTTCAGCAGGACAATAACCTAAAATACAAGGCCGAATTTACACTGGAGTTGCTTACCAAGACGACATTGAATGTTCGTGAGTGGCCTAGTTAGTTGTGGCGTAAAATGGCTTGAAAAGCAATGATCAACAACCAACTTGACAGAGCTAGAAGAATTCTAAAAAGAATAATGGGCAAATATTGTACAATCCAGACGGGCAAAGCTCTTTTAGACTTACCCAGAATGAGTCACAGCTTTAATCGCTGCCAACGGGGATTCTAACATGTATTGACTCAAGGGTGTGTATACTTATGTAAATATTTCATATTCAATAAATTTGCAAACGTTACGTTTCACTTTGACATTATGGTGTATTGTGTGTAGATGGGTAATCCATTTTGAATTCAGGGTGTCACACAACAAAATGTGGAATAAGTCAAGGGGTATGAATACTTTCTGAAGGCACTGTGCTATTCAGCCTGTTTCAGTCCATTGGACTCCCGTTAGCTACTGGTCAGTGTTGTGTACTGACATGAAGTGTTGTCTTTACAGTACGATGAGATCAGCTAACTAGCATTATGCTAGCTACTGTTCCAGTCAGTCTTGTCTACTACTACTGTACCTGTCCCTTATGTATAGAGAGTCCTAGCTAGCATTATGGTACTATTCAGTCTGTTTCAGTCTTGTCTACTACTACTACTACTACTACTACTACTACTACTACACCTGTCCCTTATGTATATTAACCTTTATTTTACTAGGCAAGTCAGTTAAGAACAAATTATTATTTTCAATGACAGCCTAGGAACAGTGGGTTAACTGCCTGTTCAAGAGCAGAACGACAGATTTGTTCCTTGTCAGCACAGGGATGGACTAGTAACTAGTAACTAGTAACCTAGTTGGACTAGTAACCTTTCGGTTACTAGTCCAACGCTCTAACCACTAGGCTACACTGAAGCCCCAAATAGAGAGTTCTGTACCTCTGCAAGTAAAGAAACGGTTATTTCATCACATAGATACAGTATTATGACAGGATTTGAAGAAACTTGCCATAGGCCTATTAGAAACGCCATTATGTGTTTGAAGTTATACCAGCCACCAGATGACAAAATACCTCAACGCACGCTGTGTCTGTCTCCCACTGTCAAGAGCCAAAATATAATGACAGCAGTCTCCATTGAAGCCTATTTGTCTCATCGTAACCACCATTTGTTAGCATAGCAGCACCAGCCACTCCACTAGGGGTTTGCAGGGCTGAAAGCACAAAACAATACGCTACAATGGGCTTTGTGTCGTGTTTTTTTTTCTCTATGCTGTCGCTACAATGCTAATCCATCAGCTGATTGCTGTGCTGGCTAGTGGCTGGCTAATAGCAGGGCCTATGTGACTAAAGGGCTTGCCAGATAGAGGGAAGGAAACAGGAACAAAAAGAGAGAGCGAGAAAGAGAGGAAGGGAGGTAGAGAGGGATGGAGGTTACGAGGGGGAGGGAAGGGAGAGAAAGAGGGAGGGAGGGAACGGGAGAGAGAGGGATGGAGGGAAGATAGAGGGAGAGAGGGAGAGAAGGGAGAGCGAGACAGGGAGAGAAACAGAGAACTGATAAAGAAAGACAGAGATGGATAAAGAGAGAGAGAGATATGGATAAAGAGAGAGAGAGGTAATTACATGAGCTAGAGGAACAGGCCATATACAGCCATCAAAAGGCCCATAATTATCCAGACTTACCCGCTGGGAGCACAGTGGAGTTCTGGGTAAAGGGCGATGGTGGCCTGTGGGGTGTAACTTCCTCCTGATGAACAAGATCTGCATTGGGAGATTTCACGAAAATAAGAAAAGCTGCTTCTGTATTGATTATGACCAGTGAGGACTACGGTGTACAGGGCCCATATCCACAAAGTGTCTCAGAGTATGAGTGCTGATCTTCAACAGTGAAGAGGCGACTCCGGGATGCTGGCCTTCTAGGCAGAATTGCAAAGAAACAGCCATATCTCAGACTGGCCAATAAAAAGTACAAATAATATGGGCAAAAGAACACAGACACTGGACAGAGGAATTCTGCCTAGAAGGCCAGCATCCTGGAGTCGCCTCTTCACTGTTTACGTTGAGACTGGTGTTTTGCTGGTCCTATTTAATGAAGCTGCCAGTTGAGGACTTGTGAGGCGTCTGTTTCTCAAACTACAGTAGACACTCTAATGTACTTGTCCTCTTGCTCCGTTGTGCACCGGGGCCTCCCACTTCTATTTCTATTCTGTTTAGAGACAGTTTGCGCTGTTCTGTGAAGGGAGTAGTACACAGCGTTGTACCAGATCTTCAGTTTCTTGCCAATTTCTCGCATGGAATTGAATGTCTGTGATATCAGTCATTAATAAGTCATTGTGTATACAAGGCATTAGGAGCTACTTAAGATACTTAGCTTTGATTTGATTTTGAATGCAGAGAGAATATGTACACAGTAATTGGTAATATGTGTCAAGGCGTATGCGTTCTGGAGCCAAGTCAGGTGCAGGAGAGAGTTGTGAGCAGGTGCACACTTTATTAGACCGGAGGAACAAGCAGATGAACGCAACTGCGTCAAAACCTCCATAAAAATGTCAAAAGTGCAAAACCATTCACACTAAATACAACGTGTAACAAATAAACCACTTAGTGGAACAACACGGAAATAAGCACACTCGTCTAACGTGTCAAAAACAAAATGACACGTTACACAAAACAATTCCACACAAAGACATGATGGGGAACAGAGGAATAAATACATGCAGTGTGATTGGGGAATGAAAGCCAGGTGTACGGGGAACAAGACAAAACAAATGTATCAATGAAAAATGGAGCGGCGATGGCTAGAAAGCCGGTGACGTCGACCGCTGAACGCTGCCCGAACAAGGAGAGAAGTCGTGACAATATGAGGCTTTCAAGGATTAATAAACATATTCATTTGTGGGGGGAAATCATACAATACAGAGAGCTATGTAGCTACTAAGTTTGATTTATCCAATGCTCTTATCTAGAGTCCCTTCAAGATGCATTTACAGTACTACAATGAGAGATGCTGGACAGCAGTATTATTCCCAAATGACAAACACTGTAGTTCTGTATATAAAAGAGCTTGTTCCATTTGACAGTTTCACACTGAGAAAAACTAGCAACAGAAAAATAGCAGATTAGAAGACGAGAAGCAGAGAGAGGGGCGCAGCGGGTCAGGGGAAACTGGATGACAGGTTCTTATTCTCTTTCTCCATCCAATACATTTTGTCAGCACAGAAGGTCCAGGCAGCTCACACTGGCTGGTATTATGTTGTTGTCTGGGGTGATGGAGAGATCTGCTGGAGGGAGGGAGTGAAGAGGAAGTATACGTTTTATAAGTATATAAACCGGGTACTTTGGGTCCTGGATGCTGATTGGCTGAAAGCCGTGGTATATCAGACATAATAAACTGGGTGGTTCGAGCCCTGATTGCTGATTGGCTGAAATCTGTGGTATATCAGACCGTATACCATGAGTATGACAAAACATTTATTTTTACTACTCTAATTATGTTGGTAACCAGTTTCTAATAGCAATAAGGCACCTCGGTTGTTTGTGATATATGGCCAATATACCATGGCTAAAGGGCTTTATCCAGGCATTCCGCGTTCCATCCTGCTTAAGAACAGCTCTTGGCCGTGGCATATTGGCCATATACCACACCTCCAATTCTATTTCTCACATGCTTCGTAAACAACAGCTATAGACTAACAGTGAAATTCTTTCTTACACCCTCTCAGAAAATATAAAATAATAACACAATGAGTAACGAGTAACTTGCTATATACATTGGGTACCAGTACCGAGTAGAGTAGGGGTACGAGGTAGGGATAAAGTGACTAGGTAGATAGATAATAAACACTAACAGTTGCGTATGTGATGAGTCAAGAGACCAGTGCAAAAAGGGTCAATGCCGATATTCCGGGTAGCTATTGGTTAACTATTTAACCAACTATTTTTGCAGTCCTTAAGGTTTTATTGTATTTCTTCATAGTATTCACACTTTAAACAAACCACAACGTATAAAGGCTTCATAGGGCATTCCTAAAGTCGTCATAAGCACTATAAAGTGGGACCATATATTTTTTTCTCATTACATGTTGATGGCCCTCCCATTTGAATGGGCAAGGCATGGATAATGTAGTACCATATTAAAGCAAACACCAGTATTCAAGTTGTAATGTACTACACTGTATGATAACGGCCTGGATCGTGCCTCTGGCCACTCCAGATACCAAGTCAATGTATGGCCACTACATCTGAACAGTTTAGTGGGTTTTAGTACTCTAATAATATTATGCACATAACTCAGCCAGCATGGCCTTCATGGACATCACAGCCTAAGCAGCTCTTTTCATTAATTCCCTCTTTATAAAATGGGTCATTTGGGAGCGGAGTCACATTTCTATGGTTTAGTTCACTGGTCCAGCGTGCTGATAATGGCCTGATATAATTTGAATTAAAAACACAGGGTGCTCTGCTTTGTTTAAATCTGTTTAAATGGCCCTCAAGTGTGAGATAACTGCCGTTTTTAGGGAAGAACGGAGAGAAAAGCTATTGAAAGAAGAGGGGGGAGGGGACAGAAGGAAGCCGGGCACTTAACCAGGGTTACGGTTCAGCAGAACATGAAGAGAAATTGGGGGCAGTGTGTGTTTGAGAGGCTGCCGGGAGAGCTCGAGCTGTGTTAGCTCTCCTAATATTGAACTTGGAGCCGGCAGAGAGAGAGGGGTAAACACTCCATCTCCCAACCTATGCGGAGCGCTGCGGTGGGGAGGAGATGGAATCCCAGCGAGTTTTGGAGCACCCAGATCGATGGGGAGATCAATTTTGTGTGTGTGCGTATGTTGTGGGTAGGTGTGTAGAGTGGCCCGGGAGCGTGCCCTGCCTCACACACCGTTGATAGACTCACTCTCATTCTTTCTCTCCCTCTCCTCATTCATACCCGCACTGTATTTCTTTCGACCTCTCCCGTCTTTCCATCATCATTCTCTCTATCCTTCCTCTTTCTCTTTTCCTCTCTCTCTCCCCCTTTTCCCCTTCACTGAATATTTCTCTCTCCATCTTCTACCCTTCTTTCTCTCTCTCTAACTAGGTTTCCATCCAACCTTTTAATGTAAGTAAAGTACATGTCGGATAAAACATGTCACGACAGGCCTGATGGAAGCAGCAAATTTGTTGGTAAACTTTCCAAATGTTAACAAACAAAATACTCTAGACCAGGTGGGATGTTTTTGTGTCTGTAAAATTCATTTTACAATAAATAGTGGTGGAAATGCCTTTAGAAATATTGATATAACAACTATCATATCAGGTAAACTTGTGTGGTCCTCCCACTATGAGGACTAGGCTACAGTAAGTACTTTCCAATAAATGTTGAGGGCCTTATTCTGGTTTCATGATGATTGATGCTTGGCTGCCATTTGACAAGTAAAAATAGTCTCGCTCTTATCTATAGATGGGTTAGCTGACAACATCACGAAAACGATGTGCACGCTTAAATAGGGCAGAAGTTGTTGTGATTCTGGATGGCTAGATAGCTACCAACCATGATAAGAAACTGCCATGTGGGGAATCATAAGTGACTCCTTTCAGGTAGTTCAATCTTGTTCTTGATACCATGTCTTGTTTTGACTGATTTCTTGTCAATGCTAACATGGCAATGCTCAAATATATACTGAACAAAAATATAATCTCAACATGTAAAGTTTTGGTCCCATGTTTCATCAGCTGAAATGTTTTATTTTTTTATTTCACCTTTATTTAACCAGGTAGGCTAGTTGAGAACAAGTTCTCATTTAGAACTGCGACCTGGCCAAGATAAAGCACAGCAGTTCGACACATACAACAACACTGAGTTACACATGGAATACACAAAACATAAAGTCAATAATACAGTAGAAAAAGAAAACAAAAAGTCTATATACAGTGAGTGCAAATGAGGTAAGATAAGGGAGGTAAGGCCAAGGTGGCGAGGTAATTACAATATAGCAATTAAACACTGGAATGGTAGATGTGCAGAAAATGAATGTGCAAATAGAGATACTGGGGTGCAAAGGAGCAAGATAAATAAATAAATACAGTATGGGGATGAGGTAGTTGGATGGGCTATTTACAGATGGGCTATGTACAGGTGCAGTGATCTGTGAGCTGCTCTGACAGCTGGTGCTTAAAGCTAGTGAGAGAGATAGGAGTCTCCAGCTTCAGTGATTTTTGCAGTTTGTTCCAGTCATTGGCATCAGAGAACTGGAAGGAAAGGCAGCCAAAGGAGGAATTGGCTTTGGGGGTGACCAGAGAGATACACCTGCTGGAGCGCGTGCTATGAGTGGGTGCTGCTATGGTAACCAGTGAGCTGAGATAAGGCGGGGCTTTACCTAGCAGAGACTTGTAGATGACCTGGAGCCAGTGGGTTTGGCGATGAGTATGAAGCGAGGGCCAGCCAACGAGAGCATAGAGGTTGCAGTGGTGGGTGGTATATGGAACTTTGGTGACAAAACGGATGGCACTGTGATAGACTGCATCCAATTTGTTGAGTAGGGTGTTGGAGGCCATTTTATAAGTGATATCGCCGAAGTCGAGGATCGATAGGATGGTCAGTTTTACGAGGGTATGTTTGGCAGCATGAGGAAGGATGCTTTGTTGCAAAATAGGAAGCCGATTCTAGATTTAATTTTGGATTGGAGATGCTTAATGTGAGTCTGGAAGGAGAGTTTACAGTCTAACCAGACACCTAGGTATTTGTAGTTGTCTACAAATTCTAAGTCAGAACCATCCAGAGTAGTGATGCTGGACAGGAGGGCAGGTGCGGGCAGTGATCGGTTGAAGAGCATGCATTTAGTTTTACTTGCATTTAAGAGCAGTTGGAGGCCATGGAAGGAGAGTTGTATGGCATTGAAGCTCGTCTGGAGGTTAGTTAGCACAGTGTCCAAAGAAGGGCCAGAAGTATACAGAATGGTGTCGTCTGCGTTGAGGTGGATCAGAGAATCACCAGCAGCAAGAGCGACATCATTGATGTATGCAGAGAAGAGAGTCGGCCCGAGAATTGAACCCTGTGGCACCCCCATAGAGACTGCCAGAGGTCCGGACAACAGGCCCTCTGATTTGACATACTGAACTCTATCAGAGAAGTAGTTGGTGAACCAGGCGAGGCAATCATTTGAGAAACCAAGGCTGTTGAGTCTGCTAATAACTTCTTGGGAGCGGCTCCCGAGGTGACGGTTTTGGAGAGTCTGGTGTGCCCAAAGTAAAATGCCTCCCACTCAGGCCCAGACAATAGGATATGCACATTAGTACTATTGGATAGGAAACACTCTGAAGTTTCTAAAAGTGTTAAAATATTGTCTGTGAGTATAACAGAACTGATATAACAGGCGAAAACCCAAGGAATTTCTGTCCTGGAAAAAGTGTTTTTGACACATTGCCTCATTTTGAACCCCTCCCCTATTGAAAACAGACATATATGGGAGTAGGATTGCAGTACCTATTGCTTCCACTGGATGTCAACAGTCTCTAGACAGTGTTTGATGATGTTTAGTTGCTCTGGATGGTAATAGAAGAAGAATTTCGAAGTGGTCATCGGATGTAAACAGAAGAGGAAGCGCGTTCACGGGCTCGTGCGCGCTGTGGTTTTTTCCTTTCCTATCGTCCAGTTTATAATCCGGTTGAAATATTATAGTAAATATACATAAAAATGTTCCTAAGGATACATTATCAATGATGTTTGATTGTTTTTGGACAAGTGTATAGGTATAGGTTGAACGCGTTCTCTTCACGGTTCAATGGGCGAGTGGACGTTGTATTTTATGAACATAATGCGCCAACCAAACAGAGATTTATGGATATAATAAATTACTTTTTCTAACAAAAGAACCATTGGATGTCTTCGTTGGACACTTGGGAAGCCCTCAGCAGAAGTTCTTCAAAAGGTAAGGGATTTGTTTTTGCTGTGAAATGTGTTTTGTGTGAACCGCGATGGTTTATGAATTTATGCTAATGATAAAATATTGGAGGTGCTACCCTCAAACAATCAAATGTTGTGCTTTCGCCGTAAAGCCTTTTTGAAATCTGACAGCGCTGTGATATTGCCAAGAAGCAGAGCTTTTGATGACTATGCAACACTTGTATATTGATGAATGTTTAATAATTCAACTTTTGGATTTTGAATTTGGCGCCTTGCATTTCACCTGGTAGTGTCGGGAGTAGCGCCCCACTGCTCCCTAAGTAGAATGCGGTGATTGACAGAGTCGAAAGACTTGGCCAAGTCGATGAATACGGCTGCACAGTAATGTCTCTTATCGATGGCGGTTATGATATCGTTTAGGATCCATAGATTAGGGCCTAATGAATTTATTGAAATTTATGGATTTCCTTATATGATCTCTAACTCAGTAAAATCGTTGAAATTGTTGTATGTATTGAAAAATGTAATTTGTATTTTTGTTCAGTATAGTTTACATGTTGTTAACAATCTAAGCCAACCTTGTCTGTTTTGCCCCATAGTTGTGCATGTGTCGGTTTTGTTGCTAAACAGCCAACCGGTCTATAATAATGTCTTCGTGAAGGCTGGCCTACCCGCACTGTATCTTTGAGGCTAGAGCATATGTGCCAAAGACCAGAGTGGGCACATATGCCAATTAATGTAACAGTTTTTGTAACAGTTGAAAATGTGATGGAAAGACATTGAACTAGACACATGAAAACTTAAGCGATAAAAGTACATTTTCTGTGCACTACCTCATTACGCATAGCTTTTTATCTGCAACAAGTCAGTTTGGTGGAGAAACACCACAGCCCGAAAGATTTGCATATTTTCTTTATGCAGATTTGAGAATATTCATCAGAAAATCTTCCCCCAATTGAATGGAAACCTAGCTATTGATGCTATGTTTTCTCCGTTCCGTCTCCCTCCTTCCCCTCTTCCCTTCCCCTCCTCTCCCTCCGTTCCCTCTCCCTCTCTGTGGGTAACTGGAGGACAGCATGCCTGACTGGCTGTTTGAAAGGCATCCCTGTCTTATCTCTCCAGCGCCAACAGACACCACTTCACTCCCTCCAGCGATAAAGAAAGTCTGCCTCAGTAGTCTGTGGGTCTGACTCTGGCCGTACCTCCCTTCTCTTTCCTAACCCACCTCCTTAACCCACCTCCTCAATCTCACTCCACAGTTGGTATAACCAAGGCAGTCAGTCCAAAGGGAACTCTGTCTGTCCATCTATCTGTCTGCCTGTTTGTTGTCTTTCCTGTGGTCATGTCTTTGCTGGAGTCGAACCGAGGAAGAAACATAGTGTTAAATGTGTTAATGTGCAAATCAATGTGTTGTGTTGTTTCCCTCTTATTGACTGTTAAAACCATGTTCTTCAATACCAAGGAAACGGTTGGTTTGCTTCTCTTTGGGTCTGTCTGGCGCCTTTGACAGGAATCTAATTGCAAAGTAAAGCTGGATACTGTGTTTTTGGTTCAAGCAAACTGGTGGCACCCACTTCCTAAGTCTGGTTCCAAATGGGAGACCATGTAAATCTCAGTTATCCACTCTCCAACCTGTAATAGAATTGGAAGCTTGAAGAGGAGCTACAGTCCTCACAGTAGACAATTTCTTCAGAATCAATACAGAATGTTCCCTTTCATGGTCTTCCATAAAAGACAAATCATGAAGACATTCCAAGAAAAAGAAGCAGATCGTACAGATGTTATTTGAAGCTGTAGTCTGTAGGGTAGTTGTTTTTTTCTCTACCAGCCTTATATGGAGCAAAGCATTCCCAAACACCTAAGCCCGGATACTTTGCCCCCAGGCCCAGTTGCAGGGCGGACTACAACTCAAAGCCGGCAGTTTTTCTCTGACTGCACTTTTGTGATGGCCAGTGCTAGTTAGGATGTAGTTAAGATGTTAGGGGCGTAGAAAGACTAATGTATCCCTGGCCATCATATAGAGCTCTGGGAAGAAGCCTCAGACTACAAAGCCCCTGGGCCGAAGGAGAGGCAAGAGAAAGAGAAATTCCTCCCTCTCCCCTCCATCACTCTCCCCTCCCTCACTCTCCCCTCCTCTTTCCCATTAGCCGACAGATTGTTGGTTACTCAGGCAGCGTGCGTGCGCTCCCCCTGGCGACAGAGTTCTTGACTCGTTGGTCTACCAGACTTGGCGCATTTGGGCGGAAGTGTCTGGGAATGAGATTAGTCTAACTCTAAACACACTCATCAGCTAGCTCCCCCCTATACAGACGGCTTTGTCTAACTAGCCACTCTAGTCTCTCTCCTAAAAACACATGTCTGGCAGAATGGCCATTAACACTAGAAAAGCCGTGCCTCAAGGAACCCCCTTTGAGACAATTAGTCATTTTTAAATAGTCTAATAAATACATTTCATATATGTTGTTGGGAAATAACCCTTTGGTTGTGTTTTATAAGGGTCTGGGTAACATCAGAATACTGAAAAAATATTAGGCTGTTGCCACGTGTTTACGCATGGAGTGCGTGGATAAGCGGTTATTCTTGGAAAAAGTTATATTTTGAAAATAGCGCTCATCTCTTCAATGTTTAGTTATTTGGCAGTGGTAAGGGTTTTGGAAACTTCCGAATCTGCTCCAATATAGAAATCAAATCGTCTTACCGCATATGACTTTGTAGGAGGCTTTTAAAAAGTCACTTTTTGGCATTCCGGGAAAATAATGACATGTCGTCTTAAAACTGCTTATAACACATCCTGTTTGTGAAATCGAACTTCTAACAACATAAGGTATGTATGTTAAATAAACGTATTTAGGAAAAGACAAGGACGGAGGGGGGCATGACTTTAAAAATGGAAGCGAGGTTAGACATTTTAATTCAAAATTACTCACTCAGCTCTTCTAGTGTTAATGACCAGATTTTGTCTTGTTCATTTTTGTAATATCTTGATATTTAAATGGAAATAGCAATATTATGGAATAAAGGAACAGATGACACTTGACATTGGGGTGCAACTGATATTGGCTATCCACAGTATATGTCATATGGAGTAGTCCATCATCATCTACTATGCAGTGCTTATCGGTTAGGCTTAATTGATCGGAAAATGGGCACAGGTAATAATGGTAACTCATTCTCACCTCTTTCTATATGGTATCTCTCTGTCTACATCTCTGTCTACATTTCTCTTTCTCTCTTTATTCCCCTTTCCTTCTAGTGAGATGTGGAAGTATATAGCAATTGGAGGATACCATTTTTTCTTCCGACCACCCATTTATGTGAGAGTGTCTCTCTCTGTACTCTTTGCTGCCTCAATACTCTCCCTCTCATTTATCCTCCGTCATTTCTTCCTACCTCTCTCTCTAGCTGTGTTTCATCCTACCCTTTCCCCATCGTCCTCAGAGTAATCTCATGCGCCATGCTCCCCCCCTCCCCTGACTCCATCAGGTTAATACTGTGTACAGTGCCTTCAGAAATTATTCATACCCCTTGACTTATTCCACATTTTGTTTGGTTACAACCTGAATTCAAAATGGATTAAATCAATTTTTGTTGTATTACTTTCGGTGCTTCACAGATCAAGCCGGTCTATATCAGGGCAGATGACCCCATATTATAGTGCGCACGGCTCCTGCTCCACTTACTCATTGCTAGCCTGCACTGGGAGACTGGGCTGCATCATGTTAGCTCCCCATTCATGCTGCACAGAAGTTAACACACTTGAATAATGCGACACGGCATGTACAGGAATTTAGAAACTGTTAATTACAGTTTGCAAAACGGTTTGCAAAGCAATTACAATACATTAGAACACTTTACAATGCAGGAATATACCGGTAGCTTTGAGCTATTGTAGGCTAACTTTTCTTGCTAGCTGACAGCTAAAGCTCACATCAATTCACTACCCGAGTACTTTGTTTGTAATAATATGCAAACCATACAAAAATTATTCTTATTTCAAAGATGATTGCCACCCAAAAAGTTATTCATTCACTTATTCGGTCTCTCTCACATCTCTCCCAAAGATGATCTATTGCTTCAGCAAACTGACTGTGCTCCAACTGGCCACCCCACTCTTGCCTTGATGTCATTACTGGTTAAGGAGACAGCGCACATTTAAAAAAAAATAAGCTACTTCTATCCAAATGTTGTTTATCAGTACAATAAATTAAGTCCCAATCGGAAGGGAAATAGATTGTCATCTGTAGCCCAATGAAATCATCCAAAACAAGCTCAATAATTCGATGCATTCACACACTCCTATTGAATAGGCATTCACCTGTATTGTGCATAGGCCTACGCTACATCTTGATTTACCCAGTTTATTAATACAGATTTACAATTCAAATAAATTATCATTGTTGCTATGTACTTGGATTTGTAAAAAAAAAAAAAAACATTAATGCATACATGGCTCTATGAGAATATGTTCATGTGCCAGTCTGTGACTTTGGCTAATATGCCTTCTTTTTTTTGCTGTGGTATCGTTTTGTGAAACTAAACCTGGTATCGAAGTCAAAATTCTGGTATCCTGACAATACTACAGTCATTATAGGAACTTGGGCTTCCTGTTTGTTTTTCACACTGGACTGTATCAACGGGCTCATTTGTTGTGCTCCGCTATCTCCTCGTTCCCCTCCTCCGTCTGGTGTGCAGCTCACAGAACGAAGTGGCTTATCAAAACTACAGCTGATATATTGAATTATTTTCATTTTGAAAAGGCAGTACACTACAGGCCTGAAGTGAGTGTAGATTTAAGAAGGTTATCTGCTGTGTGTGTGTGTGTGTGACAGAGTTATTAGCCTTTAATATGACTTTTAGCGTGTGTGTACATGCAAAAACCTGTTTGTGTGTGTGGCAGAGACCTTACACTTTTAACGTTTAACATAACTTTTAGCACATTATTCACAGTGCCTTTTACTCATTAGCCCCTTAATACTATATGCCCGTTCAGAGTATTGTACACTCCAGCACACATTACTGCCTATTGTTTTGGGTCATCATATGGATAATGTTAAATGATGATACAATGGAGCTTCAATTCGATGAAATTACCAGTTAGCAATTAGCCTATACACTCTCTTGAAGAAAACATTGGAGGGTTCCAGTCAGTTATCCCCCCATCTTGACACATTAAGAGAAATCCAGACATTTAAATCCTGTTAATAGGTGAAACTGGCACTTCTGTTTGGAATATTACGTTAACAACAAAAATACTGCAAACTGTTTTTGCACGCGTGATAGAAAATCAGAAAATGTACTGAACTTTTCTTTTCTCACTGCGGGACGCTCCTCACCTCCGTTTCATCAACAAAATAAAAACAATACACATACTCCCCTCCCTCTCCAGCGCTTAGATGTTGGCCAACCACAATATCACTACAAACATGGTGGCTCTTTTGTCAACAGGCAGGAGAAAAATGTCCAAACCCCTGGCCTTTGAGTGCAACCAGGAGTCCTTCTCTGTAGTGTGAGGTTTTTGTGGCCGATTTTCCAGACTCAAAAGCATGTAAGCGAGAGAGACAGCTGCAGTCAAATAAGGTCTTTGAAGAACTACATCAAATGGGCAAATCATCTCCCAGCTATTGGGCTGACAGCGGCAGCGGAGTGCGGCGGGCGGCACAGGGACAACGTGAGGGCAACATAGAGGGGCGGGAAGGGCGATGCTTTGTGTGTTGTCTGTGGTAAGGTGGCCAAGTGGATGCTGGGGAGGAGGGGCTTATTTCCCATTGTCTGCATCCCTTGCTCTCTGCTCTCTCATCTTTCTCCCTTATTCTCTAGCTCAGGGTCTTAAAACTTTTCTTGCCCAGGGACGCCCTCCAAGGCAAACCGGCGACTCGTTTGACCCCATCATACGTTATAAAAAAAAGAAATACAAAGAAACGTGTCTTGTCTTCAGGTGAATGATAATGGAAAGGAGTAAAAAAGTAATCAACATTATAATGTCAGGCTAAAATGACATTTTTGCATACACATCAATTTGGTCCCTAAAAGTACAAATTTAAATTTCAAAATGTTGATAAAAATGTTTATTTTTGTTAGTTTATCATGTTACCATCGTCAACAGTTCATGAATTATAACTACTTTAAAATGATCATACATCCATAATTTCAAAGGTCACTACATTGAATCACTCGTCATGTAAAATCACATTTCATAGATAATGTTACAAATGTAGTAACTTACTTTTGAAGAGATGATGATTGGGTCTAAATAGGCGTTTGGTAGTTTAAATTCAGTGTGCTGTAAAACTTAAATTACCTCTTTAGGCATCATCAGCAGTGGTGACGGTTTTGGAGAGTCTGGCATGCCCAGAGTAAAATGCCTGCCACTCAGGCCCAGAAACTAGGATATGCACATAATTAGTAGTATTGGATAGGAAACACTCTGAAGTTTCTAAAACTGTTAGAATAATGTCTGTGAGTATAACAGAACTGATATAATAGCAGGCGAAAACCCGAGGAATTTCTGTCCAGAATATATATTTTTTGTGACATTTCCTCTGTTTGATAGACTTGATAGACCGTAAAGATTGTAACAAATAAGATAAAGGAGATCTCTATTGCACTCCACACTGCCCTCTCCCACCTGGACTAGAGTACCAGTCAGAAGTTTGGACACACCTAATCATTCCAGAGTTTTTCTTTATTTTTTGAAACTTCCTATCCTGTGACGGTACTCATGAGATCCAGTTTCATCATAGTGCTTGATGGGTTTTGCGACTGCATTTTAAAAAACTTTAAAAGTTCATGAAATTTCCAGCATTGACTGACCTTCATGTCTTAAAGTAATGATGGACTATCGTTTCTCTTTGCTTATTTGAGCTCTTCTTGACATAATATCAACTTGGAATTTTACCAAATAGGGCTATCTTCTGGATACCACCCCTACCTTGTCACAACACAACTGATTGGCCCAAATGCATTAGGAAGGAAAGCAATTTCACAAATTGACTTTTAAAAAGGCACACATGTTAATTGAAATGCATTCCTCATGAAGCTGGTTGAGAGAATGCCAAGAGTGTGCAAAGCTGTCATCAAGGCGAAGGGTGGCTACTTTGAAGAATCTCAAATCTAAAATAAATGTTGATTCGTTTAACACTTTTTTGGTTAATACATTATTTCATATGTGTTATTTCATAGTTTTGATGTCTTCACTATTATTCTACAATGTAATTGGAAGAGGAAGTCTAACAGCTGTAACGTCCAGGCCTGAGTGTTCAGGCTGGAGTGTTTAGTTTTTTTTTGGTGTAGGGTTTCTTCTGTTCTATGGTGTGTATTTCTATGTTGGGGTAATGGTTCCCAATTAGAGGCAGCTGAGTCTCGTTACCTCTAATTGGGAACCATATATATGTTTGGGGTTTTGCACTTAGGTTTGTGGGTTATTGAGGTTCGTTAGTTTCTCTAGTTCGGTTACACGGCCTGTGCCTGACCCACGTTCCAAGATCCCAGTACGTGTTGTGGATTCAACACGTCCTGTACCTGTTCCAAGATCCCTGTCCGTGTTGTGGATTCAACACGTCCTGTACCTGTTCCACGCTCCAAGATCCCTGTGCATGTTGTGAATTCAACACGTCCTGTGCCTGCTCCACGCATCAAGCCCAATATGCGCCTTCAGAGCCCGGCACGTCCTGTCCCTGCTCCACGCATCAGGCCCCCTGTGCGCCTTCAGAGCCCGGCACGTCCTGTCCCTGCTCCACGCATCAGGCCCCCTGTGCGCCCTCAGAGCCCGGCACGACCGGTTCCTGCTCCACGCACCAGAGTTCCAGTGAGCGTCATGAGTCCAGTACGGCCAGTTCCTGCTCCCCGCACCAGAGTTCCAGTGAGCGTCATGAGTCCAGTACGGCTTGTTCCTGCTCCCCGCACCAGAGTCCCAGTGCGCGTCGACAGTCCGGAGCCCCCAGAGAAGGTTCCCAGTCCGGAGCCCCCAGAGAAGGTTCCCAGTCCGGAGCCCCCACCTGGGACTAAAGGACCCACCCGAAGTTTTGTTTTGGTGTAGGGTTTCTTCTGTTCTATGGTGTGTATTTCTATGTTGGGGTAATGGTTCCCAATTCGAGGCAGCTGAGTCTCGTTACCTCTAATTGGGAAACATATACAGTGGGGAAAAAAAGTATTTAGTCAGCCAACAATTGTGTAAGTTCTCTCACTTAAAAAGATGAGAGAGGCCTGTAATTTTCATCATAGGTACACTTCAACTATGACAGACAAAATGAGGGAAAAAAATCCAGAAAATCACATTGTAGGATTTTTAATGAATTTATTTGCAAATTATGGTGGAAAATAAGTATTTGGTCAATAACAAAAGTTTATCTCAATACTTTGTTATATAGCCTTTGTTGGCAATGACAGAGGTCAAACGTTTTCTGTAAGTCTTCACAAGGTTTTCACACACTGTTGCTGGTATTTTGGCCCATTCCTCCATGCAGATCTCCTCTAGAGCAGTGATGTTTTGGGGCTGTCGCTGGGCAACACGGACTTTCAACTCCCTCCAAAGATTTTCTATGGGGTTGAGATCTGGAGACTGGCTAGGCCACTCCAGGACCTTGAAATGCTTCTACGGCCACTCCTTCGTTCGGCGGTGTGTTTGGGATCATTGTCATGCTGAAAGACCCAGCCACGTTTCATCTTCAATGCCCTTGCTGATGGAAGGAGGTTTTCACTCAAAATCTCACGATACATGGCCCCATTCATTCTTTCCTTTACACGGATCAGTCAGTCCTGGTCCCTTTGCAGAAAAACAGCCCCAAAGCATGATGTTTCCACCCCATGCTTCACAGTAGGTATGGTGTTCTTTGGATGCAACTCAGCATTCTTTGTCCTCCAAACACGCATTTAGTTGAGTTTTTACCAAAAAGTTCTATTTTGGTTTCATCTGACATTCTCCCAATCCTCATCTGGATCATCCAAATGCTCTCTAGCAAACTTTAGACGGGCCTGAACATGTACTGGCTTAAGCAGGGGGACACGTCTGGCACTGCAGGATTTGAGTCCTGGCGGCGTAGTGTGTTACTGATGGTAGGCTTTGTTACTTTGGTCCCAGCTCTCTGCAGGTCATTCACTAGGTCCCCGTGTGGTTCTGGGATTTTTGCTCACCGTTCTTGTGATCATTTTGACCCCACGGGTGAGATCTTGCGTGGAGCCCCAGATCGAGGAAGATTATCAGTGGTCTTGTATGTCTTCCATTTCCTAATAATTGCTCCCACAGTTGATTTCTTCAAACCAAGCTGCTTACCTATTGCAGATTCAGTCTTCCCAACCTGGTGCAGGTCTACAATTTTGTTTCTGGTGTCCTTTGACAGCTCTTTGGTCTTGGCCATAGTGGAGTTTGGAGTGTGACTGTTTGAGGTTGTGGACAGGTGTCTTTTATACTGATAACAAGTTCAAACAGGTGCCATTAATACAGGTAACGAGTGGAGGACAGAGGAGCCTCTTAAAGAAGAAGTTACAGGTCTGTGAGAGCCAGAAATCTTGCTTGTTTGTATGTGACCAAATACTTATTTTCCACCATAATTTGCAAATAAATTCATTAAAAATCCTACAATGTGATTTTCTGGATTTTCTTTCCTCATTTTGTCTGCCATAGTTGAAGTGTACCTATGATGAAAATTACAGGCCTCTCTCATCTTTTTAAGTGAGAGAACTTGCACAATTGGTGGCTGACTAAATATTTTTTTCCCCACTGTATATGTTTGGGGTTTTGCACTTACGTTTGTGGGTTATTGAGGTTCGTTATGATTGTAGATTGTTCATGCCATCGTGTTTAGGTTCTTGTCATCGTGTTTAGGTCCCAGTGTCTAGTTTAGGATTTAGCGTTTGTTTTCACGTCATGTTCTTCGTTTATTGTTTTGTTCCGTCAAGTCACGTTTGTAAATAAAGTATGTATTCTGGATACTTCGCTGCGCATTGGTCTGTCCCAAGAGATAATCATGACAACAGCCTACTAGCTAGAACGTTAACCCCCTAACACTTTTTCACTGGTTAAACAAAGGTTAGCCATGTGTTGGTAAAAATGAATGTCCAAATCAATAAAGCTTGCCAGCGGCTCTTGCCGCACTGGTAGCCTATTCACGGGTGCTTTTTCAAAGCCTATGTCAGATACTTCATTGAGTGAAATTGGCTCCAATTAGTGTAATTTCCTTTATATTAGGATTTGATAAATCATTATAAAGAAGATCGTCTCCTCTTTTCTGCAGTATGTATGTAATTCAGTGTTTGTTCATTATTTTGGGATATTCATAAAAACATTGAAGTAAAAAAATATGTATATTCATAAATATATTTTTGTGGACCCCCGGTTGAATACCCCTGCTCTAGCTCCCCACCTGCTGGAGGTTGTACACTGAATAAAAATATAAACGCAGCATGCAACAATTTCAAAGATTTTAACGAGTTACAGTTCATATAAGGAAATCAGTTGATTTAAATCAATTCATTAGGCCCTAATCTATGGATTTCACATGACTTGGAATACAGATATGCATCTGTTGGTCACAGATACCTTTAAAAAAAGTTGGGGCGGGGATCAGAAAACCAGTCAGTATCTGGTGTGACAATTTGGCTCATGCAGCACGACACATAGAGTTGATCAGGCTGTTGATTGTGGCCTGTGGATGTTGTCCCATTCCTCTTCAATGGCTTTGCGAAGTTGCTGGATATTGGAGGGAACTGGAACATGCTGTCATACACGTCGATCGTTGAGACTGGTGAGAATGCAGGCCAGGGAAGAAATGGGACATTTTCAGCTTCCAGGAACTGTGTACAGATCCTTGCGTAATGGGGACGTGCATTATCATGCTGAAACTTTAAGTGATGGCGGTGGATGAATAGCACGACAATGAGCCTCAGGATCTCGTCACGTTGTCTCTGTGCATTCAAATTGCCATCGATAAAATGCAATTGTGTTTGCTGTCCGTAGCTTATGCCTGCCCATACCATAACCCCACCGCCACCATGGGGCGCACTGTTCATAATGTTAACATCAGAAAACTGCTCGCCCACATGATGCTCGTAACGCAAGAATCTGCCCGGTATAGTTGAAACTGGGAATCATCTGTGAAGAGCACCCCTCCAGCTTGTCAGTGGCCATTGAAGGTGAGCATTTGCAGTTTGAAGTTGGTTACACCGCCAAACTGCTGTCAAGTCAAAACCCTGGTGAGGACGACGAGCACTCAGATGAGCTTCCCTGAGATGGTTTCTGACACAGTTTGCACAACCGGCTGGTCACAGATGATCCCGCAGGTGAAGAAGCCTGATGTGAAGGTCCTGGGCTGGCGTGGTTACACATGGTCTGCTGTTGTGAGGCCAGTAGGACGTACTGCCAAATTCTCTAAAACGACGTTGGAGTCAGCATTCACTTCTATGAACATTCACTTCTATTGCAACAGCTCTGGTGGACATTCCTGCGGTCAGCATGCCAATTCGACACTCCCTGAGACATCTGTGGCATTGTGTTGTGACAAAACTACACATTTTAGAGTTGCGTTTTATTGTCCCAAGCACTATCTACACCTGTGTAATGATCATGCTGTTTAGCCAGCTTCTTGATATGTCAGACCTGTCAGGTGGATGGATTATCTTGACAAAGGAGAAATGCTCACTAACAGGGATGAAAACAAATTTGTGCCCAAAATTTGAGAGAAATGCATATGGAAAATGTATGGAATCTTTTATTTCAGCTCAAGAAACATGGGACCAACACTTTACATGTTGTTTTATATTTTTGTTCAGGTGTATATAGCGATTAGAGTATTCTGCCCAATTCCCCTCCCCTGTGGAGCGATTTCAGTGCCAACAGAAAATGTATTTGAATTCCATAATTTTATAATTGTTATTAGCATATTGAATTTCATATTTTTTTGTTTGTAATTCACAAATGTTGTCATTGAATTCATGAATATGTATGAAGCATTAATAAACCCAGTGCAAAACACTGTATCAAAGGGAGACAACATTGCTGTGTTCACCATCCTCTCCTCTATGCTGTATATTCTCTGTTCGGGTTTTTGTAGTGCAGGGTTGTGTCCTCCTACTCCCCACTACTACTACCATGTCTTCTTCTTCAGCTAAAGTGAATGTTTCAGCATTGCGGTATACCTCTAATTCTCTACCTCTATACCTCTTGTTATTATCCCAAGCCTAACCTGGCTTGTGTCTACCATTTCAGCACCACCTTGCTTCTCAGAGAGATGAGCTCATTGGCAGTGATGAGCATTCTAATTTAGGAGGTAGCAATGTGACTTTTCATCCTCCTACTTCTCCAGCCTTTCAAATGATAATAATGAGAAAATACAGGCAGGAAGTCTCAGAAGTCTTTTGGGTCTGCGCGTTCTGCTTGTTACGCCAGTCGCATTCGCCCAGGCAATTTGCCTCCTTGTCAGAGTCTGAGAGGGCTGGCTTATCGCTGCGGTTGCGAGGGGCGATGCACCGTAACTGGACAAGCCTCTTAACATTCAAATCAAAGCGAGCCCCTCTGTTCTTTCTAGCCCTTCTTTCCTTGCCTGTCAAGGCACCTGCGAAGGTGACAGAAAAAATTATATTTTATTTAATGGGTTCGAAAACAGTGTTCTTAAGGTTATGTGATGGTATATTCAATAAGGACAAAGGGAAAGCAAACCAATCCTTCACTACAGTTGCTAGTGGTTTCAATGGGTGTCCAAAATATGGCTTGCCTATTACTTACTTAAACTGCATACTGAGTACTAATCATACTACACACTATTTAGCACGTACTGTTTAGTAAAAAGTATCAAGTATGCCACGGCCGCATCGTACTACTTTTGGTGGGAACTCGGGGAAAAACAAGCTCAGACTGGGAAAAATCATGAGGTCCGAGTTTCCAACTTGTAATTCAGAGTTGGATGACCGGTGCACGTTTCCGAGTTCCCTGATGTCTTGAACGGACCATAATTTTCGGCTTTGCGTATGAAACGGGAAGGCTTGTTTGTAGCCCCACTCAATGACCTTTCACTACAACAGAGTCCCGGAGTGTTGTTGTTTTGGGCTAACGTTAGCTAAGTAGCTAGCATTTGGTATGACACAGCTGCTGAGGTGTCACCCAAGTGGGCATCATACATTATATTGTGAAGGAGAAGTCCAGTGGCTACACGACTCAGGGAGGTTTCCAGAGTAGCTAGCCCTCTACAAGATTGTCACCAGACTCCATCTTCACCAGCCATCTCCCTGTTAAAGCCATGAACTGTCCCTCTCCGTCTTTGGAAGATGCATGCACTTAAAGACTAGGCCTCAATTGGTTGACCTTGCCAAATATAGCTAGGCTACTCATGATGATGTTTTGCTTGTTTTTTGCATTTAATGCACTTTGAGATTATGAAAAGTTATACAGAAATTAAATAAATTATTATTATACCGAAGATGGTTTATTTAGTTTAGAGCGAAAAGCTCTGACGAAGGAGAAGAGACGTGAGCTTCAATAAAAAAAGTGATACTAGCAAGAGTAGTGTGTGGGTTTCTTTTTTTCATTCAAATTATCTAATTGTTACCATGCACCTGCAACAAGATAGCTCAGATGTGCGATTGCATTTTTTTATGTTGAAATGTTCAAAGTAAAACACCAACAGTACATTTTGTTACACTTTTCAATGAGAACAGACCCTTTTTGCAGTAACTTTTTTGACTCATCACATGCGCTACTGCTACTGTTTATTATCTCTCACTTTACTCCTATGTATATGTACATATCTACCTCAATAACCTCGTACCCCTGCACATCGACTCTGTACTGGTACTCTGTGTATATAGCCAAATTTCATTACTCATTGTGATTTTTTTTTACTAGTTTTATTATTGAGTGTTTTACTTTTCTATGATATCTCTATTTTATTTATGTCTACATTGTTGGGAAGAAAGCATTTCACTGTTATTCTACAGATATTATTTACGAAGCATGTGACATACATTTTTATTTCATTTGAATGTAGGCTGACGCGTTACTAATGTTAGCTATAGCTAATGGCAGTGAATAGTGCAGTGACCTGCCGTGGTCGCCACTTAATTAAATGCGTGATTGTCATCAGACCCTGCAACAGTGTGAACACAAGCCCTAGGATAACCCGGCAAGTGCTGGAGAGCATAGCGTGTAGAAATTGTCTGTCCTCGGTTGCAACACTCATTACCGAGATCAAACCGCCTCTGGAAGCAACATCAGCACAAGAACTGTTAGTCGGGAGCTCCATGGGTTTCCATGGCCGAGCACCCGCACACAAGCCTAAGATCACCATGCACAATGCCAAGCACCATCTGGCAGTCCGACGGATGAATCTGGGTTTGGCAGATGCCAGGAGAACGCTACCTGCCCCAATGCATAGTGCCAACTGTAAAGTTTAATTGAGGAGGAATAATGGTCTGGGGCTGTTTTTCATGGTTCGGGCTAGGCCCCTTAGCTCCAGTGAAGGGAAATCTTAATGCTACAGCATACAATGACATTCTAGACAATTCTGTGCTTCCAACTTTGTGGAAAAGTTTGGGAAGGCCCTTTCCTGTTTCAGCATGACAATGCCCCCGTGCACAAAGCGAGATCCATACAGAAATGGTTTGTCAAGATTAGTGTGGAAGAACTTGACTGGCCTGCACAAAGCCCTGACCTGAACTCCATTGAACACCTTTGGGATGAATTCGAACGCCGACTGCGAGCCAAGCCTAAGTGCCCAACATCAGTACCTGACCTCACTAATACTCTTGTGGCTGAATGGAAGAAAGTCCCCGCCGGAATGTTCCAACATCTTGTGGAAAGCCTTCCCAGAAAAGTGGAGGCTGTTATAGCAGCAAAGGTGGGACCAACTCCATATTGGCCCATGATTTCGGAATGAGATGTTTGATGAGCAGGTGTTCACATACTCTTTTTTCATGTGATGTAGCTAGCTAGCTGAAGGCATGGCAGGCTGCAGATTTGTTTTCAAAGATATAACGTTCCGATGAGGTAGTCATGATCATCTTAAGAAGAATGAAACTGACTTATATAGTGCTATTCGCCAAGTTGTTGGGTTACTTACTTGAAGAGATCTAAAGTTAGCTATCAAAACTAGCAGCCCTTCTCTTCCAATGCATTGTGACTGTGAAACTCCCCCAAATTGTGCTGCAAATTGTAAGAAATATAAAACAGAAATTATTATAGCATCCTGGCATTTAAAGCATACTTAAATTTTTGAAAATGCACAGACTAGAAAACGTTCTATTTTCTCATACTGAGAATGTGTCATGCGCAATTACGTTGTTTCCCACTATTCTTTTTGTATTCGGTAGCACATCCTTATATCTAATTGATCAGCTGTTGTCAAAGCCAAAATGAGTATGACAAGCGATCTTTTATAGTATACCCTCTTTTTCGAAATGTCACATACTTTCTTTTTTTGCTTACTCAAACAGCCTACTATTTAGGACGCAAGTGTATTCGGGCATGGACAATGTGTCTGACATGGTTCAGATGTTAACATGGTTTAGAGTCCGTTGCAGTCATAGAGGTGTGTGTCTATGCCTCATCTGAATTTGTATTTGTGATCTGTACACGAATGCCTAAATACAACCAAACCCCTCTGACTTATACTGACCTTTTGGTTTGCTGTGGTTTCTCTTTTACTTGCAGTCAATGAATCATTCCACAACTACATTAACCATGTTTTTTTTAGCTTTCAGTAAAGTGGCTAGTCTTTCTGAGGTTAGAGCAATGCGGAGATTGATCCCATGTGGTGGTTTAATGGTGCACTCCTATAGGCCTGCATCTACCTTTACTCATTTTCAGGGTGGTAACAGAGAATGTGAGCGGAGTTGAGCGGTTGGAAATCCTGCTCATTACTCCTGGATCATGCCCTTAATCTGCTAAAAACCAAAAAGAAACTCCCGCTCCAAATTCGCTCAATTTTTTTAAGTCACAATTTAACCAACACTGATATTTTTGTGACTACCTGGACCTACCAATTGATTTTTAAGTATTGAGACCAAACCATATGGATTTTAATGACAAATATTTGAATAAACATGAAAAGGTGAATGGGATATACATTTTAAAATAAATTATAAAAATAGTTTACTTATTTACTGTCCTATCCTGATGGAATGGTTCCCTACCCTATTCCCTAGACACCCACCTGAGAGACCCATACACTAAGGAGAATCCTTATATTTTATATGGGCTTACTGTAAGTAGTCTATATGTAGCCAAATCAGAAAGATGAATGTGGTCAGAGACCTACTAAAGCAGCACCGCCCCCTCAAGATTCTGAGCCGGCCTGGCAGGGTTGGTCCTACAAATCCAAAGCCCCTTGATGGGAGAGCATAATATACAAGGAAATTCTCAAAGATGCTAATGAGAACCTTGATGACCTTGTACCTAGCCAGTGGGGATTCCGGTGGGGTGCCCCCACCCAGGTAGTGGCAGTGCTGGCAACACTAGCTGCACTAACACTAGCTGCAGTCACACTCTGGTGGCACAAAATAATCAAAGGTCTGACTGCACAGAGATGCTTGGGGAAATGATCACAACGGGGGACCAGCATGTGTGTGTTTCAGGGGAAGGGGGTGTACCTGTTCTCCATCACCTAGGACTTGACAATTTGCTCAATTTTGCATGCCTTCTCAAACAGCTGCAACTGTATATGCATTCGTAAACCAAGTCCTTTCTTGAGTTGGGCTCTGGGATGGAACAACTGTTGAGCATCTGAGCTTATGGTTGTTTGTGAGGGAAAGGGGTTCTGTGTGTGTGTGTGTGTGTGTGTGTGTGTGTGTGTGTGTGTGTGTGTGTGTGTGTGTGTGTGTGTGTGTGTGTGTGTGTGTGTGTGTGTGTGTGTGTGTGTGTGTGTATCCCACATCTGTTGCTAGGGAGTAATGATGTTAGGGAGAATATAATTGCAAAAAAAGAAACATCCCTTTTTCAGGACCCTGTCTTTCAAAGTTAAGTTGTAAAAATCCAAATAACTTCACAGATCTTCATTGTAAAGGATTTAAACACTGTTTCCCATGCTTGTTCAATGAACCATGAACAATTAATGAACATGCACCTGTGGAACGGTCGTTAAGACACTAACAGCTTACAGACGGTTGGCAATTAAGGTCACAGTTAGGAAAACTTAGGACACTAAAGAGGCCTTTCTACTGAAAAACACCAAAAGAAAGATGCCCAGGGTCCCTGCTCATCTGCGTGAACGTGACTTAGGCATGCTGCAAGGAGGCATGAGGACTGCACATGTGGCCAGGGCAATAAATTGCAATGTCCGTACTGTGAGACGCCTAAGACAGCGCTACAGGGAGACAGGACGGACAGCTGATCGTCCTCGCAGTGGCAGACCAAGTGTAACAACACCTGCACAGGATCCGAACATCACACCTGCAGGACAGGTACAGGATGGCAACAAAAACTGCCAGAGTTACACCAGGAACACACAATCTCTCCATCAGTGCTCAGACTATTTTATTTCACCGTTATTTAACCAGGTAGGCAAGTTGAGAACAAGTTCTCATTTACAACTGCGACCTGGCCAAGATAAAGCAAAGCAGTTTGACACATACAACAACACAGAGTTACACATGGAGTAAAACAAACATACAGTCAATAATACAGTAGAAAAAAACAACAAATCTATTTACAAAGAGTGCAAATGAGGTAGGATAAGGAGGTTTGACAATAAATAGGCCATGGTGGCAAAGTAATTACAATATAACAATTTAACACTGGAATGGTAAATGTGCAGTAGATGAATGTGCAATGTAGAAAAAACTGGGGTGCAAAGGAACAAGATAGATAAATAAATACGGTAGGGGATGAGGTAGTTGGTTGGGCTATTTACAGATGGGCTATATACAGGTGCAGGGGTGTGTGAGCTGCTCTGACAGCTGGTGCTTAAAGCTGGTGAGGGAGATAAGTGTCTCCAATTTCAGGGATTTTTGTAGTTCATTCCAGTCATTGGCAGCAGAGAACTGGAAGGAGAGTCGGCCAAAGGAGGAATTGGCTTTGGGGGTGACCAGTGAGATATACCTGCTGGAGTGCGTGCTACGGGTTGGTGCTGCTAAGGTAACCAGCGAGCTGAGATAAGGCGGGACTTTACCTAGCAGGGACTTGTAGATGACCTGGAGCCAGTGGATATGGCGACGAGTGTAAAGCGAAGGCCAGCCTACGAGAGCGTACAGGTCGCAGTGGTGGGTGGTATATGGGGCTTTGGTAACAAAACGGATGGCACTGTGATAGACTGCATCCAATTTGTTGAGTAGAGTATTGAGGCTATTTTGTAAATGACATCACCGAAGTCGAGGATCGGTAGGATGGTCAGTTTTACGAGGGTATGTTTGGCAGCATGAGTGAAGGAAGCTTTGTTGCGAAATAGGAAGCCAATTCTAGATTTAATTTAAGATTGGAGATGTTTGATGTGAGTCTGGAAGGAGAGTTTACAGTCTAACCAGACACCTAGGTATTTGTAGTTATATTGTAGCAATAGGCTGAGAGAGGCTAGACTGAGGGCTTGTAGGCCTGTTGTAAGGCAGGTCCTCACCAGACGTCACCGGCAACAACTTTGCCTATGGGCACAAACCCATCGTCGCTGGACCAGACAGGACTGGCAAAAAATGCTCTTCACTGACAAGTCTCGGTTTTGTCTCACCAGGGGTGATGGTCGGATTCACGTTTATCGTCAAAGGAATGAGCGTTAAACCGAGGCCTGTACTCTGGAGCGGGATCGATTTGGAGGTGGAGGGTCCGTCATGGTCTGGGGCGGTGTGTCACAGCATCATCGGACTGAGCTTGTTGTCATTGCAGGAAATCTCAATGCTGTGCGTTACAGGGAAGACATCCTCCTCCCTCATGTGGTACCCTTCCTGCATGCTCATCCTGACATGACCCTCCATCATGACAATGCCACCAGCCATACTGCTCGTTCTGTGCGTGATTTCCTGCAAGACAGGAATGTCAGTGTTCTGCCATTGCCAGCGAAGATCCCGGATTTCAGTTGAGCACGTCTGGGACCCATTGAGCACGTCTGGGACCTGTTGGATCGGAGGGTGAGTGCTAGGGCCATTCCCCCCAGAAATGTCCAGGAACTTGCAGGTGCCTTGGTGGAAAAGTGGGGTAACATCTCACAGCAAGAACTGGCAAATCTGGTGTTATCCATGAGGAGGAGATGCACTGCAGTACTTAATGCAGCTGGTGGCCACACCAGATACTGACTGCTACTTTTGATTTTTTACACTTAACCACCTAAAGGTTTTTAGGCAAAATAACCTAATCAAAACGGAAAGCTCCTTGAACGTGGCCTCCGCTCCGCTCACATACTCTGGTTGGTAATAACTGTTACCAGTTGGCCAGCTCCATTTGCAGTATCACATCGAATTCGAACTGAAACAAAGACACATTCGTTAGCGACACCACTCCGCCGTGTCTTGAAACAATTTGAAGACGAGAGAGGTAGAAAGAGAAAGAAATATGTCAACATGTGAGGGATATGTGTGAGAATTTGATCCGACGGCACAGAAAAAAAGAACTCTTCTTCCCTCTCCCAGATCCTAGACTCTCATTAAGGCGACGGGAGTCTACCCCCAAGATCCACCGAAAGAAGTGGAGCACAGTCTTCTGAGACAAACATCGCCTGAAGTAGAGGAATAAGACTTCCTTTAATTGGAGATAGGGGTGGATAAAACAAGAAAGGGTACGCTGAAGGTTCGTGGATTAATATATCGTAGCGTAGCATCCGTCCCTGAAGTGAAATTCATAGACAAAGTGTTGCAACAAAAGGGGGATATTGGACACAGATTAACTTTATTCCAAAAGTGGCAGTGCATACGAAATGAGAGTCTCGGCGCTTGTCAGAGGAACCCACTTCCCTGGTGCTTCGCGCTCATAGAGAGTGTTTGTTATAATGCCTGTCAAAAATATGTATCGGGGTCTTAATCTGATGGTGCTACTTTGTCGAGAATATGAGATACCAAAATACCTCCAACGGTCCCAGACGTCCCCAAAATTAGAAATTCCACCCACTCACATCGGCAGAACGAGTCACTCCGGAGTGGAAGTGGTGTTTAATAAGCGTCTGGAAACAAAGTTCTCTACAGGGAAATGTTGCTTTCTCTCACTTTCTTCTTTTCAGAAAAGTACACATTCAGCTCAGCTGCCAGAAGAAGAGCACGCTAAAGCATAGCAATTGAGATTATATTGTGAATGCAAAGTCTCCTTCAATTGGCCGACAGCAAATTAATGCAACTTGTTTGTACAGCCAGCCATCTATGACCGTCTGGGAATCCTTAGTCAGGGCTGTCAAGTAGTTCTTCAGCCCAGAGTAAACCCATCCACTGCATTTTTCCATCTGCACACAAAAGGCTGACACGCTGATGTGAAAAGGTAGCATGTGCACATTTAAACCTCTATGGAACTTGCTTACATTGTTGTGTTACTTATGGTAGACAATGTAGCTCCCTGGCCTTCTTGGATTCTCAATGGATCTTTAACTAACGTTTCAGTCAATAAAAGGCCATCAGTGTTCACATGATGATGGCTAATCGTGATAGTAGAGTCATGTGTTCCTGCATAACCCATACACAACACTCCCCCCCCACCCTCAAGCACACACACGTTGTGTTCTATCCTCGTGGGGACCTAAAATTAAATCCTATTTTCCCTAAATCTAACCCTTCCCAGAACCCTAACTTTAACCCGCAATCCTAAACCTAACTCATAACCCTAATTGTAAACCATAACCTAACCCCTAAGCTTAACATAGCCTTTGTCCTCATCGGGATGTGAGAAATGTCGCTACGAGGGAGAGTTTTCCTTGTTTTACTATCCTTATAGGGGGACACACACACACCCTAATACCTACAGTACCTCTGTCTTCTCCCTCCCTGCAGCCCTGGAGGACCCGTGCAGTGAGGTGACCTGCAGCTACGGCAGCACCTGCATCCAGTCATCGGACTCCTTGTCGGCCAAGTGCATGTGCCCGCTGAGCTGCGACGGTAAGCCCGAGCAGGTGGTGTGTGGCAGTGACGGCCAAGACTACCGCAACGAGTGTGAGCTCTACAAGCAAGCCTGCCACACCCAGAAGAACTTCCGTCTGCAGCACCAGGGATACTGCAGTGAGTTCCCTCATATACTTCTCCTCTACCCTCCCTCTCTCTCTTTCTTTCTTTCTTTCTTTTTTCCTTCTTTTTTTTCTTTCGCTCTCTCTTCACATCCCTCTGGAGTTTCATTGTCTTCTGTCTCTCTGACATCATGTTTCTAGTTTTCAAATTCATAGCATTTTTTTTTCTTCATGCAAACTCTTCCAGCAGTGTAGATTATTCACTGTTGACAAACAAAGCCACTTGTTTTTAGAGCTGGCCAGTTTGAGAGTTGTTTTGTGTCACCTGCTGTTTGTTTTGGTTGTTTTCTCCTGAGGACTTCTGACTTTGAGAAATTTGCTGGAGGGAAAGAGCCAGATAGAGCTAACCAGACAAACTAGCGTCCCAAAAGTGAGACCCTGAGAGACTACAAAATGGAAGGGAGATGGAGTCTCAGGCCCCCAGAGGACGGCTCTAATATATCCATCCCAAGCCGGTGAGACCAGGCTCCATGTTGCCTTACCCCCAGGGGGGAGGCCTGGGTTCTCAGGAGAGCTGGCCCGGCGGGCCCTTAAATCTTCCTGAGTGATTCTGTCCAAGCTTTGGCTGTCTCAACTGGCTCGCCAGCGCCAGACAAATGGTGATGATTTATATATACAGCTGGGGCTAGGCTAGCCAGCACCTCCACTGTCTGTCTGTATGTCTAATTACCTCATCGGGGGTGTGTGGGGGCTCGACTGCGGAGTGCAGGAATCCTGGAAGCCGTTCTGGTGTGTTAATGGGAGGTAATGGTTTTTGCAAATGGGATAATAGCTGGGCTTGTGATGCATCATTGCATTTCTGGCGTCAGGTATTTTTGCATTATGATAAAAACCCAGAGTTGGTAACAGTCCCACACTTTATATCCACCCGTGTTAGCGATTCCATTGTGCTAATATACACAAGGCCTACAATCCCTGACCTTGGCAATGTGTCGCTGGCGTTGGCCTTGTTGTTGTCCTGCCTGCCCAGCCCAGGCTGTGGAAGTCAAGCTACCGTTGTCACTTTTGTGTTCCTGTTGTTGCTCTTTGTTTCTTGAGCCAGGGCCTTTTCTCTCTCTTTCCCTTTGTCTGTTTGGTCTCATCCTCCTCGGTGGTGTTTCAAATGACTTGCTCGCAGCTTGGCAGTGTTTTAACAAGACTCTAATCTTTGCAAAAGTATGCAGCACTTGTATATCCATGAATGTTAAATATTACGCATTTTTATTTTGAATTTGCCGCGCTGTGTTTGCTCCGAAAACGAGATTACGGGATTAATGCAGCGCAGAGGTACATAACTTCTTTGTGTCCCCTTGCTCTATACAAGACCGTGTAGAGAGATGAGACGAAGTTGCAGCGGCAAACAGCTCCTATTTCAATAAGCATCTCCCCAGTTCCATTATGATTACAGCTGATATGGCCACCAGCGCCAGCTGCCAGCCTGTCGTCCTCTTAGATCCATGGGCGTCTTGGCTTTCCACTCTGCCTTTCCAGGGCAGCCCGTATTGATAGCAGGCCTATCTCCATTATATCCCTGGTGATGGATAACCATGTCCTACCACTAACCTCTCTCTCTCGCTCTCTTTCTCTCTCCCCCCCCTGTTTATAGACCCCTGCAAAGACAGCGAGAATAGTCTGAACGTGGCGTGCCGGGTGGAGCCACGTACCCGCCAGCCCCTGACCTTTGCTCCCCCGGAGTCCTGCCCACCTGTCAATGAGCCACTGTGCGCCAGCGACAGCCAGACGTACGAGAGCGAGTGCCATATGACGAGGACGGGCATGCAGAAGGGCATTGAACTCAGGAAGATCCACCCGGGGCCGCTGCAAGAAACAAGGTGAGCCAGCACGTTCATGCACGCACACACAAACTGCACTGCCTTGACCGATAGATAACTTATCATGTTCTTTACGAGCTGAGTTGTGTTACATGCATGACACTAGATGGTTTTCTTGATAAGAGCTCACAAAGGCTTATCTGGGCTATCTGCACGTTACTGCTATCTGCACTTTACTGTCAGGTTTAATGCACTGTCAGGTTTACAGTAGATCAAATCCAATTTTATTTGTCACGTGCCAAATAAAACAGGTGTAGACCTTACAGTGAAATGTTTACTTACAATCCCTTAACCAACAATGCAGTTTTAAGAAAAATACGTGTTAAGAAAGTATTTACTAAAATAAACTGTAAAAAATTAAAAAAAATAAGGAGCAACAATAAAATAACACTAGTGAGGCTTTATACAGGGGGTACCAGTACAGAGTCAATGTGTGGAGTTACAGGTTATACTCCGGGTAGCCATTTGATTAGCTGTTCATGAGTCTTATGGCTTGGGGGTAGAAGCTGTTAAGCCTTTTGGACCTAGACTTGCTGCTCCGGTACCACTTGCCGTGTGGTAGCAGGGAGAACAGTCTATGACTAGGCTGGCTGGAGTCTTTGCCAATTTTCACGGCTTTCCTCTGACACCGCCTGGTATAGAGGTCCTGGATGGCAGGAAGCTTGGTCCCAGTGATGTACTGGGCCGTACACACTACCCTCTGTAGTTCCTTGCGGTCGGAGGCAGAGCAGTTGCCATACCAGGCGGTGATGCAACTAGTCAGGATGCTCTTAATGGTGCGGCTGTAAAACCTTTTGAGGATCTGAGGACCCATGCCAAATATTTTCAGTTTCCTGAGGGAGAATAGGCATTGTCGTGACTTTACATCTGTCTTGCTGTGTTTGGACCATGATAGTTAGTTGGTGATGTGGATACCAAGGAACTTGAAGATCTCAACCTGCTCCTCTACAGCCATGTCGATGAGAATGGGGGCGTGCTCAGTCCTCCTTTTGCTGTAGTCCACAATCATCTCCTTTGACTTGATCACGTTTAGGGAGAGGTTGTTATCCTGGCACTACACTGCCAGGTCTCTGACATAGGCTGTCTCATTGTTGTCGGTTTTTCAGGCCAACCACTGATTTGTCGTCAGCAAACTTCCTTTTGTCCAGGTGGGAAAGGGCAGTGTGGAGTGCAATAGAGATTTCATCATCTGTGGATCTGTTGGGGCGGTATGCAAATTGAGGTGGGTGTAAGGTTTCTGGGATAATGGTGTTGATGGGAGCCATGACCATCCATTCAAAGCACTTCATGGATACAGACATGAGTGCTACGGGTCAGTAATCATTTCGGCAGGTTAGCCTGGTGTTCTTGGGTACAGGGACTACGGTGGTCTTCTTGAAACATGTTGGTATTAGAGACTCGGTCAGGGACAGGTTGAAAATGTCAGTGAAGACACTTGCCAGTTGGTCAGTGCATGCTCAGAGTACACGTCTTGGTAATCCGTCTGGCCCTGCGGCCTTGTGAATGTTGACCTGTTTAAAGTTCTTACTCACATCGGCTACTGGGAGTGTGATCCCACAGTCGTCCGGAACAGCTGATGCTCTCATGCATGTTTCAGTGTTGCTTGCCTCAAAGCAAGCATAGAAGTTATTTAGCTCGTCTGGTAGGCTCGTGTCACTGTTCTTCCTTTTGAAGTCCGTAATAGTTTGCAAGCCCTGCCACATCCGACGAGCATCGGAGCCGGTGTAGTACAATTCAATCTTAGTCCTGTATTGACACTTTGCCTGTTTGATGGTTTGGCGGATGGCATAGCGGGATTTCTTATAGTGCGGATGTTGCCTTTAATCCATAGCTTCTGGTTGTGGGTACGTACAATCACTGTGGGGATGATGTCATCGATGCACTTATTGATGAAGCCAGTGACTGATGTGATGTACTCCTCAATGCCATCTGAAGAATCCCAGAACATATTTCAGTCTGTGCTAGCAAAACACTTCTGCAGCTTAGAATCTGCGTTATCTGTCCACTTCCTTATTGAGCGAGTCACTGGTACTTCCTGCTTTAGTTTTTGCTTGTAAGCAGGAACCAGGAGGATAGAGTTATGGTCAGATTTGCCAAATGGAGGGAGAGCTTTGTACGCGTCTCTGTGTGTGGAGTAAAGGTGCTCTAGAGTTTTTTTCCCCCCTAGTTGCACATGTAACACGCTGGTAGAAATGAGGTAAAACGGATTTAAGTGTGCCTGCGTTAATGTCCCCATGTCCACATTTTTTTGTTTGCTTATACAGCTTGTTGAGAGCCGTCTTAGTGCCAGCATCGGGTTGTGGTGGTAAATAGTGTGGTCTACAGCTACAGCTGTTATTTACAAATAGACACAGACCACCATCCCTTGTCTTACCGGAGGCAGCTGTTCTATCTTGCCGATGGACTGAAAACCCAGCCAGCTGTATGTTATCCATGTCGTTGTTCAGCCACGACTCGGTGAAACATAAGATATTACAGTTTTTAATGTCCCGTTGGTAGGATAGTCATCCATTTTATTATCCAATGATTGCACATTGGCTAATAGGACTGATGGTAAAGGCGGATTACTCACTCGCCGACGGATCCTTACAAGGCACCTGGACCTACGTCCCCGATATCTCTGTCTCTTCTTCATGCGAATGACGGGGATTTGGGCCTTGCCGATTGTCTGAACTAAATCCTTCGCGTCCGACTCGTTAAAGAAAAGATCTTTGTCCAGTACGAGGTGAGTAATCACTGTCCTGATATCCAGAAGCTCCTTTCGGTCATAAGGACAGTGGCAGAAACATTATGTACAAAATAAGTTACAAATAACGCGAAAGAACACACACAATAGCACAATCGGTTAGGATCCCGTAGAACGGCAGCCATCTCCTCAGGCGCCATCATGATAACGATTTGAAGAAATCCAAAGTTCCTGTTGTGTGATAGGGGCTTCAGTAGACCACCACCACCGTGTCTGTAGCTTTTCTGCTCTCACCTCATCTCCACACATCTGAGACTCCCCATAGAGTTAAAGACAGAGGCTCATGGTGTGATGCACTCTACTACAGACAACGGTGGTTTTGCGCTTCAAATAATTCTCTGTTTCTGCCCTGCAACACACCGACTCTCTTTTGTTAGCAATATCTTGTAGTCGAGCTTGAGTACAGATAAAGACCGCTATTATGTGGATACTTCAACTTCTCAGTAGAAGCCTTAGCACTGTGTGTTCTTGGGAATCTATTTAGTTCTCGATCAAGTTAACAGGAACCCATTCTCTATCTGCCTTTTACTGAGGTGAAATGGATAGGCATAATCATTTTTTGTTTTCTTAAAAGGAAATGTATTTCAACAATAATTTCATTTTAAATGCCAGATCAATGACATCATTTAGTATGTCCCTCTAATCAAAGTCACCATTATTAGTCAGTTGTACAACCAAATGCCTTCAACCGAAATGTGTCTTCCGCATTTAACCCAACCCCTCTGAATCAGAGAGGTGCGGGGGGCTGCCTTAATCGACATCCACGTCTTGGCGCCCGGGGAACAGTGGGTTAACTGCCTTGTTCAGGGGCAGAACGACAGATTTTTACCTTGTCAGCTCGGGGATTCAAACTTGCAACCCTCCGGTTACAAGTCCAACGCTCTAACCACTAGGCTACCTGCCGCCCTGCCGCCACACCCAGAGAAGGCAGCTCCGTAATTAAGTTCCAGTATAGCATGACCACTTTACTGGAAAGAGAGGAATGGCTCCACATTGAATTCATGTACAAATTTGATCCAATGATAGAGAGAGATTCATTATGTTAGGGGGGTGGGATGACCTGAAATATTATGCTTTTACAAAATGTGATTCTGTTTTCAAAGGAAACACAATACCTTGCTCTTGTTAAAGCTTTTAGAAACAAATAAATTCTAAAAGCTTTATCAAGAGCAATGTATTGTGTTTCATTTGAAAACAGCATCACATTCTGTAAAAGCAGAATATTTTAGGTCATCCCACCTCCCTAACATAATGAATTTGAAGCTCTGAATGTGCCTCGTCCATTTTGCAGAGATGTGCAAGGAGGAGTGCAAGTTCAATGGCGTGTGCCAGGTGGAGCGTCTAGGCGTGCGCTGCTCCTGCGAGCCTATCCAGTGCGACGGGACCTACAAGCCACTGTGCGGAAAAAACGGACGCAGCTACGTCAACGACTGTGAGCGCCGACGGGCCGAGTGCCTGGCTAAAGCCCACATCCCCATCAAGCAGCAAGGCCCATGTGGTGAGTCAGGTCCTCTAGGAGGGGGGGAAAGGGGAGAAGCCTCTGGTCTTTCTCTCTCTGTCTCCCTCTGGTTGGCTCCTCCTGTCCTGTGTAAGTACTGTATGTGTGTTTGTTCTGTCTGTCTCTTGACTTGTCAGTTGTCTGTGGTGGGAGGGGAGGTGAAAAAGAGAAAAGACAGGAAGTTACCATGACCACCACGTCATCCTCCATTTACCTCATGCCCGTCACGCTCCGCCATCACGTGACACATGAAACACAACAGCCTTCATGTTTTCTCCTACCTTCCCGGTAGTGCCAGTCTTCCACTTCAATGGTTTCTCTCTCTCTCTCTCTTCACAACATAAAGTTTTGTCTTGCCTGTCTATCTCCGTCTGTCTCTTTTTTGTCTGTGTGGCTTCCTTTTAAACAGGTATTCTTTCTATTTCAGTGCATCTGTCTGTCTTTGTTCGTGTGACATCTGCCGCTGTTCGGACAATGACCACTTGGGGGGTCAGAGAGACTCTCCTCCAATTGGACTTAACAGGGGCGGTTGTGTTTCTCCTTTCTCTTCCTCTTTCTCTCTCTTTCCCGCTCTCTCTCACTCTCTCTCTCTATAACGGAGTAGTACGTTCTCTCTCCCAACACTCCAAGCTGTCACTCTTGTCTCTCCTCTGTGCACCCTCCTTGCAGCCCTACTGCGTCTGCGGGGGGAAGAAAGCATCCGTCCGTGAGGTTGGGGAGCTCCTCTTCTTCCCAGTGCTGTGTTTTGTTGTGTTAACCCCTTTCCCATTCCCCAACCCCCTTTTCCCTCAGCCTATGATGGTACCCTGCTACCCTAGCATGGCAGACCGCATGTAGACCCTCCCCACCTGCCCTATGCCCAACCTCTCCCTTGCCACCCGGGCACTGACTTTAGCTATAAGTGCCTGCTGACTAGGTCTCTCAACCTCATATAATCAAAGGACTGTTTGTAGATTTAGAATTAGATCAGCGGTGGGCAAACTATACCGCTGTGAAGGCCTTCCGGCATGGATGCAGGCTTTGGCTCCTTCCAAGCAGTAACACACCCGATTCAGCAAATCAAAGCCTTGATCAAAGACTACAATGTGTTGATTTTGTAGAATCATGTGTGTGTTACTGCTTGGCCAGAGTAAAAACCTGCACCCACACTGGCTTTCACAGGGTATAGATAGCCTACCCCTGATGTAGAGTGTCTGTCCTCGATAGACGAGCTAAATGCGGGACCACAGTCGTTCTGTAGCAAAAAAACTCCTCTCTAGTTCTCCTCAGACAGATATCTCTTATCTCATCTCACTCCGGTTGGTTATCTGAATACTAAGTTGTACTCATCTGAGCGAGGTGACGTTGAAGCATGGCTTCACAATATCATGGTGCAACTCATTAGCATTGTTTTTTTTTCTCATCTATTCTCCCGTCTTTTTGTCACGCATAAATTAACATGTGAAATGTCTGCGGTGCTTATGTTTTTAATTTTTTTATTTAATTATTTCTGACATAGTAAACGGGCGCCATTCTTTTCGGCGTATTTTAGCCAGGGGCGAGTTGCAGTACGTTTTTTATGTGTTTCTATTGACACGATGACCCCTTCAGATTTAATTCAACATCAAAAGGAGAGAAGTGAGGTGCCGAGGCTGTTGGTTTAGTTGTGGGGGAAGTGTGTGCGAGAGGGTGTGTGTGTGTTTGGTTTTGTGTGTGCAGGCTTGTGTGCATTAATTTAGTTTGGTTGTGTGTGTGTGCCGCTGTTTTGTATGTGACAGTGTGTGTGTGTCTAAATGGCCTCCTTGTCACGAAGCGATCAAAAGCACAATAAGACGCCAGGTTACAGTTACAGCTGTGCCACGCAGCATGCAGCAATGGACACACTCTCTCTCATCACTGTGACCGTGGCAGCCATTGTCTCACACCGTACTTCCATCTTAACCACAACACACACCACAAAGGAGCTTGTGTCATCCTTACTGGGCCAAACCACATGCCACCTCTGGGAAACCACAGTCCCCTGCTAACTTCAATGGCACAGACTAAAACATACTTCAAATCACTTACTGTACATCAGAACTTTATAGTGATCGCAAGCACATACACACAACTGCAGAAGAGAGGGTCCCTGCTGTCCTTTTGCATCTATAGTTCTCTCATCCAGCTGCTGTTCTGGGATGGTGTGTGTACAGTCTTCTGCACCCCAATAAGCCCGAAGTGGTTCAGCCTCCATCGTCTGCCGCCTGGCACTGGCCAGCCTTTTGTCACTTCCCGAAATCTCTAAGAGTGTCGACCGTGGGATGGATGGAGAGTGAAAAACTGGGATGATGGGGTGCCATGGCTGTCACTAGCCCAAACCCACACACACTCCTCTTTTATTGGGCGTGAGATGGAGCTAGTTTATCGATCAGTCACGCCACAAGCTGTAAGGAGGGCTGAAAATCCTTTCCATATATGACACCTAATCGTGAGTGTGATGACAATCCCCCTAATGTGACAGTCATCCGCCCTTTCACTCTTTGTATCCCTCAAGAGCCACTTGTCCCCTATGGGGGGGCCACAAACTTCCCTAATCATACTGACACAACCAATGTTCCCTCTAAGCTGCTTGCGCAGCATGCAGTAGCCCGAGACCGTTGCGCTGCTCCCCTGGGACTGCTGCGCAAGCGCAGAAGAAATATCAGCCCGCGGAGAGAAGCACGAGATTGAACGTTACTCAACTTTGTAGAGTTTTTCCTGTTAGTTAACACTATCAACATTTCCCTTTAATGTGGCAATTATGATCGATTCAACACAATATTTGCCACTTTCAATGCAGCATACCAAAACAAAACAAACTATGCAAGATATTTTGTTGTTGGCAGTACGCATCACAGTAGGATTCTATTGCACATGACTCAGCCTGTACTCAGGCCGGTGCGGCATAACCAATCACAGCTGCAGTAGGCCTATATGCAAATAGACCATTGCCATATATGGATCTGTGCCATTTACTTTGAACTGGACAGTGTTTACAGCTGTGGTCATGAGTAGATGCATTTGTTTGAGATCAAAGCAAGAGCTGCATGTAGCCATGTGTTCATTTTGTTTGTATCCTTTTGCTAGTTAATGACTTATTAGCCCATGTATAGATAATTTGTAGTCAGCAATAGGGGAGGGATTGCTTCCTACAAGAGCACAAAATGTGTACATTTCTAGACATCTTTGAAAAGCTGGTCAGGTAAAGAGCTTGTTTTTGTCTTAAAGGGCAGTGTTGTATTTTGAGACATGCTTGAATATGCTAAGTAGCCAATAGGCAGAGGGTAGCATAATTTGTCTGATTCTCTGTAGTAATGGTATGGGAATAATAATGCATTTTATTTTGTAAAGCGGTTTCTTGCATCAAACAACCCAACAACATTTTCAGTTACCTCCTTGTTTGAAGGACAAGTGGATAAACAGGTTAATGTCAAGCCCTGCATGTTTTTTTTTCAAAGGTCTCATGAAATGTAAGCCTACATTGAACACCACACATTGGCTGCTAGTCTGGATGATAGAACAGCTATTTCCATGTTAAAATGTTATGGGATGCATGGTAGGCCACTCTGGTAGACCAACATTATGATCAAATAGCCACAGTAGCCTACTTGGCCACTGTTAAAACTGTAACTTAAAACGGGTACAGCCTCAGTGTTCAAAGTAAATGTGCGCTGGGAGTTTCACAAAATTTTCACAACGTTCAAGACCTGAAATTTGGTCAGTGCCGTACTAAATTTGAGGAACATTGGACACAACCGTCTTGCAAGCTGAAAAAGACAATGCTGCCCTATTTGATTTATAAGCCCATATGGTCTTCCACAGGAATGTGTTCCAGGTCAGTCTCTCATGAGATAGCCACTTTCAAGATGAATGGAGGTGGATTGTGAGGGGCCAGTTCATAGCATTCCCCGGATGCTCAGATGAGATGTCCAAGGGGCTTAAGATGTGTATGCCTTAACCCAGAGCGCTCAAATAAATATTTTACTGCTGCGAGACAAGGGAGCATTAGATGGTACAGCAGATCATAGACAGACAGTGAAGTACTTACAGTTGAAGTCGGAAGGTTACATGCACCTTAACCAAATACAGTTGACATCGGAAGTTTACATGCACCTTAGCTAAATACATTTAAATTCAGTTTATCACAATTCCTGACATTTAATCCTAGTAAAAATTCCCTGTCTTGGGGATCACCACTTTATTTTAAGAATGTGAAATGTCAGAATAATAGTAGAGAGACTGATTTATTTCAGCTTTTATTTCTTTCATCACATTCCCAGTGGGTCAGAAGTTTACATACACTCAATTAGCATTTGGTAGCATTGCCTTTAAATTGTTGAACTTGGGTCACACGTTTCAGGTAGCCTTCCACAAGCTTCCCACAATAAGTTGTGTGAATTTTGGACCATTCCTTCTGACAGAGCTGGTTTGTAGGCCTCCTTGCTCGCACACACTTTTTCAGTTCTGCCCACAAATGTTCTATAGGATGAGGTCAGGGCTTTGTGATGGCCACTCCAATACCTTGACTTTGTTGTCCTTAAGCCATTTTGCCACAACTTTGGAAGTATGCTTTGGGTCATTGTCCATTTGGAAGACCCATTTGCGACCAAACTTTAACTTCCTGACTGATGTCTTGAGATGTTGCTTCAATATATCTACATCATTTTCCTTCCTCATGATGCCATCTATTTTGGGAAGTGCACCAGTCCCTTCTGCAGCAAAGCACCTCCCACAACATGATGCTGCCACCCCCGTGCTTCACGGTTGGGATGGGTGTTCTTCGGCTTGGAAGCCTCCCCCTTTTTCCTCCAAACATAACAATGGTCATTATGGCCAAACATTTATATTTTTGTTTCATCAGACCAGAGGACATTTCTCCAAAAAGTACATTAATCTCCTTCCTGAGCGGTATGATGGCTGCGTGGTCCCATGGTGTTTATACTTGCATACTATTGTTTATACAGATTAACGTGGTACCTTCAGACGTTTGGAAATTGCTCCCAAGGATGAACCAGACTTGTGGAGGTCTTGGCTGATTTCTTTTGATTTTCCCATGATGTCAAGCAAAGAGTCACTGAGTTGGAAGGTAGGCCTTGAAATACATCCACAGGTACACCTCCAATTGACTAAAATTATGTCAATTAGCCAATTAGAAGCTTCTAAAGCCATTACATTATTTTCTGGAATTTTCCAAGCTGTTTAAAGGCACAGTCAACTTAGTGTATGTAAACTTCTGACCCACTGGAATTGTGATACAGTGAATTATAAGTGAAATAATCTGTCTGTAAACAATTGTTGGAAAAATTACTTTGTCATGCACAAAGTAGATGTCCTAACCGACTTGCCAAAACTATAGTTTGTTAGCAAGAAATTTGTGGAGTGGTTGAAAAATGAGTTTTAATGACTTCAACCTAAGTGTATGTAAAAGTCCATTGGTTTGAATACCATTTGAGAGCGGTGCAATATTGGCTCATTGTTTGTGTGTGTGTGTACATGCACACACGCACTCTCTCCTCCCGGAGGTTAACAGAGAATCACTCAGCCAGAGAGACATTGTCATTGACAAAGAGCTTCGGCGCGCTCGAGGAGAAATGGGGAGAAAAGTGCGCCTAAGGTGACACCCTGTATGCACGCATGACTGTAAGTCGCTTTGGATAAAAGTGTCTGCTAAATGGCATATACACAAGCCTCTTCAGGGAATATTTATAATTTGCATGTGTATTTGATTAGCATCTCTGCCGCGCGACGACACTAGTCGCTGGCTGTGATTATGCTCATCAACAATAATAGGCTGAGTACCTATTAAACCCAACGAGGACGTACAGTGATGTTTGGTAATGAATCTAATTAGTGTAGTTGCTCTGGGAGTCAGGCTGACGGTATGGCAGGGGTACTAGGGATTATATTTAACGTGGCCCATAACAGACTGAAGTGTGTGTGTGTGGTGATGAGGGTGTTTGTGCGTGTGTGTGTCAGTCGTGGCAGAGTTGCAGCAGTCACCAGGCCTTATGAGTACACCAGGGTCCTGCTTTGATGAGCCACCCTCCCCCTTGCCCTGTCTGTTGCACCCCCTCCCTCCTCCTCCCTCCCTCCTCTTCCTCTCTCACAATGTATGTGTTGTGTGCCCTCTGTGTAGACCACCATGCCAATGATGCCCATCTGCTGTTTGTTGGCCTGCTTTTCCTTCCTTACTCTCCTCCCCCTCTCTTCTCTCCTCTGTAAATATACCCATGTCATGAGATGGAGGAGCTCATCTTTGTACAGTGGTTCTTCCTTTAAAAGTTACGAGCTTATGCAGCGACAGTTAGTGGTAGATGGTGGCATTCTGTCATTGCCACACACTATCACAAGGGGGAGTTAGAACGCTGATCTATCGGCAGTCTAAACTGTGGCACAAATTGACTTTTTGCAAATTAATGGAGGTGTTTTCAGTTTGAGAGTCTCTCTTCTCTGGCACTAGAGTCCTGCATCAGGCAACAACAACAAACAACTGTTGGTGGTCCTGGAGTTAAGAGAGAACTTGGGTAAATACAATGGGGGAATTTCACTTGACATGTGGACTGGCGATTTTCCAAAAATAGGCACAGTGGGCTTTTGGTTTCTCTCCCTCTAAAAACAGAAATAAATCATTCCAAATAACAAATTGGCTTTATTTACAAATTAGTAAGAATGTCTCACCCCATGTTCAAGATTGGCCTTTTTCTCTTTATTCAGATTACAACCGCTCACTTTCGGTTATTTGAAAACAAAATCGTATTTTTTTTAAACTAAGTTTAAGTTTATGTCACTTCCTGGCCATAGAGAGCCCTCTGGGTTCTCTATGGTGGTTAGGTCAGGACGTGACTAGGGGGGTTCTATGTTGTTTATTTCTATGTTGGTTTTGTGTGTGGTTCCCAATTAGAGGCAGCTGTTATTCGTTGCCTCTAATTTGGGATCATACTTAGGTAGTCCTTTTTCCACCTGCGTTTGTTGGATATTGTTTTTTGTTAGTGCGTGTGAGCGCTACGTAGGTTACGATCAGTTGTGTTTTTGTTATCATTGTATGTTCCATTTAAAGAACAATCATGACAGTTTAAACCACCAGAAAAGACAGAACAAATATTGTGGTTAAACTCAAATGTACTAATTGATAAAAATGTATCAATTGGAACCTTTATCAAGTGGAAAGGGGAAAAAGTAAGGAACTTGTCTGTCGGCCCTGCAATAAAGACCAAAATTGGTTAAAGAATATTGTGATGACTAAAAATATGTACCATTTTCATTTAAGGACCAAAAAATTGACAGCTGTGCCATATAGATTGCAAAATAGTTGGGAAGAGATTTTCGATGTACCGATTCCATGGCACATGGTTTATGAATTAACACAATTAACATTTTCCATTCCACCTGAAAGCCCTAATCTGCTCACTTAAATGAATGGTCATGGTGCTACAGTGATGTTGTACAGGCGGCCGTCTAATCTTGTCTAATGGGTGGACCGGCCCTGGTACCTGTTCATTTTCCTGGGCTTTCGCGGTCGGTGTAACACAGGCAAACAGCACTGTCCGTGACCATGATCCCCAAGTCTAACAGTATTTTGCCAACATGTTTAATTATTCAAGGTTCCTTTCTCTTCTCTGTACTGGAGTTATTTTAAGCCATCCACCCTTGATGGGCTATCAGCAGGACAATAGACTCTTACAGTCCACCAAATGCCCTGTTTTCTAAGCACATCTGGATAGATCCATAACGAATTACTATGGGAGAAATATCACTGAATGGCAGAAATATTGGAATAAAGTAGGCTAATGAAGGAAACAAATTGTTGCTTACTGGAACACCCAAAGTCATCCAATAGTTATAATAGGATTTGAAGCAATAGCCTACCTGCGAATAGTCAACTATTTCAGCACTGTTTCACGCTGCTCTGAGACAAGCATGGGGACTGGTCTTGATTAATCAATGAGATTTTTATTTTAACTGAATCTCTGTTTGGGTATTGGTTAGCCTACAATTAGGTTGTGGAAATGTTAGGATTATTTTGCTTTTCACTCGCTGTCACTTAGTAGCCTACTCCCAACCGGTCACATTGTACAGCGCCATATTTTCTTAACAGAAATCCTGAGGGTTTCGTTTTTCATTTTTCTTGGAATAGAAACACCATAATATTAATCAAATTAATTAAGCAAAATTTCTTAAAATCAATCCCATATACTATATTCTTACAAAAAAATGTCAAATTCTTCTCAAAGTTGACCTCTGGTAGTCAAACTAGCACTAACTAGCATTAATGGTACCAATGGTTGGCACTTCAATAACGTGCCATAGAATTCAAGCTGTGCTGCAGTACGACGCAACTTTTAAAGGAAGAACCATTGTATGTGTTCCCTCATTGTTGTCTTTCTCTGTCCTCGTTTACTTTTGCTTTTTCTATATTTCCCTCTTTTTATTTTCTCCTCTTCTCCCACCTCCCTCTCTCACACCCTCTGTTTCGCTGTATTTCACTTAATCTGTGTTCCCTATGTTGTCTGGTAGAAGAGAAAGCGTGTTTGGGGTTTTAAATAGCAAGTGGAGGACTAAGGCGTTTGATTTTGTCCCCTTGCAGCCATTACTCTGTGATAAGTGCTCCGTAGCAGGGAAACAGGGCCCGTGGGCCTTCCTTTCACTATATGCAAATATTTAGCCTTTTCTCTCCCGTTCTGGCACCTATTTAATATGTTACATAAATGTTTTCACTGCTAGCGAGACACGGGTGGCAGCGACCCCCTCCTTGCACCACCGACAAAACTGAGTAAGGGCGCTTCCCATTGGCTGCTTCTCTACAATGGTGGCACTGACACCCACCTCTCCCTCACCCGATTGGCTACTGACAGCATGGGGAGGTGTTTTCTCTGATTCTAATCCTGAATTGGACCAGGGCGCAAGGAAGATTCCAATCTACATATGCATGAGTAGGGAGATGCTCGACCGCAAAAAATGTAATCTCCCTGCTTTTACATCCATATGTACAGTGTTGAACCGCATACATTACCCACGCAAACACGGCTAAGAACATGACACTCCATCTCTCCTGGCTTATATACAGAACGCCTGCCGAGTGTGTTCAGCTCGCCTCTAAATCTTGACTAATGTGACAGTTTAGTGAGAGAAGGGATGAGGCAACGCCCCTCTTGGGGAGAGACGGGCAGCGGAGACGGGCAGGGGGGTAGACAGGTAGCAGAACGTTTGTCAGTGGGTAGGCCAGCGGCCGTTATGGTTCTCTAAGAAATCCGTGGTGCTGCATGCTAGCAGCACCCAAGAAGGCCACTTCATCTGACAGAGTTTTAATCCCCCTGGTTTTAAGCTCGGGGATGGCAACTATAAAATATCAGACTAATTAAAAGCAAAAGGAAAGCAGGGGAGCGAAGGGAGGGAGCATAGTCTAGACTGGTGGGAGAAGGGCACAAAGTGGAGGCAGAATTCAGACTCCCAAGTCGCCACTTCCGAGACAGAAACATTATCCTTTCGTAGAGAAGCCACTGGGGTTTCTTTACTTCAGCTAGGAGCAGAATTATTGATCAGAGGAGAGTTACTCATCTTCAAGACCACTCCTGCAGCAATGCACTCACTTACAGCCATCCCTCCACTGCACACCTTTTTCCGTCTCTCACTTCTTTGATGATGTTTGTGGCACACTCTGGATATTAAACACACACTTGTCTTGTCTCTTTCATCTGATAAACACAGAAGGGACATTAAATAGTATGTGTGCATTTGATGCGTGTGTGTGTGTGTGTGTGTGTGTGTGTGTGTGTGTGTGTGCAGCCTCCCAGTATATGTCCCTCTCTACTGAGGCATATGAGTGCGACAGCTCCAGTCCTTGAACAGCACAGCCACCATCTCTACCCTGGCCTCCGGGATGGCAGGCTGCTGTTTCTAAGTCTCCCTCACTGTTTCTGAAGGAGAAAAGACGCTTTCAGTTCCCTAAGATTTTCTTTCCCGACTGAGAATATGTAAGCCATCTCAATTACCAAAGCCGGGTATAAGGGCTGCTGGACGTTTCTCAAAGTCTCTAATCTTACACTCTCTCTCTCCTCACTAAGATTATTTCACAGAGAACTGTGGGAGTTTTGCTTCTTCTATTTAATAAATCTGGACGAAAAAATGTGCCTCCAGAAGGAATGAGCATTAAAGAATAAAGAGCTTTTTGGATTCTTTTCATCTTATTTTTTGGTGTAGAAACAAAGAGAACCAGGGACAAAAGCGTTATCTGAGGCTGCAGTTGCTTGTTAGGGAGCCGGGCCTTGGGAAATGGGTCGGTGAATCCATTTGAAGGCCATGAGTGTGTGGATTGCCCTCTGTTTCCAGCACTACACACACACAGTGAGAAAAGAAATATCAGGCAGAATAGGTTTTTTTGAAGCCTGGCAAAATTAGGCACAGTTCCACTACTTACATATTTACATGCCAATTTCGCAGCTTATTCAAACCACCGGCGTTCCCACAACACAGAAATCAATAGCAGTGTTCCACTGCTTAAGCCGCAACATTCCAATTACAAAAAGTGAGAGCCTTGTCTTCTTGCTCATCCTTGCACGTGATCTGTTTAGATTTGTTAATGATGGTCACTGGTGGGTAATGCTCCTCCTCTTTACACCAGTATCGGCCAGGCCCTTATCTTGTTGTTTTTCTGTTCCTCTTTTTCTTTAAGTGCCGAATCAAGGTTGGCTTTCTTGTCCTGTGAAGAGACACTATCACACTAGCGGCAGCCTGAACGTTTGTTCTGCTCTTGTTGAAATAAAGAAATAAGCATAGAATAACTTAGAAACATTCTTTGTTGCGTGCGCGAACCCTCTACACTGCAGCCAAACTACACCCCAACATGGAGACAATGGTGAGCTGGGAAGCCACCACAATCCTGAGTTTTTAGACATGATGCTAGCTATCAAACTGCTACATAGGGCCTCTCTCCCTAACAGTTCGAGATGACGTCCATGGTATTCCATGGGCGAGAGAGCGCCACATACAGTTGAAGTCGGAGGGTTTACATACACTTAGGTTGGAGTCATTAAAACTCGTTTTTCAACCACTCCACAAATTTCTTGTTAACAAACTATAGTTTTTGCAAGTCGGTTAGGACATCTACTTTCTGCATGACACAAGTAATTTTTCCAACAATTGTTTACAGACAGATTATTTCACTTATAATTCACTGCATCACAATTCCAGTGGGTCAGAAGTTTACATTCACTAAGTTGACTGTGCCTTTAAGCAGCTTGGAAAATTCCAGAAAATTATGTCATTGCTTTAGAAGCTTCTGTTAGGCTAATTGACATCATTTGAGTCAATTGGAGGTGTACCTGTGGATGTATTTCAAGGCCTACCTTCAAACGCAGTGCCTCTGTGCTTGACATCATGGGAAAATCAAAAGAAATCAGCCAAGACCTCAGAAAAACACAGAAACGTTCATCTGTACAAACAATAGCATGCAAGTTTAAACATCATTGGACCACTCAGCCGTCATACCGCTGGAAGGAGACGCGTTCTGTCTCCTAGAGATTAACATACTTTGGTGTGAAAAGTGCAAATCAATCCCAGAACAACAGCAAAGGACCTTGTGAAGATGCTGGGGGAAACGGGTACAAAAATATCTATATCCACAGTTAAATGAGTCCTACATAACCTGAAAGGCCTCTAAGCAAGGAAGAAGCCACTGCTCCAAAACCGCCATAAAAACCGGCATAAAAAAAAATCTGCACATGGGGACAAAGATCGTACTTTGGAGAAATATCCTCTGGTCTGATGAAACAAAAATAGAACTGTTTGGCCATAATGACCATCATTATGTTTGGGGGAAAAAGGGGGAGGCTACCAAGCCGAAGAACACCATCCCAACCGTGAAGCACAGGGAAGGTAGCATCATGCTGTGGGGGTGCTTTGCTGCAGGATGGACTGGTGCACTTCACAAAATAGATGGCATCATGAGGCAGGAAAATTATGTGGATATATTGAAGCAACATCTCAAGACATCAGTCAGGAAGTTAAAGCTTGGTCTCAAATGGGTCTTCCAAATGGACAATGACCCCAAGCAATCTTCCAAAGTTATGGCAAAATGGCTTAAGGACAACAAAGTCAAGGTATTGGAGCAGCCATCACAAAGCCCTGACCTCAATCATATAGAAAATATGTGGGCAGAACTGAAAAGCGTGTGCGAGCTAGGAGGCCTACAAACTTGACTCAGTTACACCAGCTCTGTCAGGAGGAATGGGCCAAACTACACCCAACTTATTGTGGGCAGCTTGTGGAACGCTACCCAAAACGTTTGACCCAAGTTAAACAATTTTAAAGGCAATGCTACCAAATACTAATTGAGTGCATGTAAACTTCTGACCCCATGGGAATGTGATGAAAGAAATAAAAGCTGAAATAAATCATTCTCTCTACTATTATTCTGACATTTCACATTCTTAAAATAAAGTGGTGATCCTAACTGACCTAAGACAGAGAATTTGTACTAGGATTAAATGTCAGTAATTGTGAAAAACTGAGTTTAAAGGTATTTGGCTGAGGTGTATGTAAACCTTCGACTATGTATGTAAACCTTCGACCTAAGACCTATCCTTGCTCTGGAGGCTGCCAAACTATATATGCATGATATGATTTTCTCACATCTGAGATATTGCCTCACATGCTGGTCACAAGCAAGAGCTACTATTCTGAAACCAATTGAATCACTCTACAAACAAACACTTAAGATTTTTGATAACAAACCAAACCGTTACTACCATTGTCATATCATTTACAAACATAATTTGTTTAGTCTGGATAGCTTTAAGCAGTATGTAAACTCAGCAAAAAAGAAACGTCCCTTTTTCAGGTCTTTCAAAGATAATTAGTAAATATAACTTCACAGATCTTTACTGTAAACACTTGTCATCCTATGGGGGCATAGCCTTGGTAGCCAAAATAATGGCCTTCCCAGCATTTTTATACATGACCCTTAGTATGATCGGATGATTATTACTTAATTAACTTACACCTCATTAGGAACCCTCATTTTGTAAAGTGACCTGTACGTCTAAACTTGACAGCAATTTTGATGAAGAATTGATTGGGGGGGTAAAGAAGGAAAAAAAGGCAATGATGAAACAATATTAGCTGGACCACCTCAGATCACATTGTCGTCTACGTGTTTCTTCCTGTTTCTTCCCGATCCTGACCCACTTTCCAACTCGTCTGGCAGTGGCAGAACCGGCACCACACGGAACGCCATCCCACTCAGGAAACGCCATCCCCTCAGAAGCCCAGGCAGTCTCTTCGCTAACCCCCAAGTTAATGAAGTTATAGGCTGTATCACATCCGGTCGTGATTGGGAGTCCCATAGGGCGGCGCACAATTGGCCCAGTGTCGTCCGAGTTTGGCCGCGGTAGGCCGTTATTGTAAATAAGAATTTGTTCTTAACTGACTTGCTAGTTAAATAAAGGTTAAATAAAACAATATATACTGTAGTGGAGCGGTCGGAGAAGAGAGTGGCATGCATACTTCTCTCTGATGTTCTCCCGCTTCTTCATATCTGTCTCTGCCCAGGAGCTGGGCTTTGTGAATTATTAAGCAGAGCTCTCTTCTTCTTTTTCTCTCTCTCTCTCTCTCTCTCTCTCTCTCTCTCTCTCTCTCTCTCTCTCTCTCTCTCTCTCTCTCTCTCTCTCTCAGGCTATCAGTGAGATGCATCAATTAATAGCGCCCGTTTACTTCTCCATAAATAGTAAAAGATGGTCATTTTCTACCGTTTCTCGCCATTTTTCTATCCGTGCCACAAGTCCATATATGTGGGTTTCTGATTGGCTCATACAGAGTGGTCAGTCACCTAATTGGCTCATACAATGTGTTCAGACACCTCTGATTGGCTCATACAGAGAGGTCAGCCACCTCTGATTGGCTCATACAGAGGTGTCTGCCACCTGTGATTGGCTCAAACAGAGGGGTCAGGCCAATGTGATTACCCGGAGGGAGTTGTTTGATACAGGTTGTATCAGTCAAGTACTATGAATGAGAGTCTTGTACATGTTCAGACTTGACCATAGGTTTGTGCAGGTACCAAAAAAAAGGTGGGGGATTAGCAGTACTTTCACATTGACAAGCCAACCCCCTTTTTTCAAACCTTCTGATTCTCCATCAACCTCTACTCTTTTTTAACCTATGCCGAGTTCCCCACTCTTCCTGCCTTTAGCCCCCACCCCCCCATATTTCAGCCCCCAACCCCTCAATTCCAGTCCTTCTCCACCTCTCCCTCACCTCTCTCACCGCTCCCTCACTCCCATCAATGCTAACCCCAATTGTCTCCCATCTCAGATCTGCACGCGCCCAGCCCGTGCCTGGCAAAGGCCTGCGAGTTTGGCGCTGTGTGTGTGGTGAAGAACGACAAGCCCGTATGTGAGTGCCCCGAAGCCTGCATCCAGACACCCGACCCAGTGTGCGGCAGTGACGGCCACAGCTACGGCAGCCAGTGCGAGATGAGGGCCATGGGCTGCGCCCTGCAGAGGGATATCCACATCCAGCACCGAGGACCCTGCGGTGAGTACCAGACTATACTGTAGTATACTGTAGTACACTATGTATGTATACTGTACATGCCTGACCATGTGACCTGACCAGGAAAACAGGAATAACTCTGGGCCCTAGGGTATAAGGTCATGTGATGTGGTCAGGGAAAAACTCCTGGTCTTAAAAGGATACTTCAGGATTTCGGCAATGAGGCCCTTTATCTACTTCCCCAGAATCGGATGAACTTGTGGATTCCACTTCTTGTCTCTAACTAGCGCTGGTGCAATTGCTAACTAGCTTTAGTGCAATGACTGGAAGTCTATGGATATCTGACCTTCTTTGTTGAAGATGCAATCTACTTCCAGTGAGAGGGGGAACAGCCATGCTCCTACTGTTTAAATGATGACTGAGTCATGAGTCTTTGTCTGCTCTCGAGCACCGGGGTAAAAATATCCCGGCTTCCGCAAGCACTCATTTCATTGCCTGTTTTCTATTTCTTCCCTAACGCTTGGTTAATCCACTTGTCGAAGTCATTTTAGCAAGACTAGTTAATGGCATCTCTAGTGCTTATTTGAGGATGACGATGAATAACATTTTTCTTTTACCAACAAACCGTTTGCGCCTGTGCCTTCCGTTCCATGTCCTTTCCTTGCTCTTAGTCATTAGCCAGAGTTCACTCTCTGCAGCTTTAGTTTGAATAAAATGTTATTTTACTGTAAATGTGGTCTACGGCATAGGCATGTATCTGTATAGTAAGGAACATGTACAGTAGGCTACCATGTTATGTGTAGACTAACTAAGCACAGAGCAGACGTGAACAAGTTAAAATAAATATTAAAATCTCTTCACTTCTCTCTTCTCTTATAGGCTACTTAGTAAAGTTCATGCATGTTGCCTGCATGTAGCCATTTGGTCCTAAACAGGTAATAGCTTTTGATTTGATTTGATTAGGATCTCCATTAGCCGATGCCAATGGCGACAGCTCGACTTACTGGGGTCCGACACATAATGGAAAATACATTACAGACAAAAGACTAAAGACGTTTTACGTACATTTAAAAACATGAACATGTAGTGTGTGTGTCTGTGCATCTATCAGTTTCACATCCAGTACCAGTCAAAAGTTTGTACACACCTACTCATTCAAGGGTTTTCTTTATTTTTACTATTTTCTACATTGTAGAATAATAGTGAAGACATCAAAACTATGAAATAACACATATGGAATCATGTAGTAACCAAAAATGTGTTAAACAAATCAAAATATATTTTGAGATTCTTCAAAGTTTGCCTTGATGACAGCTTTGAACACTCTTGGCATTCTCTCAACTAGTTTCACCTGGAATGCTTTGTGGGAACTCTTGAAGGTGTTCCCACATATCCTGAGCACTTGGCTGCTTTACCTTCACTCTGCGGTCCGACACATCCCAAACCATCTCAATTTGTTTGAGGTCGGGGGACTGTAGAGGCCGGGTCATCTGATGCAGCACTCCATCACTCTCCTTCTTGGTAAAATAGCCCTTACACAGCCTGGAGGTGTGTTGGGTCATTGTCCTGTTGAAAAACTAATTATAGTCCCACTAAGCGCAAACCAGATGGGGTGGTGTATCGCTGCTGCTAAATGTTGTGGTAGCCATGCTGGTTAAGTCTGTCTTGAATTCTAAATAAATCACAGACAGTGTCACCAGCAATGCACTCCCACACCATAACACCTGCGGAGATCATCCATTCACCCACACTGTGTCTCACAAATTTGGACTCCAGTCCATTGAGAACCAGTTTCATCATAGCGCTTAATGTGTTTTGCGACTGCACTTGAAGCAACTTTTTGAAAATTTTTGAAGAAAGTATTGACTGACATTCATGTCTTAAATTAATGATGGACTGTCATTTCTCTTTGCTTATTTGAGCTGTTATTGCTATAATATGGACTTGGTATTTTACCAAATAGGGTATACTATTAGGGTATACACCCCCCACCGTGTCACAACACAACTGATTGGACTCCAAAGCATTAAGAAGGAAAGAAATTCCACAAATTAACTTTTAAGAAGGTACACCTGTTAATTGAAATGCATTCCAGGTGACTACCTCATGAAGTTGTTTGAGAGTGTGCAATGCTGTCATCAAGGCAAACTGTGTCTTTTTGAAGAATCTCAAATATAAATATATTTTGATTTGGTTACTACATGATTCTATATGTGTTATTTCATAGTTGTGTTGTCTTCACCCTTATTCTACAATGTAGAAAATAGTAAAAATTAAGAAAAACCCTTGAACGAGTACGTCTTCGAAAACTTTGGACCGGTGGTGTACATTTGCAAACATTTCTAAAAACCAGTTTTCACTTTGTCATTATGGGGTATTGTGTATAGATTGATGAGTATTTTTAATATTTTAATCCATTTTAGAATAAGACTGTAAAGTAACAAAATGTGGAAAAAAAGTCAAGGGGTCTGAATACTTGCAGTAGGCACCGTAAACTCATTGATATGACCCTGGGAGAACTGCAAACTGTTCTTCAGGTCCTGGACACCTCTGGCCAGATCGTCCATTATTTTATTAGTTGACTACACCGGCTTTGGTCTTTGTCATGCTAGTAACGTAGGCTATGCTGTTACTCCTCACAGTTCCAGACAGGGCAGGTCGCAGGGCAGATGGAAACAGCAACAAACAACAGTGATTCAAACAGTCACACTTCCGGGGCAATCTGTGGTCCTATCTGCAAGGGCTGTGGGCTGTGTACAAGCTGCTAAGGAAACCTGGCTAGCGTGACAGCTAGCTAATATTAGAAGCTAGGCTAGAGTCTGTGCCAATGAGGAAGCAACGAGAAAAATAGACCTAATATTGTTCTCTGCAATACAGTGAACGCCCTACACCTTAATGTGATGTTGTATGTTGACAATTATTTGAAAATAAGTCTGTTTATTCATAGTTATTTTGCAAAAGAAAGCCACGAAAAAGATGCACGTTTCAATGCATGCCACCGGAACGTAAACCCTAATAGATGTAAAACAAATATATCTAATCAGTCCCTTTAGGACTCTGCGATTGCAACATTCTTTTGCAAAATCAACAATTCCCACATATTATGCTCGGGCTTGCAAATTTGACATAAAACAGTAACAGTAGAACCAACTCATCACCAGCACAAAAAGAGTGCTCGCAATTTCAACCAATCATGCACATTTACCGCATAATATGGTTAAATCAAGTCACACTTCAACAAACCTTTTCACTCGTCAGCACATTTCAGCAACAAATTGGACAAAACCATTGCATATCGCCATGCAAATTGTCAGAAATGCAGCAGCAAAATCAAGCATTTTTGCCAGCAAATATCCCAAAACATCTCTGCAATAGAGATACTGTCTAATAATACAGAGTAATAGAGATGCCTGAAGCCATTTATCAGCCATTAACACAGACTGCCAATACCTTAACTACTGTTAGCCACCCTGTAAAGTTACATTGCCACCACCAGCACACAGAAAGAGATTACATTTGCCTGGCTTGGCTTAGCACATTTACGCTAGCTCTACCCCCTGTTTCAACTCGAGTTTCATGTTTAATCCATTGCGGTGTTGTTGGCAGGGGGGGGCCAATGTGACTATTATTTCCCCCCTTCCAAATTGGAATCGCTGCACATAAGGACGTATTTCAATGGGAAATGGAGCAAAAGGAATGTTTGAGCCGGGTGGGCAAACTCAACGGCGTTCATGCTGGCAGCGTTAGGTAGACAGGTCACGTCGTGGCGCCGCCGGGGGGTAATGAATAGTCTTTCTTTATTAAGGCGAGGAAGAAGCGGGCCTCGCCATGTTTGTGTAATACAGCACACACACACACGCAGTGAGTCCACACAGAAACAGGAATCAGCGAAAGAGGGCAATAAAAGTGCCAGGCAGGCAGTGCTTGGTGAGGCCTGCTCAAGGAATGATGAGGGGGATCTGGGTTGGTTTATTCTGTGCTGTTTGCACTGCTTTACACAAGCCTCTTCAAACTCCACTGAGTCATCACCTCCATCCATCTCCACTATTATCTGTGTTAATTATCACGGCCCATTCATATCACTAGCATACTGTGTGTGGGGGTGGGGTGGGGGGTAGATAAGGGTGGTTGTGAGCCTTTATAGGGGATGGGAAGTGTGTGTGTTTGCTTTTGTCTCACGTGGGTTTGAATGCAGAGACAACCAGTGTGTGTGTGTGTGTGTGTGTGTGTGTGTTTGTGTGTGGTGTGTGTGGTGTGTGTGAGTGAGTAGCCTATATGCATGCTCATAATTAGATTTTTCTCCCCTCGGGGGATTGAAAAATGGTGCTAGGGGAAATAGTCATCTTTACTGCTCCGGTGCGGTCCGATAGTGAGAAGTTATATTTTTTATTATTCTGTTGTATTTCCTCCTCCCTATGTTTGAGTGGCGGGTGACCTTGTGTATCTGGCTGGCTGGAAGAGGCAGAGACACGCATGGCTAAAAGACCACAGAAGGATATCAGTCGCTCCGGAAGGCACTTCGATATATAGATGAGAGGAGAGAGGAGAAGTAATTTAGAACAGCAAAAAACATAATGTGTGTTTCACAATTGCTGCAAACAATACATATTTTACAAGTTGGCAATTGTAGATCATATAATATGAGCAGGCAACAGAGCGGGAGAGACATGGGAAGGTAGTGAAGTTATAAAAGAGGAGAGGTAAATAAAGGGAGGGGAGGCAGTGAGGAGGGAGTAATAGAAATAGAACAGGCCCTGGGAGGTCGGCTGGGGACTATTTTATCTGCTGGGGAGTATTTTATTTGCTGGGCCATTTTCAGAGCCCTTCACTAAACAAACGGCTCTCTTTCTCTTCATGTTAAAGAACCCTCGTTGTAGCTCGTGTCTCTCAGACTATTATTACTCGTCCGAGAGTATGTGTAGCGTTCTGCGGCTGGAGAGGCTCTTTAGCTTGTCTTTTCCCCACCGTCTCGCTCTCTATCCATCACTCGAAAATGGCTGTCTCCTCAAGGCCACTTTTTACAACCTCCCATTCCACCATCAACTCCCTTCCCCCGTCAGACACTTCGCCCCACCGCGTTAATGCTGTTAGTGCTGTATTGCTAGCTATCAAGGCCCTGTGTACACAGCCAATAAGGCAGTCCGGTTGGGTCCGGCTAGCTGGATGTGTCCCGATCAGCCGACACCAATGACCGGCAGCACTGGCTGGAACAGAGGGAGCGAGACAGAGCCAGAGGAGGGACACGTGCCCTGATAAAGGACAACACTCGGCGTGATTTATAGCCCTTGGGTCCAGCGCGCCGGTGTCACAGTGAAGCATTCTCCATCACCGCCGGCTCAACCACATTTTATTTTTGGGTCGCCTGCATTTTTATTTTAATCAGGCCCCCAGGCCGGGCTAACCACTGCTAGTGCCTGCGCGACACGGGCTGACTTCCTGACTTTAATCATGTGTAATAAGGTGTCATTAACAGGTTAATAACACAGGGAAGGGGGAGTTTTCCATCACTGATATACTCAACATGTCAGTTCTACGGAGGGCGGAGGGTAAAAAACTGAATGGAAAACAAGCAAAGGATCAAACTAAATGGAAACTGGAAAGAGAGGATTCTTGTCAGTATTCTCTCAGTCCAGATCATCCACTGAAACGAGCAGAGGTGTAAAGTCTGCAGGCCATCTGGGGTCCTCTTGACATGACCAGCCTTTCGAAGGGGGTTAGGTAAAAACATGGCATCATGGTAACATCACAGTTGTGGTTCTATCTATCCCCTCTCTCTTTTTCTTACTCACTAACTCACTAAATTCCCTGACGCATACATACACACACACATTCTCTTTCTCTCCACATGTTACCCATACTGGTCTTATGTACTCCCATACCTGTCTCCCTCCAGACGAGGTGTGTGCCAACTGTTCATTCGGGGCGATATGTGACGGGCAGTCGGGCAGCTGTGTATGCCCGCAGGAGTGTGTGGAGTCCCACCAACCGGTGTGCGGCAGCGACGGCTCCACCTACGACAGCGAGTGTGAGCTCAATGTGCGCGCCTGTACCAAGCAGCTTGAACTGCGTGTGCTCGCCCAGGGAGAATGCAGTGAGTAATGCTACCACCGAGTGTGCATGCTGCGTCTGTGTGCCTGGGTGTTCCTACCAGCAGTGTGGTTGTACAAATATACTATATATAAACGCAACATGCAACAATTTCAAAGATTTTACTGAGTTACAGTTCATTTCAGGAAATCAGTCAATTGAAATAAATGAATTAGGCCCTAATCTGTGGATTGGGAATATAGACACTGTTGGTCACAGAATCCCTTTTGTTTTTTAAAGTAGGGTCGTGGATAAAAAATACAGTCAGTATCTGGTGTGACCACCATTTGCCTCATGCAGTGTGACACATCTTCTTCGCATAGAGTTGATCAGGCTGTTGGTTGTGGAACTGGAAAATGCTGTCGTACACGTCGATCTAAAGCATCTCAAAATGCTCAATGGGTGACATGTCTGGTGAGTAGTCATGGAAGAACTGGGACATGTTCAGCTTCCAGGAATTGTGTAGAGATCCTGTTGACATGGGTCCGTGCATTATCATGCTGAAACATGAGATGAAGGCGGCAGATGAATGGCACGACAAAGGGCGGTATCTCTGTGCATTCAAATTGATAAAATGCAATTGTGTTCAATGTCCGTAGCTTATGCCTGCGCATACAATAACCCCACCGCCACCATGGGGCACTCTGTTCACAACATTTACATCAGCAAACCGCTCGGCCCACACAACACCATACATGTGGTCTGCAGGTGTGAGGCCGGTTGGACGGACTGCCAAATTCTCTAAAACTATGTTGGAAGCGGCTTATGGCAGACAAATTAACATTAAAGTCTCCGGCAACAGCTCTGGTGGACATTTCCGCAGTCAGCATGCCAAATGCACGCTCCCTCAAAACTTGAGACATCTATAGCATTGTGTTGTGTGACATTTTTTTAGTGTCCTTTTATTGTCCCCAGCACAAGGAGCACCTGTGTAATGATCATCCTGTTTAATCAGCTTCTTGATATGCCATACCTGTCAGATGGATGGAGTATCTTGGCAAAGGAGAAATGCTCACTAATAGGGATGGAAACAAATGTGTGCAAAACATTTGAGAGAATAAGCTTTTTGTGCATTTGGAACATTTAAGAAATTCTTTTATTTCAGCTCATGAAACGTGACCAAAATTTTACATGTTGCATTTATATTTCTGTTCAGTGTCTATGTCTTATTAAAGTAATATACCTGTATCTCTGTTGTATTTTAGCAAGCATATTCTTTCTTCATGATTCCACTGCATAGTCACCTACAACCCTTTGTGTGTGCGTTCCTCTGTTCGTGTGTGTGTTTGAATTTGCGTTTACAGAGACGTGCGGCAGCGCAGTGTGTTCCTGGGGGGCCCGCTGCATCCAGAACAAGTGCGAGTGCACGCAGTGCCAGGGCCAGGGTTTCTCGCCTGTGTGTGGCAGCGACGGCATGACCTACGACAACACTTGCGAGCTGGGCTTGGCATCCTGCGTCCTCAAGAAGAAGATCGAGGTGGCCAAGCTCGGCAGCTGCGACGAAGGTAGGCATTAGGAAATATAAACTGTTTTTAAGAATATTTTCTTTCCGTTGACTTTTGTCACTGTCCACTTTGTTTCTGTAGCTACTGTTGATAGCTGGTGATGTTGATCAATCCCTATTGATACTGTAAGTATTGTCAGGAAAAAATTGACTTGTGGTCACTACTGATCGGGAAGAGAAAATCGAAACTATGAGACACAGAGTGCTTTTTAAACATGACTTGCTTCATAAGTAGCAGCCTAGATCACAATGTAAATCCTTTGTGGAGCTGCTCTCCTCTGTCCTACTAGCACAGTTCCAGAGGTTCTGCTCCTCCCCTTCTGTGACAATCGGTTTCTTTGTCACCGTACTACTCCTCCCCTCTCTCTCTCTCGGTTTCTTTGTCACAGTACGGTTGTCATGCAGACAACGTCAGCGATAGTCCCTTGTGGCCAGATGTAGTCACCGTCACCGAGACTATCGTCATTGTCTGAGGAAGTGTGAAAGCGGAGCAGGTTTCACTTGCCAGAAATTAGGAGAGAGATGGAGAAGGGGAAAATAGACAGGGGGAGAGTTGGAGAGGTGGATAGGGAGAAAATTGAGAAATGGTGAGTTGGAAAGAGGGGGAGAAAGAGATATATGGATGGAAGGGTAGAGAAAGAGCTAGATGGAGGGACTGAGAGATGGACAGAGGGAGGAAGGGGGTAAATCGGTGAGAGTAGTCTGTCCTGGGTTTTTTCTCTCTCTCACTGAGCCATTATCTACTCTACTGTTTACGGGCAGTTGTGCTCGCCAGCTCTTAACTCCCAGCTGGTCGTGGTCGATTTAAAATAATCTCATTGACTGAATCGAGTAACCTTTTGTTTGTGTAGCAGAAAGAAATGTGCCATGATACACACACACTGCACATATAGTACACATGTGCGCACACAAACACACTGTGCCCCATATCATCATTATACGCACAAGCAGCACCTATAGTATATACACACACATTCAGAGACACACACACAAACACACTGCCCCATATCATCATTATACGCACAAGCAGCACCTATAGTATATACACACACATTCAGAGACACACACACAAACACACTGCCCCATATCATCATTATGCACACAAGCAGCACCTATAGTGTATATACACACACATTCAGAGACACACACACAAACACACTGCCCCATATCATCATTATGCACACAAGCAGCACCTATAGTATATACACACACATTTAGAGACACACACACAAACACACTGTGCCCCATATCACCATTATACGCACAAGCAGCACCTATAGTATATACACACACATTCAGAGACACACACACAAACACACTGTGCCCCATATCACCATTATACGCACAAGCAGCACCTATAGTATATACACACACATTCAGAGACACACACACAAACACACTGCCCCATATCATCATTATGCACACAAGCAGCACCTATAGTATATACACACACATTCAGAGACACACACACAAACACACTGTGCCCCCTATCGTTATTCCACGCCTTGTCACCGTTCCTCTTGCCCCTCGAATAAATAACTAACCCACAACCCGCCTTTCATCTAGAAGCCAGGGCTTTGTTCATGGGGTAGTTGTAGTAGTAGCTTAGTATCGGCAGAATTCTCCAACTCCGGCGAATTGAACGAGTGATTTATTTGTTTATTTAGACCCAACTTAAAAATCATATTCATTAGTCACAAGGAGAAATGGAAGTGTTTTCTCCCCATTTTATTTAGTGGTAATGAAAAATGACAGTGTCCCCACTGTTGGCTGTACGGGTGAATTTATCACCTGTTTAATTTCACACTCGACTAGGCCCGGGCTCAGCTTCTTTGTCGACACTGACAAAGTGGCAGGTGAGCGTAGTGCATCACCTTGGGGTCCTGGCCTATTTTAATTGAATACACATTTACTAAACAGGATTATGGGTGAGGATATCACACGGTGATGCACTATCCGGAGGGAGCGAGAGAGGGAGGGAGAGAGAGATGTGGAAAAGAGCTCTTCAAAAGAAGATCAGGGGCTTTATCCTCCATCGCAGCATCCATCCATAACCAGCGCTTGTACCTATCTATCCTGCCAAGAAACTTTCCCTCTTTCTGTCTCTCTCTTCTCCCTGCCACTCCATACTTCTTTATGTAGCAGGGGTTTATTTGGACTCACATCCTTCAGCAGCAGTCTGTCTGAGGGGCTGACAAATGGGGCGAAAACAAACAGAAGTCCCGAGCAACAAGCCACCAGTGTGTCTGGACTGACCAAGGCCACACTGTTTTTGATCCCCCCTAATTCACTTCAAAACACACACACAGACGTATGAAGTCTATATAGTTACATAAACAGTGGTGGAAAACGTACACAATTGTCATACAGAAAATGACTCAAGTAAAAGTAGAAGTGACCCAGTAAAAGTCTAAAAGTATTTGGTTTTAAATATACCTAAGTATCAAAAGTAAATGTAACTGCTAAAATGTACTTAAGTATCAAAAGTAAAATTATAAATCATTTAAAGCTCCTTATATTAAGCAAACCAGACGGCACCATTTTCATTTTAATTTTTTTATTTACGGATAGCAAAAGGCACGTTCCAACACTCAGACATCATTTACAAACAAAGCATGGGTTTAGTGAGTCTTCTAGATCAGAGGCAGTAGGGATGACCAGGGATGTTCTCTTGATAAGTGTTTGGATTAGACAATTTTCCTGTCCTGCTAAGCATTCCAAAAAATTACTTTTGGGTGTCAGGGAAAATGTATGGAGTAAAAAGTACATCATTTTCTTTAGGAATGTAGTGAAGTAAAAGTAGTCAAAAATATAAATAGTAAAGTTAAGTACAGATACCCACAAAAAATAATTAAGTAGTACTTTTACTTAGGTACTTTACACCACTGGTTACATATCGGGATGTTACTTTTATTTGTATTAATTATTTTTCTCCCCAATTTCTTGGTATCCAATTGGTAGTTACAGTCTTGTCTCATCGCTGCAACTCCTGTACGGACTCGGGAGAGGCAAAGGTCGAGAGCCGTGCGTCCTCCGAAACACAACCCCAGCCAAGCCACACTGCTTCTTGACGCAACGCCCGCTTAACCCGGAAGCCAGCCGCACCAATGTGTCAGAGGAAACACCATACACCTGGCGACCGTGTCGGCGTGCATTGCACCCAGCCCGCCACAGGAGTCACTAATGGTCGATGGGACAAGAACATCCCTGCCGGCCAAACCCTCCCCTAACTCGGACGACACTAGGCCAATTGTGCACCGCCTCATTGTTTTCCAGTATTTTTCTTAAAACTGCATTGTTGGTTAAGGGCATGTAAGTAAGCATGTAAGGTCTACACCTGTTGCGTTCGTCACATGTGACAAATAGCATTTGATTTGATTTGACAATTTTCCATCACTTTTATTTCCATGACTGATCAACCTCGTTTTCTCATGGCTCTCTTGTCCCTCTGCAGCAGACATGGTGAGCAACATGTTTGGAACATCGAATCGCAAAAAAATCACAGTATCGAATCGCAATACATGTCGAATTGTGAGAATTGCAATACACATCGTATCGGCACCTAAGTATCATGATAATATCGTATTGTGAGGTCCCTGGAAATTCCCAACCCTAGTACAGAGACATGCAAACACACACACACAAAGGGGACTTGTGACAGATGACAAATGGTCATGTTGACGTTCACATGGGTCATGATATTGGTACAGTGTTTTTTTACAGACAGGAGTGTTTCCTGGCCCTGATATTGATAGTACTGAGGTGACTCAGGCCAGGTCACACCCCTTTCTCAAATTTACCTCCCATAATCTACCCTTACATCCTGTCTACTTCTTCCCTCCCTCTAGTCATCACCTCATCCTATTAGTAAATCACACATTACTTCCTCTATTGCTTCTACAGTTTTTATTTGCTCAGCCAATTCCCAGCTCTTCTTTAAAATAGAGCAAAAAAAAAAAGTTTTTCCTTTCTCCTCTCTCCAGAGTCTCCACCGTACTGTATTTGCTCATCTTAATGGAGATCCCTTGGCTAAATGGATTCTGGTTATGACATGATTGAGTAAAAGGACCAGGCAGACACGGGTGCTGGGAGAATAGCTGATGCAGACATCTTCCATGCTAATTAAAAGGTTCATAGGCAGTGCGGGTGGCAGCCACATCAAAGACCAACAGCTAATTACTGCCCCCCTCCCTCTCTTCACTTTTATTTATTCAATTTCTTAGGTTTTATTTTTATATTTATCTATTCCTTGAGTCAGGGGTGGATGAGCAGAATATGAATCGGGTGGTGAAGGCTCTCTCGGCGCACTCCCACATTTCCCTTCTCATGGCGAGTTGGCATAAATGGACTCAGGTGGCCAGGCAGGCCGCGCCTTGTTTATTTAACAGCTGCTCGGGGGTCAGTTGACTCATGCGTTTGCATGGGAACCCGTCATTATGGCCTATCACTGTCCCGGATAAGATAGCGTGTGGGTTCATCGTATGGTGCTGACAGACATTTTGGAATGCAATATCACATTCAGCTTTAGAAAACTGACAGAATGGCCTTATATAGTGGTATCATCTCCATTTATCATAATCAACACAGTCACGAATCCTAATAAAGTGAATCCCCTTCCACTCTATCAACCCCTCGAGCCTGTCAGAGTCCATTGCTGATAACCCATATCAGGCTGAGGAGACGGACTGCTGCTCCTCTTGTCCCTGCACCGCCCGCTACAGAGTGACCTGCCCCATAATCCACTTAAGAAGATGGGTTATGCTAAGTGGCACTTCCACGACTACACTATTGATTTACCCATTAGGGCCAGTGGGGGCCTTGCTACAGCACCCCGTCAATATAGATGGGAGTGAGTCAGACGGTCAAAAGAAGCATCTGGGCTTCCTAGTACTGTACATCTGGTTTTAAGTGTTGTACAATATTGCATTATAACTGGTCTGGAGAATATCAAAAGGATAACTTGCATCATAGATCAAAAGATGTTTCCCCATTCTTGTAACATCTTCCTCTGTCTGCCTGTGGAGTATCGCCGCCTTGCTCTCTCTATCTTGAGTTTTCTCCCTTTCTTTCTCTTGCTCTCTCTCCCCCATTCCTTCATCTCCCACAGGAGTCTTGTAAGTGTAGCTGGTCAACTGTCAGAATATCAAAAGAAGGACCCTCCCATTCTCCAGGGTTGAACTCCCTCCCATTTTGTTTGTATTAAATATAACATTGGGGTCAGTCTGGATCTGTCCACACTTGTTGTTCCCCCCCTTATCTCTTGTGTTCTTCACTATGTACAGAAAGTATGCCATTAGAAAGTAGTCATACCCCTTCACTTATTCCACATTTTGTTGTGTTACAGGCTGAATTCAAAATAGATTAAATATATGTTTTTCACTCACCCATCTACTCACAGTATCCTATAATGACAAAGTGAAAACACGTATTTAGACATTTTAGTGAATTTATTGAACGTGAAATACAAAAAGATCTCATTTACATAAGTATTCACACCCTTGAGTCAGTACTTTGTAGAAGCGCATTTGGCAGCGATCACAGCAGAGTCTTTCTCGGTAAACCTCTAAGAGCTGTCCACACCTGGATTGTACAACATTTGCCCATTATTCTTTTCATAATTATTTAAGCTCTATCAAATTGGTCAATGGTAGAAAATCATTTTCAGGTCTTGTCATACATTTTCATGTAGATTTAAGTCAACTGTACGTAGCCTAGTGGTTTGAGTGTTAGACTAGGAACCGAAAGGTTGCAAGATCAAATCCCCAAGGTAAAAATCTGTCGTTTTGCTCCTGAACAAGGCAGTTAACCCACTGTTCCTAGAGCGTCATTGAAAATAAGAATTTGTTCTTTAACTGGCTTGCCTAGTTAAATAAAGGTAACAAAATAAAAACTGTAACTCGGCCACACAGGAACATTCACTGTCTTCTTTGTAAGCAACTCCTGTGTAGATTTGGACTTGTGTTTTAGGTTGAGTTCATCATGGTGGAAAGCAGACTGATTCCTCTAGGATTTTGCCTGTGAATATCTCCATTCCATTTGTGTTTTATTTTTTAAAAACTCCCCAGTCCTTAACAATGACAAGGATAACCATAACATGATGCAGCCACCACTATGCTTGAAAAAATGGAGAGTGGTACTCAGTAATCTGTTGTATTGGATTTGCCCCAAACATAACACTTTGTATTGAATTGCTTTGCCACATGTTTTGCAGTATTACTTTAGTGCCTTATTAAAAAATAAGATGCATGTTTTGGAATATTTTTTATTCTGTACAGGTTTCCTTCTTTTCACTCTGTCAATTAGGTTATTATTGTGGAGTATCAACAGTGTTGTTGATGTGATGGATCCTCAGATCCATCCCACCCAAAGTCACCATTTGCCTCATGGTGAAATCCCTGAGCAGTTTCCTTCCTCTCTGGCAACTGAGTTAGGAATGACGCCTGTGTCTTTGTAGTGACTGGGTGTATTGATAAACCATCCAAAGTGTAATTATAACTTCACCATGCTCAATGGGCTATTTAATGTCTCCTTTTTTTATAGCCATCTACCAACAGGTGCTCTTCTTTGCGAGGCTTTGGAAAACCTCCCTGGTCTTTATGGTTGAATCTGTGTTTGAAATTAACTGCGGGCTCCCGAGTGGCGGAGCGGTCTAAGGCACTGCATCTCAGTGCAAGAGGCGTCAATACAGTCCCCAGTTCAAATCCAGGCTGTATCACATCTGGCTGTGATTGGGAGTCCCATAGGGCGGCACAGAATTGTTAAATAAAGGTTTCATTTAACTAATAATAAATCTGTGGAGTACAGAGAACACACAGTGATTCCCTGTAATTTATTATGTGACTTGATAAGCACATTTTTACTCCGGAACTTATTTAGGCTTGCCATAACAAAAGGGTTGAATACTTAATGACTCAAGACATTTCAGCTTTTCATGTTTAATTAATTTGAAAAAAAACATAATTCCACTGAAGACCAGTGACACAAAATCTAAATTGAATCAATTTTAAATTCAGGCTTTAACACATCAAAATGTGGAAAAAGTCAAGGAGTGTGAATACGTTCTGAAGGCGCTGTATATTATATTTCTATGGAATCTCTATTCCAATATTTTTTCAGATTTCTCCGATTTTTGGAAATAATTCCGGATGGTCGTTTGTCCTTGTTACCGCTCTCTGAAGAACCATATTCATAAACATTACAAGGACAGCTCTTTAAAAAGGCCTCTTTGATCCAGTGAAGTTGACTGTTTTAAAGTAAATTAAAAGTTTACCTTCCACGGTCGCCAATACAAAAAGCATCTGAATATTGAAACAATAAAAAAAAAAAATGTTTTTTGTTTTTCATAATCGAACCGAAATGGACCTCAAAAAGCACTAACTGTTCAGCACTACTGGAGTGGATTGATAATTGGATCTTACCGAACACTGTGCAATTAGTGGCTTCCTCATATCAGGAAATCTGTGTCCATGAAACAGGCTCTTGCATTGATTCCCCCTCGCAGGGATGCAAGTGGTAATATTTTCCTCCTCCCTCTATCTTCAGCTTTAATTGAAATGTAAAGGATGCCTCACTGGTGGCGCAGCAATGTTGTGCCTAATTTATTTTGTCAATTGCTGGTCCTCTCCATGGTTGGTCATTATCTTGTACTTCCAGCAGCGCCTTTGGTTCAATCTCAGTGCCAACGTGAAGAAAATTCCAATATCAAAAGGTGGCGTGCTCTGAATATATAACCACTCTGCCAATAACTTTGTTTGGGGGGGATGACAAAGGTGGAAGGCATTTTTACAGATGTATCAAACGGTTAGGGTTTCTTAAAATGTGTATCTGTGCTGGGCTGTTATCCGAGGTGACGGTTTTGGAGAGTCTGGCGTGCCTAAAGTAAAATGCTTGCCACTCAGGCTCAGAAAATACGATATGCACATAATTAGTACTATTGGATAGGAAACACTGAGGTTTCCAAAAGTGTTAACATTTTGTCTGTGAGTGTAACAGAACTCATTTGGCAGGCAAAAACCAGAGAAAATTCCATCTGGAAATGTCATTCTGGTGGCTTATGGCTCACTTAGAGAGACTGCCTATTGAAAAGTCTTTATACCAGGACACTGAATGTAGTACCTATTGCTTCCACTGGATGTCAGCAGTGTATACGTAAAGTTTCATGGCAATCGGAACCAATGTGTTCAATAAGTAGGGGTTTTGGTGAGAGGAGCTCTTTTTCAGTTGCACGTTTTTGGGAGCACGTTTGGCTGAGCGGTCCACTTTATTTGACTTATATAACGTTTAGGTGAAAGGATAGCTAAGGATGCATTTTAATTGGTTTTTGTTTTGTTGAGGAAAAGTTTATAGGTTTAGTTAAACGCGTTCTCTTCACGTTGGATTTTCTGAACACAAGGTGCCAACCAAACGGAGATTTATGGATATAATAAATTACTTTTTCTAACCAAATACCCATGTATTGTCTTCGTTGGACACTTTGGAAGCCCTCTGCAGAAGTTCTACAAAAGGTAAGGCACAGGTTTTCCCTGTGAAATGCATTTTCTATCGACCGCGCTGGCTAAAGATTTCATGGTAATGGAAAATATTGAAGGTGCTACCCTCAAACAAGTAGTGTCGGGAGTGGGGCGCTAGCGCCCCACCACTGCCTAACAAGTTATTAACCATTTCAGTTTTCTCTCTGTGTGTTGTCTTTGCAGAGTGTGGTTCAGGAGGGTCGGCCTCAGGTGTTGAGAGCTGCGAACAGGATAGGTGTCGTACGTTTGGAGGCTCGTGGGACGAGGACACAGAGGATGACCGCTGTGTCTGTGACTTCGACTGCAATCACGTGCCTCGCAACCTGGTAAGCCTTAACCTCCATAGCCTTCCCAACAACAACCCTGTACGTGGGTTTTACTTTAATAGTGGTGGTTTTCATTTCACACAAGCCTATGTAATTCCTAGGTAATAAATGCATGACATTTGACATTTACATTCAGTTAATATCAGTGCAACTTAATTTTCATATTGAGATTGAACTTGTCACGTGGTTTGAAAAATAACTATGTACATAAAGTCCTTTGAAATGAAATTGCTATCACACGCTGCTATGTTCCAGCATTCATATGCGTATGACTACAATTCTCCTCAGGTGTGTGGCTCAGATGGGAAGACCTACAACAACGAGTGTGAGATGAAGAAGGCCAGTTGCGAAAGGCAGGGGCATCTGCTGATCCATTATCAGGGACCCTGCACAGGTGAGCTGCCTGGACATCCCACCATAAATGATCTAAGATCAGCCAGAGTAATAACCCATCTCGTACAGAGGATTCACACAGCTTACTACTTTGTCGTAATGCAATGCCCAGAAATACTGTTGTTTTTTCTGAATAGTGTCAAAGCTGGCTGGTGAGTGCTTCATTACCCAGATTCAATGTGGCTACATATGGCTCAACGTGCATGTAGCTACCAAAGGCTCAACATGAAGAAGCTCCTATTTCTCTAGAGACATCCACCACAGGTGCTAGGTAGTTCAGTAGGGATCGCTAGTTATACTCGAGTCTCTGCCTTGGCAGTGCAAACCACAAGCTTTAACTGAAGAGGCAGTATAGAGAGGTTTTCTGTAGTAGGCCAGAGGGAAGCCAAAGGCACATAAAATATTCTGTGTGATCACTGCAGCCTGTTTGATTCCTTGCTGTCCTAAAAAGAACGAGGGAGCAAACGAAAGGGAGAGAAGATAGCGATGCGCTCGGGTTTCACACTCGCATCCCTGTAGAGTTGTCCCTCCTAAGCTGGCTTATTGGGTGCTTTCTGTCACGCTTCTCCACCATTTCCAGATAATCAATCCCTTTTATTGTGGAGTGCTATTGGTGCACGAGCTCTGGGTCCTCCCAAAAATCTCAAATCTTGGGAATCTCATTGGGCCCTTCTTCATTAGCTATACATGGAGGAACTTGTCTTTGACCACGGTTTGACCTCCAAGTCTTCAAACTCACTCAAGAAAGCTCCTGATGGCTTTCACTAACTAGACAAAACAAACAGGGTTTGACCTCAACGCAATCTTGTTGTTTATTACTGTCCTATGTTGAGTTCTTGAGTTCTTTGATCTATGACAGCTGTCTCTAAAGAACTTTCAAGCTGTCCTATTTAGAAATTTCTATCAGATAACCGGGGCAGTGATTCCAGTCTTCATGAGGTCTATAAAGGATCCTGTGCTATATACCGTTGCTACATGCAGAGGCACTCAATTCTCTCCTAGTAGACATACAAAGGCTACCTATACAGAGCCGTGCCAGCAGCAGACCTTGAGATAGAGAGAGTAACACTCTCACATCAGAGAGAAGTGCATTATGCCAGACAATGGCCACTGAAGAGGAAAAACCCTTGAAGGGTTGAAGAACATATGAAATTAAAAGTTCTCCCTTGCCCTAATAGGCTCAGTACAGATAGTATCAGGAGCACTGAAAAGTGGCGAGTTAATGAACTGTGTCCAAAGCCCATCACTGGAGTGGGAAAGCACTGAAAAAAGAAAGCGCAAGTCATCACCATTAGGCTTCGGCTCATATCCACACCAGTAAGAGTGTGATTTATGGGCCGGTATTTGCAGCCTCCAAACTCAAAATGAGAAACACAAGAGAGGAAGAAAGAAATAGAGAGAGCAAAGGGGAGAGTTCTTCCTCCCATCTCTACCACTGGAGGCCATTTTGATCCAAGGCCTGGAGAGAGTTTGAGCGATAATATATTGCCTTGGTCGTTGAACCACCCCCTGCCTCTTTTCCCTCCATCCTTCCATCTCGCTCTCTCGTTTCCCTTATACACAAGTCTCTGTTGGGTAACATATTGGTTCAGGGTATGTTGTATGCGGTTTTCTTTTCGAGCTGTCACGTCAGCGTGGAATTTGGCATACGCACAGACAAAACAACTACACACATAGGCTCACAGATTGGCCCAGTCCATCTAACTCAGCCGCAAACTTGTTGTTTTCTGTTTCTGAAATCTTGTAGAGATGTTGTGTCGCATGCTGCAATTTCACAGGAGAACAAATGAAGAGAATAGGCCTCCTAGGATGTGGCAAATGTCAGCTGTTCCACTAGGAACGCCATTGTTTGTTTTCAGGTAATGGCATAATTTCGCCCTGATTTTGAGCCTTTGTCAGGATTGGGAAAGTAGAATTATTATCTAGTAGCCAGATGCCAGCTTTTCACCTCTGGCCCTCGAGGTGAACCTCATTGTTCGCTAGAAGTTGCATGTTGTTCAGAGATTGTGTCTTCTAATTCCTTTTAAAAGTGCCTTCACTGTCACTCTAAAAAGTTTGTTTTATCTTTTCTTCTCTCCCTCTTTTGTTCCATCCTCGTTCCCATCTCATCAGCGATTCCAGCCACCTCTCCGCCGGAGCTGACAGCGCCACAACGCTGCATTCAGTCAGCCTACGGCTGTTGCCGCGACAACAAGACGGCGGCCCTTGGTGTTGGACTCGCTGGATGCACCAGTAAGTGTGCCAACCTCTTACCTGACATCTGATCTCTCACTTATGACCACTTGTATTATAGCCATCACAATGGTATTAACTTATTGATGAGATGCACACAAACATACATTTGCTGGAAAGCATACATTTGCTGGAAAGGAAAACCTGCATATAAAGCGATATCTGAAGGTCTACGTATAGGGACGGTTTCCAAGAAACAGATTCAAGTCTAGTACTGGACTGAAAGCTCTTTAATGGCTCATAATAATGGCTGGAATGGAGTATATGGAACGGTATCAAACACGTGTTTGATACCATTCACTCCATTGCAGCCATTAAACTCCATTCCAGCCATTATTATGAGCCGTCCTCCCCTCAGCAGCCTCCACCGCTCTCAGTTGAGATATCCAATTGAATTCCGGACTAAGCTTAATCAGTTTCTGGGAAACCGTCCTTTAGTGGTCCATCTGATCCCCCTCTGGCATTGACTCAGACTGGAGAGTTGTTGTTTTGATGTTGTAGCTGTGTAAAATGATATCATTAATGAAATCATCCATTCAGTCCTATCCTTATTGTGTCCCCAGGTACGTGCCAGTGTAACCCCTATGGCTCCTACAAGGGGACGTGTGACCCGGCCAGCGGCCAGTGCTCCTGTAAGCCCGGCGTCGGGGGACAGAAGTGTGACCGCTGCGATCCAGGCTTCTGGAACTTCCGCGGCATCGTCACAGAGAACTTGAGCGGCTGCACGCGTAAGAGACCTCCTCCTACTTCGCTGCTTTCTCCATCTGTTTTCTTCACATTAACTGTCCTGATGTAGGGAACAGAAGAGTTTTGGTCCTGTGCAGTGCTTATTTTGTACAGGATCAAAAAGTGAGCACGAGACGGGGGTTGACCTGGGGAGCTCTGAGGTACCTTTATAATAAAGCATTGCATGCATAGCATCACATTTGCATAGTGGTATAGAGCAGTAGAGTATAGTCGCTTACAGAAGTTGCACACATGGGGAACATTTTTAGTAACCTAGGGCCCGGGAAAAATGTGGCTTTTTATAAACGCATTTCATGCAACTCTGCACCATTTTACATGACTGGAGACTTTGGCAGAATCTTTAATACTGCACAAATGACCTTAATGACACATTACATTGACACTGACAATCTGAGATCAATAAAAATTTGCTTGTCTTGAAACCATCAATAGCCTAGGTGTGTGGTGAAACACATATTGTAGGCTACAATATGAGGAGGAAATTATAGTTCTAAATATGCTTTCCAGTTTCACTGACTCGCCCAATGATACGCAGGGCACTCGCCGGTGATGGCCGATACGTTCATGCCAGAAGCCTATCTGTCTCTTGTTTTACTTTGTAAAACACTATTTGGAAGTTGATCAAATATTTTGGTAGCCTACAGCATAGTCTTCTCTTTTCAGCAGGATCAGTCCAACCTGTGTTTTCCTGCGATTGTATTTGAAATAAATACAATTGTTCCCGACTGTAGGCTATGCTTTGTTATTGGGCTACACAAAATCCCCAGCAATTTTTTTTTAAGAAGCTATTGATCCTCTGTGGCTAAATTATAGGCCTTCTCATGGTGTAGTAGGCTATTCTGAATGATTTCATTTGTTTCTGAACAGACAGCAGTAATTGTCAGGGGTGCTGCGGCACCTCCAGCACCCTTCCCGCGGTTATGATTCTATCAGGAAATAAATTATGAATTGCAACGCTGAAGAGATGAGAGTTGCAGGCTCATGTCTATCAGAGCAGAGAGAGGGAGAGAGATCATATAAAGTGAATCTCCTTCTAGTTCTGTGAGAGATACAGGCACACTTCTCACACAGCCACGCGTTGGTCTCAAACATACACTGAACAAAAATATAAATCCAACATGTAAAGTGTTGGTCCCATGTTTCATGAGCTGAAATAAATTATCCCAGAAATGTTCCACATGCACAAAAACCTTATTTCTCTAATTTGTGTACATCCCTGTTATTGAGAATTCTCCTTCGCCAAGATAATCCATCAACCTGACTGGTATGGCATATCAAGAAGCTGATTAAACAGCATGATCATTACACAGCCACCCAGACAGTTGATACAACCGAAGAAACAACCAAACTGTCAGAAACCATCTCAGGGAAGCTAATCTGCGTGCTCGTCGTCCTCACTAGGGTCATGACCTGACTGCAGTTCGGCGTCGTAACCAACTTTAGTGGACAAATGCTCACCTTCGATGACCACTGGCACTCTGGAGAAGTGTGCTCTTCACGGATGAATCCTGATTTCAACTGTTCCGGGCAGATGGCAGACAGCGTGTATGATGTTGTGATGTCAACGTTGTGTACAGAGTGCCACATGGTGGCGGTGAGGTATAGTATGGGCAGGCATAAGCTGCAGACAACAAAAACAATTTGAATGCACAGAGATACCATGACGAGATTCTGAGGCCCATTGTCATGCCATTCATCCGCCGCAATCACCTCGTCTTTCAGTATGATAATGCACGGCCCCATGTTGCAAGGATCTGTACACAATTCCTGGAAGCTGAAAATGTCCCTGTTCTTCCATGGCCTACATACTCACCAGACATGACACCCATTGAGCATGTTTTTTGGGATGCTCTGGATCGACATGTATGACAGCGTGTTCAAGTTCATGTAATATCCAGCAACTTCACACAGCCATTGAAGAGGTGGAACAACATTCCACAGACCACAATCAACAGCCTGATTAACTCTGTGCAAAGGAGATGTGTCACGCTGCATGAGGGAAATGGTGGTCACACCAGATACTGACTGGTTTTCTGATCCACACCCCTACCTTTTTGTAAGGTACAGTGCTTTCGGAAAGTATTCAGATGCCTTCACTTTTTTTCACATTTTGTTACGTTACAGCCTTATTCTAAAATAGATTAAATAATTTTAAAAAATCCTCAGCAATCTACACACAATACCCTATAATGACAAAGCATACCGTTTTTTTTAAATGTTGGCAAATTTTATAAAAAATAACAAACAGAAATACCTTGTTTACATAAGTATTCAGACCCTTTGCTATAAGACTCCAAATTGAGCTCAGGTGCAGCCTGTTTTAATGGATCATCCTTGAGATGTTTCTACAACTTCATTGGAGTCCACATGTGGTAAATTCAATTGATTGGACATGATTTAGAAAGGCACACACCTGTCTATATTAGGTCCAACAGTTGACAGTGCATGTCAGAGCACAAACCAAGCCATGAGGTCGAAGGAATTTTCCATAGAGCTCCGACACAGGATTGTGTTGAGGCACAGATCTGGGGAAGGGTACCAAAAAATTTCTGCAGCATTGAAGGTCCCCAAGAACACAGTGGCCTCCATCATTCTTAAATGGAAGATGTTTGGTACCATCATGACACTTCCTAGAGCTGGCAGCCCAGCCAAACTGAGCAATCGGGGGAGAAGGGCTTGGTCAAGACCAAGAACCCAATGGTCACTCTAACAGAACTCCAGAGTTCCTCTGTGAAGATGGGAGAACCATCTAGAAGGACAACCATCTCTGCAGCACTCCACCAATCAGGCCTTTATGGTAGAGTGACCAGACGAAAGCCACTCCTCAGTAAAAGGCACATGACAGCCCGCTGGGAGTTTGCTAAAAGGCACCTAAAGACTCAGACCATGAGAAACAAGATTCTCTGGTCTGATGAAGCCAAGATTGAACTCTTTGGCCTGAATGTCAAGCGTCACGTCTGGAGGAAACCTGGCATCATCCCTACAGTGAAGCATGGTGTTGGCAAACTAGTCAGGATCGAGGGAAAGATGAACGGAACAAAGTACAGAGAGATCCTTGATGAAAACCTGCTCCAGAGCGCTCAGGACCTCAGACTGAGGTGAAGGTTAATCTTCCAACAGGACAACGACCCTAAACACACACAGCCAAGACAATGCAGGAGTGGCTGAATGTCCTTGAGTGGCCCAGCTAGAGCCCAGACTTGAACCCGATTGAACATCTCTGGAGAGACCTGAAAATAGCTGTGCAGTGACTCTCCCCAATCCAACCTGACAAAGCTTGAGAGGATATGCAGAGAAGAATGGGAGAAACTCCCCAAATACAGGTGTGCTAAGCTTGTAGCGTGATACACAAGAAGACTCTATGCTGTTACCGCTGCCAAAGGTGCTTCAACAAAGTTCTGAGTAAAGGGTCTGAATACTTATTTAAATGTGATATTTCAGTTTTTAGTTTTTAATAAATTAGCAAAAATGTCAACCTGTTTTTGCTATGTCATTATGTGTATAGATTGATGAGTGGAAAACACGATGTAATCCATTTTAGAATAAGACTGTAACCTAACCTAAAATGTGGAAAAAGTCAAGGGGTCTGAGTACTTTCCAAAGGCACGGGGGGCTAGGATCGTGCTGCTGCTCCAGTTCAACTGTTTTGCTTGCGGCTTTGGAACCCTGACCTGTTCTCTAGACGTGCTACCTTGTCCCAGACCTGCTGTTTTCAACTCTCTAGAGACAGCAGGCGCGGTAGAGATACTCTGAATGATTGGCTATGAAAAGCCAACTGACATTTACTCCTGAGGTGCTGACCTGTTGCACCCTCGACAACCACTGTGATTATTGTTATTTGACGCTGCCGGTCATCTATGAACATTTGAACATCTTGGCCATGTTCTGTTATAATCTCCACCCGGCACAGCCAGAAGAGGACTGGCCACCCCACATAGCCTGGTTCCTCTCTAGGTTTCTTCCTAGGTTCCGGCCTTTCTAGGGAGCTTTTCCTAGCCACCGTGCTTCTACACCTGCATTACTTGCTGTTCCCCAATTTCGTGGAATCCAGTTGGTAGGTAGAGTCTTGTCTCATCGCTGCAACTCCCGTACGGACTCGGGAGAGCCGAAGGTCGAGAGCCGTGCGTCCTCCGAAACACAACCCAACCAAGTCGCGCTGCTTCTTGACACAATGCCCACTTAACCTGGAAGCCAGCCAAAGTATCGGAGGAAACACCATGCACCTGGCGACCGTATCAGCGTGCGCTGCGTCCGGCCCAGCACAGGAGTCACTAGTGCGTGATGGGACAAGGACATCCCTGCCGGCCAAACCCTCCACTGCGATGCAGTGCCTTAGACCACTGCGCCATTCGGGAAGCCTCTTCGGTACATTTTTTGAAATTGTTCCATGTTGCGTTTATGTTTTGGTTCAGTGTTGGTTGCAGTGTTACTCAAACCTTAAGCCTGAATCAACTTGTAGAATATTAAGGAGGCAACTCAAATTAACTTTGAACGCTTTTATCAAAATGTTAACATTGCAAAAAGTTACAATAATTTTTCAAGCCACGAGAGGTACCGGATCTAGGCCAAATAGGATCCGCAATGAAACAGTTCAAAACGGTGAGGTGCCGGATCCTCTTCTGGCAGGATCCAGCTCAAATGAAGCAATGTTCCTGTGTAGCACAGTTACAAGACTATGGCGCTTGTAATTCAAGGATCATTGGCTCCCGCTGCGGCTAGCAATACATAAATGTATGCATGCCCTTCTGTAGGACGCTTTGAATAAAAGCTGCTTCTTAATGGCAGATATTATATCTTATATTAGTTAAGTGTAGCACTTGGCTGTAAAGAGATTAAGTTGAAAAATGAATGCTTATTGCTGCAGCCAAGGCGGTCAGAGGATGATAAAGAAGAAAAATGACTAGATTTACATAATATAACCTCTTGAAAGGAAAAAGAACGGAGACCCAAGAATCAGAGCTTTGTCAAAGCTGTCACACAATTGCACTTGACATTGACTCAATTCCTTTCTGTGGCTGTGTGTCCATAATCCTTTTTGAATACTATCCTACTTGTGAAAAGAGTTATTGGCAATACAGACCCGCCAAGCTATTTAGTCCACAGCAGGAGCTTTTATCCGTCTCCGCTGTAGCCTGACCTGTGAGGTTTACCCACGGACAAGCGAACAGTACACACATCAGTACAGAGTTCAGCAGGGGGGAAAACATTGATTCCAGGAACATGATGGGGTTTGATGGGGTTGATGTTGTTCCTTTGGGGCTGGAAGCTCTCTGTGATCTTATTGGCCCATCTACCCTCTCGCCTCAGGACTCTGGCTGGCCTCTGCCTGAACTATCCCTGACTCCAGCCCCCGACACCGAGGCGCTGAGATTTACATCATCCTAGGGGTCACTTCTGAGGCGGCCTGGGTGTGTGTGTGTGAGGGGCTCGTTTCTATGACATAGATTAAGCCTAGTTCTGAACTGTAAAGCCGAATGGAAAATCTTGAAGAGTTTTAGAGTTAAGCTGGATAATCAATATTCTTTATCTTCTTGGGGATTGCTGGGGCGCTAGCGCCCCAATCCCGACACTACCAGGTGAAATGCAAGGCGCCAAATTCAAAATCCAAAGTTGAATTATTAAACATCCACCAATATACAAGTGTTCCATATTCATCAAAAGCTCTGTTTCTTGGCAATATCACAGCGTTGTCAGATTTCAAAAAGGCTTTACGGCGAAAGCAGCACATTTGATTGTTTGAGGGTAGCACCTCACATATGTTTCCCTTAGCCATGAATTCATTAGCCATCACGGCACACACATAACACATTTCACAGCGAAAACAAATCAATTACCTGTTGAAGAACTTCTGCTGAGGTCTTCCTAAGTGTCCAACGAAGACAATCCATGGTTCTTTTGTTAGAAAAAGTAATGTATTTTATCCATAAATCTCCATTTGGTTCCGCAGCGTTATAATCAGAAACGACAGCTTCCACTACTCCATTGAAACGTGGCGAGAACTTCGTTCATCTTATACCTATAAACTTGTCCAAGAACAATCAAACATAGTTTTAAATGTATCCTTAGGAACACTTTACGTATATTTACTATTATAAATCAACCGGAATAATAAACTGATCGATAAAGACGGTAAAAAACACAAAGCGCGCTTTGTCGGGAGCGCGCTGCCTACTGTTGACATAAATGGGACACTTCCTGGTTTCCTCTTATTCTCTGCTCTAAAGCATCCAAAACGAAAATGAACACTGTCTCGAGACTGTTGACATCCAGAGGAAGCGATCGGTACTGCATTCATATGCCCTTATATGGGCATTTTCATAAGGGAGGGATTCCAAATGAGGCACTCTGTGAACCACTTTTTCCAGGACAGAAAGTCCTCGGGTTTTGCCTGCCATATCCGTTCTGTTTTACTCACAGACGAATGGTTAACAGTTTTAGAAAATTCAGAGTGTTTCCTATCCAATGGTACCAAATATGTGCATATCCTATTTTCTGGGCCTGAATGGGAGGTATTTTACTTTGGGCATGCCAGGCTCTCCAAAACGGTCACCTCATGCGCCCATCCCTAAGACGTTATCTTGCATTGTGGTGAACAGGTGGATTGTTATTCACTGTATGCCATTAAGTACCACATAACCTTTTGTTTCCATCTCTCTCCCTGTCTCTCTTCCTCCATTCCCTCCTTCTCCCTATTTATATCTCCCTTCTTCTCTTTCTTTCTCTCCCTCTGTGTTTCAGCGTGTAACTGCGATGCAGTGGGCTCGGTGAGGGACGACTGCGAGCAGATGTCAGGCCTGTGCTCCTGCAAGACTGGAGTGAAGGGCATGAAATGCAATGTTTGCCCCGACGGCAGTAAGATGGGCAGGAGCGGCTGCGACACAGGTACGGGGAGCCCCTGCTGACTGACGTGCGCCACCTGCTAACTCACCGCGCAACTGACAGAGCATGGCAACCCCTCGGCTCTCGTCTCATCCCTGTAACTCCTCTCATCCAGGGAGCGGCCTTGCAGCAGTGAATTCATGAACTCAATGGCTTTTTCTCTCAGCTGGAACACCTGTTTTATCAGCATTAAGAAGTAGCAGAAACAGAAGCGGCTGCAGTACAATTAAAATCATATCAAATTGTATTAGTCACATGCGCCGAATACAACAGGTGTAGACCTTACAGTGAAATGGGGGCTACCCAGACTATGCAAATAGTCTGGGTAGCCATTTGATTAGATGTCATTCTGTTATTTGAAGGAAAAACAAATCATGTTAAGCACTAACACTCAGTTTATTAAGTACACAACCCCATTCACAAAAATGGTTTCCTCCTACAGACATTGAGTCAGGCACGCCGGTTCCAGTACCTCAGAAACGTCCGTCCTCCTGGGCTTTTCACGCACGACAGTGTCTAGGGTTTTAATTTTTTGTAAAAAAAAATGGTATTGTTTTTTTTATCCCTTTTTCTCCCCAATTTCATGGTATCCAATTGGTAGTTACAGACTTGTCTCATCGCTGCAACTCCCGTACGGACTCGGGAGAGGCCGTGCGTCCTCTGAAGGTTGAGAGCCGTGCGTCCTCTGAAACACAACCCAGCCAAGCCGCACTGCTTCTTGACACAATGCCCGCTTAACACGGAAGCCAGCCAAGCCAGCCGCACCAATGTGTCGGAGGAAACACCGTGCACCTGGCGACCGTGTCAGTGTGCACTGCGCCCGGCCCGCCATAGGAGTCGCTAGTGCGCGATGGGATAAGAACATCCCTGCCCGCCAAACCCTCCCCTAGCCCGACCGACGCTGGGCCAATTGTGCGCTGCCCCATGGGTCTCCCGGTTGTGGCCGGCTGCGAAAGAGCTTGGACTCGAACCAGGATCTCTAGTGGCACAGCTAGTACTGCGATGACCACTGCACCACTCAGAAGGCCCCAGTGTCTAGGGTTTACAGGTAATGGTACGACAAAAAAAAAAACATCCAGTCAGCAACAGTCCTGTGGGTGAAAACAGCTCGTTGATGAGAGAGGTAGAAGAAGAATGGCAAAAATTGTGCAAGCTAACAGGCAAATAACGGCGCAGTACAACAGTGGTGTGCAGAACAGCATCTTGGAACGCACAACTTGTCGGTCCTTGTCACGGATAGGCTATATTGCAGCAGACGACCACACCGGGTTCCACTCCTATCAGCTAAAAAAAGAAGAAGCGGCTGCAGTGGGCTCACGATCGCCAACACTGGACAATTTAGGAGTGAAAAAACATTGCCTGGTCCGACGAATCCCAGTTCCTGTTGCGTCATGCTGATGGCAGAGTCAGAATTTGGCGTAAGCAGCATCCATGGCTCCATCCTGCCTGATGTCAACGGTACAGACTGGTGGTTACAGTGGTGTGGGGAATGTTTTCCTGGCACACATTAGGTCTCTTGTTATGAATTGAGCAATGTTTGAATGCCACACATTGTAGAATCCATTCCCAAATAATTGGGTGTACCTAATACAATATTTGGGAAATGTATCCAGTATCCATTAATTTCTCGTTAAGACCCACTGTCAGCTATTGACAGGAAGTCAAGTGCTTAATGAAGTCAATAGTCCCAGCACTAAGTGGTGTGGGGTGGGGTGGCGGGGCAGCACATGAAAGCCGAGAGGAGGCTCTCTGCACCACTATGAGTTTAGCGCACAGAGAAGTGATTGGCAATGATTCTTAGCACAAGCTCCTGTTTCTACTGTTTGAAGCAACCCAGTGGTTGCTTCAAACAGGTTCCTTGGTCAAAGTACCAGTGATCAGTGCTGTGTAGGCACCTGACCAAAAAAAACATGACGGAATGAGATCAAATCCTTTTTTTTATTGTCTTGAAAAGAGTCCACATATTTACTTTATACTGAGGATTCATCAATAATATCGCGTATGGAAAGCATAACAACTATTTAATCTGCATAACCTACTCATGTTTCTATAGAGTGAACTCCAAAAGTATTCAGACAGTGACAAATGTTTTGTTGTTTTGGCTCTGTACTCCAGCACTGGATTTGAAATGATACAATGACTGTGTGAATAATGATGAGTGAGAAAGTTACAGACACAGAAATATCATACCCCCAAGACATGCTAACCTTTCAGAGGGGAGTTTAGCATTTTTGGGGGGGTATGATATTTGTGAGTATGTAACTTTCTCACTCATCATTATTGATGATTCATTCAGGACTCTCCGTAATCATGGTTTACAAACATATTCTATTCTTATTTACAATAAAAGTGACTCCAAATTGACACAATACATTATTTATCATTAATTTGTATTGGGCACAAAATAATCTGAAAGACAACCAAAGCAAACATGCAAACATGCATCCAACAAATGTGTAGAGTCACAAGCTTGATGTTGTCATTATGTGCTATGAATATTGGACCAAATACTTTTTACTGCTTTAATAAACATATAACAGAATTTGCCCCAATACTTTTGGTTCTCTGAAATGGGGGTACTATGTACAAAAAGTGTGATTTCTAATGAAAATACCCTCAAATTAAAGCTGATAGTCTGCACCTTAACCTCATAGTCATTGTATCACTTCAAATCCAAAGTGCTGGAGTACAGAGCCAAAACAACAACAACTGTCACTGTCATATTACTTTTGGACCTCCCTGTATGTGGAAGTAGTACTATGCATATAAATTATTATGGTGATTATCAACTAGGGTTCAGAGCAGTTAAAAGTACCAAGCTCACATTCTAATGTCAGCATCATGATTTGGACCAGGAATACACATTCAGATGGACAGTGATGGTATCCATTGACCCATGAGTTGATTTTAACCCCTTCATTCCCATCCCAGGTGCTGATGCCCCAACCTCATGCGATGAGCTGGACTGCAAGTTTGGTTCGTCTTGTGTTGAGGTCAATGGTCAAGCCCACTGTGAATGCCCCTCGCCCGACTGTGACGAGAAGAACAAGACCAAGGTGGGCCTTTACATTATCCTCTCTATGACCAATCAGTCTATACTGTCAGAAATTCATCACAGAATCCAGAACACTGTATCTGGAACTACTGAGCTTGTGATCGGCATAAGGTGGTCGGTAGTAAGCAGGCATAGAGTTAACAAGTTGTGATCCTAGCCTGTTTCATTCTTTTTTCCTGAGCAGGTGTGTGGCTCTGATGGGGTGACCTACGCTGACCAGTGCCAGCTGAGCACCATTGCCTGTAGGCGGGACAAGCACATCAGAGTGGAACACTTTGGCCAGTGCACAGGTGAGCCCCGTCTGGCCTCCATACATCATACTAGGGGAAGTCCAACTCCTGTTGTCAGGCCCATATCAAAAGATAATAAGTAACGCCACAGGCATTGGAAAGACCAACTGTCCTCTCTCTCTCATTGTCAAAGCCAAGGGACTAGGGTATGGGTTGTGTCCTCTTTGTGGTTGGTGCAGTATTGCTTCACTGTGTCTTTCACCGAGGTTTGTCCATGGATAGCCTCCATGGCTATACTTTAAAGTATACACATTTTATTTTACACACTACTGTAGTAAACGGTTTTTGAGACTGACTGTACCAGATATCGTCAAGTGTTTGTATTGTAGTGTATGTGGGCTCTATATGCCAAGAATTTGCTTGTAAAGCACAAGTTTTCTTGTGGAAATAACGACCAGCTGGCGTGTCGTCAACATACCTGTGAGAACACACGACGACAGCTGAGGCTCTTTACCATCATCCTCCCTGCTTCGGATGGCTGACAGAGAGGAGCGAGGAAGAGGGAAACAATTTCTTGGGAGAGAAATGAGGCCTGAGATGCTTCCCTGGAGATAGAGAAACTACCGTTGGGCTGCAGCCTGAGCCAATGAATCGCCCATAAAGGGTTGACATTTTACTGTTTGATTCCCTGCACCCCTGTGCGGATTAGAGAGGTTTATCTCCCAAATTCTCGTTGGGCAATCCCCTTCGCAGCTTTTAGCTGGATGAGTGCATCACTGTTCAGCTATCAGAGGGCCGATTGGCAAGATGCTTGAGGATGGGGGGAAGAGTAAGCCTTCTGATACCTGGTTTGGAATAGAGGTTGTGGGTAGAGGTCTTCACAGGTACAAAAAGTTGGACCCATTCTGAAATGGATCCTTTGCTTTCCCACCTGACCCGATATGCATAAATTCATATTTTTTTTAAAAGGAAAACTGTTCCGAATGGACACGAGGACAGTCAGACCCGTTCCGAAAAGGACCGTGGAAATACGAACCTCAATGGACCCGTGCTGGTTTGGATCCGAGAGACCCGGTCAGATCTGAGAGTAGAAAGACAGAGTGAAAGAAACCTCAGACTGGGCTCTGCCAGCACCATCAATAAACGAGCGATAGGCTATTGGCCAAATGATCCATAGTTTCCTTAAAAACGGTGTGAAACAAATTACAACTTTATAGCCAATTGTTTGGTTTTTACTTTCCTAAAACAATGATTGTCCACCTCACGGTTCAGCTGTCGGAGAGTTGAGCACTAAATGCATCAGGGCATTAAATGCATCTAGACAGTCCTAAAGGTCTAGGTGTCCACTGTATGATATTAATATATACAGTGAGGGAAAAAAGTACGAACCTCCTTCCCTCAGCCAGGGCATTGAAAATGGGTCGTGGATGGGTATTCCAGCATGACAATGACCCAAAACACACAGCCAAGGCAACAAAGGAGTGGCTCAAGAAGAAGCACATTAAGGTCCTGGAGTGGCCTAGCCAGTCTCCAGACCTTAATCCCATAGAAAATCTGTGGAGGGAGCTGAAGGTTCGAGTTGCCAAACGTCAGCCTCGAAACCTTAATGACTTGGAGAAGATCTGCAAAGAGGAGTGGGACAAAATCCCTCCTGAGATGTGTGCAAACCTGGTGGACAACTACAAGAAACGTCTGACCTCTGTGATTGCAAACAAGGGTTATGCCACCAAGTTCTAAGTCATGTTTTGCAGAAGGGTCAAATACTTATTTCCCTCATTAAAATGCAAATCAATTTATAACATTTTTCACAAATGTGTTTTTCTGGATTTTTTTGTTGTTATTCTATCTCTCACAGTTCAAATAAACCTACCTTTAAAATTATAGACTGATCATTTCTTTGTCAGTGGGCAAATGTACAAAATCAGCAGGGGATCAAATACTTTTTTCCCTCACTGTATATGTATACAGTTGAAGTCGGAAGTTTACATACACCTTAGCCAAATACATTTAAACTCAGTTTTTTACAATTCCTGACATTTAATCCTAGGAAATATTTTCTGTTTTAGGTCAGTTAGGATCACCACTTTATTTTAAGAATGTGAAATGTCAGAATAATAGTAGAGAGAATTATTTATTTAAGCTTTTATTTCTTTCATCACATTCCCAGTGGGTCAGGAGTTTACATACACTCAATTAGTATTTGGTAGCATTGCCTTTAAATTGTTTAACTTGGGTCAAACGTTTCGGGTAGCCTTCCACAAGCTTCCCAAAAGAAGTTGGGTGAATTTTGGCCCATTCCTCCTGACAGAGCTGGTGTAATTGAGTCAGGTTTGTAGGCCTCCTTGCTCGCACACGCTTTTTCAGTTCTGCCCACAAATGTTCTATATGATTGAGGTCAGGGCTTTGTGTTGGCCACTCCAAAACCTTGACTGTGTTGTCCTTAAGCCATTTTGCCACAACTTTGGAAGTGTCATTGGGGTCATTGTCCATTTGGAAGGCCCATTTGTGACCAAGCTTTAACTTCCTGACTGATGTCTTGAGATGTTGCTTCAATATATCCACAAAATTTTCCTTCCTCATGATGCCATCTATTTTGTGAAGTCCATCCTGCAGCAAAGCACCCCCACAACATGATGCTGCCACCCCCCGTGCTTTGCGGTTGGGATGGTGTTCTTCGGCTTGCAAGCCTCCCCCTTTTTCCTCCAAACATAACGATGGTCTTTATGGCCGTTATGGCCATTTCTGTTTCATCAGACCAGAGGACATTTCTCCAAAAAGTATGATCTTTGTTCCCATGTGCAGTTGCAAACCGTAGTCTGGCTTTTTTATGGCGGTTTTGGTGCAGTTGCTTCTTCCTTGTTTAGCGGCCTTTCAGGTTATGTCGATTTAGGACTCTTTTTACTGTGGATATAGATACCTTTATACCTGTTCCTCCAGCACCTTCACAAGGTCCTTTGCTGTTGTTCTGGGATTGATTTGCACTTTTCGCACCAAAGTACATTCATCTCTAGGAGACAGAACGTGTCTCCTTCCTGAGCGATATGATGGCTGCATGGTCCCATGGTGTTTATACTTGCGTACTATTGTTTGTACAGATGAACGTGGTACCTTCAGGCGTTTGGAAATTGCTCCCAAGGATGAACCAAACTTGTGGAGGTCTACAATTTTTTTTCTGAGGTCTTAGCTGATTATTTAGATTTTCCCATGATGTCAAGCAAAGAGGCACTGAGTTTGAAGGTATGCCTTGAAATACATCCACAGGTGCACCTCCAATTGACTCAAATTATGTCAATTAGCCTATCAGAAGCTTCTAAAGCATGACATAATTTTCTGGAATTTTCTAAGCTGTTTAAAGGCACAGTCAAGTGTATGTAAACTTCTGACCCACTGTAATTGTGATACAGTAAATTATAATTGAAATAATCTGTCTGTAAACAATTGTTGGAAGACGATGTCCTAAACAACTTGCAAAAACTACAGTTTGTTAACAAGAAATTTGTGGAGTGGTTGAAAAACTAGTTTTAATGACTCCAACCTAAGTGTATGTAAACTTCAACTGTATGTACACACACATTGTGTACAGTGCATTCGAAAAGTATTCAGACCCCTTGACCTTTTCCAAATTTTGTTACGTTACAGCCTTATTCTAAAATGAATTAAATCGTTTTTTCCCTCATCAATCTACACACAATACCCCATAATGACAAAACAAAAACAGGTTTTTAGATATGTTTGCAAATGTATTAAAAATAAAAAACTGAAATCACATTTACATAAGTATTCAGACCCTTTATTGTTGAAGTACCTTTGGCAGCGATTACAGCCTCGAGTCTTCTTGGACAGCTATTTTCAGGTCTCTCCAGAGATGTTAGATCGGGTACAAGTCCGAGCTTTCGCTGGGCCACTCAGAAAAACTCAGACAGTTGTGGGATGCGATAGATCTTAAATCAATACAACCACTAGTATCAACAAAAACTTTTTTACACAATGTGGCTGTCGAACCAGATTAGAACGTTTAGCTTAAAATGTTGATAAACTATTAGGCTATTTCTTCACATTATAAGCGTAGCAATGTTATAGACTAATATTGTCACCCGTCAGACTATAATCTATTTAATATTGTCTTTACATATACTAAATAATATACATTACCAGTCAAAGTTTGGGCACACCTACTCATTCCAGGGTTTTTCTTTATTTTTACTATGTTCTACATTGTTGAATAATAGTGAAGAAATCAAAACTATGAAATAACACACATTCTTCAAAGTAGCCACCCTTTGCCTTGATGAAATCTTTGCACACTCTTGGAATTCTCTCAACCAGCTTCATGAGGTAGTCACCTGGAATGCATTTCAATTAAGAGGTGTGGTTTGTTAAAAGTTAATTTTGGAATTTCTTTGATTCTTAATGCGTTTGAGCCAATCGCTTATGCTGTGACAGGGTAGGGGTGGTATACAGAAGATAGCCCTATTTGGTAAAAAAAACAAGTCCAAATTATGGCAAGAACAGCTCAAATAAGCAAAGAGAAACGATAGTCCATCATTACTTTAAGACATGAAGGTCAGTCAATACGAAAAATGTCAAGAACTTTTAAAGTTTCTTCAAGTGCAGTTGCAAAAACCATCAAGCACTATGATGAAACTGGCTCTCATGAGGACCGCCACTGGAAAGGAAGACCCAGAGTTACCTCTGCTGCAGAGGATAAGTTCATTAGAGTTACCAGCCTCAGAAATTGCTGCCCAAATCAATGCTTCATAGAGTTCAAGTAACAGACAGAGGAGACTGCGTGAGTCAGGCCTTCATGGTCGAATAGCTGCGAATTAACCACTACTAAAGGACACCAATAAGAAGAGACTTGCTTGGGCCAAGAATCACGAGCAATGGACATTAGAGAGGTGAAAATCTGTCCTTTGGTCTGATGAGTCCAAATTAGCGATTTTTCGTTCCATCCGCCATGTCTTTGTGAGACGCAGAATAGATGAACGGATGAGCTCCGCATGTGTGGTTCCCCCCGTGAAGCATGGAGGAGGAGGTGTGATGGTGTGGGGGTGCTTTGCTGGTGACACTGTCTGTGATTTATTTAGAATTCAAGGCACACTTAACCAGCATGGCTACCACAGCATTCTGCAGCAATACGCCATCCCATCTGGTTTGCGCTTAGTGGGACTATCATTTGTTTTTCGGATCCCGGGTTGGATCTCAGAATTTAGGGTCTGGTGAACCCGTGAAGACCTCTGGTGGGTACCTTCATTTTCCCTGCTGATCTTGGTGCAGTTTGTCAGGCCTGAAATAGGTGCAATGCTTCGAAGACACCACATCAACCCCTAACCAAGGCTTCTGAAATAGTGCTGTGTGGCGGCCTCATACATGCAGGTACACAGGAGCAGGGGTGCAACTTTCACTGGGGACATTCTGAAATAGCATTTTTGTCCCCCCTGTTTTATCATTGGAATATGATACAAAACGAGGCAACGGAGTGCTTTAGGACCATGTGGACGCCCTCCAAGTGGTCAGGTAGGCTATTTGGAGTGTATATAATAATTATGTCCCCCCCACACTTCTAAAACAAAAGTTGCGCCCTTGCACAGGAGTAAGAGTAATTTGCTCTACGAAAGGCCGACAGCACCTTGATCTGGTGATTAGCGATCTGACGCCGTCGGTTACCAGTGAAATTCTTTGTTGCCTGGCGATGGAGACATGGGTAGTATGTAAGATCTTACCTAGTGTGGGGCTTCATTCGGAGGGAGAAAGAGTTCTGTCTCGCTCTCTTTCTTTGAGCCCAAGGGGAAGCCAGACGAACACACCTTGTCACAGCAGTTCTTTTAATTTCTACCCCCAGATGCGGTCACGCTGTAGGTAGCGGGCTCCTCAGCCGCCCCCAGGTTGGAGGTTAGATCGAGCTCATTTCACGTGTGACTGGGTGCGAATTAGCATTCAAACATCCTCACCCTGACGCCGCTCCCCGCCTCCCGCTGATCTGATGCAGCTCTTAATTCAAATTACAGAAACAACTTCAATGCTAATAGCTAGCGCGGAACCAATACTGAGGGCCATTCCTACAGACAGAATAGTCGCTAATGCCTAATATAAATAAATATTGATCCAAGCCTATTTGATCTGATGTAACTCTCACACCTTATTGGACATCAGGGCTAATAGCTTCACACTGAAGCAAGTTCTGCAGAAACTACATCAAATGGCTACTACTGTGAACTTGTGATCTGACCCATCTCTCCGCCCATGCTAAGGGACACGCACTTTGAGTCTTCTCTACACGACACAGCATTTCTGCTTCTGGCTATGTAGCCCTTCTAAGAGCTAGATGAAGCAGACCATAAGAAAACCTGTGAAAGTGTGTGAGGTGCAAGCCACTAAAGGGGGGTATTTGAACGAATGAGGAGCTTCTGGCACCGAGCGTGTCCAGACTTTGGCCAGTGGCCTGGTTCTCCCATATGTTGTCATCACCTGTAGGTTTGACGCAAATTGGCAGCGAACACTAGCATATGACATCATCAGTTTTCTCCCTTAATGTTAGTATTTTGTCTTTTATGCCTCTCCCTCAATCCTCCCATTTTCTCAGATTCATCCTCTCTCTTTATCATCCTCATATTTTCCCTGAACACTTTTTCTTAACTTGTTCATCTTATTTCCTCCGTCCCTCTTTTCACGTCTCTCTCTTTCGTGCTCTCTTTCTTCCCCGCTCGCTTTTCTTCCTCTCTTCCATTTTCTCTCTCTTTTTCTCTCGACTTTCATATATCTGATTCCTCCTCCCCACTGACCATGGCAGACACGGCAAACAATCTTAATAACCGCCTTTCAAAGATGACTACACAGCCCAGACAAGTGAAGATGACAATGATTTCTCTCCCCGCCCGCCCGTCGATATAACCGCCTGCCTCTCGGAAAAAAGGCAAATGGAGCGTTAAACCTGATTAAGGAAAGCTTCCACTGAACTGCCTGCGCTGCCAGTTGTCCTTCCCTTCCCTTCTTTCACTCTCTCTTTTTTTATTTTACCCACGCACCCCTCTTCGAGCGTTCACCGCTGAAGGACTCCCAACCGTATCCCAGCACCTGAGTAACAGGTGTAGCCAAGAGGAAAAGCAAAGTATGCCACCACCTCGCACACGGCGAAAGCAATTGATAGATGCTCTCTTGGGCTAAGCCGACATATTGTATCTCTGCAGGCTGGCTCCTCTGCCTCCCCTCCTCTGGAGCCTAGCAGGTTGGGAGATAGTGGGGTGCCTGCCTGGCTGATAACATCCAGCGCTTCATCAAGGTATCACATTTCACACCTCACTGCGTAATTGCCGATCAAATAGGAGATTATTAGTGTGCAATTATATCCTACACATAATGTTAGCCGAATTCCAATGAGATGGAAATAATATACCGTAGGAGGTTTTTCTTTTGCCCTGCACACACAACGGCTGGGGTAAAGTAGGAGCGTCAGTATTTTGTTACGCCTGGCTGGCTTGCCGCCATCCTAGCAGCTACTCTTACGAAGTGTCTCCCATCCCTCCAGCTCGTCTCGCTTCTTTTGCTCAGGAGTTTTTCTCATATTTTATCAGTTTTATCCGATACATTTGTGTCTTTGTACCAAGGCCTTGCTTGAATGGGTAATGCCGGTTTCTGCTGAAAGAAAAGCTGGTCCCTCTCTCTGGCGATGGCAAGGAAAGAATTTCTGAGAGTGTTTTTTGGATGGCGTGTGTGACTGTGTTGACAAGGCCGCCTTCGTGGCGGAGTTGACGGATACTTGTGCGGCTGTGAGCCGAGTTGTCTGGAGTCTTTTGATGCCGGAACCCTGCTTTTTCTGCCCCATTTATATCAATCATTCATCACCAGAGGCTTTGACTGTCTGTGATTAAAGCTCCGCTACAGGAGGGCAACATTTGAATATGTATATATAATTCATACCCACAGACACACACCAACACCGGCACATATACACACATGCCTCACAAACACACACACCCCGACACCTACACACACACACACCACACCAGTGCAACTGCAGTGCAGCTTAACCCTATATAGGGCACATTATTCTTCTCTGTACACAGACTGCAGTGCAGTTGAACTCAACAGTATGCCATCCTTTGGCATACTTCAGTGTAAGATGCTCTTATTTTCATGGCGGGCTTTGCTTCGTAAGGGGTTCAAAGATTTCATCCAGGTTTTCCGTTTCTATGTGCATAGGTTTTCAATTCTATTTTAGATGTATATTTCATATTGCAATGAGTCTGGCCTCTGCTCTTGTGTATTGGTCAGTATTGGGTGGTCAGGTGCCTGACGTGTCCATAACATGAAATACAACCATAAGGGGGTACAGCAGTAGTATGAGGTAAAGGTGTACAATCGAAATAGGGGAGAAAGAAATAGGGAGAAGAAAAAATATACTATTTTCATCTTTGCTTACCCATTCATCCATTCCTTGCTTCCTCTCCTCCTCCCTTCCCTCCCCATGCAGAAAGCATCACCGAGCCGGCCAGCCGACCCACCCCTTTCCCCCCCACCCCCCGCACAAAAGCCACCACCCCCTCCCACGTCAGGCTTACGTCGCCGCGCCATGGCACATCATACTCTCCCTGGGACGATGATGAAACCGAGGGGCCACTAGCCTCATTCGTGGAGGCCCTGCCGCCCCCCATGTCCACTGAGAGACCGCTCACCACCAACCACCCCGTCATCACCCCCCACCACCCACCTCACTCCACCACCCCTCGCCTACCCAGCCACACCAGCCCTGGCTCCTCCCCTACAGCCTTTGAGGACTCAGGGAGCGGCGAGCCCAGCGGAGACAACCAGGTGGAGGAGGAGGAAGAGGGTAGCGGCATCGGAGTCCTGGAGGCGAGCGGAGAGGAGCCCATTGGTAAATCAAAGCTATTTCACTTCATAACCCATAATGCTGCTCCACAGGGGGTCAAGGGTCAGAGGTCAGCGGGGGTCAGGGGGAGGGTTGAATTACAGATAGGGGTTTGAAATATTTTCATTTGAATAGTGTCATTCATCTATAGCTAGCTAGGCTAATTGAGGCAACATTCTGCGCTTTCTCCCCAACCCAATTCAGATAAAACAGGCTACTTCTTGGTTGCTCGTTGTAGCCTACTCCTCATTTCGCTAACTTTTTAATTCCGTAATTTGATTCCATCTTGCATTGCATTACTGAACTCTCACTCCCCTTGCTACACATTGAGCCTCTTTGCCGCTTTGATTGGCCTACTAGTGGTGTGTATTCATGGATGCCAAGGGAAGCCAAGCTTTCCCCAAAAAAGTACAAAGAAAAATAACATACAAAATAATGTATCTTTCGTCTCTCTGTGTTTCATAAATTTCCTTCAAAAGAGGCTGAATGTATCTCACCGAAGAAAGCATCCGAGCGAACGAAACATTGCCTCTCTGTCACAGTAAGTGTAGCGTATCTATCTGATGCTGATGCTGATCTGGTCAGAAAGAGTATGACATTGTTGCCGCCCATAGCATTGAATGCAAGGGAAGCCAGCGAGCATTTGTCTTCCCTTGATAAAAAATATATTAAATAATAGCCAATCAGTACTGATTGAGCTCAGCTGTAGATGGTCCTGGCCCACCAAAAAAAGTGTCAAGGGAAGCCAGTTTTGGATTTGGCTTCTGACCAATCACATCACATCAGAAGTCAAACATCATTGACAGAAAGAAATTGTTGCATCTCGTTGTGTCATTGTCCTCCGGTGGCTAGCTAGCTAAATTAGCCATGGATGGAGATAGGGATTTTGACTTGTTTTACTTAATTCTCCGTACTTACCAAATCAAATAAATTTGGTCACGTACACATGGTTAACAGATGTTATTGTGAGTGTAGTGAAATGCTTGTGCTTCTACCAATGATTATAATGGCGATTCTGATCCACACTTTCCAAATGGTCTTCAGTACAACTCCCGCAGTCGCACAACAGATTTTCCTTTTCGTCCTGACAAATGTTGAAGCTCCTGTTAATGATAATGATATAGGGTCCATAAATTCACACATTGTGCCCCTGGCCTGAGAGGATGGAAGTTCAACATGTAGCTAGATGTAGTATGCTAATGTTAACTAGCTGGCCTGCCACAGTGTTGCCCATGAAAGGAAGTTACGCTAGCGAGCAATTCATAGACCGTTTAGGCAACATGAAAGAGGAGGATGGCATTGGCGTTTCTCTACAAGTTGGCTGAGTCAACATGCTTTTTTTACCAATTGCATGCAAGCACACACACACACACACAAAGTAATCAGTACCATGGACAGCCATATCATATTTGACTTACGTTGATTGGACTAAATTGTTTTTGTTATCTTTTAGTTGTCATTGTATTAGACTAAGCATAGATGATTAGATGTTGAAATATTTAGGTTGAAATGGTGCTGGAATACAGGAGGTAGCGCCTGTTTTCTTTGCGACTTGCGGTAACTCTCCATAGTTCTAAATCAGTAGTTGTTTAGTAGTCCGACAATGTTGGAAACTTGCTTGACCATGCTGTAGGTCATGCAACTGTTTGTTGCATGCAATATGTTTTGTGGACTTCACCGATTGCTCTCCGGTTTTGTAGTGAAATAAATGTCTTCTTATTGTCTCGGCCTTAGGCCTATACAGAATATCACGGTGTCATGGCATATGAACTAACAGGTTATAGAGCAAGCAACCCAATTATCACAACACATAGGATGCAATAGTGCTTTATTTTTTTCTGGCTTCACCCGTGCACATCCCTAGGTTGAATATGGGCCTCTGAACTGACTCATGGTTATTGCTACATCATACACCATTTGTGACTCATCACCTGGATTCGGAAAAATTTGACTCAACAAAATGGTATTTCATACACTGTGAGTAGTGTAGTAAAGATTAAGGCTAAAAGTGGTAACAGCCTACAACAACGAAACATTCCAGGTAAACAGAAAGTGTCCAGATGTAAAGAAACCTTAATAGAAAATGACTGAAGTAAAAGTCACCCAGTAAAATACTACTTGAGTAAAAGTCTAAAAGTATTTGGTTTTAAAAATACTTAAGTATCAAAAGTAAATGGAATTGCTAAAATGTACTTAAATATCAAAAGTAAAAGTATAAATAATTTCAAATTCCTTAAACTAAACGGCCCAATTGTTTTTTCATTGACGGATTGTCATACTTGAGTAGAAGTATAAATCATTTCAAATGCCTTATGACGGTATACATTTTAATTTTTTTATTGACGGATAGCCAGGTGCACACTCCAACACTCAGACATAATTTACAAACAAAGCATTTGTGTTTAGTGAGTCTGTGGGGTATGTCACAAAATCATGTTACGACCACACAATATTTATATATAAAATGAATATTGCTAAGTCTTGCCAAGTGGATGGGTCTCTACAGAAGGTGTAAACAGTACAGCCAAATGGTTACTTGCATAGTAGCAATATCATATATAGATAGTGTCAATATAAATCAAATAATATACAGTATGTACAAGAACAAGATAGTGATAGACGAGGTAGTTGTATGCATACAATCAGGGGTCAAGTGGCTGAGCAGCAGGATAAAAAAAAATAGATGCAGCAACGTATAGTGTGTGTGTTAGGAGGGAGTCATTTGAATAGAAGCACTGCAGATAGTGCTGATGACTGGTTCGTCCGAACCACGCATGAACAAGGGAATCTACAGTTGAAGTCGGAAGTTTACATACACCTTAGCCAGATACATTTTTTAAAAAAAATCCACAATTCCAGATTTAATCCTTGTAAGAATGCCCTGTCTTAGGTCAGTTAGGATCACCACTTTATTTTAAGAATGTGAAATTTAAGAATAATAGTAGAGAGAATCATATATTTCAGCTTTTATTTCTTTCATCACATTCCCAGTGGGTCAGAAGTTTATATACACTCAATTAGTATTTGGTAGCATTGCCTTTAAAATGTTTAACTTGGGTCATACGTTTTGGGTAGCCTTCCACAAGCTGCCCACAATAAGTTGGGTGAATTTTGACCCATTCCTCCTGACAGAGCTGGTGTAACAAGTCAGATATGTTAGCCTCCTTGCTCGCACACACTTTTTTAGTTCTGCCCACACATTTTCTATAGGATTGAGGTTAGGGCTTTGTGATGGCCACTCCAATACCTTGACTGTGTTGTCCTTAAGCCATTTTTCCACAACTTTGGAAGTATGCTTGGGGTCATTGTCCATTTGGAAGACCCATCTTCGGCTTGCAAGCCACCCCCTTTTTCCTCCAAACATAACAATATGGCCAAACAGTTAAATTTTTGTTTCATCAGACCAGAGGACATTTCTACAAAAAGTATGATCTTTGTCCCCATGTGCAGTTGCAAACCGTAGTCTGGCTTTTTTATGGCGGTTTTGGAGCAGTGGCTTCTTCCTTGCTGAGCGGCCTTTCAATTTATGTCGATATAGGACTCGTTTTTACTGTGGATATAGATACCTTTGTACCTGTACGTTCATCTCTAGGAGACAGAATGCGTCTCCTTCCTGAGTGGTATGACGGCTACGTGGTCCCATGGTGTTTATACTTACATACTATTGTTTGTACAGATGAACGTGGTACCTTCAGGTGTTTTGAAATTGCTTCCAAGGATGAACCAGACTGGTGGAGGTCTACAATTTATTTTCTGAGGTCTTGGATGATTTCTTTGGATTTTCCCATGATGTCAAGCAAAGAGGCACTGAGTTTGAAGGTAGGCCTTGAAATAAATCAACAGGTACACCTCCAATTGACTCAAATTATGTCAATTAGCCTATCAGAAGCTGCTAATGCCGTGACATAATTTTCTGGAATTTTCCAAGCTGTTTAAAGGCACAGTCAACTTAGTGTATGTAAACTTCTGACCCACTGGAATTGTGATACAGTGAATGATAAGTGAAATAATCTGTCTGTAAACAATTGTTGGAAAAATTACTTGTGTCATGCACAAAGTATATATCCTAACCGACTTGCCAAAACTATAGTTTGTTAACAAGAAATTTGTGGAGTGGTTGAAAAACGAGTTTTAATGAGTTCAACCTAAGTGTATGTAAACTTCCGACTTCAACTGTATATTCGGAGAGCCTGTTTCTGTCCTGCCCTTGATTTTGGTGAAGGGTATGTGATGTCCATGGCCTCTTTGTTTCAAAACTCCCTGATCTTCTCAAAAAGATAAGTTTGTCTAGCTGTATCCAGTCCAGGTGGTGCTTGTGCAGGCAGACCATCTATAGGAGGAAGGATGTCAGCATTGCGCGGCCGCTGAAACTTGGTCCCGACAGTCCCAACACTCCTTGGCAACAACAACACCAGGCTACAGAGCATTGAGGTGTAAAACAGGAAATAACAAAAAAAATTAAGACATTAGAACCTTGCACAAAATCAATTCACCTCCCAAGTTTACATAAGAATAATAACCTCATACAATGCAATGAAAATTATATTCACCTGAAGTGCTGGTACTGCTTGATGTGTGGCAGCGGCCTGAAGTACAGAGTCAGGTGTTTTTTCCAGCCATAGCTTTCCACCAGCACCGTACCATCCTCTAGTCCAACCAGCTGTGGGATGTTGACCCCTGTCACAGTGCTGTCCTTCACAACACCAGCAATCTCAGACAAAGTGTTCACTCTGGTCTTTCTGAAGCGCTGCTTGATGAGCCAGTCGGGGGCAAACTTGGTGTGGCCTGTGATCAGGAAGTGAAGGTCCAGACTGTGGTGGAGCTTGTGCATGGTCCACCAGGCACAATGGCAGAGCACACACTTAACAGCTTCTGACAGATTTGCAGATCTGAAAACCTGATAGTTGGTCCTCTGGCACTGCCAGCACAGGTCTGCCCTGGGCTTTAGTGCTTGAGATATGGGGCAGCAATTTTCTCTACAGATTCCTGAAGGAAGACAGCCCGACTACACGTACCTCTGGAAAATACAGATCAATAAAAGTAGTGCCAATCATGTTGGAGGTCAATTAAATAATCAAAATGTGTTTATGCTTTACATGCCAAGTGTTGTCATCGATTCCTTGTAGAGATGCCACACTGCTGCTTTTGTCGCATGGAATGGCAGCAGCTTTCCACTAAGGTGTTTGTGTCCTGGGTGGTGTCCTGGTAATACTATTGCATTATCTACTGCGTAGTTGTTGATAAAGTTCACCACTCGCTGCAAGTCCTCATGCTTCAGTGTAATCTGTGCTTGCTTGGGCCAGCTCTCTTTTTGATTGGAGGCATTAGACCATTCTCCTTGTATGACTGGTGGAGGAGAGGCAGGCGTATTCTACTGTTACGCACACTTCAGACATGTAAGTTAATGTTAGCTAGCAAGCCAGCCATCTAACCTCCACGAACATTAGCTAGCTAACAGCAAGCTTTAACTTGGGGTCTTTTGTTTAGACATGTAACGTTAACGTTAGCTAGCTAAAAAAAATATTCACTAAAATCCCAATCCATAGAGTAACGTTAGTAAGCCAGCCTTCAAACTCAAGCTGGCTAGCTAACAGCAAGCTTTAACTAGCAATACAAACCGATTGTCATAGCTAGCTAAAGCTAACCAAATAGGTTCAATGTTAGCTAGCATTTGGATTAAACTGATAATAATGTCATTGTTTGATGTTATACATGTCATTATCTGATGTTATGTCACCACAACAGAGGTGTGTTTTCAAAAGTGTCCTTCGCATTCAGTTTAATACAAATGTTAAGTAGAGAAATACAATAATGTATTCAAAACGAAGACTGTTGTCACAGTATCCTCCATTCTGTCAAAATAAGATTCTATTTTCATATTTGAAGCATTTCTCTCCCCACATAACGGATTTTGTAGAAATGGAAAACAGAAAGGTGATGAGATTATTGGCTTATGTTGGGGGGTTGTTTCAAGGCTGAGTTGATAGCTTGTCATTGCAGCATAGTGATACGGAACACAACTCTCACTCTACACAGTAAAATCCCTCCACAGCACTCTGGCCTTATAGCTAAACCACTCCACCAAGCACCACACTCCAGAGACCTGTAGACTAACTCTTTTCAATCAGCTTTTTTATTCACCATTCCAAAGCTCTGTGACCCAACAGCTTGCTTTGACACTCCTGAAATGATGGAACACGAGCCTCAGCGCTTCCTCTGACGCTTTTCCCTCTCGCAGATTTATTCTCTTGTCACCAGCGGACCGGAGCGCTCACTGATGCCTGGCGTACATGGCCATGCCTGGCGTACATGCCAAGGAGACCTGGGTCTCCTCCGTGTCTGTGTGTCTAGTTGTACGTGTATGTAAACAGGGGGATGGTTGTGGTTGGGTAGATGTGTGTTTGCCTCCCAATGGAGCTATACATAGTCCCTGAGCCGTAGCACACCTCCCTACCCCCCATCCTCCCAACTCAATCGCTGTGGTCCGTAAATCCATGTGCCAACAGATGCTCTGTAGACGCCAACACTCCCCTCCCTCCATCCCTTCCTTCCTTCCAAAGCCTGGCCTCGAGTTGTTTCTCCACAGACTCCTGTCCTAGCGGTGGGTGTTTCACTCACAGGGCGACAACAGAGAGTCCTTGAAGAGACAACCATCCCCCATTGACGTCTTAATGACCTTTTCAGCAAGCCACGGTTGTTTGCTCTACGATCATTTCTAATCATAGGGTGACCGTTAAGCTGCTCCACAGAGGAACCGATCCCCGTAAGAGAGAAACGGGTGCAGGCCATTCCCTGGTGTACTGTGAGAGTAGCCACTTTACCCCATTGGAGATAAGGTCAGGGTACTCGTAGATTTAAGGCAAAGGCAATGTTCTCTGGGACAAAGTGTTTGGAGATTGCCATCTGCCAATCAGTGGAAATTTGCAGATAGCAATCGCCCAATCAGTGGAAGAGGTTAGCTGTTTCCGTGGTTATTTACCAGCCCTCCTCACAAAGTACTTATAACGGTATGTAACCCATTATGTAGCTACTACAGTATGGCTCTCATTTTGGAGATGAGTTCCAGATGCAGCTCTCCGAGGTTGGGGTTAAGAAGGTATTATGAAGCATTACAATGCGCTATAAAGCATTATGGATCTCTTCCTCTCTCACCCCTAGTTCCCTAGGCTGCGGCCACCACCGCCAGATTTAAGATGTGTTACAAGTGTTATGAATCATTATGAAGCGTTATGAGGTGTTATGAAGCATTATGAACCCTCCTCTCACAGCCGCAGCCACCACCATCCCCACAGCGGAGGACCGCTCATCGTGTGACAACACTCCCTTCGGCTGTTGTCCTGATGGCAAGTCGGCTTCCAGCAGCCCTGAGGGAGCCAACTGCCCCTGTAAGTACCCCAAAACCCCCCTATTCTGCCCCCCTTTTCCTGTTCCCCTCTTATACTTACCACCTCACCCCTCTTCAACCCCTTAAAGGAGGCACACTTGAAATTGTTTCATATCCAAAAGTCCTCCTCAATGTGCTCATATATCTAGAGCTGTGCTGCTTCTTTCTCATCACACAAATACCAACATTAACAGTCGCTACCGTTCATGAAATGCAAACTATTAGCACTACAATACAGTCTCTGTACAGTACATTTGCAGCACGCCACATCACGCAATGACGAAATGCATCACAAACCTCCGTTTGTGTTAGCAGTGGCAAGGCGCTAACGATGTCACACCCACCCTTTGTTGATCGATAGCTCATTCTGCCAAAGTGTTGCTGACTATAGAGTGTATCGCTCCTTAATCAGTATGCCAGATCTATTTCTACTCCTGAGAAAGGCTGATATCACACGTATCTCTGGCAATGTCATAAGAATCACCCCTCCTCCACACAACCTGTAAAGCAATGCATTTCCTTCTCCATCCACATCAGCTTGTATGCATCCTCCACATGTGCCATTCATCTATCTCACTCGTTTACAATATGAAAAGTGAATGGGAAAATACGTTTGCAGTTTGCTCACCTGTCTGTGTCTTATTTCAACAACAAATAACATGATAACTTAAAAGCCCTGATTGCTATAGTAATTTTTAGATGTCAGGCTTGGAAATCTGTTCAGCCATTTTGGCACGGTGACTACCCAAACCAGAGGCAACTGGTTTCACGTCGCCAAGAGACATCATGTGCTCATGTCATCTCCTACTGCCACCTAGTGGACAAACTGGGAATCAGACAGGATATATTTACATCAATGGATAGGTAGAGACTTCAGCTTTCTCCTCATTTATTTTACCTTTATTTTAACTAGGCAAGTCAGTTAAGAACAAATTCTTATTTTCAATGACGGCCTAGGAACGGCCTGGGTTAACTGCTTTGTTCAGGGGCAGAACGACAGATTTTTACCTTGTCAACTCAGGGATTTGATCTAGCAACCTTTCAGTTACTGGCTCAACGCTCGAACCACTAGGCTACCTGCCTGCCCCCCTGCCGCCCATATGTATATCATTCCTGATGAAAAAGTATTCCTGTAAGACAAAAAATTACGTTGCACAAGTCCTGTCTATGTTCCTATGGGCATTTGTGCATGTTTAGAGCACCATTAGGTAAAAGATCTGACTTATTTTTTCTTCATAAAAAACAACAACTTTTGGAACAATAATTTTTTACATATTTTATGGCAAACCTAGACTTTCAAATCTCTCAATTGTGACCCCCCTTTAAGGGTATTAAGACTATTAAGGCTCTGTAATAGTCACATTGTTTCTGATCCCCCCTTTATCATCCCCTTTATCATAACCCCACAGTCCTTACCTTTCTAACAGTATTAAGCATGTGTTTGTAGGACTTATAGTTTTGAAATGAAATCTACTTTACGAGGGTAATATAGTAGGACTTATAGTTTTGAAATGAAATCTACTTTATGAGGGTAATATACAAAATTGAGTCATTTAGAAAATGTCACCAGAGGGCGTCGGCGTTGAACATGTTAATACTAAGAACAAAGCTACTGTCCACTTTCCCAATGCAAGTTGCGAGCTGCAAGTTAAACTCGGACAAGGCCTTTTAAGTTTCACAGTTCATCGTTATCTGATATTCCCCCCATCCCTCTCTTTCTTCATCACGGCTGCTGCTCGTCGGAAAAATGGCCTCCTCTGTTTTGTCTTCTACCCATATAAAGACAATCTGATCTATCGCTCTCCTCTCCTATTTTTTTCTTCTCTCCATCCAAACCTTCTCCATTTGTTCCTATTTAATAGCTGCCCCATCAGATTTGAATCGATGTGTGTCGGGCGGAGACAACGGCAAAAAAAAGTCCTTATCATGCAATTTTAACCAGCCTATGTCAGTCACTGGTTTGGCGGCATTAGGAGACAATTACGGCTATCTTCTACGATAATCATACAAGTGCTCTTCGCTTTTTTTCCAGGCGAGCTCCAAGCAGGGCACCATGATTGATTTGGGCAATTTGTTCAGCTGATTATGAGCCGCGGCATGAATCCCCGGCATCAGCGCCTCTCCTCATCTCCTCTCCAGCCCCCTTTTTCTCCTGCTTTCTGCTTTATTTCACTCTTCTCTTTCACAATGTCTTGAGTCTCGCTGCCGTTGTGTTGCGGGAACAATAGCAAGAGGCCATTGGGGGTTGAAGGATTTTGAACAGGGGAATGGGGATGTTTAAGGGCAAGGCGGGGGACTGTCTTTGCCAAAGATGGAGACTTTTAGAAAATGTTCTTCATTTTTGCTATGTGTGTTGTCTTGTCTGTCCCTCTCTGCTTTGTCTTTGTAATATGTGTGTCAATGTTTCCTGTCTGTCTAACTGATCTCTCTCTACTCAGTCCTCCATGCCTCTGCCAATTTATGGGACAAGTCTCGGTCTGGTAAACTCCAGTCCATTACTCCACCCCCTGCCCTTCTCGTCTTCCCTTCTTCTTTCATATCCCACAATCCACTCTTTTCACTTCCACTGCAGCCAATCACAGGCTGCGCCCCCTCAACTCCGCAGCCACACCCACCATGAAAAACAACACACTCCATCACTAACCCCAGACTGGCACTACCCCAAACGGTCACTGTCTGAAGCTGAGGGCAGGTAGTTGAGGGCACCACATGGCTCACAGGTACAGAACGTAAACGGTTATAACTTGTGTGTGACACCATTTCCTCCCAGCCACCATGCGGTTTAGCGGTTTCCTGCACTTGGACCAGGTGGAGGGCCAGGAGGTCTTCTACACCCCTGAGATGGAGGATCCTAAGTCTGAGCTGTTTGGTGAGACGGCCAGGAGCATCGAAAGTGCTGTGAGTAGCAACCCCCCTACATACAGAACTAGCTGCCATAGAAGGCTGCCATAGTCAGTGGTTCAACAACAGTCTGTTGAAGAAGTGTGGGTTGTCAAAGTTAATGCTCGCTCTTAAACGGGGACATTGCATGTGTGTGTGTGTGGGCGCGCGCACACGTGTGCTTCTCGCCAGCTGTTGAAATGGTGTCACTGGCCCCCGTCAAAGCCTAATCTACCACCTCGCAACACTCTGTGTGTGACTGTGTGTCTGTATGTGTGTGCATCCTACGCCTTGTGGGGGCCAGCTGTGGCACTAGATAGCAAAACCATCCCCCCTCTAGCCCCTTGTCTGTTTGTCTGCTAGAGACCGTGTGTGGATATCACCTGAGGTTAAAACTAGACAGGGGGAGAAGTGGCCATGTTTCTGGTTCAGTGTGGCCGTGTGGGGGTTGTTGAGAGGCCTGGTTTGTGTCTGGGCACGCACAGATTGGTTTTGCTATGCAACCTGCAGTCCCGCCCTCTACCCAGCAGGGGTACCTGAGGAGTATGTGCAGAGACATACAGTATGCTAGTATAGAAAATGGAATATAGTGTAGTGGGAGTTATGTCGTTCAGCCCCATACAAATCATTTGGAGTGAACAGAGGAGGAACAGGAGAATTACCCAATTGTGTGTGCATCAAGATCTCTTGAGATGAGTGGTTAGCAGGAGTTAGCTCTATGATTGAAAATAAACAACAATTAGGTCAGGTACTTGGTACAGTACCTTATTTCTCCTTCAAGGTATCAACTTGAGCCAACAGAGTGAGATACATGATGAATTTGGTAGGGAAGCATGAAACCATGTGGATTGCATACAGTTGAGCTTATTTACTTCCTGACAGTGACTTAGACTTCATTTGGGCACCAAAAGCACACACACACATTGTGAATCAGAAGCTAAACCAATCAGAAGCCAGCATGTGCCATGCTAACCTGACATTTACCGCTGCCTCAGGAAAGAAAACGTGTTCATGTAATTATACCCCTAGCTGCAGCTAAATGTCAGTTTGTGCACCCAGACCAGGCCCAATGTGGTTCTACACAGTAGTAGACATATTCACTGACATATTGTGTGTACCAAATGGCATAGAGGCCCTGGTCAAAAGTAGTGCACTATATAGGGAATAAGGTGCCATTTTGGATGCAAACATAGTCTTCTCTCATCCTTCCGGGAAATGAGTTCACTGCACTCAAATTGGATGAGCTACTGCACAGAGCTCATTACCTCGCTCATTCATCATCCTAGTTGTATTCATTATGCACAAAACAGAACAAAACGGACTGAAACAGGGAGGGACTACCTAAACTTGTCCAAGCTTATTTTCTGTTGCAAAATATTTCGCTATGGTATGTACTAATGAATGTGTTTCTCCTCCCTGGCTCAGCTGAACGAGTTGTTCCGTGAATCAGAGGTGCAGAAGGACTTCATGAGCGTCCAGGTCCGCAGCCTGGCGCCCAGCAACTCCATCCTGGCCTTCGTCGAGGCCCACTTCAACCCAGGTAAAAACTGTTTGATAAAAAGTCACGATGAACACACTCTGGGCCAGTTTCCCGGACACAGATTAAAAAGCATGTTCAATGGAGAGTGTCCTTTCAAAATGCTTCTTAGTCCAAGAAACCAGCCCTTACTGTATGGTATAGTATGGCAAATGTACTGTTACGGCTACTGTCACACATTCATTAAACATATAAACAAGTTTCTAAATGCCAATGTCAGCAAAAGGCTATGGGAAGTGAGTCACTGCACTGGCATTATTTTTCAGAAATTCATTCCATTTTACAAAACACACTAGACCGTGGCTATGTTATTTTCATTGTTATTCTCTTTTTCAGACGTGGGCTGAATTTGTTATTTGTAAGAGCCAACAGGGAAAAACTAACAAAACAACACCAACGACAATTAAATCCTCTCAGTGAGCTTGGTGCCGTCGTCTTTCAGAGCTGGGTTCATTTCAGCCCCAGAGTACTGTTCACACTGCAGGCCTTAATGCTCAAATCAGTTTGGTTTTGGAATACTGATTGTCCAAACAGCAAGTTACAAGTGACCAAATCAGATTTGTGTGTGTTCAGACAACAGTCATTTGCTGACATGGCTACGCTAGTTGTCATAGTAACGACAGGTGTGTGCGCAGTAGTGTAGGCTGATTAGTGGTGGTGCTTGTGCTTCCTATCACTCATAAGTTATTTAACAACAATTGTTGTCACCTCAGCTTTTTGGCTAGGCACAACAGTCAACTACACTACATGGCCAGAATTCGTGGATTCGGCTATTTCAGTCACACCCGTTGCAACAGGTGTATAAAATCGAGCACACAGCCATGCAATCTCCGTAGACAAACATTGGCAGTAGAATGGTCTTACTGAAAAGCTCAATGACTTTCAACATGGCACCGTCATAGGATGCCACCTTTCCAACAAGAGCTGCCCCGGTCAACAGTAAGTGCTGTTATTGTGAAATAGAAATGTCTAGGAGCAACAACTGCTCAGCCACAAAGTGGTAGGTCACACAAGCACACAGAACCGGTCCGCCGAGTGCTGAAGCGTGTAGCATGTAAAAATCGTATGTCCTCGGTTCCAACACTCACTATGGAGTTCCAAACTGCCTCTGGAAGCAACATCAGCATAGTAACTGTTTGTCGGGAACTTCTTGAAATGGGTTTCCTTGGCCGAGCAGCCGCACACAAGCCTAAGATCACCATGTGCAATGTCAAGCGTCGGCTGGAGTGGTGTAAAGCTTGCCGCCATTGGACTCTGGAGCAGTGGAAACGCATTCTCTGGAGTGATGAATCACGCTACACCATCTGGCAGTCGGATGCCGGTTTGGCAGATGCCAGGAGAACGCTACCTGCCCAAATGTATAGTGCCAACTGTAAAGTTTAATGGAGGAGGAATAATGGTCTGGGGCTGTTTTTCATGGTTCGGGCTAGGCCCCTTAGTTCCAGTGAAGTGAAATGTTAACACTACAGCATACAATGACATTATAGACGATTCCGTGCTTCCAACTTTGTGGCAACAGTTTGGGGAAGGCCCTTTCCTGTTTCAACATAACAATGCCCCGTGCACAAAGCGAGGTCCATACAGAAATGGTTTGTCGAGATCGGTGTGGAAGAACTTGACTGGCCTGCGCAGAGCCCTGACCACAACCCCATCGAACACCTTTGAGATTAATTGGAACACAGAGTGCGAGGCAGGCCTAATTGCCCAACATCAGTGCCCAACCTGACTAATGCTCTTGTGGCTGAATGGAAGCCAGTCCCCGCAGAAATGTTCCAACATCTAGGGGAAAGCCTTCATAGTGGAGTGGAGGCTGTTATAGCAGCAAAGGGGGAGACCAATTCCATATTAATATCCTTGATTTTTGAATGAGATGTTTGACGAGCATGTGTCAATATACTTTTGGCCATGTAGTGTAGCTAGCTAGTGTAGCTAGCTAACTAGTTAGCAACCACATGTTCTTGTCTAACTGTCAGAGTAGCTAGCAAGCAACAAAATATGCCAAATAAGTATAAAAAACACTTGAGGGCAAGTAAATCAGATTTCATCATTCAGACACAAGTCGCGTGGACAGGAATCAGATTTGCATCCGACTTCGAACCACTTACGAAGGTGGTTTGAAATGTGCCTTGAAATATCCGACTCCGTGTGCTTTTTAGCCGTTCAGACTTCAGGAAAAATAGCAGATTAGAATCGGATATTCCCCCAAAAATGTATTTGAACTGCCAATGTGAACAAGGCTTTAGTGCCTCTCCCCTATTGAAACTTTGTTGGACGGTTGGAGAACGACTGGTCCCCTCAGGTGTGTCGTTGTCTCGTAGCAAGTGGCCTCGATCGCTCTCGTAAATATTTACTGTAATGGGATGGAGGGAGGGGAGTAACTTTCCTAATTTCCTGCCGTTTCAGGACATTGCTTCTCTGCCTTCTAGTTCAGTGTCTCTCAAACCTCTTCTCTGGGACCAAATGTTTCACAGTTTTGTTGTAGCCCTGGAACAGCATCCCTAATTTAACTAGTCAATGTCTTTATAATTAGTTGACAAGTTGAATCAGGTGTGCTAGCTCTGGGATAGATAAAATACGTGGAAGTACATGGAACAGCTGTCCTAGTTGAGTAGTGTCCTCTGGGTTGTTGTGAATGTCTTTGTCCTCCATGTTGTGCCACAGAGACCAGGTTCACGGTGCTGGACATTGAAGGAGCCCTGCTCAAGCAGCTGAAGGCAGCCAAGGAGACAGCCATTGTGGTGAAGAAGCCAGAGGAGGAGAATATTCGCTTCAACAACTATGGTAGGACACACCCAGGGGATTGGCTTGCATTGTTTACATGCAATTACAAACATGAAGCATGAGAGGACATGAAATGTTCTTATGAAGGACGATGTAAGCATGCTTAGACATTTTTTGGTTCTTGTATGTCAAAGGCCAAGACTGACACGCTCCTTGACATTTGCTCTCTCCCTGAATCTCCATCTGTCTACCAGGCCTGTTCTCCCTCCCCTACTTCACCACCACTACCACAGCTACCGCCACTGCCAGCACCACCACCAGCACCACCCTGCCGCCCCCCAACTCCCCTTTCATCACACGCCGTCCCCTGGGCACCACACGCCGTCCCTATACCAGCCACCGGACCACCGCCACCCCTTCAACCATGGCCCCCACTCCCACCACTACTATCACCCCCCTCCACAGGACCAGGCCTGTGCCCCACTACACCAAGGCCCAGCGGCCCTGTGACTCCCACCCCTGCCGCCACGGCGGCACCTGCGAGGACGACGGCGCCGACTTCACCTGCATCTGCCCCGCCGGGAGAGGGGGCGCCGTCTGTGAGAAATGTGAGTGGAGCCCCCTCGCCCTCCTCCTTGACCGACACACACACACACACAAACAAACACAAACCCTAGGTTCCATCTCTGAACTTTGAAAGGGAGATGAAAATGATCACAATCCTAGAAGAGAACAGTAGGTTCCTATTCAAGTATTGATGTCCTGAAATGACAGTGCTGAACTGGAACTGACCCCTACCATGCATCTAAGACAATGCCCAAACCCATACAGCTTACCTTCCAGTCTATTTAACTCCATAGATATCCAACCTCTATCAAAGTTGCTACACCGCTAGGTAAATAACCAATGAGGTTATCAACCACTGCCCACTCTACTAGTCAACGCTAAAGTAAACTGATATCAAATCAGTGTCTGCTGCACCGAGCGCCAAAATCAAGTGCTGTCAGAGCAATCTCAAGAGCATTTTTTCCTTAGTTTCTCCCACTTGGTGGTCTCTGATAAGAAATTACCTCACACAGCTGCATCTTAAAAGAATTTACACTGGAAATCAGTGTGTGTTTGAGACAGAGTGTGTGTGAGTGGCTAAGTGACAGCCCCATAGCCTCCCTCAAATCAATCAAATCTTTAGACAAGATGATTTCATCAGCCTACATTCTCGACGAAGATAGGCGGACAGAGAAACAGACGGCTCAGGAGTTTGTTGAGTTTGGGGAACAAAGATGATAATATAATGGCAGAGTGAGAGAAACAAGTGTGCGTGTATACAGTGAGGGAAAAAAAGTATTTGATCCCCAGCTGATTTTGTACATTTGCCCACTGACAAAGAAATGATCCGTCTATAATTTTAATGGTAGGTTTATTTGAACTGTGAGAGACAGAATAACAACAAAAAAATCCTGAAAAACGCATGTGAAAAATGTTATCAATTGATTTGCATTTTAATGAGGGAAATAAGTATTTGACCCCCTCTCAATCAGAAAGATTTCTGGCTCCCAGGTGTCTTTTATACAAGTAACGAGCGTTTGCCTCCCCTTCTGGGGACTGTGCCGGGACCCCCTTCCACATTGACGTCCCCTGCGTCTTGCCACTGGCTGGCCAGGTCCCTCTAGCACCGACTAATCTGGTACGGGCATACCAATATATTGGAGTGATCCAATATAGTGAAACATAACAAAGGTTACGTATGTAACGACGGTTAAGTGAGCTAAATTATATGGATCACTCCAATCCTCTATGGTGCTAGAGGCTCCTCAAAAATTATGTAGAGAACGTGTGTCGTGACCATTGGGTCTATATATAGGGGCGGACCCCAGCCGTCACAGGAGTAAATCTGTAAATCCTCACCTCGGATGTATCCCTCCTCCGCGGATTGGAGTGATCCATATAGCTCACATAACCATGGTTACATACGCAACCTTCGTTTTGTGTGTGTGTGCGCGTTCATGTGTGCATGCGTGTCAAAACTCCAAGTATAAAATCAAAAACACATAATCAAGCTGTCCTTTTCTATCTGACGATACACACCAGCACATATTCTGTACTCACGGGTTCTCTCTTTCCACACATCTGTCTGTTGAGCTTACTGTATGACCTACCTAGCTAGGCTAGGCTATGTTAACTTAACTAGGCTCTTGTCTCCAACTGTACGAACAACAATTTACAGAAACACAAACAATGACTACATCTCCTCTGCCCAGACCCGCATGCTCACACCCACATCCCTTGTGCCTGCATTATTGTTTGCCACTTGGCCTTAAATTATTCCAATTTATTTTTCTCGTCGCCAATGTTATTTCAATAATAAATCATTAGATTTTTCCATTGTGTCAATGATGGCGGATTGATTGATTTCCAAGTTTTTAGTATACGTTTTTTTCAAGATGAGTGATCGAAGAGAATCGTCCAACCCATTTAGGTATCTCACTACACCCCCATATGCCCTATCTTGAAATATGCATACAGCGGATTAAAAGTAAGTTTACATAGTAATACTTCTGACAGCCCACTTTGTAGTTTCGCCCACAACCTCCGGACTTTATAGCATTCCCAGAAAGAATGGGTTATTAAGTCATTGTTAGTTTTACACTTGAGACAGCCATTGTGCTGTAGCATTTGTGAATTTTGCTCTTGTATAATACATTCTATACATTAGTTTATACTGGATTAAGCATACATGTTCATTAACTGTAATTGCGTTAGTTCGTTAGTTATGGTTCAACTTCCATCTTGTGCCAACATCAGTTCTTGGTTCAATTTTTTTTTTATGAGATTGTCTGTTGTATAGGCTCTTTGCAAGGTTATGTATATCTTATCTATCATATGAACATCCTTTTCTGACTCAAATAAGATACCCTCAAGGTTGCTCTGATGTGCAAAAGATTTCAAATCGAAATTCTGTGATATATAACTTTTAAGTTGCGTGTATCTTTAATGGTCAGTCCAAAATTACTTTTTAATTCTGTTATGGAAATACATTTATTTCCTGTTACCAAGTCATTTACGGTTTCTATGTCTTTAGTGTTCCATGTGGATCAATTTATCTGTGAATTCTGAAAAGCTATCCAAGGATTGTTCCACAAGGTTGTGCTTTTAGGGAGGGATATTGGTTCTTGTAGATAACGTTTCATTTTCTTCCATATTGTTATAGTGTTCTTTACTATGAAGTTAATGTTCTCAGCTTTATCCTTTGAAAATAGACGTGTAAAAATATTCTGGGGATGAGCATTTTCAATATGTATCCATTGTTCCTCTTTAATGCATTTAACTATATGTCGCAAGTAAAAGACTTGGGTAGCGAGTTGTTACAATTTCAAGTCTGGAAGGTTAAAACCACCCTCTGACTTAGGAAGATGTAAAACTTTCCTTCTTATTTTATTAGCTCAAATAATTTTTTTAACGAATGTCATCGGTGGGATAATTGGTATTACCAAAAATAAATACCCCTCTCTTTTTCCCAGTGATCACATACTTCATCCCGTCATTCGGGGGTAAGTCCTATCTGGCCTTCGACACCATGAGGGCCTATCACACGGTCCGCATCGCCATGGAGTTCAGGGTGGCCGAGATGACGGGCATCCTGCTCTTCAACGGCCAGGATGGCAAGAAGGACTTCCTGTCTCTCACCCTGGTCAATGGCAAGGTGGAGCTCAAGTGAGTGGACGGGTGGAGGTGATAAAACAGGAAGTGACAAAACAGGAAGGGGTTCAGTTGTGTCAAAGGTCATTGATAGCAAGCTGTAGATCAGGGTGTCAAACAAATGGCCCGCGCCCGGGCCGTGGAGGTGTCCAATCCGGCCTGCGGGTGGTTTGAGTAAAAAAATGACATATACACTGACCAAAAGTATGTGGACACCTGCTTGTCGAACATCTCATTCCAAAATCATGGGCATTAATATGGAGTTGGTCCCCCTTTTGCTGCTATAACAGCCTCCACTTTTCTGGGAAGGTATTCCACTAGATGTAGGAACATTGCTGCGGGGACTTCCATTCAGTCACAACTGCATTAGTGAGGTCAGGCACTGATGTTGGGGGATTTGGCCTGGCTCGCAGTTGGCGTTCCAATTCTTCCCAAAGGTGTTCGATGGGTTTGAGGTCAGGGCTCTTGGCATTGCACATGGTGATCTTAGGCTTGTGTAAGGGGTGCTCGACCATGGAAACCCATTTCATGAAGCTCCCGACAAACAGATATTGTGCTGACGTTGCTTCCAGAGGCATTTTGGAACTCAGTAATGAGTGTTGCAACTGAGGACAGACCATATTTACGCACTACGTGCTTCAGCACTCCTGTTCTGTGAGCTTTTGTGGCCTACCACTTAGCGGCTGAGCCGTTGTTGCTCCTAGACGTTTCCACTTCACAATAACAGCACTTACAGTTGACCGCGGCAGATCTAGCAGGGCAGAAATTTGATGAACTGACTTGTTGGAAAGGTGGCATCCTATGACGGTGCCACATTGAAAGTCACTGAGCTCTTCAGGCCATTCTACTACCAATGTTTGTCTATGGAGATTGAATGGCTGTGTGCTCTGATTTATACACCTGTCAGCAACGGGTGTGGCTGAAATAGCCGAATCCACTAATTTGAAGGGGTGTACCAGTCCAGTTTCGACCCACCTACTCATTCAAGGGATTTTCTTAATTTTCTACATTGTATAATAATAGTGAAGACATCAAAACTATGAAATAACACATATGGAATCATGTAGTAACCAAAAAAGTGTTATACAAATCAAAATATATTTTTTAGTAGCCACCCTTTGCCTTGATGACAGCTTTGCACACTCTTGACATCTCAACCAGCTTCACCTGGAAGGTTTTTTCAACAGTCTTGAAGGAGTTCCCACATATGCGAGCACTTGTTGGCTGCGTTTCCTTCACTCTGCGGTCCAACTCATACCAATTGGTTTGAGGTTGGGTGATTGTGGAGGCCAGGTCATCTGATGTAGCACTCCATCTCTCTCCTTCTTGGTTAAATAACCTTTACACAGCCTGGAGGTGTGTTTTTGGGTCATTGTTCTGTTGAAAAACAAATGATTGTCCCACTAAGCGCAAACCAGATGGGATGGCGTGTCGCTGCTGAATGCTGTGGTAGCTATGCTGGTTAAGTGAATTCTAAATAAATCACAGACACTGTCACCAGCAAAGCACCCCCACACCATCACACCTTTTCCTCCATGCTTCACGGTGGGAACCACACATGTGGAGATCATCCCTTCACATACTGTGCATCTCACAAAGACTCATCAGACCAAAGTACGGATTTCCACCAGTCCATTGCTTGTATTTCTTGGCCCAAGAAAGTCTCTTCTTATTATTGGTGTCCTTTAGTAGTTGTTTATTCACAGCTATTCGTCCATGAAGGCCTGACTCACGCAGTTTCCTCTGTCTGTTACTATACTCTAAAGAAATCATCCTCTGCAGCAGAGGTAACTCTGGGTCTTCCTTACCTGTGGCGGTCCTCATGAGAGCCAGTTTCATCATTACGCTTGATGGTTTTTGCGACTGCACTTGAAGAAACTTTAAAAGTTCTTGACATTTTCCGTATTAACTGACCTTCATGTCTTAAAGTAATGGTGGATTGTCATTTCTCTTTGCTTATTTGAGCTGTTCTTGCAATAATATGGACTTGGTCTTTTTACCAAATAGGGCTATCTTCTATATACCACCTCTACTTTGTCACAACAAGTGATTGGTTCAAACACATTAAGAAGGAAAGAAATTCCACAAATTAACTTTTAACAAGGCCCACCTGTTAATTGAAATGCATTCCAGGTGACTACCTCATTAAGCTGGTTGAGAGAATAGAGTGTGCAAAGCTGTCATCAAGGCAAAGGGTGGCTACTTTAAAGAATCTAAAATCTCAAATATATTTTGTTTTGTTTATCACTTTTTTGGTTACTACATGATTCCGTATTTGTTATTTTATAGTTTTGATTTCTTCACTATCAATCTACAATGTAGAAAATAGTAAAAAATAAAGAAAAACCCAGGAATGAGTTAATGTGTTCTATAACTTTTGACTGGTACTGTATATACAGTTGAAGTCGGAAGTTTACATATACCTTAGCCAAATACATTTAAACTCAGTTTTACACAATTCCTGACATTTTAATCCCTGTAAAAAATTCCCTGTCAGTTAGGACCACCACTTTATTTTAAGAATGTGAAATGTCAGAGAGAATGATTTATTTCAGCTTTTATTTATTTCATCACATTCCCAGTGGGTCAGAAGTTTACATACACTCAATTAGTATTTGGTAGCATTGCCTTTAAAAATTTTAACTTGGGTCAAATGTTTTGGGTAGCCTTCCACAATAAGTTGGGTGAATTTTGTCCCATTCCTCCTGACAGAGCTGGTGTAATTGAGTCAGGTTTGTAGGCCTCCTTGCTCTCACACACTTCGGCTTGCAAGCATCCCCCTTTTTCCTCCGAACATAACAATGGTCATTATGGCCAAACAGTTCTATTTTTGTTTCATCAGACCGGAGGACATTTCTCCAAAAAGTACGATCTTTGTCCCCATGTGCAGTTGCACATGGGGCAGTGGCTTCTTCCTTGCTGAGCGGCCTTTCAGGTTATGTCGATATAGGACTTGTTTTATTGTGGATATAGATACTTTTGTACCTGTTTCCTCCAGCATCTTCACAAGGTCCTTTGCTGTTGTTCTGGGATTGATTTGCACTTTTGCACCAAAGTATGTTCATCTCTAGGAGACAGAACGCGTCTCCTACCTGAGTGGTACGAAGGCTGCATGGTCCCATGGTGTTTATACTTACATACTATTGTTCGTACAGATGAGCGTGGTACCTTCAGGCGTTTGGAAATTGCTTCCAAGGATGAACCAGACTTGTGGAGGTCTACAATTGTTTTCTGAGGTTTTGGTAGATTTTTTTTAATTTTCCCATGATGTCAAGCGAAGAGGCACTGAGTTCAAGGTAGGCCTTGAAATACATCTACAGGTACACCTCCAATTGACTCAAATTATGTCAATTAGCCTATCAGAAGCTTCTAATGCCATGACATAATTTTCTGGAATTTTCCAAGCTGTTTAAAGGCACAGTCAACTTAGTCTATGTAAACTTCTGACCCACTGGAATTGTGATACAGTGAATGAAATAATCTGTCTGTAAACAATTGTTGGAAAAATTTGTTGTGCCATGCACAAATTCGATTTCCTAACCGACTTGCCAAAACTATAATTTGTTACCAAGAAATTTGTGGAGTGGTTGAAAAACGAGTTTTAATGACTTCAACCTAAGTGTATGTAAACTTCCGACTTCAACTGTGTGTGTGTGTGTGTGTGTGTGTGTGTGTATATATATTCTCAATATACTTTAAAATGACTAAAATCAAATGGAAACTGTGTAGAAAAATGATGGACCTTCATTCCAACAGTAGCTCTGTAAAAATCACAATAGAGAGTTGTGGGCAATTGATTATGAGAAATATAATACCATCAATTCTCAACCAAGTTTTCCTTAGGTACATGTAGGGCAGTTAATCAGATGTAGCTGTGCACCTATGAACCTCTAAACTGCATCCTTCGAAGAAAAAAATATATGCTGAAAAACATATGCAGTATGTGCCAGTTTCCTGTATCCAGATTAAGCCTATTCCCGGATTAAAAATCTTCTTTCAATGCAGATACTCCATTGAACATATTATATAAAGATGATGGTTTGCTTCCCACCCCTAGGTTCAACACCGGCTCGGGCACAGGCACACTGGTCAGTAAAGTCCAGGTGAAGCAGGGTCGCTGGTACCAGCTGGTGGTGACGAGGAACCGGCGCAACGCTGTGCTGAGCGTGGATGACGAGCTCCACATCGAGGGCGCCAGCCCCCCCGGCACCGACGGCCTCAACCTGGACACACACCTCTTCATCGGAGGAGTGCCCGAGGACATGATGACAGAGTAAGGCCTAACTTGAAGATGGCATTAGTATGGTTGTATATTAGCAATATATAATTAGTATTGTATTCGTATATATAGAGAAAAGGAGATTGATGGAGAAAGGAGTTGTGAGTTTCATAAAAACAGTTCAGTACGGAACTCTCCGATACCATATTGATTTATTGAGACGCATACACAGTGAGCATGAGCAGAGTTGCAGGTATTGCTTTTTCAGCACCTGTGTTTATTTTTCCTATTTTTCACTAAATTGATTTGAATAACTATCGAATGGCTGATGGTATATTATCATTCACACTCTTTCCCTCTCTTGCTCTCCGTCTCTCTCACTCTATGTCCCTCTTGCTTCCCCCCTCTCTCACTCTCCTCTCCTCTCTCTCGGTCTCTCTCTCTCCCTCCAACATACTCTCCCCCTCCCGCTCTCTCTATCCCCTTCTCTCTTAGTGTGAAGGAGAGGACCTCCACCGGTACAGGTCTTGTTGGCTGTGTTCGCACGCTGGACGTCAACAACCTGGTGTACAACCTCCAGGAGAAGGGTGGCAATGTGCTCTACGGCACCGGCGTAGGCGAGTGCGGCAACAACCCGTGCCAGCCTAACCCTTGTAAGAACAGTGCCTCATGCCAGGTCAAGGAGGCTGAGATGTTCCACTGCAAGTGCATCAACAGCTACTCCGGTCAGCCAAACACTTTTTCTTTCTAACAACAGGGTCGTAGTCATTAGGCACCAAACGGCTGAAAGTGGATCGCACCATCAAGGGACTACCTGGACTTGTCCACTGAGAAATGCCGTTGCAACACGTTTGGAAATGTTTTTTGTTGCATGCCCTAATGAACATGACCCAGATCTCAGTTCTTGGCACTGTAGATCTGGGTTCACAAATAGTATTTGTTTTTGTTTATTTGAATATTTAAACTGCACTTGGTTGAGCTTGCTTGGCACAATAGAACCAAATTACATAGTCCCCACAGTAGAAGTCTTCATGGATCCCGGTCCAGGACACGAGTGTCTGGGCCGGGTCTCGGGTGTATGTAATTGTAACTGACAGATCTGAACAGAGAGAGAGAGAGAATTATGTTGCTGCTCTTGCTTTTCACTTGTGTGTAGCTTGTGGTTGGCCAATCAGAAGTCATCAATGCTGCAGTAGGCTACAGTCATAGAGCCTCTCTCCATGTGTGGCAAAGGTTAGGAGATATCTTATCAATGGAAGATGGAGAGGGGTAGGCTACAACGACCAAGAGCCAACAGGTAGGCTGCAACTTAATATTCTGAATTGGAGTTGTTGTTATTTGTAACTCTAGGATGAGAAAGTGCATGCACTGCAACCTCAGTTAGCCTAGATAGCTAGCATTAGCTAGCTTAATTAGCTTCTCTCGGTTTGATGCAGTCAAGACGGGTACCACATACTCATATTTGATGACAAATAACCTAGCTAAGGCAGCTATTAGTCTACTATAGCACGAGTCCTGCTTGGTTGGTTGCTGTCTCTCACTTCTCCCTCCCTCATCACCTTGTCTCTCGCTCACGGTATGGACCCTCCACCGCCTGCTAGAGCGGCACCTCTCTTCCTCTTGCGCTTTATCAGCTCTGGTTAATAAAGTATCTTATAAAAATACTTTTTTGCTGCTTCCCTCACTCGGATCGGATCGAACCGGGTCTGGATCCGACCAGGTCTGTACGGAAAGGGTCTAGTTGTCTTTGGGTCTGTTCGAAACTGGTCTCTAGATTACATCTTTTATTTATGCATATCGGGTCTGGGTGGGAAAGCCCCAGGTCCATTTCGGAACGGCTCCAACTTTTTGGACCCGTGATTACCTCTACCCCACAGTGCACTCCTCCTTGGGCTCAATCAACTGCTCAAAAGTATTTGAAAGAAAGCCAATACTATTTGAACCAATGTCTGAGGAATACACCGCAGTCAAGATTTAGCCATTTGACCATCTCACAGCACGTTGCCTCTGTACGTCTTGTTTAAGACTTGTCTGGGATTAGGTGTAGTGCAGTAAAGGAACCCATTGAAGACTATAACCAAATGCTCCCCATCACCTGGCCTTTACCCCGCTCTCCACTTTTACAGTCGTCACAGTCAAAGTGCAGTGACAGGGGCGCAGTGAGTGTTATTTACGATACTCTTCAAAGAGGTAGGGTTTCAGATTTTTTTGTAAGATGGGCAGGGACTCCGCTGTCCTGACTTTAGACGGAAGGTTTTTCCACCATTGGGGTCCAGGACTGAGAAGAGCTTTGACTGGGCTGAGCGGGAGCTGCCATCCCATAGGGGTGGGAGGGCCAAGAGACCAGAGGTGGCAGAATGCAGTGCTCGGGTTGGGATGTAGTGTTTGAGCATAGCCTAATGTACAAAGGGGCAGTTCCCCTTGCTGCTCCATAGACAAGCACCAGGGTCTTGAAGATGATGCGAGCTTTGACTGGAAGCCAGTGGAGTGTGCAGAGGAGAGGGGTGACATGGGAGAGCTTAGGAAGGTTGAACACAAGGCAGGCTGCGGCATAATGGATAAGTTGCAGGGGTTTGATGGCACAAGCGGGGGAGCCCAGCCAACAGAGAGTTGCAATAGTCTAGACGGGAGATGACAAGTGCCTGGTTTAGGACCTGCTCCACTACCTGTGTGAGGAAAGGTTGTACTCTTCAAAGCAGTGACTGCATGAGCAAGTCACTGCTTTGATGTTTGCAGAGAACGACAGGGTCTTGGCCAGGGTCACGCCAAGGTTATTTGCACTCTGGGAGAGGGACACCGTGGAGTTGTCAACCGTGATGGAGAGGTCTTGGAGCGGACAGGCCTTCCCCGGGAGGATGAGCAGCTCCGTTTTGTCGAGGTTGAGCTTGAGGTGGTGGGCCGATATCCAAGCTGAGATGTCTGCCAGGCATGCAGAGATGCGTGTCACCACCTGGGCGTCAGAAGGGTGGAAGGAGAAGAGTAGTTGAGTGTCATCCGCATAGCAATGATAGAAGACACGATATGACAGAGCCAAGTGACTTGGTGTAAAGAGAAAAGAGGAGAGGGCCTAGAACTGAGCCCTGGGGGACACCACTAGTGAGAGCACGTGGTGCAGAAACAGTCGACCTGTCCGGTAGGATGCAATCCAAGAGTTTGCAGATCCTGAGACACCCAACCCTGAGAAGGTGACGAGGAGGAGCTGATGGTTCACAGTGTTGAAGGCAGAGGATAGATCTAGGAGGATGAAGACAGAGGAGAGAGAGTCCGCTTTAGCAGAGCGGAGAGCGTCTGTGACAGTGAGTAACAGGAGAAATTGATGAGAAAGAGTGTAATAGAACTCAGCGGGAGGGGTTGATTACAGCATTCTCCTCGCCTCAGGGCAGCTCTGGCTACTGAAATAATGACAGCTGAATTGGCTAGCGTAGGGCAAAGCCAATTCAGCCATCCGGGAGCCATTTCAGCCACCTCTCACACAGCCAGGAACCGTCTCCATACGCATGTCTGCAAGACAGGGTGCCTGGGTCTTTCCTTAATCTTTCTAAATCCTAGAAATGGACCTCTATTACTAAAGAAATCCATCCTCACCCTCGCCTCACATGGAATGAAGGGAAAATGGTCTGAAAGGCCTAGGTTGTATTAATTAGAGCATACCGGTTTGCAATAGAAAATGAAAGAGTTTCTTAGAGTACAACTTAATTGTCCATATGTTACAGAAAACAACAGTAATTTGTCTTCTGCCCCATTCTTGTCTGATTGTCCCTTTTAGTCATTTATTTCCCTTTTTGGTGCCTAATGAATACAACCCTGTTTTTTATAAGAGAAGATGGTTTAAAGATTCTGTGGTTTGAGTTCTAACTTGGGGTTGGGGTTTTTTTCTCTTTTTTTTTGTTGGTCATGGTGAAATATAGGCCCGACGTGCGCCGACACCCACAATCCATGCGAGCCTAACAGATGCCACCCATCGTCCCAGTGTCAGGTGCAACCAGAGGGAGGGTATAAGTGTGAGTGTCCCATGGGCCGCGAGGGACGCCAATGCGAGCAAGGTACTGGCACCTCTTTTTAAAGAATTTAGATCACCACTGCTTAACCTTTTGTGTCTGTGTCTGTGTTTGACAGAGAGTGAGCATGTATCTGAGATATAAACTCAGCAATAAAAGAGACGTCCTCTCACTGTCAACTGCGTTTATTTTCATCAAACTTATTAATATGTGTAGATATTTGTATGAACATGACAAGATTCAACAACTGAGACATAAACTAAACAAGTTCCACAGACATGTGACTAACATAAATTCAATGTGTCCCTGAACAAAGGGTGGGTCAAAATCTAAAGTAACAGTCAGTATCTGGTGTGGCCACCAGCTGCATTAAGTACTGCAGTGCATCTCCTCCTCGTGGACTGCACCAGATTTGCCAGTTCTTGCTGTGAGATGTTACCCCACTCTTCCACCAAGGCACCTGCAAGTTCCCAGACATTTCTGGGGGGAATGGCCCTAGTCCTCACCCTCCGATCCAACAGGTCCCAGACGTGCTCAATGGGATTGAGATCCGGGCTCTTTGCTGGCCATGGCAGAACACTGACATTCCTGTCTTGCAGGAAATCATGCAAAGAACGAGCAGTATGGCTGGTGGCATTGTCATGCTGGAGGGTCATGTCAGGCTGAGCCTGCAGGAAGGGTACCACATGAGGGAGGAGGATGTCTTCCCTGATTGCCTGCAATGACAGCAAGCTCAGTCCGATGATGCTGTGACACACCGCCCCAGACCATGACGGACCCTCCACCTCCAAATCGATCCCGCTCCAGAGTACAGGCCTCGGTGTAACGCTCATTCCTTTGACGATAAACGCGAATCCAACAATCACCCCTTGTGAGACAAAACCGCGACTCGCCATTGAAGAGCACTTTTTGCCAGTTCTGTCAGTCCAGCCTCTCTCAGCCTATTGCGGCCAGTCTGAGCACTGATTGAGGGATTGTGCGTTCCTGGTGTAACTCTGGCAGTTGTTTTTGCCATCCAGTACCTGTGTGAAGTTCGGATGTACCGATCCTGTGCAGGTGTTGTTACACGTGGTCTGCCACTGCGAGGACGATCAGCTGTCCGTCCTGTCTTCCTGTAGCGCTGTCTTAGGCGTCTCACAGTACAGCCATTGCAATTTATTGCCCTGGCCACATCTGCAGTCCTCATGCCTCCTTGCAGCATGCCTGAGACACGTTCACGCAGATGAGCAGGGACCCTTCTTTTGGTGTTTTTCAGAGTCAGTAGGAGTTTTCATAACTGTGACCTTAATTGCGTACCGTCTGTAAGCTGTTAGTGTCTTATCGACCGTTCCACAGGTGCATGTTCATTAATTGTTTATGGTTCATTGAACAAGCATGGGAAGCGTGTTTAACCCCTTTACAATGAAGATCTGTGAAGTTATTTGGATTTTTACGAATTATCTTTGAAGGACATGGTCCTGAAAAAGGGATGTTTCTTTTTTTTGGCTGAGTTTATAAAGCATGTCAGTGCAGTATGTACATCAGTCTGTGTTTGACTTCAGTATTTATATGTTGTATCATCACTACTTAAACTACAAACATTTGATAAGAAAATATAACACCACGCTTATCATCCTACCTCAATGATCCAGTCAGGATTCAGTGTGGAAGATCTCCCACATTTTAAATGTTCCCTCTTTCCCACTCCCCTCTATTCTTCTCCGTGTCGTGTCACTCCATTTTTCCATCTTGATTCGGTTGAGAGATCAAATGCAGTGCGCTTCCAGGGTCTCCGGCGCACAGCGGAGCGCTGTGATTGGCCTTACTGTTGCCATTCTCCATCTCTCTCCTGCTCCCCTTTCCACCCACAGGTGTTGTGTTCAAACACGTTCGCCTCTACTTAGCTCCTAGGGGAAGTGAGATGAACCATGGGCCGCGGCTGGGGAGGAGACCCTAACTTACCGAAGCTGCGTTTGAAATGTATTATTAGCACTTTTGTCGATGTGTTTGCAACTGGTTTTCATTCTCTTTTTTTCCTCCACCACCTCTTATTGAAATTCTCAAGGATATTTTCAGAATATAAAGGCTTGCAAATATTTGACTCAATGTATAACAATGAAGGTTTGTGTTCAAAAGTTAAGTCCATTGATTAGTACGTAGGCACACAGGCAAAGACAAACATGAACAGTCTCGTTCATACACTCACACACTCACGCTTTCCTAACCTGACCGGGTCGAGAAACACCTGAGGAGAACCGCCTCTCGCCTCACCATAAGTCCCAGTTAGCAGGTGATTAAAATCAATTGGGGTGAACTGAAAATCATTGTGAGGGAAGGAGCATCTCACACTCTGAGGGCTTCAATTAAATCAATGAGATGACTAATGACATCAGTCCTCCCATGGTGATTAATGAAGAAGTCACTCAGCCTGAGTGTCTGGCCGACGCAGGATCTGGATCACATAACAGAGCCATCATTCAGCCGAGTAGGCTTTAAGGGCTGTACTGGGAACAGTTACAGACAGGATCTATCAGATAGAAATACATAATTCAGTGGCGTATGCTTTAAAGTCTGTACTGGGAACAGTTAAGGCAGGATCTCTCAGATCAGATAAGAAGACCTCATTCAGCTTGTGTATGCTTTAAGGGCTATACTGGGAACAGTTAAAGACAGGTGGTGTCGCCAACCGCCTACTCGAAGGAAGCCCTTGGTAGACATAGTTATACTTACTAATACTAAGTACAAGAGTTTTTTTCCCTCGTACTTGGCTGCTGTCCCCAGTTCAACTACATAGTGTTGCTTCACTGGAACTTGTGTGAGATTTTAGACTCCAACTGTCCACCTCCCTTTACCTTGTCACTCACTTATCTGAGTCCCTGTACCTTATGGCAGAAACATAGCCAGTCCTTTAAACCATAAGTGCAATTCTCCGCTCAAATTTGCTTGTGACAAGTAGTGTGTGTGTGCATACATTCAGCTAAAGAAACCAAAATCTTCTCCTGCTCCACTGGCTGAGTTCCGAGGTAGCTCTTTCCATTCCTTATTATGACAGCTGCTTTGACGGCACACTTCCTTGTTGTGTCTGCAGCGGTGCTCCTATTGTCCTCTCCGTCATTAGCCATTTCTGCACAATGGCTAATTAGCTTTCTCATCTCCGTCTGCCTCCCTTCCCCTCCCCACCCTGACTCAGTTAGCTAATCCCGACTAATTACCAAAGAAAAGAGCCTCGCAGCCCCAAACTGTGTGTGTTTTTGTGTGTGTGTCTGGGTGGGTGAAGACTAGGCCACCATTTGTTATCCAAAATGGACTGCCTGGGTGGGTAGCACTGACTTTAACCAATGTGCCCCCCGACAGACTGCATAAGCCTTCTTACTGTCATAAGCGTGCATAGTGCTATCGTAAGGATGACATAATGCCTGTGGTAATGCATTCCATGTGTGTTTCATCTTCAGTGTCGGACAAGAAAGGGGCCTACATGCCGTTCTTTAGTGGTGACTCTTACCTGGAGCTGAAGGGATTGCACACCTACGGTCACGATCTCCAGTAAGTCAAATGCAAATTTCACGACAAACAGACAGACACATATACTCACACACACACTCCACGCATTACATGCACAACACCATATGTTTCCACAAAGACACCGTCACTGATATTTGAGTGTATTCTTGTCCTGTTTTGTAAAAGCATATTGATCTCCAGGAGTACGTACACAGGAGCTGTGACTTGATGTAATGGCAGTTAGATACTTAAAGCTGTGCCTCCAGCAGAATAGTCTTGTGATGGATTGAATAGAGTTAAATGGAACAAATAATTGTCCTCCTGCGTAGAAATAGTATTCTATAGAAATATAATTAATTCAATGTTTATGTTGTCCTCTATGGTGGGAATTATTTTCAGTCTTGTGTAGGTTACACAAAATAAAACACAAGTACAGCTATCGTCACATACAACATTGTTACATTATGTAAAGACCAGATAGACATAGCAGTAGACAGACAGGCATGGTAGACAAGTGTTTAAGGGATCGGCGTCCCGTCAACGGGACATTTGTAAATCATGCAGCGCCTTGTGATTTTAGAGAACAACAAAGGTTGATACATATACAGTTGAAGTTGGAAGTTTACATACATCTTAGCCAAATACATTTAAACTCAGTCTTTCACAATTCCTGACATTTACTCCTAGTAAAAAATCCCTGTCTTAGGTCAGTTAGGATCACCACTTTATTTTAAGAATGTGAAATGTCAGAATAATAGTAGAGAGATTTATTTCAGCTTTTATTTTTTTCATCACATTCCCATGGGGTCAGAAGTTTACATACACTCAATTAGTATTTGAGTGTATGTAAAATGTTTAACTTGGATCAAATGTTTCGGGTAGCTTTCCACAAGCTTCCCACAATAAGTTGGGTGAATTTTGGCCCATTCCTTCTGACAGAGCTGGTGTAACTGAGTCAGGTTTGTAGGCCTCCTTGCTCGCACACGCTTTTTCAGTTCTGCACACATTTTCTATAGGATTGAGGTCAGGGCTTTGTGATGGCCGCTCCAATACCTTGACTTTGTTGTCCTTAAGCGATTTTGCCATAACTTTGGAAGTATGCTTGGGGTCATTGTCCATTTGGAAGACCCATTTGCGACCAAGCTTTAACTTCCTGACTGATGTCTTGAGATGTTGCTTCAATCTATCCACATAATTTTACTGCCTTATGATGCCATCTATTTTGTGAAGTGCACCAGACCCTCCTGCAGCAAAGCACCCCCACAACATGATGCTGCCACCCCCGTGCTTCACGGTTGGGATGGTGTTCTTCGCTTGCAAGCCTCCCCTTTTCTTCCAAACATAACGATGGTCATTATGGCCAAACAGTTCTATTTTTGTTTCATCAGACCAGAGGACATTTCTCCAAAAAGTACGATCTTTGTCCCCATGTGCAGTTGCAAACCGTAGTGTGGCTTTTTTATGGTGGTTTTGGAGCAGTGGCTTCTTCCTTGCTGAGTGGCCTTTCAGGTTATGTCGATATAGGACTTGTTTTACTGTGGATATAGATACTTTTGTACCTGTTTCCTCCAGCATCTTCACAAGGTCCTTTGCTGTTGTTCTGGGATTGATTTGCACTTTTCGCACCAATGTACGTTCATCTCTTGGAGACAGAACATGTCTCCTTCCTGAGCGGTATGATGGCTGCGTGGTCCCTTGGTGTTTATACTTGCATACTATTGTTTGTACAGTTGAACGTGGTACCTTCAGGCATTTGGAAATTGCTCCCAAGGATGAACCAGATCTGCAATTTTTAATTTTTTTGGCTGATTTCTTTTGATTTTCCCATGATGTCAAACAGAGGCACTGATTTTGAAGGTAGGCCTTGAAATACATCCACAGGTACACCTCCAATTGACTCAAATTATATCAATTAGCCTATCAGAAGCTTCTAAAGCCATGACATCATTTTCTGTACTTTGCTGTTTAAAGGCACAGTCAACTTAGTGTATGTAAACATCTGACCTACTGGAATTGTGATACAGTGAATTATAAGTGAAATAGTTTGTCTGTAAACAATTGTTGGAAAAGTGTCTTAAATGTAAGTGTCTTATATCGGCTGAAAGCTTAAATTCTTGTTAATATAACTGCACTGTCCAATTTACAGTAGCTATTACTGCGAATAAATGCCATGATATTGTTTGAGGAGAGCTCCTAACAACAAAACACTTTTTTCACCCCGATAGGTTTGATAAATTCACCTCTGAAGTTGAAATGTGTACTTACATTCTGAAATCTTGCTCTGATGTATCATCCAAAGGGTCCCAGAGATAACAGGAAGTGTCGTTTTGTTAGATAAAATCCTTTTTCATATCCTAAAAAGGTCCATATAGGTTGCGCGATCGATTTTGTATTTCCACTCGTTCAATTTGCAAAGAAAGGAATCTGTGAAAATCTAACCCTAAACGTTGTTTCAACCAGTCAAATCACGTTCGTATGTGTTCCTCAGAGATCCTAGAACATGACCAGACTTCACTATATCATTAGGGGTGTAGTATATCCTATAGGACACCATATTTGGTCAGAGAGCGACGCCTTCATGGGACGCAGATGACGTGGGCGGTCTTCACTTGAACGACTCTAACTTTGTCAAATAAGCACCAATTGGGGTCAAACAAAGTTAGCTCCCGTAAAGCCCAGCTCATTGGCTTTCTAGCTAACTTTGTTTGACCCCAATTGGTGCTTATTTGACAAAGTTAGCTAGATAGCCAATGAGCTGGGCTTTACGGGAGTATCCGGAAACCCTGTATCTGTTTTGTCAAATGTAGCTACTAACCTTGTACGACAGCATGCCTTTTCCTTTTGGACAAAAATGTGAAGAATATTCAGAGTTATGAAGTTATGAAAACTGGTTGTTTTGCAAATGTTGTACTTATAATATGGCTACTAATACTGGAAAAGCTAAATCAAAGTCCAAGTATACAGATTTGACGATATTCTTGCAGAAAAATATGAATGCAAATGTCTCCTTCACGATTTGCCCAAATGTACCTGGGTGACTTCACACTAAATATCATGTAATTCGCTCATACTTCAAGTTATCCGTCTGAAACTTTGCACATACACCGCTGCCATCTTGTGGAAACCATCAGAATTACAACCAGAGTGATGGAAGTGGGACCTTTCTGTTGCATTTCAAAGATGGTGGTAGAAAAAACCCCAGATCTATTGTGTTATATTCTCCTACATTCAATTCACATTTCCACAAACTTCTAAGTGTTTTCTTTCAAATGGTACCAAGAATATGCATATCCTTGCTTCAGGGCCTGAGCCACAGGCAGTTAGATTTGGGTATGTCATTCAGACGAAAATTGAAAAAAAGGGGGCTAAGTTTTAATACCAGGTCTGGCCTCCATTCCGCGATGGTGTTTGTTTTCCATTGTTGTTGGTCTTCTGTCTGGTGCTTGTTTACTATTGTTGTATGTGTTTTGTCTGTGCCTGGTTGTTTACTCATGTTGTTTGTGTTTTGTCTGCAGCCAAAAGGTCAGCATGACGGTGGTGCTCATGGCCAACGAATCCAACGGCATGATTTTCTACAATGGCCAGAAGACCGACGGCAAAGGGGACTTCGTCTCCCTCTCCCTCAACGACGGCATCCTGGAGTTCCGCTACGACCTGGGCAAGGGCCCAGCTGTCATCAGGTGGGCACCACACTAGAACCCCCTAGTGACTCTAGTCTGAAACCCCCTAGTGACTCTAGTCTGAAACCCCCTAGTGACTCTAGTCTGAAACCCCCTAGTGACTCTAGTCTAAAACCCCATAGTGAGTCTAGTCTGAAACCCCATAGTGAGTCTAGTCTGAAACACCATAATGACTCTAGTCTGAAACCCCATAGTGAGTCTAGTCTAAAACCCCATAGTGAGTCTAGTCTAAAACCCCGTAGTGCGTCTAGTCTAAAACCCCATAGTGCCTCTAGTCTAAAACCCCGTAGTGCCTCTAGTCTAAAACCCCGTAGTGCCTCTAGTCTAAAACCCCGTAGTGCCTCTAGTCTAAAACCCCGTAGTGCCTCTAGTCTAAAACCCCGTAGTGCCTCTAGTCTAAAACCCCGTAGTGACTCTAATCTAAAACCCCGTAGTGACTCTAGTCTAAAACTGCATAGCGACTAATCTAGATCCCTATGTTGACTTTAGTTTAGAACCCCATAGTGATTCTATTCTAGAGACAAATAGGGACTCTAGTGTAGAACCCCATAGCAACTAATCTAGAACCACATAGCGACTCATGTCTAAAACCCCATAGTGACGCAGGTCTTAAACAGCATAGTAACGAATCTTCTAGCCCATAGTAATTCTAGTCTAGAACCCCATAACAACTCTAGTCTAGACACCTATTTATTTTTATCTTACCTTAACTAGGCAAGTCAGTTAAGAACAAATTCTTATTTACAATGACGGCCTAGGAATCCTTGTTAACTGGGTTGTTGTTGTCTCATGATGTTGGACTGTACTTGTGTGTGTTGCTTTGAGACGTCCCTGACCTCTTGGCTCGTTTGTGTCTGCTCCTCTCATGCAGGAGTAAAGATAAGATCAAGATGGGTGTGTGGAACACAGTGAATCTGGAGAGGGCCAGTCGCAAGGGAGAGATCAACATAAACGGAAAGGACCCAGTCAGGGGAGAGTCGCCGGTGAGACAGAGAGAGAGAGCCAGCATGCTAGGCTAGTCATGATTATCATGATTTATGATTAGCCTAGCTATTAGCATGCAAGGCAAGCTGGATATGAATATACGCTGTATAGCTGCTAGCATGCAAGGCAATATCCATCCTTGCTTATGCTTAGCCTGCGCTGCTGTGTGTGTTTGTGTACATGCGTGTCACTGTAGCACAACATCCTTGGCCATGCATATGTGCCCTTATCAATGGAGCTGTTCAACTCAGTGCACTGTGTACTCCCAGAGTGCACTGATGATAACACACCAGAGCTGACTCTGCAAAACGCTTACCTAGTTGAGGTCGTCCATAAGGGCATACACGCTACCAGGGTTGTGTTTGAAAAGACATTCCACTGTATTCTGATAGCTCGCCAAGGTAAGAAATAGTACGCTGGAGACATAAAGGGCGCGTTTGACAGGCGGTCTCTGATTTGGAAAAGCCTTATTTCCCTCCTTTTTAAAATCCTTTTTATCTGCCATCTTTGCATCTGCTGAAATGCCTACACAGAAGTGTGATCTTGTTCTTATTTGTTGCAGTAACGAAAAACAACCTCTGGCCCAGGTGGTATACACCCATTAGTATGACTTTACCTATTCCTTTTAGCTCCTAGTAAAGCAAAGAACCCTAATAGTGCAGCCCATTAATATGTACATGCACGTTTTATTGTCACATGCACAAGTACAGTTATTACATTGTTTTAACCCATGCTCTTAACTCTAGGGAGGTAGATATATCGATGGAGAGATGGGGAAAATAAATACTGATAAGCAATAAACCAGGTACATGGGCCTAAGTGAGAGCAATCTAATAGCCAGATACAGTATGTCTGCAAGTCATCCAATTATATTAAACAGTGTAATTTGTGATTAGGAACATGTACACCCGCATGCATGTCAACTCCAAAGCCGCCGCCTCCAGAATGCGTGCTGTCACTTTTTCTCTCTTTTCTTTTTTGTCTTCCCATCCTCCGTAAAGTAATTGTGTTTCCCTCCGGCAAAGGAGGCAGAAAATCGTATTAAAAGACAAGAACAAGGAGAGGGTGAGAAAGATGGAGGGATGAGTGGAGGCTAGCGACGGAGGATCTCAATGCATAAGAGGCCCCATGCAGGATATAGTTGGCAGATTATACATTTTCTCCTACTCTTGCATTTACAATGAAGATGGGAGCCAGGAAGTCCCGCTGCACTCAGAAAGCCTAGCATATTTGAAATAGATATCTTATATAAAGTTATTATATTATGGGATGGGAATTTCTGTGATTCAGGACATGTAAAAATGGAATATTTCAGTAAAATCCAGAAGGAGATTTTAAAAAGACAAAATTTCACGTCAAATCCATGCATGCTTTCTCACACAAACAGAAAAAACACTGTCTGCATTGGCTGGCTATATGGTGGATTCAAATTTTGTTTGAGCCACAGCTGCAACTTCCTTAAGCACCATCCCTCATTTATTTTCAGTGGCAGCCTATCTGTCTTGTCCTTGACCTTCGGGCTTCACAGTTTGTGTTGTGTTTTGCGGTTTTATGTTGGTCCGGGGTGTGTATTTGAGTGTGTGTGTTGCCTGTTTCTCCGCACACCAACGTCCGTGGATCTCTCTCTTCTGATAACCTTTTTCCCCTCCCGTGTTCTTTTCCCTTACTGTGTGCTGTCTGGAAACTAAGAAATCACGCAAGGTAATAAGACAAGTCCCATCCACCTCCTTTGACATATTTCATATCTCCACTTTCAGCCACTTCTCATCCCCATGCGCCACCATACGACAGTTATTAGACTATAGAACTGACAGGGGAAAAGGCTCTGTATTTAGTACTACCATTTCATACACGGTATCAAAGTAGAGACATTTGTTAAGGAATTTGGTTTGGCTTTCACCTCAGTCCATCTGCTGTGGAGGCGGAAGGAGGGAGTGAGGGAGGCAGTTATCTTTCTGAACGCCATTGTTCCTCGCAACAATGAAACTTCTTCATTAACGCCCTTTCTCACCAAGTCTGTTATTTTCGTCTGAATCATTTTTTTTTAAATTAAAAGAGCATGTCTTGTTTATGATACCGTTCACACCCATTGTGAAATACCGTACTGACGCAATCCGTCACTTATTTATTCGGAACAGGTTCGATTTTTGTGTCTTTTCACATGTGAAAATAAGCTGTTGACCAATAGAAATTGTTATCTGGGACAGTTCCAGTCAGGCCGCACACTGACAGGTCTGTGGGTTCATTGTGTGAATGAATACATAAATGTCTCTCTGCCTGTTTTTTACATTTGCAATGCTTCAGTGCAGCACAATATCAAGTTAGCCAAATTGCTACACATCGCTCTCGCCATTCAAACTTCCCCGCCAGTTCAATGCCAACGATTTAGCCGATTTTCGAGCCATTCAGCAAGCAAGGGTATCGATCAATGCTTCTCTCCTTGAATAGGCCTATAAGTAAAAATGTTGTTGCTTGAAATACTATGTCGTTGAAAGAGTACAGTTGGTGCTCGTCCATCTCCATGGATTGATGACGAACTGGGTGAGGCTTTGTCTCAAAGAAATATGGCAAAAGTCTTAGCAGCCAAATCAGAATTAGAAATTGATGAACATTATAGAACATTACGTAATTATGCAGTTAAATTGAATCGTAAGACAAAAACATTATTTTACAACAATGCTTTTATTGATTGTAAAAATTATTCTAAAAAGGTATGGAATACAGTTAAGGGCTTACTGGGTACATCTATCTCATCATGCCCATCTAGTGTGGAGGTTGAAGGGAAAACATAACAAAACCAGTTGATATTGACAATCATTTTGCAGATTTTTCTACAAGAAAATTAATTTACTGAGCAATAATGTAAACATACATTCTTCCAAACAATCTATTGTCCAATGGATTGATGATCATATTATGAGCAACAAGACCTGCTCTTTTAGTTGTTGTTAAACCTATTGAAGTCATTACCCAATGGTAAATCTACAGGTTATGGTCTTATGGACAATATTTTGCCTCGCTGTGCTGCTCCCCAGATAGCAGCTCCACTGAGATATATATTTAATTGGTCACTGGAAAAGGGTTGTTTGAAAATGTATGGAAGCATGCGAAACTGTGTCCTATTCCGAAAGACAGCAAATAACCCATTACTCCGACCAATTGTCGACCAATTAGTCTACTCCCTTCACTCAGTAAGATATTGGAGGGTATTGTGAGTAGACAAATATGGGAGTATATGGAAAAGAATGATCTGATTACAGCTAATCAGCATGCTTCTCGCAAAAACCATTCCACTACCAAAAACCATTCCATTCCACTATTGGTTGACATGACTGACCAGTGGCTCAATGCTGTCAGGTTTGTGGGCGTACTATTTTTAGATTTCAGTGCAGCATTTGATTTAGTGTATCATGAAATAATTTTTACAAAATTAATGCATTATGGTTTTAAGGAGGTAGCATTGAATTGGGTACAGTCATATCTTATTGACTGGATACAGTCCACATATATCAGTGGTTCATTTTCCCCTCATGTTTTAAACTGTGGAATACCACAGGGCAGCTGCCTTGGGCCACTTCTTTATTTAATATATACCAACGACCTTACTTATGCCTTAACTGAAACTCAAGCTACTATATTTTCAGATGGTACTACAATTTATGCAGCAAGACAATCGGTTCAACAGGTACAGCAAGCTTTACAAGGAGATTTGGAGAATATCAGGGAGTGGAGTTGCCGGAACAAACTAGTTTTAAACACCAAGAAAACCAAAGTTATATGTCCACTAGGAAAAGGCCAAAACAGCATGGGATACAATTAAGTATGGGAGGAGTACAAATTGAAGAAGTGGCAGAAACCAAAATATTGGGAGTGCAGCTAGACAACTGCTTATCATGGTCGTCTCAAATAACTAATCTATGTAAAAAAAAACAGCATGCATAATCAGAAGGATAGCTAAATATTTACCAGGAAAAATTATTGAGCAAATAACACAAGCATTAATTGAGTCAGGTGAACTACTGTTCTGTGGTCTGGGGAAATGCATCATCAAGTGAAATTAGGAGGCTGCAGATTGCACAGAACAAAGCAGCAAGGATTGTTTTAAAGTGGAGATATGGTTCTCCTGTTGAAGTCATGCGCAGTGTTCTTGGTTGGTCATCAATCAACAAGTTAATTGAAAAAAACATGCTTATTTTATTTCATAATATACGCCATTTAAAACGGACAAATTCTATTCACAAAGGTATTCAGTTGGTAAGAGACAGACATTCCGTAAATACTAGGAATAGATTGTCCACCATCTATGTTATTCAGACAGAAAAGAGAAATAGGCAAAATAACATTTAAATTCAGAGCAATAAAGAAATGAAATAAATTAACCGAGCAAACCAGAAACCTTTCAATATATACATTTAAACATTATTTTAAAACCATTTATATATAATACATATAAATGTTGTAAGACTATAGTAGATGAAGAATCAATATCTTTTAGATTGAGTATTTATCGGGTCAATATGTTAGTATATTATGCATGTTTGTAATAGTGTGTTATGTGAAAATGTGTTTGTATTATAAATTGTGTTTTAATGTTTAAGGACTCTTGGAAGATTAGTCCAAATGGGGACTTAAAAGAGATCCAAATAAAATATCTACAGTTGAAGTCGGAAGTTTACATACACCTTGGCCAAATACATTTCAACTCAGTATTTCACAATCCTAGTAAAAATTCCATGTATTAGGTCAGTTAGGATAACCACTTTATTTTAAGAATGTGAAATGTCAGAATAATAGTAGAGAGAATGATTTATTTCAGCTTTTATTTCTTTCATCACATTCCCAGTGGAAGTTTGCATACACTCAATGAGTATTTGGTAGCATTGCCTTAACTTTGGAAGATTGCTTGGGGTCATTGTCCATTTGGAAGACCCATTTGTGACCAAGCGTTAACTTCCTGACTGATGTCTTGAGATGTTGCTTCAATATATCCACATAATTTTCCTTCCTCATAATGCCATCTATATTGTGAAGTGCACCAGTCCCTCCTGCAGCAAAGCACCCCTACAACATGATGCTGCCATGCCCGTGCTTCACGGTTGGGATGGAGTTCTTCGGCTTGCAAGCCTCCCCCTTTATCCTCCAAACATAACGATGGTCATTATGGCCAAACAGTTCTATTTTTGTTTCATCAGACCAGAGGACATTTCTCCAAAAAGTACGATCTTTGTCCCCATGTGCAGTTGCAAACCGTAGTCTGGCTTTTTTTATGGTGGTTTTGGAGCAGTGGCTTCTTCCTTGCTGAGCGGCCTTTCAGGTTATGTCGATATAGGACTTGTTTTACTGTGGATATATATACTTTTGTTCATGTTTCCTCCAGCATCTTCACAAGGTCCTTTGCTGCTGTTCTGGGATTGATTTGCACTTTTCACACCAAAGTACGTTCATCTCTAGGAGACAGAACGCGTCTCCTTCCTGAGCAGTATGACGCCTGCGTGGTCCCATGGTGTTTATACTTGCGTACTATTGTTTGTACAGATGAACGTGGTACCTTCAGGCGGAAATTGCTCCCAAGGATGAACCAGACTTGTGGAGGTCTACAGTTTTTTTTCTAAAGTCTTGGCGGATTTTTTTTAATTTTCCCATGATGTCAAACAAAGAGGCACTGAGTTTGAAGGTAGGCCTTGAAATACATCCACAGGTACACCTCCAATTGACTCAAAATATATCAATTAGCCAATCAGAAGCTTCTAAAGCCATTACATCATTTTCTGGAATTGTCCAAGCTGTTTAAAGGCACAGTCAACTTAGTGTATGTAAACTGGAATTGTGATACAGTGAATAATAAGTGAAATAATCTGTCTGTAAACAATTTTTGGAACAATTACTTGTGTCATGCACTAACCGACTTGCCAAAACTATAGTTTGTTATTAATAAGACATTTGTGGAGTGGTTGAAAATAGAGTTTTAATGACTCCAACCTAAGTGTTTGTAAACTTCCGACTTCAACTGTAAATATAGAGTCTACTTGTTCAAGAGCTAGAGAGAGGGGGAAGAGAGGTCAGTGGAGTTGCCAGTGGAGATGTGTGAATTGCACGAGGAGTGAAGAAGGAGATGTGAAAGTTAAGTTAGTTAATATATGAATGCATAATTCGTATAGCCTATACATTAGGCTATGTATTATATGCCTGCTAAAGTGAATCTAGGCGACCATCTGCCAGAGTTGATCCTTTTCAATAAGTGGTTGCACAGATTTAGATAAAGCACTCAAATGTAGTGTTAACATAAAATGTATCAACGGCTATGGATAAGTTGTGTGCGTGTGTTTCTATTTTCTATTGGTTGTCAATTGGTTATATCTTCATATACCCTAAATCACAGTTGTCTCTATATCTCCCCCTTAACTTTCCTCGTCAATTTACGCGATAGGCTACATTGATTTAGCATTGTCCTATAGACTCGTTTTTGATATCCTACAGAAATGATTTGAAGCTAAGGCAAGGTTATTACAGTAATACGTTTTTGGGAAAGGAGAAAAGTGATTTGCTTATGTCTGATTCAGGCGGCTTTGATTGATGGGTCCTTTTACGTGGGTGGGTGTGCGTGTATGAGTTCGCTAATTTTCGATGCCCATTCAGAAAGTTTCCTGAAACAGGCCTAGCCTGTCTAGATTTTATCTCTTTAATCCAACAGAAAAAAGTCTGCAATTTTCATGATGTACAGCATATGTGCGACGAACAACGACAGGTTCCAGTTTTGCGTCTCCTCCTCTTATTGAATGAAACGTAGCCATTCTCCATTCATGATTAATCCTATAGGATGAATAGACTATCCTAATATTTTCAGTAGCATATTTATTTTTCCAGTAGCCTAGTATATGATTTGCCTCTCATTAAAGGTGTCTCTTTAGCCACTTTGAACAAGGAATTGCCTTTGACAATGACCTAAGCGGCGTTGGTGATGTTATGCAAATTTTCCAGACTTGGTGTGAATGGTTTAGTGCGTCAAAATCTGAATCTGTATTTTTGGGGAATTGGGATGAAAAGATCGCAACACAGGATGAGAAAAGGCTGCGTGGGCGGAGATATCTCACCGGCTCTGTGTGGCAGTGGAGAGCGAGAAGAAGATCAAGGAGAGAACAATGTGAAAGAGAGTGAGGTGCCAAGCCGGGCTGTTCTTTTGTCATCAACATTCTCTTCTCGTCACTCACTCCCTTGATCACTCACTTACTTACTCGATCACTCACCCATAACAGCACTGGCATTACCAACAACACCCATGCCATTAAAAATACTGGTCTGTTACCAGAGTTAGAGTACATCATTCCAATTCACTCCTATTCAGGAATCTAATATGGCCTTTCAAATTGATAGAAGCCATGTTTATTATATGATGGCCAAAGTACAACTTCATAATAATGGACTGGATATGTATATCCAAATCGTTTTACAGTGTAAGTGGGAGAATTGCATGTCAACTTGTATCGAATACAGGTTTAGTTGATCCCAACCCGTTACTCTTCACTTGAGCATTGCCTTTACCTAAAGTGGGAGCTTAGTACTTCCCACATGAGGCAGCCATAGCTGGGCTCGAGGTGACCCACCTGACTGGGCTCTTGGAGCCCACTCCAGGTGCACCACACAGCCCTGGGGTTAGCGAAGCCCCACTGGCTTCCAGCTCCCATCTCAAATAGAAGCACAATCCCATGCCAGCTCTCAAACACAACACATGTTTACTTGGCAACTACCATAATTTTTACACCAATTACCTCCTCTTTTCCCTCTGGTAATTACTGGCCTATATAAAAATAAATATCCGCAATTCCTCCCGAAGAGGGGGCCTGTACTTTCTCTGTCGTAATTGAAGCCAATTCCCCTGCGGGTTGCTGGATGAACCTGATTTCATGGTCCTCCACCACACAAATTAACGGCCAATTATAGGCTGCTGCTCGCTCGGTGCCGGAAAGGTCTTCGGTACAATCACTCATTCATTAGAGAGACTTTCATAAAAATAACGGCATCCATATCGTCACTCCAGCCGCACCAGCTGACTTTCTATTGTAGCCCTTTTCTTGTGTTTTGTACCAGATAACAAATAATTGACTGCTTGGAGAGTTGCACAGAAATCAATTATATTTTATCAAGTGTATTGATGTGGAAAAGGAGGTAGCACAGTTATGGTGAATTGTCCTGCATGCACTATATAGATATATCTTTCAAAGGATAAATATTTTTTGCTGGGGCAGCTATTAGTCTCATTGTGCTACTGTATGGCTCAAAAACAAAAAAACTAGTCTCATTTGAATCAAAACAGAAGCGATTGATAAGGTGTAGTTCTAGTCCCTGTGGTAGGGTTCTAGACCATGTGGTAGGGTTCTATACCATGTGGTAGGGTTCTAGTCCTTGTTAGAGGGTTCTAGTCCCTGTTATTCTAGAGTTCTAGTCTGGTAGGTTTCTAGTCCCTGTTATGGTAGGGTTCTAGTCTCTAGTAGGGTTCTAGTCATTGTGGTAGGGTTTTAGTACCTGTGGTAGGGTTCCATACCCTGATATTATAGGCTTATAACACTTGTGTCCTATCTCCAGAACCAACACACCGCTCTCAACCTGAAGGAGTCTTTGTTCGTGGGTGGTGCTCCTGATTTTAGCCGGCTAGCAAGAGCCGCCTCGCTCAAAGATGGCTTCAAGGGGGCCATTCAGAAGGTGAGTATCCTGTCCCCACACACAATATTTACACAAAAGCAGATATTTTTTGCCAGACACCCTGTTCAAAAGGTTGTGCAAAAGTTTCTATGCATTTTACCAATTATCAACAACTATAGATTATTTCATTTAAAATAGGTAGGTTTTTGACATCTTTTAACTGTGACACAATGTTGATTCCACCTTATACATGGATACATATATTTTGACACGATTTAGTGATGGACAATAACTATCATCTGCCTACACATGATGGCCGTAAACAGTGACCCCAACTGAGTGTCTGAGTGTTGTTTTAGTGTTGTAGGGCGAGAACTGTACTGACACAGTTCCACAGAACGAAGTGCAACACAGTAAAATCTGTATCTACACTACCGTTCAAAAGTTTGGTATCACTTAGAAATGTCCTTGTTTTTGAAAGAAAAGCAATTTTTTGGGTATATTAAAAAGACATCAAATTGATCAGAAATACAGTGTAGACATTGTTGTAAATGACTATTGTAGCTGGAAACGTCAGATAATTTTTTTAATGGAATATCTACAGAGGCCCATTATCAGAAACCATCACCCCTGTGTTCCAATGGCACGTTGTGTTAGCTATCATTTTAAAAGTCTAATTGGTCATTAGAAAACCCCTTTGTAATTATGTTAGCACAGCTGAAAACTGTTGTCCTGATTAAAGAAGCAATGAAACTGGCCTTCTTTAGACTAGTTGAGTATCTGGAGCATCAGCATTTGTGGGTTCAATTACAGCCACAAAATGGGCAGAAACCAATAATTTTCTTCTGAAACTCGTCAGTCTATTCTTGTTCTGAGAAATGAAGGCTATTCCATGCGAGAAAATGTCAAGAAACTGAAGATCTCATACAACGCTCTGTACTACTCCCTTCACAGAACAGCGCAAACTGGCTCTAACCAGAATAGAAATAGGAGTGGGAGGCCCTGGTGCACAACTGAGCAAGAGGACAAGTACATTAGAGTGTTTAGTTTGAGAAACAGACGCCTCACAAGTCCTCAACTGGCAGCTTCATTAAATAGTACCAGCAAAACACAAGTCTCAATGTCAACAGTGAAGAGGCGACTCCGGGATGCTGGCCTTCTAGGCAGAGTTCCTCTGTCCAGTGTCTGTGTTCTTTTGCCCTTATTAATCTTTTCTTTTTATTGTCCAGTCTTTTTCTTTGCAACTCTGCCTAGAAGGCCAGCGTCCCGGAGTAGCCTCTTCACTGTTGACATTGAGACTGGTGTTCTTGAAATGTGCGGATTGACTGACCTTCATGTCTTAAAAGTAATGATGGACTGTCGTTTCTCTTTGCTTATTTGAGCTGTTCTTGCCATAATATGGACTTGGTCTTTTACCAAATAGGGCTATCTTCGGCTATCTACCTTGTCACAACACAACTTATTGGCTCAAATGCATTAAGAAGGAAAAAAATCCACAAATTAACTTTTACAAGGCACACCTTGAAATGCATTCCAGGTGACTACGTCATGAAGCTGGGTGAGAGAATACCAAGAGTGTGCAAAGCTGTCATCAAGGCAAAGGGTGGCTACTTTGAAGAATCTCAAATATAAAATATACTTTGATTTGTTTAACACTTTTTTGGTTACTACATGATTCCATATGTGTTATTTCATAGTTTTGATGTCTTCACTATTCTACAATGTATAAAATAGTAAAAATAAAGACCCATGAATGAGTAGGTGTGTCCAAACTTTGACTGCTGCTGTATGTACAGTGCATTCGAAAAGTATTCAGACTACTTTACTTTTTCCACATTTTGTTACGTTTCAGCCTTATTCTAAAATTGATTAAATAAAAATGTTCCTCATCAATCTACACTCAATACCCCGTAATGACAAAGGGAAAACATATTTTTAGAAATACCTTATTTACATAAGTATTCAGACTCTTTGCTATGAGACTCGAAATTGAGCGCAGGTGCATCCTGTTTCCATTGATCATCCTTGAGATGTTTCTACAACTTGATTGGAGTCCAACTGTGGTAAATTAAATTGGTTGGACATGGAAAGGCACACACCTGTCTATTTAAGGTCCCATGTCAGAACAAAAACCAAGCCGTGAGGTCGAAGGAATTGTCCGTAAAGCTCAGAGACAGGATTGTGTTGAGTCACAGATCTGGGGAAGGGCACCAAAAAATGTCTGCAGCATTGAAGGTCCCCAAGAACACAGTGGCCTCCATCAAGACTCTTCCTAGAGCTGGTCGCCCATTCAAACTGAGGAATCGTGGGAGAAGGGCCTTGGTCAGGGAGGTGACCAAGAAACCGATGGTCACTGAAACCGCTCTAGAGAGATGGGAGAACCTTTCAGAAGGACAACCATCTCTGCACCACTCCACCAGTCAGGCCTTTATAGTAGAGTTGCCAGATGGAAGCCACTACTCAGAAAAAGGCACTTGACAGCCCGCTTGGAGTTTACCAAAAGGAACCTAAAGACTATCATACCATGAGAAACAAGATTATCTGGTCTGATGAAACCCAGATTAAACTCTTTGGCCAGAATGCAAAGCGTCACATTTGGAGGAAACCAGACACCGCTCATCACCTGACCAATACCATCCCAGTGAAGCATGGTGGTGGCAGAATCATGCAGTGGGGAGGACAGGTAGAATAGTCAGGATCGAGGGAAAGATTAACGGAGATCCTTAATGGAAACCTACTCCATAGCGCTCAGGACTTTAGACTGGGATGAAGGTTCACCTTCCAATAGGACAACAACCCTAAGCACACAGCCAAGACAACACAGGAGTGACTTCGGGACAAGTCTCTGAGACTTGAGACCTGAAAATAGCTGTGCAGCGACGCTCCCCATCCAACCTGACAGAGCTTGAGAGGGTCTGCAGAGAAGAGTGAGAGAAACCACACAGATACAGTTGTGCCAAGCTTGTAGCGCCATACCCAAGAAGAAATTTGGCAGATGTAATTGCTGCCAAAAGTGCTTCAACAAAGTACTGAGTAAAGGGTCTGAGTACTTCTGTTTTTTATTTTTAATACATTTGCTAAAAAAATTAAAAAAGATTGCTTTGTCATTATGGGGTATTGTGTGTAGATTCATGAGGGGGGAAAACAATGTAATACATTTTAGAATAAGGCTGTAATGTAACAACATTTGTAAAAAGTCAAGGGGTCTGAATAGTTTCCGAATGCACTGTATGTCAGATGTATCTTCAATGTAAGTTGTTTGGCTAGGATCCCAAGATGTTCCTGACCATGTCACCTGACCAGGAAAGACTCTGCCCCCTAGTTTAAGCCTTTAGGGCAGAGAGAATTTCCAGGTCAGGTAGGTCATGTGGTCAGGAAAAACTCAGGGCCCTATATGTATGTAATTTATGTCCTATGTAGGCTACACACTGCACCATGACAGGTCTAAGTCACCTCTCCTCCTCTCTATCCCGCCTCAGATCACCCTGATGGGCACTCCCATCCTGCGGCAGGAGAACGCATTGCACTCCAGTGACGTGGCCATGTTCAAGGGCCACCCGTGCAGCCGGGAGCCCTGCCACAACGGGGGTCGCTGCAACCCCATGCTTGAGAGCTACGAGTGTGTGTGCCCCCACGGCTTCACGGGCACAGCCTGTCAGAACAGTGAGTGAACAAAGATCCTGAATTCAATGCAACATTTCTGTTGGTGTAGTATTGATGGCACTCTAGTCTTACAATGTTTCCATTTGAAGGTTAGAGTAACCCCTCTGTTTCATCATTCTCACCAGTTCGCACACGTTAACACACACTAACTAACTACACACACGTATACTTTACCAAACACATTCACTTTGGCCGTATGCCCTACTGTGCCTTTTACTTTAATTAAAACCATAAGCGCATGACCGCTCATCCCAATTCATCACCATCCACTGCCTTGACTCCAATTAAAGGAGCCATGTTTCCTATTGATTCATGTGATCTCATCCAATGTTCCTTTTCCTCGCAGCCATCTTCGAGAAGTCCGCCGGGGAGACGGAGTCCATTGCCTTCGACGGCCGGACTTTTATCGAGTACCACAACGCCATCACCAAGAGGTAATCTAATCAAATCAATCAAATGTTATTGGTCACATACACATTGTGAGCAGATGTTATTGCGAGTGTAGCAAAATGCTTGTGCTTCTAGTTCCGACAGTGCAGCAATATCTAACAAGTAATTCCACAACAAATACCTAATACACACAAATCTAAGTAAGGAATGGAAAAATAATATATAAATATATGGATGAGCAATGTCAGAGCGGCATAGGCTAAGATGCAATAGATAATACAAAATACAGTATATACATATGAGATGTGTAATAATAAACATTATTAAAGGGGCATTGTTAAGGTGACTAGTGTTCCATTTATTAAAGTGGTCAATGATTTCACGTCTATATGTAGGCAGCAGCCTCTCTGTGCTAGATGGCCTTGAGATGGCCTTGAGATAGAAGATGTTTTCAGTCTCTCGGTCCCAGCTTTGATGCACCTGTACTGACCTCGCCTTCTGGATGGTAGCGGGGTGCGGGGTGAACAGGCAGTGGCTCGGGTGGTTGTTGTCCTTGATGATCTTTTTGGCCTTCTTGTGACATCGGGTACTGTAGGTGTCCTGGTTTGCAGGTAGTTTGCCCCCGGTGATGCGTTGTGCGCTGTTGAGCCTTCTTCACCACACTGTCTGTGTGGGTGGACCATTTCAGTTCGTCAGTGATATGTACATCGAGGAACTTTTAAACTTTCCACCTTCTCCACTGTTGTCCCGTCGATATGTATAGGGGGGTGCTCCCTCTGCTGTTTTCTGAAGTCCACGATCATCTCCTTTGTTTTGTTGACGCTGAGTGAGAGGTTATTTTCCTGACATCACACTCCGAGAGCCCTCACCTCCTCCCTGTAGCTTGTCTCGTCGTTGTTGGTAATCAAGCCTACCACTGTTGTGTCGTCTGCAAACTTGATGATTGAGTTGTAGGCATGCATTGGCCACGCAGTCATGGGTGAGCAGGGAGTACAGGAGGGGGCTGAGCACGCACCCTAGTGGGGCCCCATTGTTGAGGATCAGCGAAGTGAAGATGTTGTTTCCTACCTTCACCACCTGGGGGTTGGGGGGGGCTGTCAGGAAGTCCAGGACCCAATTGCACAGGGTGGGGTTGAGACTAGAGGTCGGAATGGCTGATTAATTAGGGCCGATTTTAAAGTTTTCATAACAATCGGTAATCGATTTACAATCGGCATTATTTCAGATTTGTATTGCAATCCACGAGGTGACTGCATGGCAGGCTGACCACCTGTTATGCGATTGCATGCAGTGAGGAGCCATGGTAAGTTGATAGCTAGCATTAAACTTATCTTATAAAAAACAATCAATCTTAACATAATCACTAGTTAACTACACATGGTCGATGATATTACTAGTTTAACTAGCTTGTCCTGCGTTGCATGTAATCAATGTGGTGCTGTTATAGAAATGTTGTGCAAACTGAACTTCAATTAAACAAACCCTATCTCTATTGCATACATTTTCAGAATGGAATATTCTTAGATGTACAAACATTTAGTCATTAAACTTAAAATCTATAACAATCCACCCTTTTGACTAAATGTTTTACACACAATCACCCATCTATATTGATTAGAATTAATAATGACACCACACCAAATAGAAACAACCTATAAAGAAATAACACCACATCTATTTTGATTAGAATTATCATTGCCACACAAAACGATTACACAAAACCAATACATGTATTTACATCTGATCCTCGTCAATTACTGTTCTAGGCCTATATCCAATCATAACTCTTCTAGGTAGGATTTTCATTATAAACTTTATCAAATAGACAACATTACTAAACATTAAAAATAGACCAGCAGCATTCTCTGTCAATCTAGAAGGCATGTATCTGTCGTCACATGGTCTGAGTCTGGCAGGGCCATGGAGAATCATCACCGCCTTTTCCAGAGACCTAGACACAAAATCTCACACACACGGAATCAAACAACACCAACACCGTCATACAGGTGAAAGTTGCCCACAACACAGTAATCATTACATTTTCCCATTGCCCAAACATATTGTCAAACCAACTCGTCAGAGCTGGAGCTATGTTCTTGGGGAAGAAGGTACAGCACATTATTCCCCCACCCTTCTGCAGACGCCACCCTTTCAGCCAATAACACATCTAGAGCCAACCTATTTTGCCAGGTCATGAGGGAGGTGGCGGATAATTGTTCAGAGATTCCCATCACTGCATCTCTAGTCTTATTCACAAATCCTTGTTGATTATAATACATATAATCGATCCAATCAACATTTTTAGTTATCGTTACCCACCAGAAGAACGTAGTGATAAAACCCTCCCCAATCTGATTCATAGCTTTATACTCGCCTGGAACTTCTCTGGCGATGCCTATGACATCCATCCAAATAGAACTGCCTACATTAGAACCTATATTTCTCCTTTTTCTAGTTATCCCGTCCAGAACTGGCCTCTGATGACTAATCCTAACTGGTTGGACCAATAATACCAGAACACAAGTGCTCCTCCACTCTTTAGGTAATGCCTGTCGTAGGCCTCCTTTATTGGTACAAGCCCACCACACATCAGTTATAGGAGCTGTGAGATCCATTACAAGACCTGGGTCTTTCGTGAAGTTGGTCTCTACTGACTGGATTAATGAACAGGAAAAATCGTGTCCATAATCATCAGCATAAGCCCAATACTTTCATTCCGTGTCTATTTCTGTGACTCTTTGGAGGGTTACTACTACATTTACTCTATAGTCATTAATATCCAAACTTTGTTTAAAACTCCATCAGGATCACTTTCCATTCACATACCCCAGTCCCCAAGTATGTTTAATTACCTAGGCCAGGAACAAGATGAAGTGGGTCCCAAACAGAAATATAAAGGTATCACAAAGTCCCGAATAACCTTATATGATTTATTATGCAGCCATATTCCTGCTCTATTAGGGAAATGTTTAATATTTACCTTAAATCTTACATCATCACCTATTTGGACTCCTTCTTTATATCCTTTTTATTCATGAGGGGTCAGGTATTATATAACTAGTCTTATACTTCTTAAACCTGTCAGCGACATATAATTTATACTAGAGGTGTTGAATCAGGATTTATAAAAAAGATCATCAAAACTATGATGCAGCTCAAGGTTCCCCATATCCCAAAAACCGCCAACCCTCTCCTGCCCTTAGCCAGTCTGCTAGGTACCACCCCATACTCACACCTCTAGGGAACACACTACAGTGATGATAGGTCGGGGTAGGAAATCTTCGTTAACAGAAGCGACCCCCAGACCCTATCGGTCCAGTTCTGCTCTCTAACTCTGCGTGTGTTCCACGGTGTTTGTATGTGTTCCTACCTTTCTGCAGTGGGTAACGTTGACCCAGGTTGCTCTTTCTGATATTCTAATGGCAAAGGCTGTGACCAACATAACCTGGTAGGGACCTTCCCAACGGGGGCTGCTTCCAGTCCTTTTTCTCCAGAGACTGGACCCACACCCAGTCACTAGGCTGGATCGTATGGCTCCCCTAGTTCTTCTGTTTGGCATAAAATCTCTGACATATAGGTGTGGTTAGCAAACAACTTCTCATGTGATCTGCTACTATCTTCCTAACTCTCATTCTATAAGGTCTACCAAATACTTTCTCAAATGGAGATAATCCCTCCTTGTCTGGGGTTTTCCGAATATCTCATTAATACTATTAGTAGACATTTTACCCAATTTCATTCTGTACTCAGGTGTGTCTATCTTAACCTACTTTTAATCATAGAATTCATGCATTCTATAATATAATAATAATTAAACACAGTTTCTTTCCTTCGCTCCTGGTGAGCTCTATAAAATCAATTTCCAACAAAAAATTTATTAACAAAAAATTGTATTAAGTAATTTGTGTTGTCTAACAATCTCTATCATATTTAACAATCATCTCTACCATATCCCTCCTGTTGATACAAGGCTCTGCCCCTGTATCAAAACACTACCATATCTAAAAATGTCTCTACCATATATAGAAATGGAGAAATCATAACAAATAAATCAATTTCTGCCTGCTACACAGAATAGTGACTAGGTCGTGATTCAGATTCAGTTTTTAGTAAGAGTAACAACATCATACCGAGTTGCATTCGAAACATCTGAGTTCTACCTTGAAGACTCATCTATAAACATAGTAATTTCTCCATCTGTTGATGGCAAATCTGTCAAATCAGGCCTATGCAACACAACTTTCTCAGTTACACAATAAACGTGGGCTCCCATCAGTAGCTATTAGTCATACACAAAAGACACAAAAGACTCCACTTTATCCAAAGGAGAGGAGTAACAAGCCACTGGCTTATCCTTCTTCCCCTCTGTTTCTAGGTCAAAGCTGACGTCATGACCCCCTCCCTACAGTCCACAGTCTGAGTAAACGAACAGTCATATCTAGGGAATGCCAAACAAAACTTCCTACGGTATCTGTCTGCGGATGGGCTGTGTGCAACCCCTCCCTCCACGGGGATACCCAGTCATTAATCTTCTTTCCCTTTGATACCCAATAACCCATACTCTCCCACCGTTCTGACTAAGTCCTGACTATACCAGCAACAAGGTTCGCTGTCCCCACAGATGACCATGTTGTTCTTAACTATGTGGGACTTCATGCCCCTTTCAGTGGGTGGTACAGCTATATTCAAAAGTGTCATCACATCCCTTCCCAATAGGTTAACGGGACACAACTTGGAAATTAGCACCGGTACCATTGCTTCCTCCTCTTTCTACTCACAAGGCGGGTGAGCCTTTCTCTGTCTGACTTTTACTACTTAATCATATTGGTTATCTGCCCAAGCATAATCACCTATAGCAGGGTACTTTCTCTGCTTTCTAAATGCAGACTGAACAAGGCTCTATTTCCCAAAAACTATCCATATAATTTCCTAAGGAGATAATAATAATCTCCTAAAGTAATTGTACAATTTGGATAGAAAATAGTGTTTCTCACAATTGTTAAAATGAAATTCAATTCTTAGTGAAGGTGATCAGTCTTCACCAGGAATTGTTAATCTATTCAGGGATTTTCAAAACAGTTCTATACAAATTAAATCCCACACTTCAGTGAGACCTCCGCAATCGCATTGATTGTCTGTGTGTACTTGGGGGTGTTTGTTAAACCATATGTTGAAATCAAACAGAAATGTCCAGGCCTTTCCATGCTCCAATTAGACATTCCTACATTCATTCACATCACACACACAGTATTATATGATTGGTCTCGTCCTGCCATAATCATGTACAAACACTCTATCGTTAATAGACCAATTTCCAATCAGTACATTTGATAGCTATTATACAGTAGATTATTTCTGTTTAACCATTATCTATGTCTCCCTTAATTAACATACATCCTAAAATCTAAACTTTTAGCGATGGTTTGAATGTGGCGAGATGCAACGTTAGACTCCGTAAAACATTACTTAGTCGTGCTCTCGCCCATTTTAATGTTAATATCCATTTTAAACTTAATATCCACTAATGAACTAGTTAATTCAAACTTTCTAAATTATAATTCCTACTATTTTTCCCACACGTCGGTCAAACACCTAAGCTAATTGTGGCTAACTCATTTAGCTAACGTTATTTCTAGATACAAGAAAATACATCTTCAACCTACTCACCTCGCATAGCTAGTTAGGCTCCTCACTTATCATTTATTCATGATGAATTGGTAGAATTTACGTGCACTTCTTTTAGCAACTCCATGGTTTTACAATAACTATTTCCAAACCACATCATTATACTGTGATCTTCATAATAATTCCCTGCTTCTCTTTCTTGGCTGTGTTGGTCATTCTTTCCCTTTTCCTTTCTTCTTGCAATTGCGGCGAATATGTCCCTTCCTCCCACAATAATCGCAGGGTTTCTCACAGTCCTTAGCAAAATGTCCTTTCTTCCGGCAATTGTGACATTTAAATTCTCCTTTTCTTCCTTTCTCACCTACACCGGTGGAACCTTTGTTCCCGGAATTCTCTCCCTTTCCTGCATGTCTCGGGAGCTCCGAGAGAACTGGCAATCTGATCTGTACTATCCATATCTGACTTGGTTCTATCTTTTTCTTTTAAACTAAATTCTAGCTTTTCTACATCTAGATGTCTATCAAATCCATACTTCTTTCTCCATTTTGGACCAAAATAAATGTTTCTTTTATCTTTTAACTCCATATAGCGCTCATCTCCCGTAAGTTCGGGAACCTCTTTTGATGATTTACTGCCCATTGTTGATATTACAAATATATTTTGATAGTCTCCTTACAGACGCCTAGGTAGGGTTATACACATTTAAATACTCGCTTAATTATTCTATAACCCCCATCCTATGTGGACCTTATTGTTAGATGTGCTTCTTGAGCAAACAAAATATAATATTGAGTCATATAAATCATCCAACCAGTAACCCAGAGGCTTATGAAGACTCTAGTTTCATGATACCAGTTAAACGACCGTTATTTCTCACACTACCTATTTTAAATCCCATGTTGTTTCTTCACATTGTTTCCACATCTACTTATTTTACATCCCCTCTTAATAATCGACCTTATCCCTATGTGTTTCACACGTAATGTGTATGTCACTACCCCCTATGTATGTAGGCTAGGCTGACCCTCTATGTTCCCAATATATGTGTATTAGGTCTTCATGATCTATATGTGTGGTTCCTAACGTTATCAAATTACTCTAATTATGGTCTAATCTATATTCCCACACCCTATGTGATATGTATTCTACTATGTGGGATTCTCCGGTCTGGAAACTTTATCTATAGAGGCGACTTTTGATTGGACATTAGATCTCTCCCGTATACAACTGTGTTATTCCTTGGGACTTTTGAAGTTAATATCGCATATCTCACACCGCTAAATTAGGTTTCCCTCTCCTCCTCCTATTTTTGGACTTAATTTCAGTGAGCAGTCTGTAGAATTGATGGTGTTATCTCGTTCATATAGGATTACCGTCTATCTCACAATATGTCTTTTGAATCATCAACCATAGCTAATTTACCATTTAAGTTATCCTATTCACAAAATCACCATCTTTTCACAGAGCACCCACCTATTTAATATCCCCTGCGTTAATGACCCGTATGGACTGCTACAGAGTCCGGAGCTATTAAGCTATTTTTTTTTATGGCAGCGCCTTACCTCAGGTCATTTCGGACCTGCTTCCTTCCTAGATTGTTTATAGATTGTTTAAAGTTAACTTCCTACTACTTACAAAGTAGATATTAGTAAATCTGTTAAGAATGATTGAGCTCCTATTTTTGCTAAATTCTAAACACGTTAGAACCAAAACAAACTCTTATTTTTGCTAAATTCTAAACATTTTAGAACCACAATTAAGATATCTCCAACCATTCCCTTCAAAATAAATCCGTGAATAAAGAGTTTGCTTTTCCAAGTCTGCAAGACAGGTCAGTAATGTCGGTTGGATCTCGTCACCGTCTCTGTCGTTCTTAGATATACACCGGCCTGCAATAGTTCCCCAATGTCAGGGGGCAGGTCTTTGATCTTACGGATGCGATCATCCGCCCGTGCACAGTATTCGGCGTGTTATCTTTGGACGACAGACAGATATTGAGATCCGGCTCGAAGGACCAAATTGTTATAGAAATTTTGTGCTCAATGTTCACAAACTGAACTTCAATTAAACAAACTCTGTCTGTTACCCAGTATTTGTTAGATACTGGTTGAAATGAGACAAACAGAGGCCCAATCTACAATGGTCAAATGTAAATTGTTTATTCACTCGAGAGCTCTGATTTTAAAAGGTGTACACAGTCTTTTATACTGTACAATGTTGAAATACAAAAAATACAAAGGCCCCACCATATTCCCCACCCTTTCCAGGAAAATAGTGTTTTCCCACAGTACACATTCAGCGGCCTATCACAATCTTACAAAATAAGTCAAACTTAGACAGCTCCTAACAGTCCCTCCTGTCTCAAGGACAGAAGCCTTCCCACATATGTCTGATTAGAACTAAGAATGCTTTGTTCTCACTGACTCCTTCTCACAAGTCGTACCATCCTGTTCCACTCTCCACACAATATTCATTTATAGACACACACACGTCAATTTGACTACCATTTGTCTTATAACCCTATCTCTATTGCATACATTTTCAGAATGGAATATTCTTAGATGTACAAACATTTAGTCATTAAACATAAAATCTATAACAGGTGCCTGAAATTGTGTCACTTCTCTTGTGTTCAGTGTAAGCAAAGTCAGGGTATATGCAGCAGTTTGGGTCGCCTGGCTCGTTGCGAATTGTGTGAAGACCATTTCTTCCTAACAATGACCGTAATTAATTTGCCAGAATTCTACATAATTATGATATAACATTGAAGATTGTGCAATGTAGCAGCAAATTTTAGGCCTAGGGTTGCCACCCATTCGATAAAATACGGAACGATTCCGTATTTCACTGAAAGAATAAACGTTTTGTTTTCAAAATGATAGTTTACAGATTTTACCATATTAATGACCTAAGGCCCGTATTTCTGTGTATTTATTATATTAAAATGAAGTCTATGATTTGATATTTGATAGAGCAGTCTGACTGAGCGGTGGTAGGCAGCAGCAGGCTCGTAAGCATTCATTCAAACAGCACTTTCCTGCGTTTGCCAGCAGCTCTTCGCAATGCTTGAAGCACAGCACTGTTTATGACTTCAAGCCTATCAACTCCCGAGATTAGGCTGGCAATACTAAAGTGCCTATAAGAACATCCAATAGTCAAAGGTATATGAAATACAAATGGTATAGAGAGAAATAGTCCTATAATAACTACAACCTAAAACATATTAAATGGGAATATTGAAGACTCATGTTAAAAGGAACCACCAGCTTTCATATGTCCTCATGTTCTCAGCAAGGAACTTAAATGTTAGCTTATTGCACTTTGACTTTCTTCTCCAACATTGTGTTTTTGCATTATTTAAACCAAATTGAACATGTTTCATTATTTATTTGAGACTAAATAGATTTTATGTATTATATTAAGTTAAAATAAAAGTGTTCATTGTTCATTCAGTATTGTTGTAATTGTCATTATTACAAATATAAATATACAGTGAGGGAAAAAAGCATTTGATACCCTGCTGATTTTGTACTTTTACCCACTGACAAAGAAAGGATCAGTCTATAATTTTAATGGTAGGTTTATTTGAACAGTGAGAGACAGAATAACAACAAAAAAATCCAGAAAAACGCAAAATGTTATAAATTGATTTGCATTTTAATGAGGGAAATAAGTATTTGACCCCCTCTCAATCAGAAAGATTTCTGGCTCCCAGGTGTCTTTTATACAGGTAACGAGCTGAGATTAGGAGCACACTCTTAAAGGGAGTGCTCCTAATCTCAGCTTGTTACCTGTATAAAATACACCTGTCCACAGAAGCAATCAATCAATCAGATTCCAAACGGTCCACCATGGCCAAGACCAAAGAGCTCTCCAAGGATGTCAGGGACAAGATTGTAGACCTACACAAGGCTGGAATGGGCTACAAGACCATCGCCAAGCAGCTTGGTGAGAAGGGGACAACAGTTGGTGCCATTATTCGCAAATGGAAGAAACAAAAGAACTGTCAATCTCCCTCGGCCTGGGGCTCCATGCTCCATGCAAGAACCTCCTTCCCTCAGCCAGGGCATTGCAAATGGGTCGTGGATGGGTATTCCAGCATGACAATGACCCAAAACACACGGCCAAGGCAACAAAGGAGTGGCTCAAGAAGAAGCACATTAAGGTCCTGGAGTGGCCTAGCCAGTCTCCAGACCTTAATCCCATAGAAAATCTTTGGAGGGAGCTGAAGGTTCGAGTTACCAAACGTCAGCTTCGAAACCTTAATGACTTGGAGAAGATCTGCAAAGAGGAGTGGGACCTGGTGGCCAACTACAAGAAACGTCTGACCTCTGTGATTGCCAACAAGGGTTTTTCTATGTTTTGCAGAGGGGTCAAATACTTATATGTTTTTCTGGATTTTTTTGTTGTTATTCTGTCTCTCACTGTTCAAATAAACCTACCATTAAAATTATAGACTGATTATTTCTTTGTCAGTGGGAAAACGTACAAAATCAGCAGGGGATCAAATACTTTTTTCCCTCACTGTATATATATATATAAAAACCGTCCGATTGAATCGTTATCGGCTTTTTTGGGTCCTCCAATAATTGGTATCAGTGTTGAAAAATCATAATCGGTCCCAGGGCCTCAAGCTTAATGATGAGCTTGGAGGGTACTATGGTGTTGGATCCTGAGCAGTAGTCAATGAACAGCATTCTTACATAGATTTACCTCTTGTCCAGATGGGATAGGGCAGAGGGCAGTGTGATGGCGATTGCATTGTCTGTGGACCTATTGAGGCGGTAAGCAAATTGAAGTGGGTCTAGGGTGACAGGTAAGGTGGAGGTGACATGATCCTTGACTAGTCTCTCAAAGCACTTCATGATGACAGAAGTGAGTGCTGCGGGGCAATAGTCATTTAGTTGTTACCTTTGCATTCTTGGGTACAGGCCGGCAGCCTTGCAAGGGTTAACACGTTTAAATGTTGTACGTCGGCCACGGAGAAGGAGAGCCCACAGTCCTTGGTAGTGTTGGTGGCACTGTATGATCCTCGAAGCGGGCAAAAGAGGTGTTTAGTTTGTCTGAAAGCAATACGTCGGTCTCCCATGCTAACGCTAACCGTGGCTGGTTTTCCTTTTGTAAGGGAGAGGCCATCTTGTCCTTTGATGCTAATGACCTTGGATGCTAATGGTAATTGGTTTAAGTGAATTGGTCTCCCATGCTAATGCTACCCGGTAGTAGGGAAATGGTTAATGGCCTCCCCATTTGTATTCCACTGCAGTAAGTGGTGGTGACTTGGTTGATTATTCCAGGCCCATTAGGGGCTTCGGAAGTGAGCCGGGCGTTAGCTGATAGTTCGACCACTTCCCCTGTTTCACTGGTCTTGACTGAATTTAGCTAATTAGCGGATTGGCTAACAATGACGACAATGCCCCGAGCGCCCCCGTTTCTTGCTGTACACCACAGCGGAGTGTGTGTGTCGGACTGAGCCGACACACACAGACACATACACACACACACACTCTGATTTGACACACACACCATGCCTTTCACAACAACAATAGCAGCCCTCTCTATACTTGGTTAAAATGTGATTTAATTTAAGCTTCTTTTAGAAACACAGTAGGCGCGACTGTGTCCCCTCAAAATAGCAGTCCTAAAGTGTCGATATCCATTTAAACACACACTAGCTATACCAGGAGAAGCTGGATGATGTAAGTGTAAATGGTTTCAATACAAGGTGTGAAAGAGAGAAAAACGTATCCTGCCTTCCAGGCTACCGCTGATACATTTTATCCTCTTTCATCCATCTACGTCTTCCATGCTGGCTCACACGCCCGCAGGTTGGCATGCATTAAATGTTTGTGATGATGAACCTGAAAAGACATGGAACATAAGGCTAACCATCCAGATCCATTACAAGTCTTCCCAAACACAACACTTGAGGGTGTGAAAATGGAGAAACAGACTGTGAATTGGAATTTGTGGTCTTATGAACAAACACACAGAAAGAGCACACACACACACACACACACACACACACACACACACACGGAAACACACGGAAACTGTAAGAGACCATTTTAGGATATGTCTGTATCCTCTGTCTGTTGTCCTGGTTGAGCCTGTCAGATGTATGTGCTGCCGTCCGTCTGTCTGTCCACTTCTTTCTCTTGTCTGTCTGTCTCATGAGTGTTCATTGTCTGTCTTTCTGATGCACTCAAGCCAACTGACCAATGAGATTCCGGAGTAAGTAGACTTAAAGAGATGCAGAACCTTCACAGGTTCAGTCAAAGCCAAACTAACCCAACGATAAATACATTCCGATAGTTAACACAAAGTAATAGCTTATTTATTTATTTCTCCTATATCATCTTCATCATCTTCACGTGTGCAAATAGCGATCATGTGTATTATGTTTAATTAGGCCTACAGGACATTCAAACTCCATGCCCATCGTTTGATTTTGTCCGGGCTTTTATCTTTTCTCATTAAAATGGCTCATCATAGTCCAGTCTAAATGAACGCATGACTGCATGTGTACCAGAAGCATTGTGTTCAAACTCATAGCAAAGTGTTAAAGAAGGCGCTATATTGTATGCATGGTTGTAACTACTTTCTCCAGAACCAGAAATATGTCCAAGCACCTTAAATTGGAGGGTATTAACTGTCATGTTGAAATTAAAGCAACCCCTTCTTAACCCTTTACACTCATACCCATATACGGGTTGAAAATGGCATATTTTGGTGCGCAGTGGTAAAATGCTATAAATTACATCGGAGTTCAGGCTTTGCACTTCACAGCGCTGATTGGGTTTTTTGCCTGACAGCCATTCTGAACTTGAGCAAGCTCCAATAAAGTGCTCCCATCCCTGCTGCTAATTGGGCAACTTTTGCAAATTTGTAGTTGTCTGAGTGAGTAAAATGCTGTAAATTAAGAGGACTCTATGTACTTTGAAAGATGAGACATTGAGGATTATAGTAAATACCACTTTGATGTCATACAAGCAAGCCAAACATCTGTGAGTCAAAATGTGCACTATACATTTCCATCTCATAAAACTTCTGTCATCTTCAGTGTCAACGTTTATGATCACGATGTTTGATGTACAGTTACAAGATGGCATGGCGTCATACCCTAGGTTGTTCTGAACAGAATGAACATATATTTGTCTATTGTGAAAGAAAATTGCCGCGGAACACTCACTTGAATGCACGCATTACTTCTTTCTATGCACACCAAAATTACGATCTTTTTCTCTGAATTACCCTGTGAAAGCCTAACACTGTAAGATCCTATTTTATAACTTAACTAGTCATGTTAGCAATAGAACAAGCTGACAAATGATGCCCACCTGACCCAGTACGCGATTTACAGTGTATTCAGACCCCTTCCCTTTTACCACATTTTGTTACGTTACAACCATATTCTAAAATGTATTAAATATTATTTTCCCTCATCAATCTACACACAATACCCTATAATGACGAAGCGAAAACAGGTTTTTTGACATTTTTGCAAATGTATAAAAATACAAAAACTTAACTACTTTATTTACAGAAGTATTCAGACCCTTTGCAATTAGGCCCGAAATTGAGCTCCGGTGCATTCTGTTTCCATTGATCATCCTTGATGTTTCAACAACTTCATTTGGAGTCCACCTGTGGTAAATTCAATTGATTGGACATGGTTTGGAAAGGCACACACCTGTCTATATAAGGTCCCACAGGTGACAGTGCATGTCAGAGCAAAAACCAAGCCATGAGGTCGAAGGAATTGTCCGTAGAGCTCCAAGACAGGATTGTGTCGAGGCACAGATCTGGGGAAGGGTAACAAAAAATGTCTGCAGCATTGAAGGTCCCCAAGAACACAGTGGCCTCCATCATTCTTAAATGGAAGAAGTTTGAAACCACAAAGAGCAGAGTGGAGTGGTTGAAAAACAAGTTTTAATGGCTCCAACCTAAGAGTATGTAAACTTCTGACTTGGGTGACTTGAAAAAGTCAAGGGGTCTGAATACTGTCCAAATGCGCTGTATAATGGGCCGTTTTTGGATTGTGTGAACATCAACAGTAATCGTGTGATGGCGGGGATGCAGGGTTTTGTTCCAAACAAGTGTGCGTGATGTAGTTCCTCAACGGCACAGCTAGGAGAGCTAAAAAAAATCACCTTATAGTTGAAGACTCTTCTTTGAGTCATAAAAGTGCATTGCAATTACTTAGGACCTGTGGACACTTGGAGAGGTGTGTGGCCACTTGGAGACACCAGTTAGCTCTCTCAGTCAAACCCTTGTCATTTGTTTTTGTCTTATGTTGCACCTACCCCACATTTGCCATGAATATTCTTATCGTGTTACTGAATTTCGTTATCAACAAATGTGATGAAAAGAACAGTAAATGTAAAATGCACATCAAATCAACAGTGTAATGTTTGGCTTCAGTCTTGTGTCAGGTGAACTGTTGTGTCAACTTTTTTCCCATCATCTCCAAACTGTATCATGCTTATGCATATGCTTTTCATATTTCTTTTGTAAGAAACATGTCCATTTAGCCCTGTCCATATAGGCCAATTCCCACAAGTGTAAAGACTTAACTGCAAGATAGTGGACCAAGAAATTCCCCTTTCCTCAGTTTTGCTGCCAGTCCCCGCATCGATTATTTTACTGCCTCCTTCAGGGCAATACTTAGATCTTACTTTGTTGTTAGTTTCCTCTTTGCTGGCATTAGCTTGGTAAGTAACCTCTTAAAATATTTGATTTGATAAAAAAAAACTAAGCAGGGAAGTTGGTTTTAGGTTGAATTATGGCAAGTCTGTTTTCCCATCTCTCGGGCAACAACTTACTCTGTTCAACACATCTCCTTGATCACTGAGGCTCTTGTCTATGCCGGACGATGCTGTACAATACGTCACCCTGTAAGGTTCGTCGTGGGTCCTCCTTCCACCTCCCTTCTTCCGCTTATTGCATGCCCTTCCATTCTCTCCCCTGCTCCCTTAAAGTCCTGAGGCACTGGAGAACCTGTCGGAACAGAGGTGAGTGTCCTGGAGCCTGTAGCCAGTGCTGTCCAACCAATCGCTAGCATGCTGCCTCCCCATCCTTCTGCACCCCACCCCGACAACACCACCCGCAGGTCGCAGCCTAACTTCTCACTACTCAAGGGTCAGAAAGTGCCCCATAGAAACAGTTTTGGAGAGCCACACTTCAATACTCTCGGCCCCATTTAAAGAAGTATAATAGGGCCACAATATTCTGTACATTGGGCCCCATAGAGATATTATTGGAGGGCCAGACTTCTCTATATACTGGGCCACGTATAGAGACAGTATTATAGGGCTCCACTTATTTATTTGTTTATCTGGATCCCCATAAGCTGTTGCAATCGCACCCGGGGTCTATTAAGACAGCATAGCTCAGTCCCCAATCATATCCAGCCCTAGCAGCCAAAAGAGCCATCCAGCCTTGCAATCTCTATGCAATGTTCTCCTTACAAGCTTAGCAATGTTCTGTTTACTACTCCCACCTAGAGGCAATGGGGTGCACAGTCCTTTTTCGACTCATTCAATAAGGAATAAAAGAAGCATAGAAGACGCTACTCCATAATATTGATCTATTAATTATTAATAAAAATCCACTAAGTATAAACCCCAAAGTAAGACAACTTGGTTGCATTTTAAATAATGTATACTGACTGCCTTGTTTCACATACAATTCTTAATTCAATTAAATTCAAACTTTGTCCCTTCGTGGAAATGTATTATGCAGTCAGGAGTCCAAGACATAATTAACGCTAGTCAGTATAGTATAAATACAGCGTAATATATCCTTAGTCTGAGGACCTTGACCTTATTATTTCTGAAAATCCATCCTGTTTAGGATTTTTTGAACCGTATACCCAGGCTGTTGCAAACAGAAAGTCTGGTGCGTAGCACTATGGCTTTGTCTGAAATGGCACCCTATTTCCTATATATAGGTCTCTGTTCAAAAGTAGTGTACTTTCTAGTGAATAGGGTGCAATTTCACACACTGCTTATGATTTATTTGGGGCCCTGGGTACTGTGAGGTTAAGGCGAAAGGGAAAGGAGTCCAAATATTGTATGTGTTTTGCTACTGACCGTTTGTGTCTAAAGGATTTCTATGACTCTAAATTCATTAGTCATTCCGTTTTGTGTATTTGTGCTTCCGTGAATTGAATTGGTGTTTTTTTTAGAAAGAATAGTTCTGCTTTGAAAATCTCAAATCCAAATGTAGTTGCAGTGTAGAAACGTTGCACTCCTTCCTCTCTGCTGCGTCGAATACTAAACAAGCGTCAACTTCGGTTGGCCATTCCTGAACAGAAACTAAATGAAAAGCCTTAAAATAATTATTCTGTTTATAACAATCCGTTCAGTCTCTTCACCACCGTTAGCTGATTAGCAGTAGCACCATTTTTGTCCGTCTCCATGAGAGGATCAAATCAAACTTTATTTAAAAGTGGACCGATTTATACATAGTCAACTGTCATTTTCTCTTTTCCTCCTTTTCTACTCTCCTCCTGGCCTTTGTGTATAACCCCCTGTGCTCCCATGAGACTCTGTCTGTTTGAGCTGATTCGTGTCGTGTACATGTCATGCCTGTCTTGTGTGATCTGTGTTTTGTGTTGTATTCTGTGTTTTGTGTTGTATTCTGTGTTATGTGTTGTGTGCTCTCTGTTTGGTGTACTTTGCCTGTTTGTCAATTTTAAATGTACAATCCTTTTGAAAACTATGAAAGTAGTTTAACCTTCACAGTACATTACAGCGATACCGATTAGTGACACACACACCACACATACACAAGAACATACACCGTAACAAAGGTATGATTATCTTGATATCCATCTCTTGAAGGGAACAATGGAGAATAAAGGAGTTGTTTAAAAATAGCATCCCTTCAGGAGTCTTTTTGTTTGAGGTCTGTACCAAATGGAGCTGTGTGTGAGTGCGCGTGTGTGTGTGTGCGCATGTGTGCGTACATGGATGTGTGCCTGTGTGTATGTATGCCTTTGTGTGTAGGGGGGGGCATGCGTGAACGTATGTGTGTGCGTGAACGTGTGCGCGCATGTGTGTGAGCCTGTGCAAACCACCACACCAACTCCAGTTAGGCTCTGAGCAGCAGCCCAACTCTCACAGAGCAGAGACAGCTGTGGCAGTGACATGCAGCGCTCCCCATAGGAAGGCCCGGGATGTCCCAGTCTCCACCCCTCTCCCCAGCTCCCTGACTCCCCCGTAGCACTGGCAGTCCCGAGAATGAGCTCAAACAGCACATTAGACAGCTTGCTCCGAACCCCCCAGCATCCTGCCTCAGTCTCCCCGCCTCAACCACCACCAGCTAACAGGAAGAACAGAGGTGAGCTATTGCACAGTTAGCCAAGGAGAGAGAGGGAGAGAGAGATACACAGGATGAAGTGGAAACATCATCGCTGTCTTTACGTAATCTTCCTTCCACTGTCATCTTCTCTGCCTCATAAGCAGCGGTGGCTGAAAGGACCTGAGAGGTTTCTCACATGACCCTCTCAAATGCTTTCAGATCAGTTGTCATGAAGGAAGCTAGACAAGGAATTAGGAAGCCAGTGAAGTGTATTGGGACACAGCTATCACTGGTAACCATTTAAAATGCAGCCCGTCACTATCAACCTTGAATCACCTCTCTGGGGGTTCATACGTACAAGCAACACAGCCAGTATGCAAACGTGGACTACTTCACAGTTCACAATCACCTCACTTACTCTGCTCTTCAATAACATCAGTCATTCTAACGCTCCTCCTTCCTCCTCCTGCCCTTCAGTGAGAAGGCCCTGCTGGTGAACAAATTTGAGCTGAGCATCAAGACGGAGGCCACACAGGGCCTGGTGCTGTGGAGCGGAAAGGGCGTGGAGCGCTCTGACTATATCGCCCTGGCCATTGTGGATGGCCGCGTGCAGATGACCTATGACCTGGGCTCCAAGCCTGTGGTGCTTCGCTCGACGGTGCGCGTCAACACTAACCGTTGGATCTGCATCAAGGCCAGCAGGTAAGGAAATGGATAGCGTGACATTGAACAGGAGCAGTCCACCTAGAGTGTAGGATAGCTTGTGTTTGTGATATTTTGTTTTAGTGTAAATCCTAACTTCAACTTGACTAACTTTGACTTAGGTGGAAGTTAGGATTTACCCCCTAAGTGAATATTTATATTAGTGATCATTTTGTGGGATTGACAGCGATGCCTCCAACAAACTGTTGGGTGACTGGCTGCGTCTGTAATGGCACCCTATTCCCTATATAATGGACTACTTTTGATGATGGCTCCTACAGGCTCTGGTCAAAAGTAGTGCAAAATATAGGGAATAGGGTGCCATTTCGGACGCACTCACTCTCTCCCCCTTCGCTCAATCAACTGCTAAGCACATAGTCATCAGAGCAGTGTAGACTTAATTTCTCTCGATTTTTACTTCAAGCTAGTTGAAGTGGAATTGATAACCAGACAGGCTGTAAACAACTCCCTCTTTCTCTCCCTATCTCCCACCTCTCCCTCTACCTTCCCTCTTTCTCTTTCTCTCCCCTCCCTTTCTTCCTCTCTCCCTCCCCACCCTCTCCCCCCTCTATCAGAGCACTTAGGGACGGATCTCTCCAGGTGGGCAACGAGGCAGCGGTCACGGGATTGTCGCCCCTGGCAGCCACTCAGCTGGACACAGACGGAGCTCTCTGGTTGGGTAGGTGGACTAATGAGCCCTCAATAGGTCTTAGGGTTTACACACAGTGAAACAGATACACAGATGTACAAACATACACACACACACAGATGGAAATGCAGACACACGATAGACAGACAGACAGACAAATCAAATACATTTTTATTTGTCACATGCGCCAAATACAACAGGTTTCACCTTACAGTGAAATGCTTACTTACAAGCCCCTAACCAACAATGCAGTTTTAAGAAAACGAAGTGTTAAGTAGAAAATAGATAAATAGAAAATAAAAGTAACAAATAATTAAACAGCAGAAGTAAAATAACAATAGCGAGGCTATATACAGGGGTTACCGGTACAGAGTCAATGTGCGGGGGCACCGGTTAGTCGAGGTAATTGAGGTAATATGTACATGTAGGTAGAGTTAAAGTGACTATGCATAGATAATAAACAGAGTAGCAGCAGCATAAAAGAGGGGGCAATGTAAATAGTCTGGGAAGCCCTTTGATTAGATGTTCAGGAGTCTTATGGCTTGGGGGTAGAAGCTGTTTAGAAGCCTTTTGGACCTAGACTTGGCGCTCCGGTACTGCTTGCCGTGCGGTAGCAGAGAGAACAGTCTATGACTAGGGTGGCTGGAGTCTTTGAACATTTTTAGGGCCTTCCTCTGACACCGCCTGGTATCGAGGTCCTGGATGGAAGGAAGCTTGGCCCCAGTGATGTACTGGGCCGTACACACTAAACCTCTGTAGTACCTTGCAGTCGGAGGCCGAGCAGTTGCCATACCAGGCAGTGACGCAACCAGTCAGGATGCTCTCGATGGTGCAGCTGTAGAGTCTTTTGAGGATCTGGGGACCCATGCCAAATCTTTTCAGTCTCCTGAGGGAGAATAGGCTTTGCCGTGCCCTCTTCACGACTGTCTTGGTGTGTTTGGACCATGATAGTTTGTTGGTAATGTGGACACCAAAAAACCTGAAGCTCTCAACCTGCTCCAATACAGCCCCGTAGATAAGAACGGCCCTCCTTTTCCTGTAGTCCACAATCATCTCCTTTGTCCTGATCACATTGAGAGAGAGGTTTAAGTCCCGGCACCACGCGGCCAGGTCTCTGACTTCCTCCCTATAGGCTCTCATCGTTGTCGGTGATCAGGCCTACCACTGTTGTATCATCGGCAATGGTGTTGGAGTAGTGCCTGGCCATGCATATATCAATCCGTCAGGCACTAAAATGTTGTTTTTAGAAACAGCAAGTGAGGAAACGCTGAAAATACTAGGTCTAACATCCCTCTGATAGTGTAAAGGACATTGTTGTACTGTTGAGCAACACATAGGGTTAACCTGAAATCTGACGCACATAGTACAATTCCAGCTGTAACAATGGTAGAAGTGTGCCAGAAATGAGGAATGCGCTCACTATGCATTGCAATGGATTAGAGAGAGAACTCGCTGGCATGAAAAGAATTGGTCAGAAATGTAAGATGACTGTCTGGAAAAAGTGTCCAACTCTATTCGGGTATTGATTTGGGAAATGAAAAGCAATCTGACTAAACTCAAAAGTTTTCTTCTCTCTGGAATTTGAAACGACCAAAGTCTGCCTGTTATCTTTTTGAGTTCCATTTGACCTGAACTTCGCTGGGAGAAATGGCTTTCAAAGGATCACACGCTGATAGATAGAATATTCTGGGGAAATGGCACTGGTAGAAAAAAAAATAACCTTGAAATGCATTTGGTCGTGTAAGGTGATGGGAAGGTGTGTGTGGGTGTTTTGAGTTAGGAGAGCCAGCAGGTAGAGGGACACATGACACACACACATAATCTCTCTCTTTCTCACACACGCGCACACATACACTAATGACACACCACACACACCGCTGCGGTTCCAAACAGGTGCAGAGCACGCCCCACAGCTAGAATACATTATCCTTTCAGCAGGCCTCACATCAAGCAGCTCCTCTCTTTTAAATCCTTCTCTTTCACCGCTCATCATTAATTAATCTATTTCTCGCATAAAATTAGCCCTGTCGATCCCCGATTCAGAGGCACGCAATCCGATTAGAGGGCACAGAGAGAAGGTGCAAAGAGCTTGTCGGAAAGGCCAACTCGGCGCAGCAGATTAAACGGGGGACAAAGGCAGGAGAGGGAAGAGAGGGAATCGCTGGAAAATAGTGTCTTTGAGAGGGAAAGAGATATAGACAAAGAGGGTGTGAAAGTGTTTGATAGAGAATGAGAGACAGAAAACGAGAGCGAAAGATAAATACAGGTGAATTATCAGAAGACGGGCTCCCCTTGGAGTGAATGAGAGAGGTGATTTCTAGTGGCTGTACTGCTAGAGCAGGCTTCCAGAAAGGACCACATGTTTGATATGCAGTTTGTTCCTGTTCACCAGGGCTACATGTCTCTTTCTCATCATCTACTGCCAGTGTCAACATCACACAGTACTTTACAGCAGTTAGTTATCCTTTGTGGCAGGACACAGGCTGCTTTGTGGGAGATGCAAGGATGTGACCTCAGTCTGTGGGAGTGTCAGGGTGCATGCATTTGTTGTGTGTCTGTCCATGCACCTGAGACACTGTTCTAAATTCTAGTTCTAAATCGCCCTCTTTCCCTCCCTCTCTCTTTCCCTCCCTCTCTCTTTCCCTCCCTCTCTCTTGTTCTCTGTCTCCAGGTGGCTTGGAGGAGTTAGTGGTGGCCCGCAGGCTGCCTAAGGCCTACAGCACGGGCTTCGTTGGCTGTGTAAAGGACGTGGTGGTGGACGGCATGGAGCTCCACCTGGTGGAGGACGCCCTCAATAGCCCCAAAATATTACACTGTTCCGCCTCTGAGGCCAAAAAATAGCCTGGCTAAACCACTCCCTTCATAAACTACATGTCTAATGCTGTAATTAAGTTCTATTTTTGTATAATTGTCATCGCTTTTTATATTGGAAAAAAAATAATACATTGTTTTAATTTGTTTTATTTTGTTTTTATATACTGTATTTTTATTTTTTATTTTATCTCCGCCTCCTGTCCGTTCATTATCCCCCTCCTGAAAGGCCTGTGTAAATACCTTGCGTATATGCGTACATTTGTGTGGCGTCGCAAGACAAGCGAAAGTTGTATTAATTGTATTTGTTATTTTAAAACAAACGCAAACAAAACCTCCCTATCGCTCATTACTTGAACACTGGTGAACCACATTGGTCCTCTCTGTTATTGCCTTGTCTTGGTGTCAAATGAATCACTACCACCCAACACAGCCTATAGACATAACCCTAACTCTACATACGAACATTCCCGTGAGGCAAATGCAGTAGAGACATACTGCAGTTACCTGTGTCATGTTCATTAGAGCACACTGTTACAAAACGTTTTACAACATTTTGCAACGAAAACAAGCCTGTCTTATTGGTGCCTAATGAACACAACTCTGGTATCATAGAACCCTCTGCTTGCCTCTGATAGGACACAAGTGTATTCCATATCAGTTAATCTGTTAAGAAGGAGTTTCGGGAAACCACCTGAACAAACTCTTCAAACTCCTCATACAGCGCAAATGCTCTGTTGGTTCTGAATCAATGAATAAGTCTCATTTCTGAACAAAGACAAAGTGCCCTGCATTCCAGAACAACTTACATATCATAGTTTCAAAACATCCATCAATAAAGAAATGTAATAACAATTTACATAAATAAATGTAATAAATATAGAGTATATAAATACCTGAGACTGTGAATATGTAAGATTGGTTCTCTTCTCATGTATTGTGCTATTTTACAATCAGTAAAGCTAACAATGACCACTAGTTGCATGCAGTTTCTGCGGTGTTGATTTTGTATTGTTTTTAGTTTCGCCGGGTCCATTAATTTTCTGAGGCGAGCGTGTCAGCGGTCAAGTGGATTATTTTACTCTCACCTGATTTCACTGAGCTTGTAGAACTATTTCATTTGGCGGGGTCCTTTTTTGAAAATGGTGTAACAGAACAAGTTGTTGTTTTTACCACAACTGGCCTGACGGAGGAGCTGTAAGATAAGGCTAAATAGAGGAAGAACCTAGAGGAAGAGGAGAGATATCATACCAGGTGGGCAATGGGACCCTTCAATGCTCAGTCATGGAATGTTCTCAGTCATCAATGAAATTCTTCAATCTTTCAAACTTCAGAGTAAAAAATGTTTCTCAAATTGAAATGAAAACTGCATTAAAATAAAGTTGTCCATCTCTTGCTGTTGGAAAGGGGATAATGTGATAAGTTGGGATATTGGGCAGCAACATTTTTACATAATTGCAATTGGAAATAAACATACTAATACATGGGTTTGTATTGTTAAGATGAATTCTGTAACATCCAAAAACTGCAATGACTGACATAAACCCACTCTGTTTTGATATAGAAGATACTTGGCAAAATTTGGCAACAAAAAGAAAATATTGGTTAAGTTTGTTCACTTCGTTATTTTCCCCTCCTGAAACAAAAGCGGCCATTTTGTACGTGTAAATTTAGCATTGTATAAAACTGTGGAGGTTATGTTTTTAGTACTATACACTAGAACCAAGAAATCTGACTTGTCTGTTCACTAAACACACATTAATTATGTTCTTATGTCAATGGGGAAGGAAAGGGAAGGGGAAGAGCATTGAAGCATATGGCTTTTGAGTCAAATCAAGGACTAGTTTCCAAAGCTAAGACCAGTAACCGTGTGTGCGTATGTATGGTCTACACCACAGCATTTCCATGTTGTATTACTGTTGAATTGGACCTATTCCAGGAGTTGTGGAATAGGTCCTGTGTTGAAGACACTCAAAAGGGACACTGGTTCAAGAGTAAGACGGACACAATCTAATGTCGGGGTAGTTGAAACTGTCTATGAATTGCCTTAAAACAGGTCAATGGCTCACCGGTTGACAAAGTCGTTGTCCATACTGTTCTGTGCTCTTATTTTAGCCTCATCATCCCCATCGTGTAAATGAATATATAATTATATTCATAACAATGCTCATACAAGTCATCGAAGGGCCTCAAAAATGTCTGGCTTTAACAGAAAATATACTATTTACTGTTTGAATCTATTTTCTGTTCCTTATTTATGTCTTCATGTGGATTCCCCTATCGAGCGGCCTCTAAACTACGGTTTGATTGAGACGCTCCTGAAGGGCAGTGCACCGAGTCAGAGTGGCATGACCTGACCATTACTAACTTTGTTACCTTTGTCTTTTGTTCCTACCACCATGAAATAAAGTGTCAAACAAAAAGACCTGACTCCGTCGCCTGTCTCCGTGGAATTCATCTCCTTCCGTCGAAACAACATAAGGATCTCTTAACGCCTTCATAAGCAAAGCATAACGGCATTATAAGCACTACCTAAACACTTACTGTACACGTTATGTCAATAACAACATATATTTTACTCATGCTTATTAAAGTGTTAATGATTCCTAACAAACCTTATGTAGTTACTCTTGAATGGTTGAATTATATAAATATAAATTAGGAGTTGTCTGTTCAAAATGAACTGCGGCCTTTACAATTCAAGCCATAGCTGAACACGAACTTGTGTAGGGCACACATTCCAACATACGAGTACCTCCACAACCATGGGTTCAGGACTAATGTAAAGTTGGAATGTCAACATGTGCTTGGGGTAAGAAAATTAGATGGACAGGCAGGCAGCAGCGAGTTCAACTCAAATAGGCTTTTGGACTGCAAAGCCTCCAGCCAGCTAAGCACATTTCAAGATTTGTTATTTTTAAACAGGGAATACAGTTTTAAATTATTATTTTTACAAAGGTCAAAGGATATTTATGAATTATGCAACAATGACGGGCCTTCAGTAGATATCGTGAGCAGCAGAGCAGAGGCGGCTAGCCTGGAGATGTGTGGGGGGGAAAGCAATTTCATCCATGATCCTTTCTTATGACATAACTGCAAAAATAAAAACTCACTGTGTTTGATTTCTGCGGTCCAATGTGAAGTAATGATGAAATTATCCGAACCTGGACAAGGGGGCTCTTTTCTCTTTGGGAGGGGGATTTCTAGCTAGGCCAGGGTCAGCTGCAATAAAAGCTCTATTTTTTTAGCTGTAACAAGGACCTAGCTGTCCTGATATCAGACTCTATGTGAGTCCCTTTTGTTTATTTTCCTGGGACTTTATTTTGGACCAGAGGACTCTTGAGTCTCAGGGTGAAAAGATCAGCCTGGAACCAATCACACGGGACAGAGAGAGAGGAGAGAGGTCTCTGCCTGGGTCTATGGGACCGTTCTATGCTGCTGAACACTAAGCTTGAGTCGGCATACACAGTCACCCCATCCCATGGGCTCTTTTATCATGCCGACTGCCGACTGTTTACCCAAACCAAACAGAGCATGATTGTAATGGTTCCAGCAACTAGGGTGGATGCTTAACCAGGCCAGCTTAAAGCAGCTTGGTTTGGCTCGGCTCGATTTGGCTCAGAAGTGTGAAAAGCCTTACGTTTCCTAATTCAATTAGAGTATCCTATTACACCAACTAATGGTCTGGATCTGGATGAACCACTTGTCTGTTTTGCACCTCTCGTTCTCCGCCACCACACACCTTTCAGTCAATGGCAACCTGGATGTCCCATATCAATACGTCTGCTAATTCCATTGTAGTCCATCTATCAGTTAAACTATGAGAGAGGGAAGGACAGTGGAAATGGGTAAAGGAAACCATTACAAAGTATTTTGACCCAGCCTTGGTCTGCACGACAGTGTCCTCTCTATTTTTATTTTTTTATTTATTTTACCTTTATTTAACCAGGTAGGCAAGTTGAGAACAAGTTCTCATTTACAACTGCGACCTGGCCAAGATAAAGCAAAGCAGTTCGACACACAACAACACAGAGTTACACATGGAATAAAACAAACATACAGTCAATATACTGTACAGTCGTGGCCAAAAGTTTTGAGAATGACACAAATATTAATTTCCACAAAGTTTGCTGCTTCAGTGTCTTTAGATATTTTTGTCAGATGTTACTATGGAATACTGAAGTATAATTACAAGCATTTCATACGTCTCAAAGGCTTTTATTGACAATTACATGAAGTTGATGCAAAGAGTCAATATTTGCAGTGTTGACCCTTCTTTTTCAAGACCTCTACAATCCAACCTGGCATGCTGTCAATTAACTTCTGAGCCACATCCTGACTGATGGCAGCCCATTCTTGCATAATCAATGCTTGGAGTTTGTCAGAATTTTTGGGTTTTTGTTTGTCCACCCGCCTCTTGAGGATTGACCACAAGTTCTCAATGGGATTAAGGTCTGGGGAGTTTCCTGGCCATGGACCCAAAATATCGATGTTTTGTTCCCCGAGCCACTTAGTTATCACTTTTACCTTATGGCAAGGTGCTCCATCATGCTGGAAAAGGCATTGTTTGTCACCAAACTGTTCCTGGATGGTTGGGAGAAGTTGCTCTCGGAGGATGTGTTGGTACCATTATTTATTCATGGCTGTGTTCTTGGCAAAATTGTGAGTGAGCCCACTCCCTTGGCTGAGAAGCAACCCCACACATGAATGGTCTCAGGATGCTTTACTGTTGGCATGACACAGGACTGATGGTAGAGCTCACCTTGTCTTCTGCGGACAAGCTTTTTTCCGGATGCCCCAAAGGGAGAAAATGACTTTACCCCAGTCCTCAGCAGTCCAATCCCTGTACCTTTTGCAGAATATCAGTCTGTCCCTGATGTTTTTCCTGGAGAGGTGCCTTTTTTGCTGTCCTTCTTGACACCAGGCCATCCTCCAAAAGTCTTCACCTCACTGGGCGTGCAGATGCACTCACACCTACCTGCTGCCATTACTGAGCAAGCTCTATACTGGTGGTGCCCCGATCCGCCAGCTGAATCAACTTTAAGAGACGGTCCTGGCACTTGCTGTACTTTCTTGGGTGCCCTGAAGCCTTCTTCACAACAATTGAACCGCTCTCATTGAAGTTCTTGATGATCCGACAACTGGTTGATTTAGTTACAATCTTACTGGCAGCAATATCCTTGCCTGTGAAGCCCTTTTTGTGCAAAGCAATGATGATGGCACGTGTTTCCTTGCAGGTAAGCATCGTTGACAGAAGAAGAACAATGATTCCAAGCACCACCCTCCTTTTGAAGCTTCCAGTCTGTTATTCAAACTCAATCAGCATGACAGAGTAATCTCCAGCCTTGTCCTCGTCCACACTCACGCCTGTGTTAACAAGAGAATCACTGACATGATGTCAACTGGTCCTTTTGTGGCAGGGCTGAAATGCAGTGGAAATGCAGTGGAAATGTTTCAGTTCATTTGCATGGCAAAGAGGGACTTTGCTATTAATTGCAATTCATCTGATCACTCTTCATAACATTCTGGAGTATATGCAAATTGCCATCATACAAACTGAGGCAGCAGACTTTGTGAAAATTCTTATTTGTGTCATTCTCAAAACCTTTGGCCACAACTGTACATTTTCAACATCCTGTTAGTAAACTCAACCTCAAACATTTCCATGGCCTATTCTGTTCAGTGAAAATGCAACAAATGGTTCTCCATGACCAGTCCCTAGAATTCCCTAAAAGAGCAATGACATATCAATTACATTTGAATTCGACAGAACTCCCACTGTGTTGTGTTACTGGTGCGGTATAGAGTACCACAGTATGAGTCATAATACCCGTAAAACCTAGGGTTCAAACACAGAAATGGTTCCAATCGTTTTTCCACAAAATCTTTCCTATAGGGCATTTTAGAAACACTTTAAATAAGGGCTGTGTTTCGTGTAGACTTACCCTGGCATGACATTTTGATAACTGTGTAAATATCTCTCAGATAAGATCTTTTTTATCAATATATTCGCCCGTATTTACACCCCCAAAAATGAAATGCTAATTAGCTATTAGGGCTATCATACAGAACTTCAAATGCCTGTCTCAAGATTTATGTCACTCACCAAGCCATGATCATCTGGATGAGTCTGCCGAATCAAGGCAAAGGTAAGAATCTCTGGATTAAAGAGCTGAATTATCTTTTAGCTAAATTTAGAAATGAATAAATTGGCTACACTTATTTCAATTCACAATTCTGTGAAAGGTCTCGGGCAAGTTTTTAATTTACTGTACATAATACATGTTATTAAGCTAGCTAGCGCATGGTTAGCTAGTTAACAATATTAGTCTAGCTAGATGGCTACATTAGCTGTCTGTCTAGCCATTTAAATGCATGAAAAATACATAAAAACGAGTTTAGCTTTCTTTGGCTTTTATAAACCAACAAGGTAGCTTGCTAGTTAACTAGTTTGCTAACTTAGAACTATGCATTCTTGATAATGTTTGTATCTGTGGGTAAGGGGTGGGTAGCCTACTTCAAGTACTACTTGACTTTTACAGTAGCTACCGTAGTATCATTTTGGTTTGACTTCTTGAGAGGTTTCGGGGGGATGAACTGATTAGCATCCTCTCTTGAGTCAACAGTGTGCTTGCTTTACTTTACTGTGTTTGCTGTTACCCTCTGGACCGCATATCATTAGTATAGCTAGCAGTCAATATTGATGGGGGAAAAATACAATCAATACAATTACATCACAATATTATTTTGGATGATATTATATCGATTTGTATTTTTTTTTAATAAAACGTAAGTTAGCCAAAATAGTGAGCCATGTTTTTAGCACTTTTATTTCCATGACTAATTTTCTCAAGCTCTGTCTCTCTGCAGCAGACAAATACTGAGCAACACATTTGGAATGTCAAACCGCAATAAAATCACAGTATCGAATCGCAATACATATAGAATTGTGAGAATCAGGCCTCCCGAGTGGCGCAGCGATCTACGGCACTACATCGCAGTCCTAGCTGCGTCACTACAGATCCTGGTTCGATCCCAGGCTGTGTAGCAGCTGGTCGCGAACGGGAGACCCATGAGGTGGCGCACAATTGGCCCAGCGTCGTCCGGGTTAGGGGAGGGTTAGGCTGGCCGGGTTGTCCTTCTCCCATTGTGCTCTATTGACTCCTGTGGCGGGCGGGGAACAATGCACACTGACATGGTCGCCGGGTGTACAGTGTTTCCTCCAACACATTGGTGCGTCTGGCTTCTGGGTTAAGCAAGCTTTGTGTCAAGAAGCAGTGCGGCTTGGTGGGGTCGTGTTTCGGAGGACGCGCGCGGCTCTCGACCTTCGCCTCTCCCGAGTCCGTGTGGGAGTTGCAGCGATGGGACAAGACTGTAACTACCAATTGAACATCACGAAATTGGTGAGAAAAAGGGGTAAAACAATTACATCGAAATAATATATATAAATAGTGGCAAGAAAAAGTATGTGAACCCTTTGGTTATTATCTGAATTTCTGCATAAATTGGTCATGAAATTAGATCTGATCTTCTTCTAAGTCACAACAACAGACAAACACAGTCTGCTTAACTTCTTAGGGAGCGGTGGGGCGCTACTCCCAACACTACCCGGTGAAATGCTAGGCGCCAAATTCAAAATCCAAAAGTTGAATTATTAAACATGCATCAATATACAAGTGTTGCATAGTCATCAAAAGCTCTGCTTCTTGGCAATATCACAGCGTTGTCAGATTTCAAAAAGGCTTTACGGGCAAAAGGCAGCACATTTGATTGTTTGAGGATAGCACCCAACATATTTTTCCTATTACCATACATTCATAAGCCATCACGGTTCACACATAACACATTTCACAGCGAAAACAAATCAATTACCTTTTGAAGAACTTCTGCTGAGGGCTTCCCAAGTGTCCAACGAAGACAATCCATAGTTCTTTTGTTAGAAAAAGTAATGTATTATACCCACAAATCTCAGTTTGGTTGGCGCGTTATATTTTCTCTCCAATCGTCCATTGAAACGTGAAGAGAACTCGTTCAACTTATACCTATAAACTTGTCCAAGAACAATCAAACATAATTGTAAATGTTTCCTTAGGAACATTCTTATGTTTAAATAGCATAATATTTCAAACTTAATATAAACTGGGCGATAAGAAAGGAAAAAAACACAGAGTGTGCAAGCCGTGAACGCGCATTTACTCCTATTGACATTCTCTGTGGACACTTCTTATTCGTCTTCTTCTCTGCTCTAAAAGCATCTAAGAAGAATCAGAACACTTTCTCGAGACTGTTGACATCCAGAGGAAGCGATAGGTACTGCATTCATATGCCCTTATATGGGAGTTTCCATAAGGGAGGGGTTCCAAATGAGGCAAAACCACTTTTTCCAGGACAGAAATTCCTCGGGTTTTCGCCTGCCATATCCATTCTGTTATACTCACAGACAAAATGTTAACCCTTTTAGAAAATTCAGAGGGTTTCCTATCCAATGGTACTACATATGTGCATGTCCTATTTTCCGGGCCTGAATGGGAGGCATTTTACTTTGGGCACGCCAGGCTCTCCAAAACGGTCACCTCGTGCGCTGCTCCCTAAGAAGTTAAGAAGTTAACTTGATTGATTTCACAAAAACATATCAGAATTAGGTCAACCTCACTGACAGGGGTCTACCATACGGGTGTCATCCCAGATTAGAATTGTATGTGTGTATGTTACCAATTATGATAACCTCAACCTTCTTGCCATCCAAGTGAGAGGATAAACCCACAAGTACACTATGGAGTACATTTAATATCTGTATAAGTGCAATGTAATTACTAGGTGTGTTACACAGGATTTTGCTAGATAAAATTATGTGTATTTTGAGGGGTACTTACTTGTAAATAATGTGTACTTATATTTCCATCCTGACAACCTGGCCCTAATTTTAAAGCATCTGGAAGCACCATCCAAGTACACTATTACAGCAACCACTTTAGTTGTTAATACTCTTGTCAATGCTTAATACACTAACATGATATGTGTTGCTTTGCTTGTGGAACTGTCAAAAGCTTTTGATACTGTTGATCATGCTAGCGCCCCACTGCTCCCTAAGTAGTTTTAAACGAATAACACACAAATGATTGTATTTTTCTTGTCTATATTGAATACATCATTTCAATATTCACAGTGTAGGTTGGACGAAGTATGTGAACCCCTAGGCTAATGACTTCTCCAAAAGCTAATTGTCAGTCAGCTAACCTGGAGTACAATCATTGAGACGAGATTGGAGATGTTGGTTAGAGATGCCCTGCCCTATAAAAAACACTCACAAAATTTGAGTTTGCTATTCACAAAAAGTATTGCCTGATGTGAACCATGCCTCGAACAAAAGAGATCTCAGAAGACCCAAGATTAAGAATTGTTGACTTGCATAAAGCTGAAAAGGGTTACGAAAGTATCTCTAAAAGCCTTGATGTTCATCAGTCCACGGTAAGAAAAATTGTCTATAAATGTAGAAAGTTCAGCACTGTTGCTACTGTCCCTAGGAGTGGCTGTCCTGCAAGGATGACTGCAAGAGCACAGCGCAGAATGCTCAATGAGGTTAAGAAGAATCCTAGAGTGTCAGCTAAAGACTTAGCTTGTTAGGGAGTAGCAGCTGAGGGGTCGGTTTTGGAGAGTCTAGCATGCCTAAAGTAAAATGCTTGCCACTCAGGCTCAGAAAATAGGATATGCACATAATTAGTACTATTGGATAGGAAACACTCTGAGGTTTCCAAAAGTGTTAACATTTTGTCTGTGAGTGTAATAGAACTAATTTGACAGGCAAAAACCAGAGAAGTTTCCATCCGGAAATGTCATTCTGGTGGCTTATGGCTCACTTAGAGAGACTGCCTATTGAAAAGTATTTATACCAGGACACTGAATGTAGTACCTATAGCTTCCACTGGATGTCAGCAGTGTATAGGTAAAGTTTAATGGAAATCGGAACCATTGTGTTCAATCGGTAGAGGTTTTAGTCAGGGGAGCTATTTTTCAGTTGCACGTTTTTGGGCGCACGTTTGGCTGAGCAGTCCACTTTATTTGACTTAACGTTTAGGTGACCATCCAAGTGAAAGATTATCACTTTTATTCATAAAAGATAAGCTAAGGATGCATTTTAATTGGTTTTTGTTTTGTTGAGGGAAAGTTTATAGGTTTAAATGAACGCGTTCTCTTCACGTTGGATTTTCTGAACACAAGGTGCCAACCAAACGGAGATTTAAGGATATAATAAATTACTTTTTCTAACCAAATACCCATGTATTGTCTTCGTTGGACACTTAGGAAGCCCTCTGCAGAAGTTCTACAAAAGGTAAGGCACAGGTTTTCCCTGTGAAATGCATTTTCTATCGACCGCGCTGGCTAAAGATTTCATGTTTATGGAAAATATTGAAGGTGCTACCCTCAAACAATCAAATGTAGTGCTTTCGCCGTAAACCGTAAAGCTTTCACAGCACACCAACATCAAAACCTCATCCCAACTGTAAAGTATGGTGGAGGGATCATCATGGTTTGGAGCCGCTTTGCTGTCTCAAGGCCTGGACAGCTTGCTATCATCGACGAAAAAACGAATTCCTAAGTTTATCAAGACAATTTGCTGTAGAATGTAAGGCTGTCTGTCTGCCAATTGAAGCTCAACAGAAGTTGGCAACAGGACAAAGACCCAAAACACAGAAGTAAATCAACAACAGAATGGCTTCAACAGAAGAAAATATACCTTCTGGAGTGGCCCAGTCAGAGTCCTGACCTCAACCCGATTGAGATGCTGTGGCATGACCTCAAGAGAGCGGTTCACACCAGACATCCCAACAATATTGCTGAACTGAAACAGTTTTCTAAAGAGGATTGGTCCAAAGTTTCTCCTGACCGTGGTGCAGGTCTGATCCGCAACTACAGAAAACGTTTGGTTGAGGTTATTGCTGCCAAGTTAGGGTTAACCAGTTATTAAAACCAAGGGTTTACATACATTCTCCACCCTGCACTGTGAATGTTTACACAGTGTGTTCAATAAAGACATATAAACGTATAATTGTTTGTGTGTTATTAGTTAAAGCAGACTGTGTATTGTTGTGACTTATATGAAGATGACTTAGATGAAGATCAGATCAAATGTTATGACCAATTTATGCAGAAGTCCAGGTAATTCCAAAGGGTTCACATACTTTTTCTTGCCACTGTACATATCGTATCGGAAATTCCCAGCCCTAGTATGCAAGGTTATGAAACATTATTTAGTCTTACATGATATGGTGGGTTTTAAATTAATTGGTATTCAATTAAGTTAGAATTACTGTCATAATTGGTATTCAATTTTGAGGTAGAATTACTGTCATATTATTGATGCCAAATTGCAAACCTTATTTGCACCTTCTCTATTCCAGAACCAATGGGTGTGCCTGAGCCTCTCAACTAGGTAAACTGTTGCAACCTGGAACACTTTTCTCATGCTTTGGTCTGTTTGTCAATGCAGGATGTCCTGATGAGCAGGAGTCCGTGAAAGATTTTGTCCCAGCCCAGCTCTAACACTTGATCAACATAATCCATTGACCATAACATTGACCATAATCAACATAACAAATTACGGCGATAGGCTATGGTTTGTGATCAGGTATGAGCTGGGCTGGAACAAAAGCTTATACACACTCCTGCCATTCAGATCTGTAGCTGTCCACTCTTTCAAGTAATTCTGTACAATGGTATACATACCGCATGCTCCCACTCTCAAGTTGAAGTTGAACTTGTTGACTGATGCAAAGGCTGCTAAGAAGAACGGAGCAGCTGCGGACCAGAAGACTTCAGCCAAGACAGCACTGGTCCATACCTGCCTTGTCTGTCGGGTGTGTAGTATTGGTTGGTACTAAATGTGCCATTAGGTTCCTTTCTGTTTGTAAGCTGTTGTACTGGCCTTTGTGCTATAGTCTTCCGTATGTGTAGAACATAAAATGGGGTGCAGGAGTGTGTAGAAGATTGTATTGCTTTGTTTATAATTTGTGTAATTTTCTTTATTCAAACTAAGCCACAGATGAACCTCCTCCATTTTGTACTTGACCTTTATAGACGCAGACCCAAAGACATTCAAACAACACTTTGAGAGCGAGCATCCCATGTCTCCAATGGTCCCAGTACTGATTGATGTGCAGTGACCACACACACTCAAATGGATCTACAGCTGGGGTAAGATTCTTCCATCATTCACACACAGTAGACATAATGTAAACCATCATGTTGTCAACAAAATGCTGACCTCAATGATTAAGTTGTATTGTATATGGTTCAATCTGTGGAAATGCTGCGATCACTCATCGTCTTTCATGTTGTGATTCACAGACACTCGATGACCACGATTTGAATGACGTCGAGGGACACACACCCCGAGTATGACTCGACATGGGCCGGGTATATGTGTCAACGACCTAAAAGGGGAGCAGAAGCACACCAGCACTCAATTTTCTGTTTATTCCATGGCCAACCATCCCTCCAGCTACCCCTTATTCCACACTGTGCCTTTTATGCCTCATGTTCCTCAACTTCGGACACTTTGGAACTCTCCATCTTATCTCTATAAACCCACCCTACCTTCACTTATTTTCCCTGTGCTGCTTCCTTCTTCTCCTGATTTGATAACATCTAGACTCTGTATCACGTTTAAAGGAGCTTACACACTGCGAGGAAATCAATGTACCATGTGTAGTGACCAGTGGTCCCGGTTGTTGTCAGCTCGAATGTTGTCAGTAAAACATTGTTTGATTGGTTGACAAGATTAACTCTTCTCATTAGTCAACCATTTGCGGTGGGCGCGCTAGACTCCAGCTAATCCCATCTTCAGCGGCGCCGCTCACGGGAGCAGGCACCACAAACCAGCGTAATGCTGTCCTCCTGCTTATTTTGGGGTTCACACTGAATGCAGGGGTAAATGTGCTGCTCACAATTGACAGCAGCAACATGGACCTGTTGTCTCGAGATATTGCTTGCCTGCCTGAGGTAGAATACCTCATGATAAGCTGTAGACCACACTATCTACCAAGAGAGTTCTCATCTATATTATTTGTAGCCGTCTATTTACCACCACAAACCAATGCTGGCACTAAGACCGCACTCAACCAACTCTAGAAGGCCATAAGCAAACAAGAAAATGCTCATCCAGAAGCGGTGCTCATAGTGGCCGGGGACTTTATTGCAGGCAAACTTAAATCCGTTTTACCTCATTTCTACCAGCATGTCACATGTGCAACCAGAGGGAAAAAAACTCTAGACAAACTTTACTCAAGACAGAGATGCATAAAAAGCTCTCCTTCGCCCTCCATTTGGCAAATCTGACCATAATTCTATCCTCCTGATTCCTGCTTACAAGCAAAAACTAAAGCAGGACGTACCATTCACTCGCTCAATACAGAAGTGGTCAGATGACGCAGATGCTACGCTACAGGACTGTTTAGCTAGCACAGACTGGAATATGTTCCGAGATTCGTAGAAAATGTTGCATGTTGCGTTTATATTTTTGTTCAGCATATAGCAGTGCAAAGCAAATCCATAGATGAGAGAAAGCCCTGTGGCTTCAAAGAATTGCATAACCCCATTCCCCGGCAGATTAACCTCTGTTGATAACCACACAGGCTGGTGATGTCAATGCTGCTGCAGCCATGGAAGCACTGACTGAGATGCCTTTCGCTCTGACTGAGGAGCACTCTCTCTCAATTCAATTCAATTCAAGGGGCTTTATTGGCATGGCATATGTTAACATTGCCAAAGCAAGTGAAGTAGATAATATACAAAAGTGAAATAAACAATAAGAATGAACAGTAAACATTACACTCATAGAAGTTCCAATAGAATAAAGACATTACAAATGTCATATTATGTATATATACAGTGTTGTAACGATGTGCAAATGGTTAAATTACACAAGAGAAAATAAATAAACATAAATATGCGTTGTATTTACAGTGGTGTTTGTTCTTCACTGCTTGCCATTTTCTTGTGGCAACAGGTCACACATCTTGCTGCTGTGATGTCACACTGTGGTATTTCACCCAGTAGATATGGGAGTTTATCAAAATCAGGTTTGTTTTCGAATTCTTTGTGGATCTGTGTAATCAGAGGGAAATATGTGTCTCTAATATGGTCATACATTTGGCAGGAGGTTAGGAAGTGCAGCTCAGTTTCCACCTCATTTTGTGGGCAGTGTGCACATAGCCTGTCTTCTCTTGAGAGCCAGGTCTGCCTACGGCGGCCTTTCTCAATAGCAAGGCTATGCTCACTGAGTCTGTACATATTCAAAGCTTTCCTTAAGTTTGGGTCAGTCACAGTGGTCAGGTATTCTGCCACTGTGTACTCTCTGTTCAGGGCCAAATAGCATTCTAGTTTGCTCTGTTATTTTTGTTAATTCTTTCCAACGTGTCAAGTAATTATCTTTTTGTTTTCTCATGATTTGGTTGGGTCTAATTGTGTTGCTGCATCCTGACCGGTTGCATCACTGCTCGGCATCTGACCGTACGGCGCTACAGAGCGTACGGCCCAGTACATCACTGGGGCCAAGCTTCCTGACATCCAGGACCTATATACTAGGCGGTGTCAGAGGAAGGCCCAAAAAAAAATGTCAAAGACTCCAGTCATGCAAGTCATAGACTGTTCTCTCTTAGGCATGTCTTCCTTGTTTTGAGTCTGTTAAATGTGTTTCTCATTCTGCTGGAGTTAACCTACAATGCCTTGCAAAGGTATTCATCCCCCTTGGCGTTTTTCCTATTTTGTTGCATTACAACCTGTAAATTGAATGGATTTTTATTTGGATTTCATGTAACGGACATACACAAAATAGTCCAAATTGGTGAAGTGAAATGAAAAAAGTTACTTGTTTCAATAAATTCTAAAAAATATTAAACGGAAAAGTGGTGCGTGCATATGTATTCACCCCGTTTGTTATGAAGACCCTAAATAATGATCTGGTGCCTACAATTACCTTCCGAAGTCACATAATTAGTTAAAATAAAGTCCACCTGTGTGCAATATAAGTGTCACATGATCTGTCACATGATCTCAGTATATATACACCTGTTCTGAAACGCCCCAGAGTCTGCAACACCACTAAGCAAGGGGCACCACCAAGCAAGCGACAACATGAAGACCAAGGAGCTCTCCAAACAGGTCAGGGACAAAGTTGTGGAGAAGTACAGATCAGGGTTGGGTTATAAAAAAAACATCCAAAACTTTGAACATCCCACGGAGCACCATTAAATCCATTCTAAAAAAAATTGAAAGAATATGGCACCACAACAAACCTGCCAAGAGAGAGCCACCCACCAAAACTCACAGACCAGGCAAGGAGGGCATTAATCAGAAAGGCAACAAAGAGACCAAAGATAACCCTGAAGGAGCTGCAAAGCTCCACAGTGGAGATTGGAGTATCTGTTCATAGGACCACTTTAAGCCGTACACTCCACAGAGATGGGCCTTACGGAAGAGTGGCCAGAAAAAAGCCATTGCTTAAAGAAAAAAATAAGCAAAAGGCATGTGGGAGACTCCCCAAACATATGGAAGAAGGTACTCAGATGAAAATAAAATGTTGATTTTTGGCCATCAAGGAAAACGTCTGGCACAAACCCAACACCTCTCATCACCCTGAGAACACCATCCCCACAGTGAAGCATGGTGGTGGCAGCATCATGCTGTGGGGATGTTTTTCATCGGCAGGGACTGGGAAACTGGTCAGAATTGAAGGAATGATGGATGGCGCTAAATACAGGGAAATTCTTGAAGGAAACCTGTTTCAGTCTTCCGGAGATTTGAGACTGGGACGGAGGTTCACCTTCCAGCAGGACAATACCCTAAGCATACTGCTAAAGCAACACTCGAGTGGTTTAAGGAGAAACATTTAAATGTCTTGGAATGGCCTAGTCAAAGCCCAGACCCCAATCCAATTGAGAATCTGTGGTATGACTTAAAGATTGCTGTACACCAGCGGAACCCATCCAACTTGAAGGAGCTGGAGCAGTTTTGCCTTGAAGATTGGGCAAAAATCCCAGTGGCTAGATGTGCCAAGCTTATAGAGACATACCCCAAGAGACTTGGTTGCTCTACAAAGTATTGACTTTACGGGGGTGAATACTTATGCATGTGCAAGTTTTCTGTTTTTTGTCTTATTTCTTACTTGTTTCACAATAAAAAATATTTTGCATCTTCAAAGTGGTAGGCATGTTGTGTAAATCAAATGATACAACCCCCCCCAAAAAATCTATTTTAATTCCAGTTTGTAAGGCAACAAAATAGGAAAAACGCAAAGGGGTGAATACTTTCGCAAGCTACTGTAGTATTTTATATTAAACTTATTTTACGCATCCAGTTGTTTTTCAATTTGTAACTCACCCACCCAAAATCACAATATGACGTTTTACATTTTGTGTTATTTGTGTTGGTCTAATTCCTAAAATGGAAAAACAGAAGAATCTGTTAGTTCTCAGATAGTGATAATAATTCATATGGTGCTCTTCGATGTCTGAGGTTTGTGGCATTGATTAATACTTCATGTCAGATGTCTTTATGTTATGTACTGTAACGCCCAGGCCTGAGATGACAGGCTGGAGCGTGTTGGTTTCGTTTTGGTGTAGGGTTTGTATGTTCTAGGGTGTCTATTTCTATGTTGGGATTATGGTTCCCAATTAGAGGCAGCTGAGTCTCGTTGTCTCTAATTGGGAACCATATATATATTTGGGAGTTGCACTTTAGTTTCGTGGGTTATTGTTTATGTTATGATTATCATGTTCAGTCGGGTTCTTGTCTTTCGTGTCTAGTTAGGTTTCTCCAGTCATGTCCAGTTAGGTTTTTCCAGTCACGTATAGTTAGGTTTCTCCGTTCGTGTTTAATTAGGTTTCGCCATTCGTGTTTAGGTTTAGAGTTCTGTGTTCTGTTTAGGATTTAGTGTTAGGGTTCACGTCTCGTTCTTCGTTTATTGTTTTGTTCCGTCTCGTCCCGTTTTTGTCAATAAATCATGTATTCTGGCTACATCGCTGCGTCTTGGTCTGTCCCGAAGGAAGAGAATCGTGACAGAATAACCCACCAAAAGAAGACCAAGCAGCGAGAGACCCGGGAGTACTGGACCAGGGAACAGCTCATTGGGACTCGCCTGGCACGGAGGTCCGGAGGACAGCCCCCAAAAACTTTTTGGGGGGGCACACGAGGAGATTGGCCGGTTCAGGAGGGACTCCTGAGCCAACTCCTCGTGCTTTGTGGAGAGAGCGTTGGGGAGAGCGTCACACCGAAGGGACACCGTGCTATGCAGTGTTGCGCACGGTTTCCCCTATAGGGATTCAGAGGCCGGTGCGAGAGATTCCCGCTCCACTCATCAGTCGGGCGAAACTGAGGGTTCAGCCAGGAAGAGTGGTGCCATCTCTGCGCGCTAAGTCTCCAGTGCGCCTCCTGGGACCCGGGTATCCTGCCCCGGTTCTGCGTGCGGTGTCTCCGGTACGTGTCCACAGCCCAGTGCGAGAGATCCCAGCACCACTCATTGGTCGGGCCGAAGTCTGTGTGCTACCGGGTAGAGTGGTGCCAGCTCTGCGCGCCAGGTCTCCAGTGCGCCTTTTGGGACCTAAATATCCTGTGGACCTACGGGCAGAATCTCCGGTGCGAATCCACAGCCCAGTCCGAGAGATTCCAACTCCACTCACCCGTGAGGCCAGGGTTAGTGAGCTAGCTGGAGGTATGGTGTCGGCCCTCCGTACCAGGTCCCCGGTCCGGGTGGAGGTTTCAACACGTCCAGTCCCTGTTCCACGCTCCCAGACTCCTGTTCCATGCTCCCAGATTCCTGTTCCACGCTCCGAGATCCCTGTTCCACGCTCCAAGATCCCTGTTCCACGCTCCAAGATCCCTGTTCCACGCTCCAAGATCCCTGTTCCACGCTCCAAGATCCCTGTTCCATGTTCCGAGATCGCAGTCCGTGTTGAGGTTCCAACATGTCCTGTTCCTGTTCCGCGTTCCAAGACCCCAGTCCGTGTGGTGGTTTCTACACGTCCAGTCCCTGTTCCACGTGCCAGGTCCCCAGTGCGTCTTCAGAGTCCAGTACGTCCTGTTCCGGCTCCGCGCACCCAGCTCCCCGTGCGCTCAGAGAGTCCAGCACGTCCTGTTCCGGCTCCACGCACCAAGCTCCCCGTGCGCTCAGAGAGTCCAGCACGTCCTGTTCCGGCTCCGCGCACCAAGCTCCCCGGCGCTCAGAGAGTCCAGCACGTCCTGTTCCGGCTCCGCGCACCAAGCTCCCCGTGCGCTCAGAGAGTCCAGCACGTCCTGTTCGACTCCGGCGCGCCAAGCTCCCGTGCGCTTAGAGAGTCCAGCACGTCCTGTTCGGCTCCGGCGCACCAAGCTCCCGTGCGCTTAGAGAGTCCAGCACGTCCTGTTCGGCTCCGCGCACCAAGCTCCCGTGCGCTCAGAGAGTCCAGCACGTCCTGTTCCGGGCTCCGCGCACCAAGCTCCCCGTGCGCTTAGAGAGTCCAGCACGGCCTGTTCGCGCTCCCCGCACCAGAGTGCGCGTCACGAGCCCAGTTCGGCCTGTTCCCGCTCCCCGCACCAGAGTGCGTGTCCCGAGCCCAGTTCGGCCTGTTCCCGCTCCCTGCACCAGAGTGCGCGTCCGAGCCCAGTTCGGCCTGTTCCCGCTCCCGCACCAGAGTGCGCGTCCCGAGCCCAGTTCGGCCTGTTCCCGCTCCCGCACCAGAGTGCGGCGTCCCGAGCCCAGTTCGGCCTGTTCCCGCTCCCGCACCAGAGTGCGGCGTCACGAGCCCAGTTCGGCCTGTTCCCGCTCCCCGCACCAGAGTGCGCGTCCCGAGTCCAGTACGACCAGGTCCTGCTCCACGCACCAGAGTTCCAGTGAGCATCACGAGTCCAGTACGACCAGTTCCTGCTCCACGCACCAGAGTTCCAGTGAGCATCACGAGTCCAGTACGACCAGTTCCTGCTCCACGCACCAGAGTTCCAGTGAGCATCACGAGTCCAGTACGACCAGTTCCTGCTCCACGCACCAGAGTTCCAGTGAGCATCACGAGTCCAGTACTGCCAGTTCCTGCTCCACGCACCAGAGTTCCAGTGAGCATCACGAGTCCGCACGGCCAGTTCCTGCTCCCGCACCAGAGTTCCAGTGAGCATCACGAGTCCGCACGACCAGTTCCTGCTCCACGCACCAGAGTTCCAGTGAGCATCACGAGTCCGCACGGCCAGCTCCAGCCCCACGCACCAGAGTTACCGTGGTGCATCATGAGTCCAGTACGCCCAGCTTCTGCTCCACGCACCAGAGTTTCAAGAAAGGGTCCAGGGCCTCCGGTGCGTGACATCAGACCAGCACGGCCAGCACCGGAGCCCCCACCTGGGACAAGGGGACCCACCGAAGACCCCCACGGACTTTGGCGCGTCCGAGTCCGCGCCTTTGGGAGTACTGTAACGCCCAGGCCTGAGATGACAGGCTGGAGCGTGTTGGTTTCGTTTTGGTGTAGGGTTTGTATGTTCTAGGGTGTCTATGTTGGGATTATGGTTCCCAATTAGAGGCAGCTGAGTCTCGTTGTCTCTAATTGGGAACCATATATATATTTGGGAGTTGCACTTTAGTTTCGTGGGTTATTGTTTATGTTATGATTATCATGTTCAGTCGGGTTCTTGTCTTTCGTGTCTAGTTAGGTTTCTCCAGTCATGTCCAGTTAGGTTTTTCCAGTCACGTATAGTTAGGTTTCTCCGTTCGTGTTTAATTAGGTTTCGCCATTCGTGTTTAGGTTTAGAGTTCTGTGTTCTGTTTAGGATTTAGTGTTAGGGTTCACGTCTCGTTCTTCGTTTATTGTTTTGTTCCGTCTCGTCACGTTTTTGTCAATAAATCATGTATTCTGGCTACATTGCTGCGTCTTGGTCTGTCCCGAAGGAAGAGAATCGTGACATGTACAGTATAAAAGGCATATGTATGGGTTGTTTATTATTTTTATTTCTTTAAAACAATGTCATTTATTGGAGTTCAGATTTTTGATGTGATTGACTAGGTGCATTCTTGTCAAATAAATATATAAATATGCTTATTCATTCATGATTATGGATACTACAATTAGCTAATTTGGCTTTGAATCTGCAACAGAAAGTCAAAAGTTAGTGCACTATGACACTATGAATTGAAATACATTTCACCTCATTCATATAGTTGGCAGACATTATAAGGGATTAAATATAGACCTCCACCGGCTGAAGGAGAAGAGGATCTGGTAAAATAAGGGTATGTTGCTAATATCGTCTAGGTAGGTAGGTAGCTAGCTAGCTTCTTTGCAAAAAACTAGCCTAGTATTCATGGACCATTGTAACTATCTGACTGCTGCTACGATAGTATTCTGTACAAGACACAAGACCAAATGCATAAATTAGACAACAAATATTAGTTAAATAAAATATAGAACAGTAAATGAAAATAGGAGCGTGCAATTGGCATGCTGACTGCAGGAATGTCCACCAGAGCTGTTGCCAGAAAATGTAATGTTAATTTCTCTACCATAAGCCACCTCCAACGTCATTTTAGAGAATTTGTCAGTATGTCCAACTGGCCTCACAACCGCAGACCACGTGTAACCACGCCAGCCCAGGACCTCCACACCTGCTTCATCATCTGTGGGATCATCTGAGGGGGTGCTGAGGAGTATTTCTGTCAGTAATGAAAAACTCATTCTGATTTGCTAGGCCTAGCTCCCCAGTGGGTGAGTGTATGCCATCCCAGACCCACCCATGGCTGTGCCCCTGCCCAGTCATGTGAATTCCATAGATTATGGCCTAATTAATGTATTTAAATTGACTGATTTCCTTATATGATCTGTAACTCATAGAAAATGTTCCTTGTTGCGTTTATATTTTTGTTCAGCATATATCAGTGCAAAGCAAATCCATAGATGAGAGAAAGCCCTGTGGCTTCAAAGAATTGCATAACCCCATTCCCCGGCAGATTAACCTCTGTTGATAACCACACAGGCTGGTGACGTCAATGCTGCTGCAGCCATGGAAGCACTGACTGAGATGCCTTTCGCTCTGACTGAGGAGCACTCTCTCTCAATTCAATTCAATTCAATTCAAGGGGCTTTATTGGCATGGCATATGTTAACATTGCCAAAGCAAGTGAAGTAGATAATATACAAAAGTGAAATAAACAATAAGAATGAACAGTAAACATTACACTCATAGAAGTTCCAATAGAATAAAGACATTACAAATGTCATATTATGTATATATACAGTGTTGTAACGATGTGCAAATGGTTAAATTACACAAGAGAAAATAAATAAATATGCGTTGTATTTACAGTGGTGTTTGTTCTTCACTGCTTGCCATTTTCTTGTGGCAACAGGTCACACATCTTGCTGCTGTGATGTCACACTGTGGTATTTCACCCAGTAGATATGGGAGTTTATCAAAATCAGGTTTGTTTTCGAATTCTTTGTGGATCTGTGTAATCAGAGGGAAATATGTGTCTCTAATATGGTCATACATTTGGCAGGAGGTTAGGAAGTGCAGCTCAGTTTCCACCTCATTTTGTGGGCAGTGTGCAACATAGCCTGTCTTCTCTTGAGAGCCAGGTCTGCCTACGGCGGCCTTTCTCAATAGCAAGGCTATGCTCACTGAGTCTGTACATATTCAAAGCTTTCCTTAAGTTTGGGTCAGTCACAGTGGTCAGGTATTCTGCCATTGTGTACTCTCTGTTCAGGGCCAAATAGCATTCTAGTTTGCTCTGTATTTTTGTTAATTCTTTCCAATGTGTCAAGTAATTATCTTTTTGTTTTCTCATGATTTGGTTGGGTCTAATTGTGTTGCTGACCTGAGGCTCTGTGGGGTCTGTTTGTGTTTGTGAACTCTCTCTCTTTCTCCTATTCTACAGTATCTCTCTCTCCCTGCCTCTCAATTCAATTCAATTCAATTCAAGGGGCTTTATTGGCATGGGAAACATATGTTAACATTGCCAAAGCAAGTGAAGTAGATAATATACAAAAGCGAAATAAACAATAAAAATGAACAGTAAACATTAAACTCTCTCACCCCTTAGTTTTTTTCTTCGTCTCTTTCTTGGTCTCTTCTCCCTGTTTCTGTGCTTCTCTTTTGCTTCTCTTTAGGCTGGGTTTCTGTACAGCACTCTGTGACATCAGCTGATGTAAGGGGGGCTTAATAAATAAATTTGATTTGATTTGATCTCTCTGCAACCTACAATTTGCGTTCATGCCATTGTAAGATGAAGTGGACAGAGGTAGGCAGAAGATTTAAATAGATTTGCCATTATCCTTGCATTGTTGCTATTAATAACTCGAAAGGGAGTTCGTGGAGGGATATTTTCTAATCAAGACTTGTGTAATCATGCATTTCAATGCGAAAATTGGCAGCACTTAGGATACAGAATGTTATTTCAACTGCACTAATATGATGTGAGGTCCCATGTAGTGATAAGTAGGTCATGATTGAGATGATATAGAAGTGTCTTCAATTTGCTTGCCCTCCCCTTTTGGTTTTAGAGGCTATATAGTATTGAATTAGATTATATAATACAGACAAATGTTTGATAGGCAATAGGCTAGGCCTCTACACGCATGCACCAGACACAAGCGCACGCTCCTCCAGTCTGTTCTTCTTTGTTCTGCTATTCCACCTGTAAGCGATCTGACATGAACCAAGTGGATATTATGGACACGGTATAATAATAAAAAACGACACACTTCAGTCTTTGTGTTAGCCACACGGACCCGTAGTAGACTGAGTATCCCTGACTGCGGGCTTTGGAGGCGGGGTATCCGGCGATATTGTCTTTGGAGTTGAACCTTGTTCAACAAGCGCTCTCCCCAGTGCATGCCCTCCAACAGCGACACGGCGAAGCCGTAAAGAGAAGGCTTGCTTTATTTGACTTTCCCCTCTCATTCGAGGACAGCTTTCTAAGACTGCTATGACGTCTCGCAGGTAAGACCGGCTTTATCGAAACCAATGGAACGAACCGGGAATAGTCATTTCACCCATTATAACAGCGTATCACGACTTATTCCAGGACATGCCGTGTTGGACTTGCAGGTTGACGTTTTGACCCATTAAAACCCACAATGGTTGCTTCAATTAGTGGTATTGTTTTTGCTTTGTCGGCATCTTGTATTTGGTATGACACAAGTTATTGACTGTAAGTTCAGAGTTACAATAACATTGTCATAGACCGTTAGGTTATAGGCTAGTTTACGCTTGTAAGGCTATGGGACATGGCAAAACTCCTGTGGCGTTGAATATAGATTGATATAAAGCGACAATTTGTAGTTGGAAAACTTATTCAATATTCAGATATTTGTAGTTGGAATACTTATTCAAATCTAGGTTGAAATGAGCTGGCTATTTGTTAGAATAGGCCACAAATGAATTACACTTTGGTTTGGTTACATCAGAAATACGTGTTGTATTTTTACCTCAATGTGGTTAAAACCTGTTAGAACAAATATTTTAATGATTTGTAAACCTAAAACAAGTAACCGCTATTAACTCTTTGGGAGGCTACTGTAGACTATCTTACATTACTGTCTTAGTTGACACGTGGTTGTTTTACACAGTATTTCTCTATGATGTTAATTAATTAATTAGTCTTCACATTGAGATTTGATATTATTGTTGAACCATTAGAGCACAGCATACTGTTTGGAATTTACAGATAGGCCTACATTTAAATTATGATGTTTGGTATGTTTGTTCAGTGTGGTATTTCATTCACTGACTTTTTGTAATCTGAACAGGACTTTGGTCAATATTACACATTTACAATTAAGTTATCAACTGAAGTGTGTCCCCTCATATCAGTAAGAGATAAGATAGTTTTCACCCAGTAAATTAGTATTTTTTTTGTCAGTCACATAAGACAATACTATAATATTGGGTAGGCCTATGCTATCCATTACTTGTTCTAGGCAGGCATAACTGGCACAAAAAATTGTAGCTCAACCGTAAATTGTCACAACTGCAGTTTGTAATTGAGTTCAGCAAAAGCTATTGATTGCCATTTCAATCAATACATTTATCTTTATGTACTAGTTCAAACCACTATACATATTATGCTTTTCTGGTAAGAGTAAAAAGTGTAATCCCACCTGTCCAGCTGTATACTGTAGTTGTGTGAACACGTTTTTGACATTTAGTCTAAAGGTGGGCAGCTGCAAGTACCTGCAAGTGGAGATAAGCCTACAGTACACAAAATAACATCAAAATTGACCATGTCAGCAATCTAAGAGTAGACACCCCTATATGAGTACGCTCTAAATGAGAGAGATGCATCACATCAACGTTTCCAAACGGGATTGCCACTGTAGAAGTAAAGCTTTGCGAACAAATGAATGGATGTTAGATAACAACAATGTCGTTTAGCAATGCAGTCCAAAGGCATTTATTTCTGTTTCTTGAGAACTAAGTGGTGTAATTCATCCATGTCGCAGTTTGGCAAAAATAACAGCTTTGCATCAATAATACTGCCTGGATGTGGCGTTAGTCTCTGTGCATCACAAAGGACTTGTTGTGAAATAAGCTCAACATCTTGGCTCGTTCCCCGAGAACTTTCTAACGTGTCTTTTTAGGTTCTCAGCGAGTTTGTGTCAAGCCTTTACTATGGACAAATGATAGCCTACATGTAGTTTCATGGCTGGGAGACATTATGATAATATGACGTTGGTAGGCGAAACAGTAGTAGTATTGAATTGGAGTTTGTTGATTATAGGGTTGTCACGATACCAGTATCACAATACTATGAAACTTTTATTTTCCATGGCAAAGAAAGGAAAACATAAAGCAGACCAATCGCTTTAGTCCTTAATAGCTTGGAAAATGAGAAAATGTGACATTCAATAAATTAAGTGTGCTTCATGTTTTGTTTTAATGCCATGATATTTCTGAGTATCACAATGCTGGTATCTTGACAACCTAGTTGGTTAGTGGGTGTTTGTTTCCATCGTTTGTCATCTGTTCTGTTTAGTCTGTGGTTCAGTACTTCCTGCTCCTGTGAGCCACAGGGGAACAGTTTCTCACACATTCATCTGAACAGTAGTCTTGGTGCCATCTTGGAAAGACCGTCTGCTTCTGAACTTACCATTTAGCAGTCAAACATTTGAGTCCGTCAATTTTTACTTCAGATCAACCAATAATTCATAGTTAGTGTGTTTTGCCTTTTATCATCAAATGATTTGAGTAAGGCGCATGCAAACGTTCTAAAATCAGTGCTGTATATAATGCTGCTCCTGAGTGCTTTGTTACCTGCACCAAAATCCACAACATTTCGACAACCGTGTGTGTCCCTCTAATTTCATCATTCAGTAACACATTACTGGAGGTTGGCTTGCACATTGCTACAATAACACTGTAATAAGGTTGACATGATGCCTATCACAATGGAGTTGCATGTGTCATACCAATTTTACATTGTTAGTTTAAAGCAGGAGTTCTCATACCTATAAACGTTTTGCCGGTCCATCCTGGTGCTCTTCAAATAAAACGGTTCCAAGTTTTCCAGTATTGGAAATCTCTTTTGGCTCTTTTGTTTGTGGAATGAGCCTTGTCTTTCACTGAAACTGATTGAAACTGTGGAAAACAGTGAGTCATTCGGGGTCGATAAGCACTCAGGAAAACAACAGGCCAATGTGGAGATGTAAGATAGCCCTTCCAAAATTTCCAGGAATTCACAATAAGAGCTGTTATAGCCATACTGTAATTACCAATGCAATCAAATTCTTTCATCTTCCCTCCAGCTGTGTTTGATTTCGGTTTTCACGTTTTGATATAATTTCCAGCACCTGTTTGATGCATAACCACAACACTCTCAAATGTATCCTCCAGTTTGTCATTTTGTTGGTTGGTTTGTTCTAGGATATTTTGGGATTTATGAAATATGTTTCTTCTGTTATTTGTAGCTGTATGATTCATAGACTAATGCTATTTTTTTAAGTCTTGGACTTTCCACATGGGTGTGTGTGTGGAGAAAAAGGCAACATGTTTAGATCAAAGTTACTGCTACTGACTAATGACTAACTAATGCCATTTAAAGGGGTAGCTCACAAGCTTGAATTATGAACATGTCTGATAAACTTTGATTTGGGGTGAACTATCCCTTTAAATGTGCACATTTCTGGCTTCATAATATTGTACCAATTTAAACTGCAATAACATGCATTTTAGCTACCAGTTGCTAAAGTCACATTTTGAAGAGGATATAGCTGTCCGAGCTTTATCAGTTTTTCATACCTGCTTTCTTCTAAATTATGATTGATCAACATCATACTTCAAAAAAATGTAATTGATATTGCTAATTGTTCTTATGTTATCCAAGGCTTTGGAAGTTAGGTTTTTCCATCATCAAATGAATCAAGATAGCGCAACACTCTCAAAATCGGTTAAATATCTCAGACAATGTGTAATGGTCAGGTTAAATTAAACCGCCAATGCTACACTCCTTGTCTGGCCACAGTTGATTCTGTGTGCATAGCCTGTGCTCATGCAAGTTAAATGGATTGATTGCCCATTAAGTCTAAAAGCCCTCTTACCCAGATGTTCAATATCATTGCACACAAAAAGGCAGAATAGTTAGCCATCCCCTCAAAACAGAGGGGGCTAGTCCATATGCATACCTTCATATACGCATTTCATGTGCAACTTGAAAGCGCTAAGTTAGCTGCTAACCGCTAGCTGACTACATAGTGATGTGGGGCATCTAGCCGCTGAGGGTGGGTTTGCACTGCAGGTAAATACCCAAATACCGCATGATCATCAGCTGTTCTAAAAATACCAGTAACATGACCAAAATCCAGACCCCGGGGCTAGTCTGTGACCGATATAGCCCTAACGGGGCTTTCATGCAGCGTTGAGGGCACTAAATATATCACCTTTTTGTCACCAGGCCTAGCCAGTGCTTTAAATAGCCCAGGCTGTACTGATCTTGAGACATTATGTAAGAGGATAGAGAGCCGGCGTGTATGCACATGGGGCCTCTGTTTCTCCTGTCTGTCTGAGCAAGCTAGCGCTGTGCTCTGTGCTCTGTGCTGTGTTCGCTCGCTGAGCCATGGCTTTTTGACTGTGTTGCTCTCCCTTCCATCTGTCACTCTACCGTTTGCTCTCTCCCTCTCTGTATGTCTTTATGTCTTATACCAGTCTCTCATTGACAGTTTGGCATCAGGTTAATTGAGAAACACAGGTTCTGGTGCAGTGACTCTGGATTTCGGCCAGTGCTCCATGCCTGATACGGGGAATTGAAGGGCCTTGTAGTTGTCAAACTAAATTCTTGGAAAGTCCTGCGTCACTCTTGCAGTCGTGTTCTGTGAGGATATAAAGAGAGATGAGGACGATATTTGTAGCACGAGGACACCACAGAAAGGGCCTACTTCAGGTATTTTATACTGCAAATGTTTTTTTTTTACTTGTTGAATTCATCGTACAGTAAGTCAAGTGGTCTTAATATGTTAAATATATTCATAAACAAAATGAGAAACAAGGGTCTCCATTTTGGTGGCGCACATCTGTTCAAGCTGATCTATTTGAAAAAGGTATTTCTCAGTGAGAGATGAGGCTAGCATGGACACTACCAGTTAATCATTAAACTCTGCACAAAGAAAAAGAGAAAGGGCAAACAGATTGGCCCCAGACTTACACAATAACCAGCCAATTCTTACCACATCACATTGGTGTATTGTTTTTTAATTGAATGCCATAGTAACACTTTACCTAAAATATCCAGGTATAATTCTTTGTAACTTATTATAAGCGTGTATGAGCCTTTGTAATGTCTTAGAACGATGCGTATAATATGTTATGTCTCTCCATGCGCCAATGAAAGGCCATAGAGGAGCCTGCATGCTTCATGTCTTGAGGGTGTACTTGTTAACCATTAGCGTCTTCATGGCAGATTTAATAGGATCCCTGGGACTGGATCAGGCGTAAGCAGGAAGCTTACGAGGGGAAACTCTTAATAAGCTGGCCTGGCCTTGTGGTTTCATATCTGGGCACATGCTGCTAGTGACATGAGCTTTCTGGGGAAAGTCTGCTAGTTTCTTGACAGTGTGGCTTATATACTTACTGTACAATATCTTATTTATTATTGGACAAGTAAATGGCATAGCTGAGCATTGAAAGCTGAGGGTATCTTTATGTTAGAATTTAAAACGTTTGGTTTTGTCCTTGTCCTGGTCATGTTTATCTTTGTTCATCCACCATGTCTTGGTTGACATGCAGTAGCAATTGCTTCTTCCTCTCAAACTTAAATAGTCATGTATCTTGTAATGCTCAAAGAGAATGCAAAAGAGAGTACAATCATTGGCATGTCTAATTTCAGGCATTAATCATGTACCTGATCTGATTCATTTCTAGATCATTTTGAAATAGTTTCCATTTGTTTCACTGTTCCCTATTTCAGATATCATTTTTGTGATTAAACTTTTCCATCAGCATCATTCGGAAATGCCGGAACTAAGGTGTTGGACCTAACTCATGTAGGCCAGCTATCGGCTACTGTATCCGATAGTACTGTATGTTCAACATTATCTCCCACATAACAGCAACATAAACTCCAATATGCTACTAGAGAACATACAGAGAGACCTAGCATAGTTTTCTATGTTGTACATCCTTACTAGGCTCAGTGGTCAGTAATGTCCTACTGCGCATGTAGACTGGGCCTTTCAATCGGCCTTGCTTTGGGAACTGGCAACCACTGTCCTTCAAGAAAGGAAGGCATAAGTAGGAGTTGGTTGGCATGTCGACGCTGCCGTGTCATGTAAGTCCCGAGGGCCGTCCTGATAGCCGCTCCGAAGCCGATAGTACGAGACGGGCGCTCCTATCAGGGCCACTCGCACTCATCCAAATCTCAGATTAAACGCCCCCGCCTCTCTCGCTCCAACCCACAGCGGCAGCACTCCTACAAGTTTATGCCCTTCCCCCTCGTTCCTCCCTCCCTTCCTTCCCCTCCTTGTGTAACCGTGTAGGGGCTGGATTACTAAACTCTGAGGGAACTGAACCAGTGGGCTCTGACAAGCTCCCATCAGAATGGTGAGGTAGGTGTGCTTGTTGGCGGACATTTGGAGTTCAGGCTTCTTGAGGGGATTGACCCTGCTGAACTGCCAAGTGTGTGGGGATAGACCTGGGCAGTGTGGTCCCTCCCAGGCCAGGTCAGGCCAGGGAGAGAAAGAGAGGGAAGGATTAGTGCAGTAATTGGTGAGCAGTGCTATTTGTTCCATTGAAGGGGTCAGTGGTCAAACAGGGGGTAACCTCCTGTCTGCTCTTCATTAGCAGGCAGGTGTGTGTGTGTGTGTGTGTGTGTGTGTGTGTGTGTGTGTGTGTGTGTGTGTGTGTGTGTGTGTGTGTGTGTGTGTGTGTGTGTGTGTGTGTGTGTGTGTGTGTGTGTGTGTGTGTGTGTGTGTGTGTGTGTGTGTGTGTGTGTGTGTGTGCATGCATTTGTTTGTTAGTGTGTGTTTAGTGTTGGAGTGAGGGTTGCAGACTAGAACTGTTATTATAGAACAATGGTGAACAGTTTCAGAGACTGCATGGTCTGAGTGGACTGCCATTGTTTCATCAGATGACATGAGTGAAAGCAGTGCTGGTGTGACTTAAAAAAACAGCTTGTCTGGGATTACAATAGTAACACATGGCATTCTTTTCCGATTGGTAGAGAAATGTTTTTCCATGGTCCAGTGAAAAATGTCAGATTAACAACAATATTAAGTCTAATCTGCACCCCAGTCAACAGCCCAAGATCTACAGTAGTCTACGGGACCCCAGTCAACACACAATAAAACCCATGGAGTGTACTCTACTCTACGAGACTGTGTATTCAAGATGGCAGCACCCCAGAATGCAGACTGTCAGCTTTAATTTGAGGGTATTTTCATCCATATCGGGTAAACCTATTCGAAATTACAGCACTTTTTGTACGTAGTTCCCCCATTTTAGGGGACCAAATTATTGGGACAAATTCACTTATGTTTATTAAAGTAGTAAAAAGTATTTGGTCCCATATTCATAGCACACAATGACTACATTAAGCTTGTGACTCATTTCTTGGACGCATCTGCTGTTTGTTTTGGTTGTGGTTCAGATCATTTTGTGCCCAATAGAAATTAATGGTAAATATTATAGTGTGTCATTTTGGAGTCACTTTTATTGTAAATAAGAATGTAATATCTTCCTAAACACTTTTACATTAATGTGGATGCTACCATGATTACGAAAAATCTTGAATGCATAGTAAATAATGATGAGTGTGAAAGTTAGATGCACAAATAGGTTGAGTAATTAAGAATTTTGTCCACAAATGTACCCACATTTCTATTATACCGTACCAGTCAAAAGTTTGCACACACCTACTCGTTCAAGGGTTTTCTTTATTTTTACATCGAAACTATGAAGTAACACACATGGAATCATGTATTAACCAAAAAAGTGTTAACCTCTTCCAGCTAGGGTCCCATTTTCCGAATTTTCGCCTGTCTGACGTGCCCAAAGTTAAATGCCTACCACTCATGGCCAGAAACTAGGATATTTACATATTTAGTACTATTGGATAGGAAACACTCTGAAGTTTATAAAACCATTAAGATATAGTCTGTGGCTATTCCAGAACAGATTTAGCAGGCAAAAACCAGAGAAATTTCTGTCCGGAATTTATTTTTCTTTGGCTCTCCTCTCATTTTGAAGCCCATGTAATATTTTTCTATGGGGAATAGGACCGAGGTTGCAGTACTTATGGCTTCCACTAGATGTCAACAGTCTCTGGAAAGGGTATGGAGGAAAAAGCTCTGACCAGATCCTTAGAGAGAGAATTACTACGGTAGGGAAAATAGGTAAACAGACGTGCACGTTCACGAGAACGTGAACGCGCCCAGCGACCAACTTTCTTTTCGTCCTTTTAACGTTTCACTTACCGTTCTTGTAAAATATGATCGCTATTATTCATAAAAAGAATACATAAGGATGCATTATTAATGATATTTGATTTGTTTGTGAAAAGATGAGAGGTATAATTTGAACGCATGATCCCTTCACTGTAAAACGGGCAGTAGACTGACAATGCTTGGTGGAGTAGCTGAACGTAACGTGCCAAAAACAACGGATATTTATGGATATAATTATTTACTTTTTTCTAACAAAAGAACCATGGATTATCTTGTTTGGACACTTGGGAAGACCTCAGAAGAAGTTATTTGAAAGGTAAGCGATTTATATTAGCTGTGATATGGATATTTTGAGAACCGAGCTGGATATGAATTTATGCTAATGTGGAAAATATGTGAGGTACTAGCCTCAAACAATCAAATGTAGTGCTTTCGCCGTAAAGCCTTTTTAAAATCTGACAACGCAGTGATATTGCCAAGAAGCAGAGCTTTTGATGGCTATGCAACACTATGCAACACTTGTATATCGAAGTTAAATATTACGAATATGTATTACGAATATGTATTTTGAATTTGGCGCGTTATGTTTGCTCTGAAAACGATCCCGCTAAAGGGATCGGCGCGCTAAGAGGTTAAACAAATAAAAATATATTTTATATTCTTCAAAGTAGCCACCCTTTGCCTTGATGACAACTTTGCACACTCTTGGCATTCTCTCAACCAGCTTCATAAGGTAGTCACCTGGAATGCATTTCAATTAACAGGTGTGCCTTGTTAAATTCTTAGGGACCGGTGGGGCGCTACCGACACTACCAGGTGAAATGCAAGGCGCCAAATTCAAAATCCAAAAGTTGAATTATTAAACATGCATCAATATACAAGTGCTTCATAGTCATCAAAAGCTCTGCTTCTTGGCAATATCACAGCGTTGTCAGATTTCAAAAAGGCTTTACGGCGAAAGCACCACATTTGATTGTTTGAGGGTAGCACCTAACATATTTTTTTTCCATTACCATAATTTCATAAGCCTCCACGGTTCACAGAAAACACATTTCACAGCGAAAAAAAATTACCTTTTGAAGAACTTCTGCTGAGGGCTTCCCAAGTGTCCAACGAAGACAATCCATGGTTCTTTTGTTAGAAAAAGTAATGTATTATATCCATAAATCTCTGTTTGGTTGGCGCGATATAATCAGAAAAAACAGCGTTGACTCCTCCATTGAAACGTGAAGAGAACTCGTTCAACTTATACCTATAAACTTGTCCAAGAACAATCAAACATAATTGATAATGTATCTTTAGGAACACTTTAATGTCTAAAAGCAGCTAAGAAGAATCAAATCACTTTCTCGAGACTGTTGACATCCAGAGGAAGCGATAGGTACTGCATTCATATGCCCTTATAAGGGCATTTTCATAAGGGAGGGGCTCTAAATGAGGCAATGTGTCAAATCCACTTTTTCCAGGACAGAAATTCCTCTGGGTTTTGCCTGCCATATCCGTTCTGTTTTACTCACAGACAAAATGTTAACGCTTTTAGAAAATGCAGAGTGTTTCCTATCCAATGGTACTAAATATGTGCATATCCTATTTTCTGGGCCTGAATGGGAGGCATTTTACTTTGGGCACGCCAGGGTCTCCAAAACGGTCACCTCGTGCGCTGCTCCCAAAGAAGTTAACCTGTTTGAGCTAGGGGGCAGTATTTTGAAGTTCGGATGAAAAACGTGCCCAAAGTAAAATGCCTGTTACTCAGGCCCAAAAGACAGGATATGCATATAATTAGTAGCTTTGGATAGAAGTTTCTAAATCTGTTAAAATAATGTCTGTGAGTATAACAGAACTGATATGGCAGGCGAAAACCCGAGCAAAATCCATTCAGGAAGTGGGATTTTTTGAGGTGACCAGTTTTCAGTTGATGGCCTATTGGTTATATAGGGGAATAGCTCCCAAATTGTAGTTCCTATGGCTTCCACTAGATGTCAACAGTCTTTAGAAAAAGGTTTCAAGCTTTTATCTTGAAAAACCAAGGAATTAGAGAAGTTCTTCCTGGGGTCACGTCAAGTGTCCTATTATGGATTTAGAGCGTAACAGTCAGCGCGCTCTCAGCTCTTTTTCTCTTCTATTCGTCAGGCTATATTCCGTCTGAAATATTATCATTTATATTCAGTTTAGGGTATCTGAGTATTGATTAGAAATGCTGCTTGACTTGTTTTGACGAACTCTACCGGTACTTTTGGGATATTTTTTGTCTGCATGGATGAACGCCTTTGGGCAGGTGGATTACTGAACAAAACGCGCCAACCAAACGGAGCTTTATGGATATAAAGAGGGACTTTATCGAACAAAAGGACATTTTATTGTGTAACTGGGACACTTGGGTATGCCATCAGATGAAGATCTTCAAAGGTAAGCGATTTATTTTATGCTATTTTTTTGTTTTGTGACACCTCTGCTGGTTATGTTATTATGCTAATTGAATATGTGTGTGGGGTGCTGTCCTCAGACAATCAAATGTTCTGCTTTCACCATAAAGCCTTTTTGAAATCTGAAATTAACAAGATTCTAAGCCTAATTTCTGCAAAGAAACCACTACTAAAGGACACCAATAAGAAGAAGAGACTTGCTTGGGCCAAGAAACATGAGCAATGGACATTAGAATGGTGGAAATCAGTTTTTTTGGTCTGATGGGTCCAATTTTTTTTTATTTTTGGTTCCAACCGCTGTGTCTTTGTGAGAAGCAGAGTAAGTAAACGGATGATTTCCGCATGTGTGGTTCCCATCGTGAAGCATGGAGGAGGAGGTGTGATGGTGCTTTGCTGGTGACACTGTCTGTGATTTATTTAGAATTCAAGGCAAACTTAACCAGCATGACTACCACAGCATTCTGCAGTGATACGCCATCCCATCTGGTTTGCGCTTAGTGGGACTATCATTTGTTTTTCAACAGGACAATGACCCAACACACCTCCAGGCTGTGTAAGGGCTATTTGACCAAGAAGCAGAGTGATGGAGTGCTGCATCAGATGACCTGGCCTCCACAATCACCTGACCTCAACCCAATTGATGGTTTGGGATGAGATGGACCGCAGAGTGAAGGAAAAGCTGCCAACAAGTGCTCAGCATATGTGGGAACTCCTTCAAGACGGTTGGAAAAGCATTCCAGGTGATCTGGTTGAGGGAAAGCCAAGAGTGTGTAAAGCTGTGTTCGGGAAAGGAGGACTCGCAGGTGTAAGTCGAGACAAACATTGTTAGCACATAAAATGCTAGTTTCTTTATTGTGCTGTATTCCTTTGAGTAAGCCTCCCAAAATTGCACACCCACCCAGGACTTTGCACACCTCCCAAAATTGCACACCCAGGACTTTGCACACCCACTAGGTTGAATCGCGGCCTCATCCAGCGAGGTTATTGTTTTCTTAGCAAGGGAGGAGAATTCTCCACCTGGGCAGACTGTGAGAGGATCACGTACAAACACAATGATATCCTTGGGCATGCTGTAGTCTTCAAATCTGGTGGAGAAGTTGTCTCTCAGCTGCTTTAGGAAATCTTCCATTACCTCTGTGACAATGCCTAGTCCCTCTGCCTGTCGTTTCTTCTGTGTGCTGAAGTGCAGTAGCCCAAATCAAACAAGTCCAAATCAAACAACTCAAGCTCCCTAGTTAAGGCCTCAGATTTTTCCACCATGTCCATGACTGTGACAGAATGTCAGACAAAAAAAGCAATATTGGAGAAGAATTCCTCAATTTCCAGAATAAGGTGGTGGTCAACTGCTACCCTCTTTTTTTATCCATAACGTGGTCATGCAGCTCACAGAACCGCTCCAGCGCTTTTCCTTTACTCAGCCAGCGCACGTTGTTGTGAAGCAGGAGATCATTGGGTGGCCTCCTCTGATTCTGTCACAAACTTGCATAAAAGACCTTGGTGGGTACTTGATGTCCCCCTGATAAAGTTGATGATGCGAATTACTTTATCCATCACAACATTCAGCTCACTGTTTAGTCTGGCAACACAGCACACTCTGATGGATGAGACAATGCAAGCCATTCATTTCCTTCACCAGCTGACCAGGCCCCTGTTTCTGCCCACCATAGCAGGAGCCCCTTTTCCGAATGACAGACCATGCTGCGTAAACAGTTCTTCCAGCTTTGTGAATATGATGTCCCCAGTAGTGTCCTTCGAGGGGAATCGGTGCCAGGAGCTCTTCTTTAAATTCATTTACAGCAAAATAACGGACATACAGTGCCTTACAAAAGTATTCATCCCCCTTGGCGTTTTTTTTCTATTTTGTTGCATTACAACCTGTAATTTGAATGAATTTTTATTTCATGTATTGGGCATACACAAAATAGTCCAAATTGGTGAAGTGAAATGAAAAAAATTACTTGTTTCAAAACATTCTAAAAAATAAAAAACAGAAAAGTGCTTTGTGCATATGTATTCACCCCCTTTGCTATGAAGCCCCTAAATAAGATGTGGTGCAACCAATTACCCTCAGAAGTCACATAATTAGATTGCACACAGGTGGACTTTATTTAACTAAGTGTCACATGATCTGTCACATGATCTCAGTGTATAAACACCTGTTCTGAAACGCCACAGAGTCTGCAACACCACTAAGCAAGGGGCACCACCAAGCAAGCGGCGCCATGAAGATCAAGGAGCTCTCCAAACAGGTCAGGGACAACGTTTTGGAGAAGTACAGATCAGGGTTGGGTTATAAAAAAATATCTGAAACTTTGAACATCCCACAGAGCACCATTAAATCCATTATGAATAGAAAGAATATGGCACCACAACAAACCTGCCAAGAGAGGGCCGCCCACCAAAACTCACAGACCAGGCAAGGAGGGCATTAATCAGAGAGGCAACAAAGAGACCAAAGATAACCCTGAAGGAGCTGCATTGCTTAAAGAAAAAAAATAAGCAAACATGTTTGGTGTTCGCCAAAAGGCATGTGGGAGACTCCCCAAACATATGGAAGAAGGTACTCTGGTCAGATGAGACTAAAATTTAGATTTTTGGCCATCAAGGAAAACTCTATGTCTGGCGCAAACCCAACACTTCTCATCACCCCAATAACACCATCCATGTTTTTAATCGGCAGGGCCTGGAATACTGATCAGAATTGAAGGAATGATGGATGCCGCTAAATACAGGGGAAATTCTTGAGGGAAACCTGTTTCAGTCTTCCAGATATTTGAGACTTTGACAGAGGTTCACCTTCCAGCAGTAAAATGACCTTAAGCATACTGCTAAAGCAACACTCGAGTTTAAGGGGAAACATTTTTGTGTTAGTGACTATGTGACCGACCGGCTCGATTTGGTATTATGTAGAAACATTTGAAATTGTGTTTTTTACATTGGATAAATGTAGAGACTCGGAGCTCTAGCTTGCTAGCTACTTCCAGATACAAATGAGAGAACAACTCAATCTGACAATTTTTTTGCGCCCAAGCAGAGCTGGTTAGGCTGTTTTTATGTGTTGGTGACTGCAACTGTGCTGCTGGCAACAATTTAATTACACCTTTTGCCAGCGTTTACTGACACCCTGGCCGTATTCAATGAGTGTTGAGCTTTCGTCAATTTGTCAGTTATTCTGCACTCTGGCACACTCAGACGATAGTGCTCTGAAATCGGACTAGATAGCCTAAGCAAATTTACCAAGTACGTCTATCAACAGTTGTCGCAGTGACATTATAAACATTCTATTGAAATGGTTACTTGAAAAGTGGAGTCTTTTGTTTAGACATGTAGCTAGCTAGCTAAACAATTAACCATAATCCCAACTCATAATGTTACTACCCTGCATGAATATGCAGGTAGCTAACCAACCAGGTTCAGTGTTAGCTAGCTAACATTAGGCTATAACTAACAATGCAAATGGATCTGAGATATGAATAATATAATTACACAGTTCATACACGTAACGTTAGCTAGCTAGCCAGCCAGTTAACAGTACACTTTACCTTCAAATGAAAACGATTTTCTGACAAAATTAGAAGCTGAAAATGTAGCTAGCTAGACGCTCTTACCCGTATACATGGATGAACGCTTCTCCCTCTCTTTCTCGGATGCCATGGTTTCCCTTAGTTTGAAGATGTAAAGCCTTCTGTGTGTTCTCTTTTCAAATTTTCTCCATCTCCTTAGCAAGCATACTCTAATTCCACTGATTTCAAAACTTGTTCTTCCAGAAAGTGGAGAGCAACACTTATGCAGTTCTACTACTTGATATCTTTTAAAAAAAGCAGCGTTAGAAAGGATTACCTACACATACTGGGGCGGCAGGTAGCCTTATGGTTATAGCGTTGGACTAGTAATCGGAAGGTTACAAGATCAAATCCCCGAGCTGACAAGGTGTAAATCTGTCGTTCTTCCCCCTGAACAAGGCAGTTAACCCACTGTTCTTAGGCCATCATTGAAAATAAGAATTTGTTCTTAACTTCTTAATGAGCGGCAGGTGAGGTGACGGTTTTGGAGAGTCTGGCGTGCCCAAAGCAAAATGCCTGCCACTCAGGCTCAGAAAATAGGATATGCACATAATTAGTACTATTGGATAGGAAACACTCTGAAGTTTCTAAAAGTGTTAACATAATGTCTGTGAGTATAACAGAACTCATTTAGCAGGCAAAAACCAGAGAAAAAAACATCCGGAAATCAGTTTCTGGTGACCTTTGGCTCTGTTAGACACACTCCCTATTGAAGCCATTTGTTACCAGGACTGAGACTGCAGTACCTATGGCTTCCACTAGATGTCAACAGTCTATATACAAAGACTCAGAGAGATTGAAATACACACAACGAATAGGTACAGGAAATGGCATGGGGACCTGAAATGTCAACAAGTTTTCTCGGGCGCGAGTCTGGCTGGAGCGCCACCACTTTATTTTACTTATATAACGTTTAGGTGACCATCCGAGTGAAATATTATCACTCATATTCATAAAAGGATAGCTAAGGATGCATTTTAACTGGTATTTGATTTGTTTAGGAAAAGTTTATAGGTATATTTGAACGCGTTCTCTTCACGTTTCAATGGGTGATTCGACGTTGGATTTTCTGAACATAACGCGCCAACCAAACAGAGATTTATGGATATAATAAATGACTTTTTCTAACAAAAGAACCATTGGATGTCTTCGTTGGACACTTGGGAAGCCCTCAGCAGAAGTTCTTCAAAAGGTAATTGATTTGTTTTCGCTGTGAAATGTGTTTTGTGTGAACCGCGATGGTTTATGAATTTATGCTAATGGGAAAATATTGGAGGTGCTACCCTCAAACAATCAAATGTTGTGCTTTCGCCGTAAAGCCTTTTTGAAATCTGACAACGCTGTGATATTCCCAAGAAGCAGAGCTTTTGATGACTATGCAACACTTGTATATTGATGAATGTTTAATAATTCAACTTTTGGAATTTGAATTTGGCGCCTTGCATTTCACCGGGTAGTGTCGGGCGCTAGCGCCCTAAGTAGTTAACTACCTAACACTACCCAGTGAAATGCAAGGCGCCAAATTCAAAATCCAAATTATTAAACATGCAACAAGTGTTGCATAGTCATTTGCGGGTTGCGCGCTATAGCGCTCTCATGGTTGGTGCGTTATGTTCAGAAAATCCAACGTCGAATCGCCCATTGAAACGTGAAGAGAACGCGTTCAAATATACCTATAAACTTTTCCTAAACAAATCAAATACCAGTTAAAATGCATCCTTAGCTATCCTTTTATGAATATGAGCGATAATATTTCACTCGGATGGTCACCTAAACGTTATATAAGTAAAATAAAGTGGGGCACGCAGCCAGCCTTGCGCACGAGAAAACTTGTTGGGCACGCCAGACTCTCCAAAACCGTCACCTCGGGAACCGCTCCCTAAGAAGTTAACTGACTTGCCTAGTTAAATAAAGATAAAATAAATACTGACCAGCTCATATTATAGACCGAAGCGTGCTACATGGCAGACCAATCTGAACTCATCTCTCGGGATGTCCAGCCCACTCATTATCTCAGGCAATCATGGATAGCGGGAAGGTTGGTGTCTTTTCCCATGGCTAAACCAACTAGGCTCATAATTTAACAATTGTATTCGTATTTACAGATGGCATACAAGTTTGTTATTTAGGTACATGAAAGTTCATATGTTCCAGAAGGCATTTCTGCCAAAAAGCTCAATTTGATTAAAACAAATAGTTTACATTCAAATGGCGCTCCTGTGAAGTAGTGACGCGCAACATATGCCTAGTTTTCTGAAACAAGTCACATATGCCAAAAGGCCAAACCACGTTTTGAAAATTAGGCTGATACAGTTGAAGTCGGAAGTTTACATACACCTTAGCCAAATACATTTAAACTCAGTTTTTCACCATTCCTGACATTTAATCCTAGCAAAAATGTCCTGTCTTAGGTCAGTTAGGATCACCACTTTATTTTAAGAATGTGAAATGTCAGAATAATAGTAGAGAGAATGATTTATTTCAGCTTTTATTTCTTTCATCACATTCCCAGTGGGTCAGAAGTTTACATACACTCAATTAGTATTTGGTAGCATTGCCTTTAAATTGTTTGGTGTACGTGTTCCCAAACAAGGACCAGTTGCGCTGTGAGGCGGCTGATGTTGGAAGGATTTGGAGGATGATGGAGGCAACAGGGGAAAGAGCCTCAGATACACAAAGTCCCTTCCACCAGGTGGCTGATGAGATATGTTGGCACGACTGCCATATTGCATCTCCATCCCAAAGCCCTTGCTTGGAAGTGTACTTCGCCAGACTGCCAAGAACCTTGCCCTCATCCAGGCCAAGGTGGCGAGACACGGTAGTGATGACACTATAGTCCTTGTTGATCTCTGCACCAGACAGGATGCTCTTGCCAGCATACTTGGGGTCCAACATGTACGCTGCGGCGTGTATGGGCTTCAGGTAGAAGTCTTCACGCTTTTTGATGTATTTCAGAACTGCAGTTTCCTCTGCTTGGAGCAACAGTGAAGTGGGCAGGCCAGTACAGATTTATTTTCTTACATCTGCAAGCATTGTCTCCCTCTCCGTCCAATGTCTACTGCTATAGGTTTCAGGAGTTTCAGGGTGCTTACCACTCTCTCCCAAATTACATCATCCAGGAGGATAATCTTGATGGGGCTGTCCATATCGGCAGACTGTAGCCATTTATTGGAGAGACTCCTTCCCCTCCAGGAGACTGTCAAACATGATGACAACACCACCCCAACGGGTGTTGCTGGGCAGCTTCAACGTGGTGCTCTTATTCTTTTCACTTTGCTTGGTGAGGTAGATTGCTGCTATAACTTGATGACCCTTCACATACCTAACCATTTCCTGGGCTCTCTTGTAGAGTGTGCATTGTTTTCAACTGGCAGCTTCATTAAATAGTACCTGCAAAACACCAGTCTCAATGTCAACAGTGAAGAGGCGACTCCGGGATGCTAGCCTTCTAGGCAGAGTTGCAAAGAAAAAGCCATATCTCAGACTGGCCAATAAGAAGAAAAGATTAAGATGGACAAAAGAACACAGACACTGGACAGAGGAACTCTGCTTAAAGTGTTTCCTTTCAAATGGTACCAAGAATATGCATATCTTTGCTTCAGGGCCTGAGCTACAGGCAATTAGATTTGGGTATGTCATTTTAAGGGGAGGTTTGAAAAAAAGGGTCCGATCCTTAAGAGGTTTTAAGGCAGCTAGGGACTGACATCTCTGTGGCAGACTGGGAAGATAGCTTGGAGTATATCCACACCTGCTCCATTAACTCCAGACATTGTCTCATACAATTCAAGGTATTACACATATTACACTATTCCAAAACTAAGCTGCATAGGATATTTCCTGATACATCCTCTATGTGTGATATATGTCAGAGGGTACACTACTCCACTGCTTTTCCTTATCCACTGCTTTGCCTTAAGTTGGCAAACACTCTACACTTAGAAAGAATTCGATATATTCTGAGCAATAAATTATCAACATTTAATCAAATCTGGCAGCCTCTCATCTCTTATTTGGACCAGTTGGCGCTGTGAATTTGTACATTTTAATGCAATCCCACTTGGGATATTTTAATCTACCCTTGGGCGGAGGTGTAGATATGTTCTGTATGTCTTATTTTGTATAATTTGTTTTGTACATATTACTCTTGGTATTTTTGCATCTATCTGCTCTTTTATGTTTAGATAAGAACTGCATACTTGTCTTTTCTACAAAATACCTATACACCATTCTTGTGTGTGTTCAATAAAAAATATTTGAACAGAATAATATATGAATAAATGCCAAGAAAATATGCCTGACCTTCAACAAAAATTTGAAGATAATTTCACTGTAAGGAAGTTTAGACATGCATCAGAGAAGAAAGTGCATCACCAAGAGCAGAGGGGGGTCTATAACAGCCAATCACAATTATGACAATTTGAAACCTCAAGATTCAAAGCAAGAAATTCCAACTGTTTACAAATAGTTTCAGACTTTACCACACTTACAAAGAATTTAGTCTTTACATATATAGCCCCACCCCCACCTTTCTTAACTCGATCAGTGCGATACACATTGTAACCATTTATACAAATATCCTTATCAATAAGACTTGCTGAGCCAGGTTTCAGAAAACACAATTAGCGTCAGTTGATTTAGCCCAAATCCTAACTCCTTCAATTTTAGACAACAGGCTACGTACATTTAAATGAAAAATACCAAGAGCAGATCTAGATTTAAAATCAGAGGGGGTTTGGCGACATTGCATATCAGGGCCAGGGTTAGGTTGCATGTTACCTGATTATCTACAAAAGAAGAATAACTAGGCACCTCTGTTTAATAACCTTGCACAGCTTCTCTTCTTTAAGAGACCTACTGCAAGCGAATTCTACAAGATAATTTCCAGACAATGCAAAACAGTAATGGTAGTGACACTAGTTCGTACTGCTCACATCATGACACAAATGCATCGGCACTTGGACGAGTGGCTCGAGTGGAAAAAGAGCGAGTTCTCGCAGACACAATGTCTAATGTAGGGAAGAGCACATTGTCAGATGTACTCACCCAGTGACAATGTTAGTTTTCTCCAGAGGTCAGTAAGGTCAGTGCGCAAAGCAATACCACAAATTGGCGTTTTCTCTGAGAGATGTAAGAAATAGAGGTCAAGGAAAGGTAAAGGGAGAGAGTGACTGTGTGTATGTATGTATGAGTGTATGTGAGTGTGCGCGCAGGTGAGTAGATTGTATACTGTACTCCATACCATCTACTGCATCTTGCCTACGCCGGTCAGCCATCGCTCATCCATATATTTATATGTACATACTCGTATTCATTCCTTTACTCTTGTGTGTATAAGGTAGTTGTTGTGAATTTGTTAGATTACTTGTTAGATACTACTGCATGGTCGGAACTAGAAGCACAAGCATTTCGCTACACTCGCATTAACATCTGCTAACCATGTGTATGTGACAAATAAAATTTGATTTGATTTGGGGGTCGATTTAAAGAACTGGTTGGGGATTGTTGAGGTACCGTTACTGCCAGGTGGAGAGCCAAGTGGAGCAGCTTGGACGAGACACTCCGCGGAGGGAAAGCAGAGAATAGAACCCAGGCCAGCCAGAGAGAGGGTAACTTCGAGTAGGGAAGTACAAATAGTGATAAAAAAAAATCAGAGTTGAGCAAGACCTGGGATCTTTACACCAGCAAAACTAAATAGTTGCACTACACAACAAGGAAAGTGTAGATTTGCTCCACCATAAATGAATAGGTTAAAAACTATACAGTGCCTTCAGAAAGTATTCACACCCCTTAAAGTTTTCCACATTTTGTTGTGATACAAAGTGGGATTCAAATGGATGATACTCTCTAATGTTAGTGGAAGAAAGATTCTCACATTTGTAAAACAAAACAAAAAAACACGAATATCTTGATTAGAAAGTATTCAACCCCATAACTCAATACATGTTAGAATCACCTTTGGCAGCGATTACAGCTTTCTGAAGGCACTGTATGTAAAATGTGTGTAAAATGTACATGTCACAAAAAAGCTGTAGAAACAAAAAAGTTAAACAAAGTTACTTTTGTCCCCCGAAAAGGGGTGGGAGGGCCAATAAAAAAAAAAGTCCAGCATGCAGGGTTCGAATAACAGAGGACTAGGGAGGGGTAGGCACTCCTATAACAGTTTGAAGTACCAATGTGCCACTCCACCTCAATCCGTTTGAGGGGAACTGACTGGTAACAAGTGTCACTGTTATAACACAGATGATTCTAAAATATGCATATACAGAATATAACCCCATACCTACTGTAAAATATGCTGGAGTATCTTAGAAGTTATGGGGCTATTTTGCTTCCACTGGTGCTGGGGCTCTTTTACATTTTAGCCAAATACCTGGTTGCCTCTGCCAGGAGGCTGAAACTTGGCAGCAAGTGGATCTTCCAGCAAGACAATAACCCCAAGCACACATCAAAATCCACAAAGAAATTGTTAATTGACCACAGAATCAACATTTTGCAATGGCCCTCTCAGTCTCCGGATATGAACCCCATTGAAAGCCTGTGAACCCAATTGAAGACCTGAAAGGGCAGTCCATAAGCGAGACAAAAGATATCAAGGATCTGGAAAGATTCGTTATGAAAGAATTGTCTAAAGGCACAGTTCCATTATTCTCGGTATTGAAAAAGTATTTTCTTTAAAAAGAAAACAGGTGTGCCAATACTTTTGACTGCTATCATAAAGAAAGTATTACTTGTTAAACTAAATACATTTTCTTAGCTATTTTCTTAGCTATTTTTTCTTAGCTATTCTATTAGTATAAAATGATATAAAAAAAAATTGGGGAGCATACACTATAGCTCAGTATTTGTATTATTTATTTTATACAGTCTTTTTTTGCTTCATCGTTATCAAAAATGCTAATACTTTCGGACCTGACTGTATATACAATTTTCTGTAGTGTCCATACATCTCAAGGTGCATAATTCGGTTTTGCAAAGACAGACGCCGTACTTTCCTTGAGTGGCCCAGCCAGAGGATATGTAGCGTAATACCCAAGAAGACTCGAGGCTTGAATTACTGCTAAAGGTGATTGGAGCAAAGTACAGAGAGGGAAAGATGAATGGAGCAAAGTACAGAGAGATCCTTGATGAAAACCTGCACCACAGCGCTCAGGACCTCAGACTGGGATGAAGGTTCACCTTCCAACAGGACAACGACACCCTAAGCACAAAGCCAAGACAACGCAGGAGTCTCTGAATGTCCTTGAGTGGGCCAGCCAGAGACAGAACTTGAACCCGATCAGACATCTCTTGAGAGACTTGAAAATAGCTGTGCAACGACGCTCCCCATCCAACCTGACAGAGCTTGAGCTGCAGAGAAGAATGGGAGAAACTGCCCAAATACAGGTGTGGCAAGCTTGTAGGGTCATACCCAAGAAGACTCGAGGCTGTAATTGCTGCCTCAAGGTGCTTCAACAAAGTACTGAGTAAAGGGTCTGAATATTTATGTAAATGTAATCTTTCCGTTTTTTTTTATGTATTTATACATTTATAAAGTTTTTGCGTGTGTGTAGATTGATGAGGGGAAGAACTATTTAATAAATTGTTGAATAAGGCTGTAACCTAACAAAATGTGGAAACAGTTAAGGGGTCTGAATACTTCAGTTAGAAAGCTTGGTAGACGCAGCATGACGGTGCTGAAATTTCAGACGTAGAACAAGTAACATTTCAGAAAGGTCAAATGTGCTCATTCAGTGCTCAACAACTCAAATAAAAATAATTAATATATAAAAATAATAAAATACACTACATTGCTGTTGTCATCTTGCTACGATAGAAGTACAAAGGGCTCTATTTTCGGGCTGACATTAAGCCAGCACAATTGTTTGCAATTTCGAATTGTTCTATTTTCAAACCTTAGCGCAAGGATTGTTAATTTACCTGTCTTATATACTTTACCTGTCTTATATGAGCTCAGAAGGGTGGCAATATTTGAGGTGTGTACTTAAAAACGTGTGCCAAAGTGCCAATTTCAGTATGCGCTTGTCGGGATATTTAAGACCCAACAGAAAACTGGTCTTAGCGGTAACACGGTTGGTTAGGGCATGGATTTTGACAGCGGAGCGCAGCCTATCCAGTCCTGACGCACAATGTCCGTTATGCACATGAAACAAGAGATATTTTTTGTGCCCATAAACCTCGTATTTAGAAACATAAAAAAATGATGGTTTTCCCTTTTCATTTTATAAAAAAAACAAGCATAGCCCCTCCTCTCAATGAAGGCAGTTTTTTTGTATTTCCGAATGCATTCGGCAAGTAGTCGAGACTATCGAGAAAGGGTTTGGCTCGTGAGACAGCTTTGAAATATATCTTAATCACCAAAGCTTTATTAAAAGATTCAAGTTTGGCAGCAGCAAAACGGTCACCCCTTTTTATCTATTTAGGCTACATTATTTTAGCCAGCTCCTGTTATTATTTAGGATGTGTGTAAAAACTCTGTGTAAGCTATAGGCATTTAAGTTATTTTCCAGTAACAATTGATTGTTTTCCATTTTGTTTATGTAAAAAACAAGCTCTTATACTAGGCTACACGTACCCTACTATAATGAAAGAAAGGCCCCCCCCCTCTGAGAGGTGGCCAGTCGTCTTCTGGCTGTGCCGGGTGGAGATTATGAGAGAGATTATGTCTCTCACATGGATAGGCAGACCATTCCATAAAAATTGAGCTCTATAGGAGAAAGCCCTGCCTCCAGCTGTTTGCTTAGAAATTCTAGGGACAGTAAGGAGGCCTGCGTCTTGTGACCGTAGCGTACGTGTAGGTATGTACGGCAGGACCAAATCGGAAAAGATAGGTAGGAGCAAGCCCATGTAATGCTTTGTAGGTTAGCAGTAACAACTTGAAATCAGCCCTAGCCTTAACAGGAAGCCAGTGTAGAGAGGCTAGCACTGATACATTTTTGGGGGTTCCAGTCAAGATTCTAGCAGCCGTGTTTAGTATGAACTGAAGTTTATTTAGTGCTTTAGAGTTTCTAAATGGTCTTCTCGTGAGGCTTTTGCCAACATGATTTTGCATTATTCACAATTCACATAGGCATACCTGCAATGCATACTCCATTTGGCTTGTATCCATCCTCATTTCCAAAGAGCACCTCTTGTCCGGTTACCAAAGACGCGTTCCTCCAAACATTGGCTATTCATAATGTTCAGCCCTATAACGCCATATCAACAGTAGGCCTGGGCCTTGCTTATTGAGAATGTGCCTCACACATACAGTGGGGCAAAAAAGTATTTAGTCAGCCACCAATTGTGCAAGTTCTCCAACTTAAAAAGATGAGAGAGGCCTGTAATTTTCATCATAGGTACACTTCAACTATGACAGACCAAATGAGAAAAAGAAATCCAGAAAATCACATTGTAGGATTTTTTATGAATTTATTTGCAAATTATGGTGGAAAATAAGTATTTGGTCAATAACAAAAGTTTATCTCAATACTTTGTTATATACCCTTTGTTGGCAATGACAGAGGTCAAACGTTTTCTGTAAGTCTTCACAAGGTTTTCACACACTGTTGCTGGTATTTTGGCCCATTCCTCCATGCAGATCTCCTCTAGAGCAGTGATGTTTTGGGGCTGTCGCTGGGCAACATGGACTTTCAACTCCCTCCAAAGATTTTCTATGGGGTTGAGATCTGGAGACTGGCTAGGCCACTCCAGGACCTTGAAATGCTTCTTCTGAAGCCACTCCTTCGTTGCCCAGGCGGTGTGTTTGGGATCATTGTCATGCTGAAAGACCCAGCCACGTTTCATCTTCAATGCCCTTGCTGATGGAAGGGGTTTTTCACTCAAAATCTCACGATACATGGCCCCATTCATTCTTTCCTTTACACGGATCAGTCGTCCTGGTCCCTTTGCAGAAAAACAGCCCCAAAGCATGATGTTTCCACCCCCATGCTTCACAGTAGGTATGGTGTTCTTTGGATGCAACTCAGCATTCTTTGTCCTCCAAACACGACGAGTTGAGTTTTTACCAAAAAGTTATATTTTGGTTTCATCTGACCATATGACATTCTCCCAATCCTCATCTGGATCATCCAAATGCTCTCTAGCAAACTTCAGATGGGCCTGAACATGTACTGGCTTAAGCAGGGGGACACGTCTGGCACTGCAGGATTTGAGTCCCTGGCGGCGTAGTGTGTTACTGATGGTAGGCTTTGTTACTTTGGTCCCAGCTCTCTGCAGGTCATTCACTAGGTCCCCGTGTGGTTCTGGGATTTTTGCTCACCGTTCTTGTGATCATTTTGACCCCACGGGGTGAGATCTTGCGTGGAGCCCCAGATCGAGGAAGATTATCAGTGGTCTTGTATGTCTTCCATTTCCTAATAATTGCTCCCACAGTTGATTTCTTCAAACCAAGCTGCTTACCTATTGCAGATTCAGTCTTCCCAACCTGGTGCAGGTCTACAATTTTGTTTCTGGTGTCCTTTGACAGCTCTTTGGTCTTGGCCATAGTGGAGTTTGGAGTGTGACTGTTTGAGGTTGTGGACAGGTGTCTTTTATACTGATAACAAGTTCAAACAGGTGCCATTAATACAGGTAACGAGTGGAGGACAGAGGAGCCTCTTAAAGAAGAAGTTACAGGTCTGTGAGAGCCAGAAATCTTGCTTGTTTGTATGTGACCAAATACTTATTTTCCACCATAATTTGCAATTAAATTAATTAAAAATCCTACAATGTGATTTTCTGGATTTTTTTTCCTCATTCTGTCTGTCATAGTTGAAGTGTACCTATGATGAAAATTACAGGCCTCTCTCATCTTTTTAAGTGAGAGAACTTGCACAATTGGTGGCTGACTAAATACTTTTTTGCCCCACTGTACAATTCAATTTACGGAAGCCTTTTTTTTACTGTTGTTATCACTCGTCATGAATTGGAGTTGATGACAGTACAAAGCAAAGACCGTCAATAACCTATGGAACTTGAGACAAACGTATGTGGTATTAAGCCATGAAACTTCTTGATTGGCCAGTGAGTGACCAAGCCCTCGTCACACCTACGACTTGTTTATTCATCAAAACCAAGCCCATTCACACTACCACCAGCTATTGTTCTCATAATAATGGCTGTGAAAATAACATAAATATTTCTGACACACCGCCGGACCTATAGCGCTACTGCCAGCTCTTAGATTTACCATTGCGTTAGGTTTGTTAAAATAGAGCCCAATGTATTGTACTGGTTGCAGCTGTGTAGATGTAATTCCTCTTATCTCCTTCTGACGGACTGTTTTTGAATCAGGTGGATCATGAGGTTACCCCTATTCTACAATACGTCAGGCGTGTTTCTGCATCTCTACAAATGCAAAAAATTTACTTTGGCAAATGTTCCTTTTATTGCTGTGTATCCCAGTCTATTGTTAATGACCGAACATGGGCTTTTGATGATGTAGGGCCTTGTTCAATTCCCCCCTGTCATGTATTTGTGTCTAATCCCTTGTTGAATGCCAGTTGTAATCTGTTACGATTTGCTGCTGCTGTTTCAAAAGTTCCTCAGTAATCTCCTGGGCTTGGAATGAGAAATAAGCCTGGTACCCGGGTGGATAAGGGGGTCAGGTGCAATCTGGGCCAGTGTCGCTCCCCAGATGTCTGAGGCTTCGCGTGGCTTTGGCCCTGTCTGTTCCCTCTTCCATCAGCTCTACTACTGTCTACTGTTGTCTTCTCTTGCTCTCTCTCTCTTTCTCTGTTTCTCTCTCTCTCTCTCTCTCTCTCTCTCTCTCTCTCTCTCTCTCTCTCTCTCTCTCTCTCTCTATCTCACGTCAATCTGCTTTGTGAATGAATGACGAGCTGCCACTAAAGCCTGATTCATCCTGATCTGAGTGTCATTGCACCGGAGGTCCGGAGCGAAGGCACAGGACAACGTCCCGCCATTCCAAGGACTTAGTTTACTCTTTTGACATTGTCGGGACTTTATTAATTTAGATGTTTGCCCAGCAGTTGAGCTCAAGCTCCCCAAGAGTCCGGTTAAATTGGATCCACAGTTTTGCCATCAAGCAGAAATATGAAAGGATGTGCGTTTCACGGCTGCTTGAAGACTGTACGAAAGTCTCACAAGGCTTGTAAGTAGATCTAGTGTTAACATGCCTGTTGATCTCCTTAGTTTATTAATAGTCATTTTAAGATGAAAAAAAACATGCTATTTGTTTCTGTCACTGGTCATGGGTTTTTCTCCTGAGCTCCCGCTCAGCCGTTATTTTTCTTTTAACATTAGGTACATTAACCTGTCATCATTAATAGAATATTTTATTTAGAATGTATTAATAAAACTAACGGTTTCTTTTTCTTGTTTTTGGCAAAAAGTAAACATCCAGAGAGCCTCTGTATTGCCTATTGCCTATTTACATGAAATGGTTCGTTCCTGCCCCCAAACCAGGCGCGAACGGTACTTGAATTGCGAGTGAGGAGTGCCGGTGGAGCATCATGTCTCAGCTTCCTAAAGAAAAATCTGGCTTCCAAAAACGAAAAGAAAGAAAAGAAAGACAGGAGAAAGAAAAGAAAGGGCAACAGTATGTCACCCAATTCTTCCCAAAGGAAGGTGGGTGTAGTCCGTGAGTGGTGGAAAATAACCTGTTATCTTAGTCCATAGTGAAATAGGCTGCTTCTGCTCCCCTGACATTAGTTACTTAGAATTTTTCTGTGAAGATGTGTGTTTACAATTCCCTCCTCTTTTAGCCGACATTTAATCAATGCAGGGAAACTTTTAGCCAGCTATTCACACTAAATCAGTTGTCCCTGCCCCTGCCTGGTGCCAGACCCAAAAGCTGCAGCTTCAGGCTCAGCAGCCCTGTCTCCCCATCCCCATCCCCCTGAACCAGCCCCTGAACCAGCCCTACTCCCAACTGAAGAAGGAGGTGAGCAGCATTGTGTTGAATGACATGTCAGTTGGAATAATTGCAGGTACTCCAATGCATGCAGGTACTCCAATGCAGGTACTCCAATGCAGGACAGGAATGTGATTCTCCAGTCACAAATCTCACTTGACACAGAGGCAGCCAATATCAGAGCCTTAAAGGAAGGCTCTTAGAGATGGATGGGAGTCTCTCCTGTCTGAGGCAACAGTGATTGCTATGCAAATGGATATTGCACATCAATTTAGCAAGGAACACAGCCACCAGAGGAAAAGGAAGAGATTCCATGATGAGAGCTCTAAAGAGGAGACCGCTCTGGACAGTGCAGCAACGGTGTTTCGGAACACAGTGTTTTTTACTGCTATGGACAACATCATAAGTGACTTGGACACTAGGTTCCACACCACTGCAAACATTGTATAAGAATTTTCCGATGTTCTGAAAGTTGGGCAGATTAGTGAGGATGAAGTCCCTACTGGGTGCCAACCACTGATCATGAAGTATTCCACAGATCTTACACCTGAGTTTCAAAATGAAGTTAGACACCTGAACACTCTATATGCTGCCAATTTCCCCCCTAACTTGTCCCCTCTTGGTCTCCTGGATGCAATTTGTATGATGCAGCTGCAAAGCATTTTTGGAGAAGTGTGCATTGCTTTACGTATATTTTGCACACTGCCTGTGACTGTTGCTGGTGGCTAGAGAGCTTTCAGTAAGCTAAAACTGATAAAAAAAAACTATTTGAGGTCCACTATGTCCCGGGACAGGCTTTGTAGTCTTGCCATGCTGTCCATTTAAAGTCAGTTAGCTAGAAAGCTGGACTTCAAAGACTTGATCAGTGACTTTGCTAGCAAGAAGGCTTGGCGCTGGGCTCTTGGTGAGTAAGGCTGAGCAAGGGCCAGTGATAACTGTTAAATGGCATGACTATGGATATTGGATCACTACACACGATGCCCACAGACTGAGAACAATATATATCTCAAGTAATGGCTGGATTGCCATAAAATTTGTTGTGCACAATCAAGACCCCAAGTGGAAGATACCTATTGATTTGGTGACCACTTGACCTTTCCTCTAGCGCCACCATCAGGCCTTTTCATTTCCATTTTGTTTTCCATTTCCACTTTCACAGGTGCTTATTTTCTAGTTGGTATGTATACTTAGTTCAAACATCTGCTGCTGATTTTATTATTTTGTTTGTTATTCTATAGATGATAATGTTAATTTATTTTAATTGAAGAAGTTAATGTATATTTAAGTTATTTATTTTAAGTTGTTCATTAATGTTAAGAGAATTTTCCATTCAAGAATCTTACCAATCAAATTACATTTAGACTGTAAAAGATGGCCTTCAGCACATTTCTTATCAGTCTTGCATCAAATAGTGAATTCCACTGTATGCAGAATGTTGCATGCATGTCTGCACAGTGTTATATTTTCACAGCTCACTGTTAGTAAATATTGTAGAGTAAATATTGGACTACAAGAGAGTTGCAAGCCTGCAAAGGTAGAGTTATTTAAAGCTTTGAATGGGTCGATTGGGTTTCTGGAGGTGTGTGGTTACAGTAATTGTGCAGGGTTGGTGTGGCCTGTGGTGGTGGGGCCCCATCTTTTCATGGGGCCCAAATTCCCTGGCGGCGCCCCTGGCCCTGGTGGCGCCCCTGGCACCGGTGGCAATAAATGAATAAAACCAAAGGCTTACCTTGACTTGGAAGAGTGTTGGATAGTCGTAGCCAGCTAGCTAACATAGCATTCATCTCTGTTTGAGCCGGGTGTTTGATTAGGCTAAACTAGCTAGCCTCATTCGCTAGCTTAGAAAGTGAAAGTGAAGAAAATACAACAAAATATCTCTCGCTCTCTCTTTTGCTTCTCCATTTAAAAAAAAAATAATTTGTTCAAAACTGTCTTTCTATTTGAGTCAACTACTCACCACAATACATATGTGGACAACTACAAATTCATAGGTGTCTGGTTAGACTGTAAACTCTCCTTCCAGACTCACATTAACCATCTCTAATCCAAAATTAAATCTAGAATCGGCTTCCTATTTCGCAACAAAGCATCCTTCACGCATGCTGCCAAAGCCCCATATACTACCATATACTGCGACCTGTACGCTCTCGTTAGCTGGCCCTCGCTTCATACTTGTCGCCAAACCCACTGGCTCCAGGTCATCTACAAGTCTTTGCACATAGCCCATCTGTAAACAGCCCATCCTACTACCTCATCCCCATACTGTATTTATTTATTTATCTTGCTCCTTTGCACCCCAGTATCTCTACTTGCACATTCAACTTCTGCACATCTACCATTCCAGTGTTTAATTGCTATATTGTAATTACCTCGCCACCATGGCCTATTTATTGCCCTACCTCCCTTATCTTACCTCTTTTGCACTCACTGTATATATACTTATTTTTTTCTACTGTATTATTGACTGTATGTTTGTTTATTCCATGTGTAACTCTTTGTTGTTGTATGTATCGAACTGCTGTGCTTTATCTTGGCCAGGTCGCAGTTGTAAATGAGAACTTTTTCTCAACTAGCCTACCTGATTAAATAAAGGTGAAATATATATATTTTTTTAAACAACATTTTATGCACTGCAGTGCTAGCTAGCTGTTGCTTATGCTTTCAGTACTAGATTAATTCTCTTATCCTTTGATTGGGTGGAAAACATGTCAGTTCATGCTGCAAGAGCTCTAATAGGTTGGAGGACGTCCTCTGGAAGTTGTCATAATTACTGTTTACTGTAAGTCTATGGAAGTCAATGTACCCAGAGGAAGACGGAAACTAGCTGTCCTCCAGCTACACCATGGTGCTACCCCAGAGAGTGCTGTTGAGGCTACTGCAGAACATTGCAAAACAGTGTGTTTTTATACATTATTTTGGTGACGTGAATATATTTAGTATTGTTTTATCTAAAAAGAAAAACTTGAATGTTTCTATTTTTATTAAATTCGTTGAGGAGGATGGTCCTCCCCTACCTCCCCTGAGGAGCCTCCACTGGTAAATAGTGAAAAGTTGTAAACGGTGTTCAGAAAGTATTGGTGTAATTTACACCACCAATTCATATCACTGTAAATCCATGACGGGGAGTGTGCAAGTGCATACTTTGGGGGGGAAGTGTGGAGAATCAGGATTCAGGATGCAGCTTCTTAGATAATCAGGATTTTCCTAGCTAAATAGTTTGGATGCTGAAGCAACAGATCGAGATAGCAAACATTTGTATGAAAGGGTGGTATTCTTTAACATAAGTAGGGAACTAGGTCTTGAAGTTCCTCTTCTGCTGTTGTAAGGCATAACAGGCTACTGACAGTGTTTTTAATATTCATAGGCTACTGATATTTTGACAGCTCAACTTTAGTTTGTTTTGAGTCATGTATTGACCCTTGTGGGGCCCCACAAGGGTGCGTTCTCAGCCCTCTCCTGTACTCCCTGTTTACCCATGACTGCGTGGCCAAGCACGCATCCAACTCAATCATCAAGTTTGCTGACGACACTACAGTGGTAGGCTTGATTACCAACAACGACGAGACGGCCTACAGAGAGGAGGTGAGGGCCCTCGGAGTGTGGTGTCAGGAAAATAACCTCTCACTCAATGTCAGCAAAACAAAGGAGATGATCGTGGACTTCAGGAAACAGGAGAGGGAGCACCCCCCTATCCACATCGAGGGGACAGTAGTGGAGAGGGTGGAAAGTTTTAAGTTCCTCGGCGTACACATCACGGACAAACTGAATTGGTCCACCCACACAGACAGCGTGGTGAAGAAGGCGCAACAGCGCCTCTTCAACCTCAGGAGGCTGACGAAATTCGGCTTGTCACCAAAATCACTCACAAACTTTTACAGATGCACAATCGAGAGCATCCTGTCGGGCTGTATCACCACCTGGTACGGCAACTGCTCCGCCGACAACCGCAAGGCTCTCCAGAGGGTAGTGAAGACTGCACAGCGCATTACCGGGGGTAACCTACCTGCCCTCCAGGACACCTACACCACCCGATGTCACAGAAAGGCCAAAAAGATCATCAAGGACAACAACCACCCGAGCCACTGCCTGTTCACCCCGCTATCATCCAGAAGGCGAGGTCAGTACAGGTGCATCCAAGCTGGGACCGAGAGACTGAAAAACAGCTTCTACCTCAAGGCCATCAGACTGTTAAACAGCCATCACTAACATTGAGTGGCTGCTGCCAACATACTGACTTAAATCTCTAGCCACTTTAAACATAGGAATTGGATGTAACAAATGTGTCACTAGCCACTTTAAACAATTTTGTATATAATGTTTACGTATCCGACATACTCATATCAAATGTATACACTGTACTCTAAACCATCTACTGTATCTTGCCTATGCCGTTCGGCCATCGACCCAAATCTCTAGCCACTTTAATAATTATAATTGGATGAAATAATGTATCACTAGCCACTTTAAACAATGCCATTTATATAATGTTTACATATCCTACATTACTCATCTCATATATATATATATATATATATGTGTATATACTGTACTCCATACCATCTACTGCATCTTGCCTATGCCGGTCAGCCATCGCTCATCCATATATTTATATGTACATACTCGTATTCATTCCTTTACTCTTGTGTGTATAAGGTAGTTGTTGTGAATTTGTTAGATTACTTGTTAGATACTACTGCATGGTCGGAACTAGAAGCACAAGCATTTCGCTACACTCGCATTAACATCTGCTAACCATGTGTATGTGACAAATAAAATTTGATTTGATTTGATTTGACCTGGCAGGACTATGGAAATGGGCCTTTGTGAGTATATGGCTCACTGATTGGATTACATCGACCAAAAAATGTTGTGCGTGTTTGTTCCATAGAGAATGACACTTTTTAACATGGGCAGCGCCATTGAGGGCTTCCGCCGTATTAAAATAGTAAACTGTTTGGATTCCTATGGGTTGTAGCCTCAATGGCGCTGCCCATTCTGTTACAGACACTATAATGGCAGATATAAAGATGAGTCCTCTATCTATCTCTATGGTTTGTTCAAGCAGCAATTCTGTCTCGTGGCCACAGTGGACAAAGAAGCTACAAATTGCGCCTTTAAGTCTGATACCATTGCACTGTATTCCTCCAAGAGCGTATCCAGACATATTCAACACAGTGTTTTGTGGAAAATCTCAATCCGCCCTGAGCATGAACAAAACTGACCACAAGCTTTGTTTTTGATTCACAACACCATCATTAACAATAGGCTTCATCAACGTTAGCAGTTGTTTTTGTTTTTTCATGTAGGCCCGATTTCATTATGCTTAATACAAATGGGTTCACACTTTTACTAGCCTTGAAAAAGCCACAATAGTGAATTCCATTTGCTATAGCAACCACTTGCGGAAAGGGGCCCCGGCGAATCTAATAGGTCATAGATTAGACCCAGAGTAATTTAGCATATTAACCTCATAATTATGAAAAATATATACGTTATGGTGAGGAAAAAAAGAATCCCATGTTGCCTTTTTATACATAACCACAAAACTTGTTTTTGTTGGAAGTTCTCAGACCTCTTTTGATACCAAGAGGAGTCACAATCCCCTTTCATATTTTTACAATTATTTTTATGAAAGAATAGTTAGGATATACGGAGAGAGGGAGATAGTGATAGAAGGGCACAGACCAGAGCCATCATTTGCAATTGTGCTTGTGGTGTATATCTGTACATTTTGTTGTTGGACAATGTAGCATCCAAATGTGTAATGGTTGATGGTGAACAATATCCAAATGTGAGCTGGATGGAGTAAATTGTTTTACCCTCTGTTTGATTATATAACACAGGAAGTAAGCATTTGCCAGTTATCTTAAGTTCTGTAAAAATTGGTGTCCTGAGTGGTATACTACAAAGTAAACTAGATCAACTCAGGCTTTTATAAAGCTAGGTCAGCTTCAGTTAGCTTCACATTGCAGATCAGGCTTCAACTGTACTATGATGGTGAATATTGCTTGTCCGCCTGCCCCCAACTCTAGTAGGCTTGTAACTGTGCATTTATGTCGCACATGGCTAGTTGAACGCCAGACTCTTCATTGAGACAATGCTGAAACATCAATCCATGGGTGAGTCAGTGCCACATTTTCATTTGTGCTGAAATCAAAATGAAAAATAAAGTTATCTTGCAAATTCAGCAGGCAGTGGTGTGAAATAGGCTTTTAGAAGTGCTATCTTTATTTCATTACTTATCATTTATGCCGTCTTTGGTGTGCTTATCAATGCACAAGCACCTTTTTCCCCACTCCTATCGCTCCTTCTTCAATCTGTGGAACAGCTTGTTGAGTTGTGGCCATAGGCATATAATCCATAGAGTTTTGGAACCTCTAACCCTGGCAATTTGACTGTTAAACTCATGGGTGCACTAGCCATGGCTGCCAGTCTTAAAGGAGATATCCCTATTTGTCTCTCACATTGTGAAAGCTTGGCTTATTACAACAACAGTTAGGCTGTTTTCAAACAAACTCAAACAACATGTACCAGGTGCACCTGAGGCAACTGCAAGGAGATGCCTACAGACAGAGAGAGGAAGTGTTGCGGTCAGGGACCAGATCTCTGTGTAAGCCAGCTGCCACATTTCACCTACCATTACTGCCTAGACACCGGATATTTATGTTTGCACAGGCGGTATAGTGTTGACGTGTTGGCAGTGGCTGATGCAGCAGAGCACGGAGATGATGCCCGGGAGTACCTGCATGCTGCCTACACACAGTTTGGGATGTGGCAGCATGGTGCCCTTGGTGCAGGAAACCGAGTTGTCATGCCCAGTTGCTGTGTTTGGAGAATCAGGGACACTTTGCCTGATACCCATTCACAGTACACTGGGTTCCACCCTGGGCGCTAGGATTCTCAAAGCGTTTGGCATGATGACATACTAGTGTTATGCCCAAAGAGTGTCCGTTGCCAGACACTTATTGGCATGACATTAGTATGGCATCATGTCACTTGCTGTGAACAGAACACAACCTCTCCCTCAGTTAGCATTTTCCGCACTCAAACACCTGCCAGGTGCATCTTCAGGACATCTAGAACCTTCTTACTGGGCACATCATGTCATATCAAAGATTCTAAAGGTTGTTAGTTTATTTATCAACCAAAAGTGTCATCACTGCACTTTCTCCCGGCACAACAAAGTTTAAATGGGAAAATGTCAGATTTTATTTATACATCTGAAAGTGTGCTATAATTAATAATACTTTTACATTAGTTTGTTTGCATATTTGTTTTTTCTGGATATAAAGTTTCAAAAAGGCAACGTTTGTCTATATTGAAAATTGGTTACCATTGACATAATTCTACGGTTGAAATGTCACCCTCAAAACAAAACTTTTTGAAGGTGACAAAACTTCAGCGTGCATAAACTATTCACCCCCAAAGCCAATACTTTGTAGAGCCACCTTTTGCAGCAATTACAGCTGCATGTCTCTTGGCACATCTAGCCACTGGGATTTTTGTCCATTCTTCAAGGCAAAACGGATCCAGCTCCTTCAAGTTGGATGGGTTCCGCTGGTGTACAGCAATCTTTAAGTCATACCACAGATTCTCAATTGGATTGAGGTCTGGGCATTGACTAGGCCATTCCAAGACATTTAAATGTTTCCCCTTAAACCACTCGAGTGTTGCTTTAGCAGTATGCTTAGGGTCATTGTCCTGCTGGAAGATGAACCTCCGTCCCAGTCTCAAATCTCTGGAAGACTGAAACAGGTTTCCCTCAAGAATTTCCCTGTATTTAGCGCCATCCATCATTCCTTCAGTTCTGACCAGTTTCCCAGTCCCTGCCGATGAAAAACATCCCCACAGCATGATGCTGCCACCACCAGGCTTCACTCTGGGGATGGTATTCTCGGGGTGATGAGAGGTGTTGGGTTTGCGCCAGACATAGCGTTTTCCTTGATGGCCAAAAAGCTAGATTTGTGTCTCATCTGACAGAGTGCCTTCTTCCATATGTTTGGGGAGTTTCCCACATGCCTATTTTTTTCATTAAGCAATGGCTTTTTTTCTGGCCACTCTTCCATAAAGCCCAGCTCTGTGGAGTGTACGGCTTAGTGGTCCTATGAACAGATACTCCAATCTCCACTGTGGAGCTTTGTAGCTCCTTCAGGGTTATCTTTGGTGTCTTTGTTGCCTCTCTGATTAATGCCCTCCTTGCCTGGTCTGTGAGTTTTAGTGGGTGGCCCTCTCTTGGCAGGTTTGTTGTGGTGCCATATTCTTAAAAAAAATGTAATAATGGATTTTATGGTGCTCTGTGGGATGTTCAATGTTTCAGATATTTTTTCATATCCCCAACCCTGATCTGTACTTCTCCACAACTTTGTCCCTGACCTGTTTGGAGTGCTCCTTGGTCTTCATGATGCCGCTTGCTTGGTGGTGCCCCTTGCTTTGTGGTGTTGCAGACTCTGGGGCGTTTCAGAACAGGTATATATATATGCTGAGAGCATGTGCCAGATCATGTGACACTTAGATTGCACACAAGTAGACTTTATTTAACTAACTATGTGACTTCTGAAGGTAATTTCCGAAATTTTATCAAATTGATTACCTAACGTTTAATTGATTACGTGATTTCATTAAACCATGCAACAATTAACTCATTAATAACATGGGGCACCACGGAAGAGTGTTTATAGTGCTGCTGTCTTCTGAATAAACTCTCTTAAAGATCTGAAGATATTTTATACCTATAGCAGTCAGTTATTAATCATCACCTTATTCAGTCTCATTCTGATTGTCGTAAAGTACTTGGTTATCTGCACGAACCCTGGCTAACAAGTTGAATCAGCAATACACAAATTGGCTTAATTATTTGTTTACTAAATAATTACACAGAATTATATACACACACACACACACACACACACAGGATAGATCATACAGTTGAAGTCGATATAGGACTCGTTTTACTGTGGATATAGATACTTTTGTAGCTGTTTCCTCCAGCATCTTCACTTGGTCCTTTGCTGTTGTTCTTGGATTGATTTGCACTTTTCGCACTAAAGTACGTTCGTATCTAGGAGACAGAACGCGTCTCCTTCCTGAGTGGTATGACGGCTGCGTGGTCCCATGGTGTTTGTACTTCTGTGCTATTGTTTGTACAGATGAACGTGGTACCTTCAGGCGTTTGGAAATTGCTCCCAAGGATGAACCAGACTTGTGGAGGTCTACAATTTTTTTCTGAGGTCTTGGCTCAATTATTTAGATTTTCCCATGATGTGATGCACTGAGTTTGATGGTAGGCCATGAAATACATCCACAGGTACACCTCCAATTGACTCAAATGATGTCAATTAGCCTATCAGAAGCTTCTAAAACCATGACATCATTTTCTGGAATGAGTCAACTTAGTGTATGTAAACTTCTGACCCACTGGAATTGTGATACAGTGAATATTAAGTGAAATAATCTGTCTGTAAACAATTGTTGGAAAATGTACTTGTGTCATGCACAAAGTAGATGTCCTAACCGACTTGCCAAAACTATAGTTTGTTAACAAGAAATTTGTGGTTTAGTTGAAAAACGAGTTTATAAACGAAATATATATATGTATTATAAACTGCGTGGTTAAAACCCTGAATGCTGAGTGGCTGACGGCGGTGGTATATCAGACAGTATACCACAGGTATGACAAAACATGTGCATCTTATGCTACATTTGTACTGCTCTAATAACGTTGGCAACCAGTTTATAATAACAATAAGGCACCTCAGTGGTTTGTGGTATATGGCCAATTTACCACGGCTAAGGGCTGTATCCATAAGAACAGCCCTTAGCCATCCATATACCACACCCCCTCGTGCCTTATTGCTATTATAAACTGGTTGCCAACGTTATTAGAGCAGTAAAAATACATGTTTTGTCATACCCGTGGTATACGGTCTGATATACCACGGCTGTCAGCCAATTGTGGAACAGGCACTGATCCACAGGTAGCACAAGAAAGTTTGTCAGATGTATTAAACTGTTTTCATATGTGATGGATGCATGCTTGCCAATTATGTCATCCTCGCAAATCACTTGATGTGGGTCAGGCGTGTCTGTGGATGGAGGTGTGTCTGTGGATGGAGGTGCGTCTGTGGATGGATGAGGTGCGTCTGTGGATGGAGGAGGTGCGTCTGTGGATGGAGGAGATGCGTCTATGGATGGATGAGATGCGTCTGTGGCAGAAGAGTCCTCTAAAAGGATGGAGTCATGCACTGTCTCTTCCACACTGATGACCGGTAGTCTATCAATGCACAGCTGTGGATGGAGAGATCCACCCGTTCTGTTTTAACACATAGAAAATAATTTTCGAAAAACGGTAGCACAAGATGCAATTTTTTTTAAATGTATACATGGCTAAAGGCATATAATGATAAACATACCGCACACAAAGTGAAGGAATGTATTATTTTTGTTACGTTACATTCCAAAATTGATTAAATTCATGTTTTCCTCATCAATCTACACACAATACTCCATAATGACAAAGCGAAAACAGTTTTTTAGAAATTTTTGTAAATGTATTTAAAATACCTTCAGAAATACCTTCAGACCCTTTGCTATGAGACTCGAAATTGAGGTCAGGTGCATCCTGTTTCCATTGATCATCCTTGAGATGTTTCTACAACTCGATTGGAGTCCACCTGTTGTAAATTAAATAGATTGGACATGATTTGGAAAAACACATACCTGTCTATATAAAGTCCCACAGTTGACAGTGCATGTCAGAACAAAAACCAAGCCATGAGGTTGAAGGAATTGTCCGTAGAGCGCCGAGACAGGATTGTGTTGAGGGCCAGATCTGGGGAACAGTACCAAAAGAATGTCTGCAGCATTGAAGGTCCCCAAGATCACAGTGGCCTCCATCATTGTTAAATGGAATTAGTTTGGAACCACCAAGACTCTTCTTAGAGCTGGCCATCTGGTCAAACTAAGCAATCGGGGAAGAAGGGCCTTGGTCAGGGAGGTGACCAAGAACCCGATGGTCACTCTGATAGAGCTCTAGAGTTCCTCTGTGGAGATGGGAGAACCTTCCAGAAGGACAACCATCTCTGCAGCACTCCACCAATCAGGCCTTTATGGTAGAGTGGCCAGACTGAAGCCACTCCTCAGTAAAAGGCACATGACAGCCCGCTTGGAGTTTGCTAAAAGGCACCTAAAGGACTCTCAGACGATGAGAAACAAGATTCTCTGGTCTGATGAAACCAAGATTGAACTCTTTGGCCTTAATGCCAAGCGTCACGTCTAGAGAGAGCCTGGTACCATCCCTAAGGTGGAGCATGGTGGTGACAGCATCATGCAGTGGGGATGTTTTTCAGTGGCAGGGAGACTAGTCTAGATGAACGGAGCAAGGTAGAGAGATCCTTGATGAAGACCTGCTCAGGACCTCAGACTGGGGACGAAGGTTCACCTTCCAACAGGACAACGACCCTAAGCACACAGCCAAGACAATGCAGGAGTGGCTTCGGGACAAGTCTCTGAATGTTCTTGAGTGGCCCAGCCAAAGCCCGGCCTTGAACCCGATCTAACATCTCTGGAGAGACCTGAAAATATCTGTGCAGCGATACTCCCCATCTAACCTGACAGGGGATATGCAGAGAGGGAGGATCTCCCCAAATACAGGTGTGGCAAACTTGTAGCGTCATACCCAAGAAGACTCGAGGCTGTAATCACTGCCGAAGTTGCTTCAACAAAGTGCATGTACTAAGTAAAGGGTTTGAATCCTTTTATCTTTCATACGTTAGCAAAAAAAATAAAAACGTATTTTTGCTTTGCCATTATGGGGTATTGTGTAGATTGATGAGAAAAAAAAAACAATTTAATACATTTTAGAATAAGGCTGTACCGTAACAAAATGTGGAAAAAGTCAATACTTTCCGAATGCACTGTATAATGGTAAATTATAAAAACTTTTTGTTGTTTGTAAGTACACTAGCACATCACAAATACTGAGAACAATCTTACACGCTATTCATTGGGTCATTGACCTCCTCTTCATTTACTTCTATGGTCTCTTTGAAGATGCTCATATTCATCAGGCTAAATAGAAGTGATAGAAGATAACAAAAAAGTTAATTCACTGAATAAGATCTGAACAATATTGGCAGTACACACATAGGGTGATAATGTCTGGGAATAGTTAATAGGGGAAAAAAGCCTTTTGTTGCCTCCATGGTGCTCCCATCTAGTTCAACCACTCCAGGCTCCTTCAGAAACTCTTCCCCCCTTTAGAAAAAGACAGTTGGTTGTACTCCAAGCATATAGTATCTTCATTACTGGCAAACATTTTGAATACTAGAGAGGGAGACATGACAGTACCAGAGAGATACACCCCCACATAGGCTACTCAAAGAAGGCAGGCGCAAAGAGAGGTACACAGAAACCAACCATAAATGATGCACACAAAGTTCACACTACCCATCAATGAAAGGAATAGGAAAAAGGTATCTAGCTATTATCCTATTGAAATTAAGCATGTGTTCTCAGCTATCTGACAGCGTTGTGCTGGATGCCACTCCAATGCTTGATATTTATTTATTTATTTATTTTACCTTTATTTAACCAGGTAGGCTAGTTGAGAACAAGTTCTCAATTACACCTGCGACCTGGACAAGATAAAGCACAGCAGTTTGATACATAAAACAACAAAGAGTTACACATGGAATACACAGACATACAGCCAATAATACAGTAGAAAAAAATGAAAATAAAGTCTATATACAGTGAGTGCTAATGAGGTAAGATAAGGGAGGTAGGGCAATAAATAGGCCATGGTGGCGAGGTAATTACAACATTAAACACTGGAATGGTAGTTGTGCAGAAGATAAATGTGCAAGTTACTGGGGTGCAAAGGAGCAACATAAATAAATACAGTATGGGGATGAGGTAGTAGGATGGGCTTTTTACAGATGGGCTATGTGCAGGTGCAGAGATCTGTGAGCTGCACTGACAGCTGGTGCTTAAAGCTAGTGAGGGAGATATGAGTCTCCAGCTTCAGTGATGTTTGTAGTTCGTTCCAGTTATTGGCAGCAGAGGGGTGGCAGGTAGGGGCGGCAGGTAGCCTAGCGGTTAGAGCGTTGGACTTGTAACTGGAGGGTTGCAAGTTCGAATCCCTGAGCTGACAAGGAAAAATAAATCTGTCGTTCTGCCCCTGAACAAGGCAGTTAACCCACTGTTCCCCGGGCGCCGAAGACGTGGATGTCGATTAAGGCAGCCCCCCGCACCTCTCTGATTCAGAGGGGTTGGGTTAAATGCGGAAGACACATTTAGATTGAAGGCATTCGGTTGTACAACTGACTAATAATGGTGACTTTGACAGAGAACTGGAAGGAAAGGCGGCCAAAGGAGGAATTGGCTTTGGGGGTAACCAGTGAGATATACTGGCTGGAGCGTGTGCTACGGGTGGGTGCTGCTATGGTGACCAGTTAGCTGAGATAAGGTGGGCTTTACCTAGCAAAGATTTGTAGATGACCTGGAGCCAATAATGGGACATGCGTGAAATAAAAATGTAATTTCTCATCTTCTATTTATGAAAAGGCCCCACCACAATCCACTCCAAGGGAACCTCTGCCTGCTTGACCAACAAAGCATCCTTCACTCATGCTGCCAAACATACCCTCGTAAAACTGACCATCCTACCGATACTCGACTTCGGCGATGTCATTTATAAAATAGCCTCCAACACTCTACTCAACAAATTGGATGCAGTCTATCACAGTGCCATCCGCTTTGTCACCAAATCCCCTTAAACTACCCACCACTGTGACCTGTATGCTCTCATTGGCTGGCCCTCGCTTCATACTCCTCGCCAAACCCACTGTGGTGAAAAACGTAATATACAATTGTGTGAAAAACGTAATATACACTGCTCAAAAAAATAAAGGGAACACTAAAATAACACATCATAGATCTGAATGAATGAAATAATCTTATTAAATACTTTTTTCTTTACATAGTTGAATGTGCTGACAACAAAATCACACAAAAATGATCAATGGAAATCAAATTTATCAACCCATGGAGGTCTGGATTTGGAGTCACACTCAAAATTAAAGTGGAAAACCACACTACAGCCTGATCCAACTTTGATGTAATGTCCTTAAAACAAGTCAAAATGAGGCTCAGTAGTGTGTGTGGCCTCCACGTGCCTGAATGACCTCCCTACAACGCCTGGGCATGCTCCTGATGAGGTGGCGGATGGTCTCCTGAGGGATCTCCTCCCAGACTTGGACTAAAGCATCCGCCAACTCCTGGACAGTCTGTGGTGCAACGTGGCGTTGGTGGATGGAGCGAGACATGATGTCCCAGATGTGCTCATTTGGATTCAGGTCTGGGGAACGGGCGGGCCAGTCCTTAGCATCAATGCCTTCCTCTTGCAGGAACTGCTGACACACTCCAGCCACATGAGGTCTAGCATTGTCTTGCATTAGGAGGAACCCAGGGCCAACCGCACCAGCATATGGTCTCACAAGGGGTCTGAGGATCTCATCTCGGTACCTAATGGCAGTCAGGCTACCTCTGGCGAGCACATGGAGGGCTGTGCGGCCCCCCAAAGAAATGCCACCCCACACCATGACTGACCCACCGCCAAACCGGTCATGCTGGAGGATGTTGCAGGCAGCAGAACATTCTCCACGGCATCTCCAGACTCTGTCACGTCTGTCACGTGCTCAGTGTGAACCTGCTTTCATCTGTGAAGAGCACAGGGCGCCAGTGGCGAATTTGCCAATCTTGGTGTTCTCTGGCAAATGCCAAGCGTCCTGCACGGTGTTGGGCTGTAAGCACAACCCCACCTGTGGACGTTGGGCCCTCATACCACCCTCATGGAGTCTGTTTCTGACCGTTTGAGCAGACACATGCACATTTGTGGCCTGCTGGAGGTCATTTTGCAGGGCTCTGGCAGTGCTCCTCCTTGCACAAAGGCGGAGGTAGTGGTCCTGCTGCTGGGTTGTTGCCCTCCCACGGCCTCCTCCACGTCTCCTGATGTACTGGCCTGTCTCCTGGTAGTGCCTCCATGCTCTGGACACTACGCTGACAGACACAGCAAACCTTCTTGCCACAGCTCGCATTGATGTACCATCCTGGATGAGCTGCACTACCTGAGCCACTTGTGTGGGTTGTAGACTCCGTCTCATGCTACCACTAGAGTGAAAGCACCGCCAGCATTCAAAAGTGACCAAAACATCAACCAGGAAGCATAGGAACTGAGAAGTGGTCTGTGGTCACCACCTTCAGAACCACTCCTTTATTGGGGGTGTCTTGCTAATTGCCTATAATTTCCACCTGTTGTCTATTCCATTTGCACAACAGCATGTGAAATTTATTGTCAATCAGTGTTGCTTCCTAAGTGGACAGTTTGATTTCACAGAAGTGTGATTGACTTGGAGTTACATTGTGTTGTTTAAGTGTTCCCTTTATTTTTTTGAGCAGTGTATAATATATATGTAATATATATTTTAACAAATGTACACAAAAAACGTTTGATTAATAAAATAGTGAATCAGTAATCTTCCTCAAATTACACGATTAACAAGGGGATGACATCTTTGCGAGAGGAAGGGAATATGATTTTATTGGTCCTTAACCCACATCTCAGACACTTAATTCAATAACTGGAGTTAACTTGCCCCAGAGCAGGCTAAAAGGTGAGCCACATTCATTGACCAAAGTTACTTAGCTAACTACTCCAACCTCATTTGTAGTTTTGGGCTCTGTTCTCCAAAGGTTGAACTCATATGGTTTATGTGTTTCCAACTACTGTCACCAAACTGAATCTTTTACTGGGAAAAAAATGATTGATGAGTGAGTTTAAAGGTATGTTTATCAATCAACTCCTGGAGGGGCTTCTGTTTCTTTTTAGCCCGGCAGTAACACACCTGATTCCACTGGTTGATAGGTTTAATCAGGTACATTGAGAAACGCTGGTTCTGGCGGAGTGACGCTGGATTTGGCATTTGTGCTCAACTATTCTCTCTCTCTCTTCTTCCAGGTGGTTCCACCCCAATATCACCGGCATCGAGGCAGAGCAGCTCCTCTTGACCCGGGGGGTCCACGGCAGTTTCCTAGCCCGGCCGAGCAAGAGCAACCCGGGGGATTTTACTCTCTCTATCAGGTAGGGGCCTCCGTGTTCCCAGCTAACAAATGTTGGTTCCAATAACAATCTGGTTAAGTTATTTGTCAAATAACCAAAGGAGAATCTTTAGGTAATGTTACGTGAATGTTCTGTGGTTCTCTGCTAGTGCTTTAGCCCACCGCTTTAGCCTAGCTCTTTATCCTAGCGTTAGCGGCCTATGCTCCACAACATTGCCCCTGGTGTAAAGTTAGTCATTCAGAGCAAATTGTCTCGTGAGTCAAGCCTCAAGAAATGGGAAATAATCGCTTCCCAGTAAGCAAGCTATTGAGAGAGCAAGAGCCTTGCCTTTGGGTGAACAGTCACAGCTTGTGGGAGTTCAAGCTTGAAATATGCCTAATTGTTATTCTCCCAAGTTTCTACGAAATGGAAAATGTTTGTTTCTCTCCTCGGTTGAAAAAAAAGAAGCGAGAACTGGTCGTAAATAGCCTTTCACAAGAATTCACTTACGCCACTGACCCCATGTAGAAATCATCAGGTCTAGCCCTGTCCCATGACATTACATTTCACAGAATTATGAACAGTGAGCTCTGTAGTTGGAGAGCTGAATTCAAAAGAGAAACATGGAGTTCTGGTAAACAGCAGGCCTCTGTTGTAGAGAGTGCCTCTGCATTGGCAACGGAAGCTTTTAAGAGGCTTATCAGTCAGACGAGCTCATGGAAAAGGTCCAGCATCGTCCTTTAGCTCGCACTCTTTAGCAGAGGTTGGCTTGAGTAGCGAGGGAGAGGGGGAGTGTGTGTGAGAGAAAGAGGGAGAGTGTGTGTCAGGGGGGGGGTGTATGTAGGGTAGAGGGAAAGGGGGATACTTAGTCAGGGGCAGAAGACAGATTTTTACCTTCGGTTCAATTGAAGATCAGCTCTGGGATTCGATCCAGCAACCTTTCGGTTACTGGCCCAACGCTCTAACCAGAGAGGGGTGAGAAAGAATGAAGGTTGTTAGGCTGGCAACAGCAGTGAGTGTGGCAGCCAGGCCAGTCCAGGCAGTAGCTCTTAATAACGTTAAGGCCGGGGGCCCATGTCGTGGTCTGACCCTGCATGCCCCTGGTGTTATGTGGCTTTGTGGTGACTGAGGGCTGCCTAATTGCCTGTGTGTGTTTGCGTTCACCAGGCTAAATTACATCTGTTTGTTGTTCTTCAGACCACAGGCCCTGTGGCTAAATTCTAGCGCAGGCTAACAGCACCCCTCCCTCACCCCCACCTCACCACCCTCCTGTGGGCTGTGTGATTTATGCCCCCCCATGGTACGGTAAGGTCAGTTTGGACTAGCTTGGTGGGGAGAAGGGGGGAAATAGTTAGAATAGTGCTATCTAGAGCATTGGAAGCTTTATTTTGTGTCTGCACTGTTTTGCTGTTGAAAGTAGGCTATGTACCAACATGAATGCATAAGAGTTTATTTCTTTGCTTACGTTGAGAAATACAAAACGCTTATTCAGCTTTCATGAGCTGATGCTTTCATGAGTTATGCTTTACACTTACTCACTTACACTTTTCTTTGCGACTATTCAGCTATGTCTTGCCTATTGACTAAGGACAGAATTCCGACCCGAGAACGTAATTAAATGTTTATGCATTTTTCTCTCTGAGTATTCTGACCTTGAACTTAAGCAATGGAACTTAAGCAATGGAATAGCGTGCTATTCACCTGATATTCATTTTGGGTGGCGATCGAATAAATTAAGGTGTGGCGGAGGTGTGTCTAGATACGCCGTATTCTGAACTTGTTTTACAGTAATTCCCTAATTTCTCCACCTTTACGCGTGAGGAAACCATGAATAAGTTCTAGCGAACCTGTCGGCATCTACTTAATTTTTTCAGATAGAAATAACACCATTCTCCATGCACTGTAATTTACAACTTGATAAGAGCTATTGATAACAGTTAGAGAAATTAGTAATCCGTTTGGTTAAAGGAATTGTAAATATAAGTGACATTTGTTTTAGATATATTTACCTTATAAATCACAGGAGACAAATGTTGAACCAGTCATATGGCAGAAAACTGAATCGTATTAACATATAAACTTTCCCACAGTAAAGTTTTTTGAAATGTTGTTCCATTATGCAGAATTTAAATTGCATGGCCTTTTAACTTGCAGGGATTGGCACTCTCAATTGTCTTAATTATAGGCTACCCCGACTTTCTCTGTTTACTATTTCTATCGCGTTAAATATTAGCCACTATCAGTATCAACCGTCAGTAGGCCTAATAACAACCCATATTAAACTGCCAATGTATTGTTAGCTCCCTTTAGTTAGTATAGCCTACATTATCATTCCATTGAATTACATTGTTTCGTTTACCTTAATTTGCTTTCTCCCTGAATTCCGTCATGGCCGTGTGGTTGTTGCTGAGGATCATTAGTAACAGTTGCTAATACAAAAAAAGACATGTAGGCTAATTAAATCGTTATGGATCGGAGTGCAGACCAAGCCATAACAGTTTGAACCTGATGAATGGCACTACTTGGCTGTGTCATCCCACAGTTAGTTAGTGCAGGCAATAGACGAGGGTATAGCTTCCTATTGTAAAATATTCTCCCTATTGTAATTCAATGTAAACTAATCTTCCAACATTTCCATGGGTTAAAGAACTGAATGTAGTGATTTTCTGAAGGAATCAAACCACTGTTTTCTTTCTTTTGTGTGTAAATGCTAGGGAAACCTGTAAAATACATTCCTAACCTTAAATAATCTACACGAATCTTAATCTACCAATTGGTGCAGAAACAGAGACAAATATGCATATATTTTAGATGGCTTTCTTTCATTGATCCCTAATATTGTGAACCCGTTCTCTCAATATATTCTATTGAGTCTGTTGACAAAATTCTAACTATGAGGTACACCCGTATTTGAAGGGATGGCTTAAGATAAATGTACTGAAAACCCTATTGAATGGGACAATCTGTTGGCCAGCAAGTGGGAAGGTTTTCAGCGGTTAAATTACATTTACTCAGCGAACGCAAGGGAACCACGCCAGCAAAGCCCGTTACACACCTTCATAAGGTAAGTCTGAATACCAACTACTGAGAAGTGTGTAGGAAAGGTGTGTGGTAAGAAAGGTGTAATTTCCTGAATTGGAATTGGGCCCTAAGCTTGCCAGGGTCCAGTGTGACCAAGCTAACTGTCTCTTGTTTGTATGCTCACACATACTCCCACATAACGGACACTCTCTAGCATTCTCTCACACACACTCATATCACACACACCCTCTATCGTATACACTCACAAACAATCTCATATCACACACACACACACTTACTCATATAAACTCACATGCACTCTCTCACACACACTCAACAAGAGAGTTATTACCAAGTCATTAGTGTTTCTTCTCACCAGCATGTTATTAGGGGGGTCCAGCTTGCCTCTCCTTTTAATGGACGCCCTGGTACTCCAATGGGCTGTTATCTCATTCTCCCTTCGCTTATCTCCCCCTCTCCCTTTCCTGGCCTGGGCAGGGGGCTGGATGGCAGGGGAAGGATGGGGGTGGTGGTGGAGGGGGAGGGGTTAAACATTTTCTGCTGGTAATGTTAACTGTTCCAGTATTGGCCAGAGTAGACCGCAATGTGTGGTTAAGTAGACAGTGTGTTCTGTTATGGGAGAGGCCTTGACAACCATAGCTCTATACATAGCTCTATGCTGCATTTTGAGGGAGTGAGAACTTACATGGCCAAGCATGATGTCGCCTATGTAATTGTGAAGCGCATGTACACTGATTATACAAAACATTAAGAACACCTGCTCTTTCCATGACATGAAGGGGAGTAGACAGGTTAAAGAAGGATTATATCAAGAATGGTCCACCACCTAAAGGACATCCAGCCAACTTGACAGAAGGGGTGTAAATCAATATTAGGAAGGTGTTCCTAATGTTTAGTATACTCTATGCTCTTGATCAGAGGAGAAGTTTAGAGGGCATTAGCTGGGACTGTGGATGGATTTTCTCCCCATATTACGTATGCCATTGCCTCCATTCATTCCCATTAGACATATTTCCATTGCAGTCGGGCTATTTATAGATTCAATCAATTAAATGCATTGGCCAAATTGACCTAATGGAATGTTGATTCATCTCATTTTGATAAGTGGATTGTGTTCTCACTGGATACTATGTAACAGAGACGTGGCCATGGTGGTCTAGTGGTTAGTGACTCTGCCCTCAGCACTCACATATACTGATGTCGACATCGGTCCAGAGGCCTGTTTGATACACACATTTTGGAATTAGAGAGAGATAGGAAACCAGTAGATAAAAGGAAAGGGGGGAAGAGGGACTAAATAGTGTAATTGTGTATTCCTTCTTCTCGAACCATGGGTGGGCCACTGAAGATTGATAATGACCTAATGTTGCTCTAGATATAATAAAACAAGGCCTCCATCCTTGTAGTCAGAAGGGCTTGTAGGTAGATAGATCCTTCACACACACATGTTTTGTTTTACTATCCCTGTGGGGACCAAACAATTGATTCCCATGCAAAATCCTATTTCTAAACCTTAACCTACCCCTTTTTCTTGTGGGGACAGTTCTTGTAACAGAAGTCCTCACATGTGCATTGTTCTTTCGAAGGCCAAACCCACTGCTGGTGTGCATGTCCAAAGACCTCTATGACCATAGCACTGGTTCCAATCCAAGTGCCAATGACATTTAGCAAACTCCAGGTGGTGCTATTGTCAGATGACATGAAAATAGAGGTCCTTGGTCACGCACACCAGCAGTGTTTGGCCTTCAAAAGAAGAATGCATATTATGCAGAAATACCTCATCCCTACTGTAAAACATGGTGTTAGATCTTTGATGTTATGGGGCTATTTTGCTTCCCTTGTTAAGATCAACAGCATCATGAACTTTACCAAGTACCAGGATATGTTTAGCCAAAAACCTGTTTGCCCATGCCAGGAAGCTGAAGCTTGGCCGCAAATGGATCTTCCAGCAAGACAATAACCCCAAGCACACGTCAAAATCCACAAAGAAATTGTTTAATTGACCACAAAATCAACATTTTGCAATGACCACCTCAGTCTCCTGACTTGAACCCCATTAAAAACCAGTGGTTTGAATTGAAGAGGACAGTCCATAAACTCAGAGGAAGGATATCAAGGATCTGGAAAGATTCTGTATGGACCAATGGTCTAAGATCCCTCCCAACGTGTTCTCCAAACTCATAAACATTTTAGAAAAGGTTCAGTGTTGTTATCCAGGGTGCTGGAAACGGGATCCAATATATATTTTTGATATAAACATTTGAGCTCTATATTTGTATTTATTTTATGCAGTCTTTTTGCTCATCTTTATCAAGGCATCTGAAAATTTCTGACCCCACTGTATGTCCAAACAGCATTACTTGATTTTGTCATTGTCAAAAGCAGCTTAATGAATGCTGTATGGCACAATGATTGTGTGCTATGTCTCCAAGTCTGCAAGAGACCCATCCCATCCGCAGAGTAAAATCTAGATGCATGTTTGGCTCAATGCGATGTCATTAATTGTGTTAAACTCCCACAAACAGCATGGTGCAAACACACACACACACACACACACACAGGGCCATTAGTAGCCAGAGACAGGGAGGCATACTGCTCCACTCAAATATTCATAACACAATTACAGGGAAGGAGAGAATGCAGATTTATAGGATAGAAAGATGAAAGGAGAGAATAGGATTTGTTCCACTTTATATGACCGTTACTTGATCATCAATTTGCAGACAGAGGGCTAGCTAATTGCATTAAAGCTACATAGCATAATGTGCAGTTCTGTCACTTTTCTAACTTCCTGAGTTAGATCGCTAGCAACAGTATGATCTTTTTTGTAAAAGTGTGTGGAGTGGGAGTTGTGGTTTGCTGCAGGCTCAAAAACCGACTTGTAATTGTGTAGGTGTACTTTGACAAAGTGCATGTTTGTGCATTGGTTTGGCCTTTTGCTGCAGACAAATATTGCTCTGAAATGTTCACTGGAAATTGAAAAAGAGAGTACTGTCTTCAACTAGACCTCATTCTTCACTTGCATTCTTCACTTTCACTTGTTTCCATGCTGATAAGAATGTTTTGGGTTTAGAATGCTATGTGTGTGTGACATTGTCTCTTTGTGGCTGTGTATTTTGAAAAGAGGCAGACCTGTTTTTTGACCTTATCTGTGCTCCCTAGCCACCTGCATTTAGTGAAAACCAGTTGCTCTCAAATACTCACTCAAAATCAACGGGGTATTATAACGGGATCATCTTGTCTGATAAGGTTTTTCTTACTAGGAAAACAGTCTTATTTCCACATAGACTTAATGAACAAACAGTTTCCTCCTGTGCAGAAATGGGTATTCACGGTACCACGGACCACATCAACCTGTTATTTTCATGTGGGTTTTTGTGGTGTTTTCTCTTGCTCTGTTCAGGCACACGCAGGCACGTACATGAACACAAACACTCTGGCCATATCCGAAATCTGGCTTTACTACTCACTTAACTTTTTACTACAGGGGCTGAATCAGGGTCACACAGAATGTTTCTTGGTCTTAAACAAATATACTTTGAAACAAAAGAAAACACCTGTACCATGTCAGATATAGTTGAAATCAAATCAAATGTTATTTGTCAGCTGTGCCGAATACAAGCCCTAACCAACAATGCAATTTAAAACAACAAATACCCAAAACATTTCAAGTAACAAATAATTAAAGAGCAGCAGTAAAATAACAATGGTGAGGCTGTACCGGAATCCCCTGTATATAAGAATCAATGTGCGGTGGCACTGGTTAGTCGAGGTAATATGTACATGTAGGTAGACATATTAAAGTGACTATGCATAGATGACGACAGAGAGTAGCAGCAGTGTAAAAGAGGGGGCAATGCAAATAGTCTGGGTAGCCATTTGATTGGGGGTAGAAGCTGTTTTGAAGCCTCTTGGACCTAGACTTGGCACTCCGGTACCGCTTGCCATGCGTTAGCAGAGAGAACAGTCTATGACTAGGGTGGCTGGAGTCTCTGACAATTGTTTGGGCCTTCCTCTGACACAGCCTGGTATAGAGGTCCTGGATGGCAGGAGGCTTGGCCCCAGTGGTGTACTACCCTCTGTAGTGCCTTGCGGTCGGAGGCCGAGCAGTTGCCATACCAGGCAGGGATGCAACCGGTCAGGATGCTCTCGATGGTGCAGCTGTAGAACCTACAGCCAAATCTTCTCAGTCTCCTGAGGGGGAATAGGTTTTGTCGTGCCCTCTTCACGACTGTCTTGGTGTGCTTGGACCATCATAGTTTGTTGGTGATGTGGACACCAAGGAACTTGACGCTCTCAACCTGCTCCACTACTGCCCCATCGATGAGAATGGGGGCGTGCTCGGTCCTCCTTTTTCTGTAATCCACAATCATCTCCTTTATCTTGATCACGTTGAGGGAGTGGTTGTTGTCCTGGCACCACACGGCCAGGTCTCTGACCTCCTCCCTATAGGCTGTCTCGTCGTTGTCGGTGATCAGGCCTACCACTGTTGAGTCATCGGCAAACTTAATGATGGTGTTCGAGTCGTGCCTGGCCGTGCAGTCATGAGTGAACAGGGAGTACAGGAGGGGACTGAGCACGCACCCCTGAGGGGCCCCCGTGTTGAAGATCAGCATGGCGGATGTGTTGTTACCTACCCTTACCACCTGGGGGCGGCCCGTCAGGAAGTCCAGAATCCAGTTGCAGAGGGAGGTGTTTAGTTCCAGGGTCCTTAGCTAAGTGATGAGCTTTGAGGGCACTATGGTATTGAACGCTGAGCTGTAGTCCATGAATAGCATTCTCACATAGGTGTTCCTTTTGTCCAGGTGGGAAAGGGCAGTGTGGAGTGCAATAGAGATTGCATCATCTGTGGATCTGTTGGTGCGGTATGCAAATTGGAGTGGATCTAGGTTTTCTGGGATAATGGTGTTGATGTGAGCCATGACCAGCCTTTCAAAGCACTTCATGGCTACAGACGTGAGTGCTACGGGTCGGTAGTCATTTAGGCAGGTTACCTTAGTTTTCTTGGACGCAGGGACTATGGTGGTCTGCTTGAAACATGTTGGTATTACAGACTCAGACAGGGAGAGGTTGAAAATGTCAGTGAAGACACTTGCTAGTTGGTCAGCCCATGCTCAGAGTACACATCCTGGTCATCTGTCTGGCCCTGCGGCCTTGTGAATGTTGACCTGTTTAAAGGTCTTACTCACATCGGCTGCAGAGAGCGTGATCACACAGTCGTCCGGAACAGCTGATGCTCTCATGAGTTTGCATCCCAATTTTACACTTTATGTACAGTACCAGTCAAAAGTTTGGACACACCTACTCATTCCAGGGTTTTTCTTTATATTTACTATATAATAGTGAAGAATTCAAAACTGAAATCATCTAGTAACCCAAAAAGTCTTAACCAGATCAAAATATATTTTATATTTGAGATTCTTCAAAGTTGCCACCCTTTGCCTTGACAGCTTTGCACACTCTTGGCATTCTCTCAACCAGCTCCATGAGGTAGTCATCTGGAAACCATTTCAATTAACAGGTGTGCCTTGTTAAAAGTGAATTTGTGGAATTTCTTTCCTTAATGCATTTGAGCCAATCAGTTGTGTTGTGATAAGGTAGCGGTGGTATACAGAAGATAGCCCTATTTGGTCATTTCAAGAACAGTGCTAGCGTCAGAAATTACAGCCCAAATAAATGCTTCACAGAGTTCAAGTAACAGACACATCGCAACCTCAGCTGTTCTGAGGAGACTGTTTGAATTGAGCCTTCTTGGTCGAATTACTGCAAAGAAACCACTACTACAGGACAGGAATAAGAAGAAGATACTTGCTTGGGCCAGGAAACACGAGCAATGGACATTAGACCGGTGGAAATCTGTCCTTTTGGTCTGCTGTCCAAATTTGAGATTTTTGGTTCCAACAACCTTGTCTTTGTGAGACGCAGAGGTGAACCACTCTGCATGTGTGGTTCCCACCGTGAAGCAAGGAGGAGGTGTGACTGTGTGGGGGTGCATTGCTGGTGATGCTGTCTGTGATTTATTTAGAATTCAAGGTACACTTAACCAGCATGGCTACCACAGCATTCTGCAGCGATACACCATCCCTTCTGGTAAGCGCTTAGTCCCACTATCATTTGTTTTTCAACAGGACAATGACCTAACACACCTCCAGGCTGTGTAAGGGCTATTTGACCAAGAAGGAGAGTGATGGAGACCTGGTCTGCACCATCACCCGACCTCAACATAATTGAGATGAGTTGGACCGCAGAGTGAAGGAAAAGCACCCAAAAAGTGCTCAGCATATGCGGGAGCTCCTTCAGGACTGTTGGAAAAGCATTGCAGATGAAGCTGTTTGAGAGAATGCCAAGAGTGTGTAAAGCTGTCATCAAAGGGTGGCTACTTTGAGAAATCTCAAATATAAAATATATTTGGTTTTGTTTAACACTTTTTTGGTTACTACATGATTCCATATGTGCTATTTCATAGTTTTGATATCTTCTCTATTCTACAATGTAGAAAATAGTAAAAATAAAGAAAAACCCTTGAATCAGTGGGTGTGTCCGAACTTTTGACTGGTACTGTACATCACATAAGTCTGAAATATAACAAAACCGTTTGACATAGAAACAAACACTGGATTTTCAGAGAGTTTTTGGAAATACTTATAAAACTAAAAATATTAATAACATTCCACCCATGAAGCCACTAGGGGGCGATTTGTTCATTTGACTGCAGGAAAGGCATACTGTGTACTAATCGTACTACATACTGTTTAGTAAAAACAAATGCGGTAAGGAACAAATATCAGGATACTGGGCTCATCCTACTGAGAATGCCTCATCTAATGCACAATTGCATTGATTCCCGCCATTTGTTCATTTTGGTACAGCGTGTCCCCTCAGCTGATTATCAGCTGTTGTCAAACACACGTCGGTTTCCAAAGACGATTCTCTTCCTCAGTGTGCAACGAAGTCTACTCGATGAAAAGTGAAATTGGTATGACATCCTGGCATTTAAAGCATACAACATTTCAGAAATTTCACATACTATAAAACAGGATTTTGCCTACTATTTAAAATGCAAGTCCTGGTATTCTCTGTGTGTGTGTGCCATACCCACACATACTTTTTTCATACACAAATGACACACACTGCTGCGGTTCCAAGTAGGTGCTGAGCACAACCTGCGGCTAGAATACATTATCCTTTCGGCAGGACTCACATCACACACACAGAGAACAGGGGTACCCTATTAACCTAACCTCTGCTACATGCTGCAGGGTGAACTTGTTACATAATATATAGTGATCTATCTGAACAATGTGCACTATGACTAACCCTGACTCCAACCTCTCTTCCTCTGTGTGTGTGTCAGGCGGAACAATGAGGTCACCCACATTAAGATACAGAACTCAGGGGACTACTACGACCTGTATGGAGGGGAGAAGTTTGCCACGCTAGCAGAGCTGGTGCAGTACTACACAGAGCAGCATGACCTCCTCAGAGAGAGGAACGGAGACCTCATTGAGCTCAAGTACCCACTCAACTGTAAGGACCCAACCTCCGAGAGGTACGTACACACACGCACGCACAGGTTCATGCACACACATGGCTGCACACACACACATAAATGAAAACAACCACCGACACAGCATTTACAATAAAATGCACACACACACAGACCCTGTTATAATCTTCAAACATATCTGTGCTGGCATTTCTGTCTCTCTACACATTGTGATGTACAGTGTATCAGTTTGTATCTAGTTCCAAAAACAACGTGTGATCCTTGTCGAGGATGGTTTCTCCATGAAACACCAGCTGAGCGCTCTTGTTGGAACCTCCAAAGCATTTACATGTGCAAGCTCTCATACAGAAAAACACACAAACACACACAATTCAGATTTCTTTGTAAACGCCATCACCTGCAAACTCACACATTCAGAAAAAAAAAAAATTTATGTAAACAATTACACGTAAACGGCAGGGTTGGGGGTGATTTCCATTTCCCAATTCTTCATTGCTTTTTAATAGTATTAGTATTTTCAAACATAAAGTCATAAATTGTCTACCGATCTACACTAGGTGGTACCACGGGCACCTCTCTGGGCGAGACGCTGAAAAGCTGCTCATGGACAAGGGCAAGCCTGGCAGTTTCCTGGTACGGGAGAGCCAGAGCAAACCAGGTGACTTTGTGCTCTCTGTCCTCACCAACGAGGAGAAGCACGAGAATGTAGACCGCAAGACCAAGGTCACCCACGTCATGATTCGCTACCAGGTAAGACCAGCTAAGGCCTTTACATATACAGTGGGGTCTGAAATTATTGACATCCTTGATAAAGATGAGCAAAAAAATTACTGTATTTAATAAATAATTTAACTACTGAGCTATGCTCACATTTTTTGATATTCTACTATTGTTTACTAATACAATTGCTCAGAGAAAGAGATTTTGTTTAACAAGTAATACTTTTTTTCTCAAAGGTAGGGGTCAAAATTATTGACACCCCTGTTTTCAATACCTTTCAATAAACTCACAATGTGAGGATAACGGCACTGAGCCCTTTTCTCAAATGTTTTATGAGTTGTGCACATTCTGAGGTATTTTAGACCATTCCTCTTTCATATGCACTTATGGATTGCCCTCTTCAATTCAAACCACAGGTGACTGAGATGGCCATTGCAAAAGAAAATATATTTTCTGGTCACACCCCTGGTGTGAGTGGCCAAAGAGATCTATTTTCATGTCATTTGACCAAAGCACCGGTGCCAATGCATTTTAGCAAACTCCATGCGTTTCCTTTGATACATGAAAAAAGAGCTCTTTGGACACTCACCAGTGGTGGGTTTGGCGTCGAAATGAGAATGCATGAGCAGAAAATAACACCGTACCTACTATAAAATATGGTGGTGGATCTTAGATGTTAGGATAATTCATGTAGCAGGTTAGGAGAATTAGGTTAAAGTTAGGAAGAGGGTTAGGGTTAGCGAAAATGCTAAAATGCTCCCCGATGTGACTCAAACATGCAACTTTTTGACATTAGCTGCATCCCTTCCAGCCATGACCAGCTAGTAAGGACTAGCATGCTTGTAGGGCTAGCAAGCTAGCAGGCAGGCTAGGATCTATCCGGCTGGATGGCAGGCTGGGATAGCAGGCTTGTAGGCAAGCTAACTGTCCGGCTAGAAGGGCAAGCAAACAACATTAGTTTTTGTGTGTTTCCAGCAGGATGGGAAGTATGACGTGGGTGGAGGAGAGCGGTTTGACACGCTGGCTGACCTGGTGGATCACTACAAGAAGAACCCCATGGTGGAGAAGAGTGGAATTGTTGTTCACCTCAAACAGGTGAGAGACTGAACCAGTGCATTCAGACAGCCACACATGAAACAATGTTGTACAGAATTTTTTTTGTTCTACTATGATAAAAGCAGATGTGTTAAGTATATTAATTATGTGTCATTCCAAGTATGGGTAAGCTGCAAATTCTATATTAGTAATATAATTTAATGTGAAGGGTGGATCATATCATAATCCATGGAGTTAATGTATTGCTCTTCCCTTTCCCAACGGAAGCCCTTCAATGCCACCAGGATAAATGCAGCCAACATTGAGAACAGGGTGAAGGAACTAAACAAAGTGGCAGACAACTCAGAGAAGCCCAAACAGGGATTCTGGGAAGAGTTTGAGGTACGAGAGTGGTGGTATCATCCTCACCGCCAGTGTATTTAAATCATTGTAAATCACACATCTCATATTCCAAAACATGAAAGTCAAGATCAAGATAATAAAAAAATATTTAACCTTTATTTAACCAGGTAGGCCAGTTGAGAACAAGTTCTCATTTACAACTGCGACCTGGCCAAGATCGAGCAAAGCAGTGCGACACAAACAACACAGTTACACATGGGATAAACAAACGTACAGTCAGTAACACAAAAGAAAAGTCTATATACAGTGTGTGCAAATGTAGTAAGATTAGGGAGGTAAGGCAATAAATAGGCCATAGTATTGAAATAATTACAATTTAGCAATTAAACACTGGAGTGATAGATGTGCAGAAGATTAATGTGCAAGTACAGATACTGGGGTGCAAAGGAGCAAAGAAAAATAAAAATAAAAAAATAATATGGGGATGAGGTAGTTGGGTGTGCTATTTACAGATGGGCTATGTACATGTGCAATGATCGGGAAGCTGCTTTGACAGCTGATGCTTAAAGTTAGTGAGGGGGATATAAGTCTCCAGCTTCAGTGATTTTTGCAATTCGTTCCAGTCATTGGCAGCAAAGAACTGGAAGAAAAGGCGGCCAAAGAAGGAGTTGGCTTTGGGGGTGACCAGTGAAATATACCTGCTGGAGCACGTGCTACGGGTGGGTGCTGCTATGGTGACCAGTGAGCTGAGATAAGGCGGGGCTTTACCTAGCAAAGACTTATAGATGACCTGGAGCCAGTGGGTCTGGCGACGAATATGAAGCGAGGGCCAGCCAACGAGAGAGCATACAGGTCTCAGTGGTGGGTAGTATATGGGGCTTTGGTGACAAAATAGCCTCCAGTGCTATTTTGTAAATGACATCGCCGAAGTCAAGGATCGGTCAGTTTTACAAGGGTATGTTTGGCAGCATTCGTGGAAGGAAGCTGATTCTAGATTACATTTTGGATTGGAGATGCTTGAAGTGAGTCGGGAAGGAGAGTTTACAGTCTAACCAGACACCTAGGTATTTGTAGTTGTCCACATATTCTAAGTCAGAACCATCCAGAGTAGTGATGCTAGACGGGCGGGCGGGTGTGGGCAGCGATCGGTTGAAGAGCATGCATTTAGTTTTTCTTGCATTTAAGAACAGTTGGAGGTCATGGAAGGAGTGTTGTATGGCATTGAAGCTCGTCTGGAGGATGTAAATCCAGTATGTTCATGAGGCATTTCCTGAAGGACAACACACAGCACATTATTGTTAACTCTAAGATGGACACCACTGGTTCCTGTCATAGTCTGGTTATGGGCCCTGATCAAAGGTAGTGCACTATATAGGATATATGGTGCCATTTGGGATACCTGGGTCTAAGGGATTTGTCTCATTATAAACTCTTGTGGTGAGAGATTTTACCCTCTGCCTCCCCTAGCGGCAGTGGATGGGTACACACTGCATAGGGCCAGGTGTGTTCAGGCATGACTATGCAAAAAGTTGTTTAGCATGAGTTTACATAATAAGCGTCATGATCTGATGTACATCCAATCCGTAGTGACCCCTACTGTATATGTGACCAAACATACCCATAGCAGGCCTAAGCCAAACTCAAATTATGATTCAATTATATATTTACATCAGACTGATGTCCTTAGTGTAATAGTTAACTTGTGCTTTTTTTTATGGCTCAGATTAGACTCTTCACTCCAAAATGACTTCCTAGGCTTTGGTCAAAACTATTGTACTAGACTGCCAATAGGGAATACCATTTCAGATACTGCCTCTGTCTGACTTTTTTGTATGTCTTCTTTCTCTCACCTTGTTCTCTTCTCTCTTCTTCCAGGTGCTACAGCAGCAGGAGTGTAAGCTCCTCTACCCTAGGAAAGAAGGGCAGAGAGCAGAGAACAAGAGTAAAAACAGATACAAGAACATCCTCCCTTGTGAGTGAGATATCGACCTGAACCTCCTGTCTACAAAACCTCGCTATGTGTGTGACCAATGACCCTAATCCCGGTCTATCTGTGTTCCAGTTGACACCACACGGGTGGAGATCAGGGAAGCAGACACAGATGTGCCTGGCTCCGACTACATCAACGCCAACTACATCAGAGTGAGTTCTGGAAACAGCCTGGAGATGAAGAAACAAGAATGTAGTTATGCACTTCATAGCTGTGTGGAATAATTGCATTTAGGGGCGAATCCTAACTTCCATTTAAATCAAATTTGCCATTAATCTCCCATTGACATCAATGCATGACTAATGCTGCTTTTTGACTGTTACACTAGTGTATACACCCTTATGTTATACTAGGGAAATTGTTTCAATAGCTCGGGCTGGACAGTGAGGACTTGTGAAGAGCAGAATCAACAACTTATGCATAATCAAACAGTTGCTTTGTGAGAAGGTGTTAAAGCTCACAGTTAGCTATTTTTATGTAAATGCAAGATGAAAAGTACCAGTGGCCTGGCTTTGACCCCAAGCGAGAGCAGGTCCGCCGGAGCCATTTACGTATGTATTCGCACCTCTGAGTCAGTACTTTGTAGAAGCACCTTTGGTGGCGATTACAGCTTTGAGTTGTCTTGGGTAGGTCTATCAGCTTTGCACATCTGGATTTAGGGATTTTCTTCCTTACAGATTTTCTCAAGCTCTGTTAAATTAGATTTGGAGCGGCGGTGAACAGCAATCTTTAAGTCTTTCCACAGATTTTCAATGGGATTCAAGTCTGGGCTTTAGCTGGGCCACTCAAGAACATTCACATTCTTGTTCTGAAGCCATTCCAGCGTTGCTTTGGCTGTATTCTTGGGGTCATTGTCCTGTTGTAACAGCCCCAGTCTGTTTGCACTCTGAAGCAGGGTCTCATCAAGGATTTGTCTGTATTTGGCGCAATTCATTGTTCCCTCTATCCTTACCAGTCTTCCAGTTTCTGCTGCTGAAAAGCATCCCCATATCCCCATAGCATGATGCTAGGCACCACCATACTTCATGTTAGGGATGGTGTTAGACGGGTAATGAGCTATGTCTGGTTTTCTCCAGACATAGCGCTTTGCATTCAGGCCAAAGAGTTAAATTTTTGTCTCATCAGTCCACAGGATCTTTTGCCTTATGCTCTGTCTTTCACATGCCTTTTTGCAAACTCCAGGCGTGCTGTCATGTGCCTTTTTAGCAAGAGTGGCTTCCGTCTGGCCACTCTCCCATGAACCCCAGATTGGTGAAGTGCTGTAGAGACTGTTGTCCGTCTGGCAGGTTCTCCCAGATAAGTTATATGTTCAGCCAAAGAACTCTGTAGTTCTGTCAGTGGTCATGGGGTTTTTGGTCACCTTGTGACCAAGGACCTTCTTGCCCGGTTGCTCAGGTTGGTCAGACGGCCAGCTCTAGGCAGAGTCTTGGTAGTACCAAATTATAAGTATATAAGTTTTCCATAAGTTTTCCATTTCCCAATGATGGAGACCACTGTGGTCTTGGAAACTTTCCACACACTATAAAAAAAAATTACACCCTTCCCCAGAGATACAGTACCAGTCACCTTCTCATTCCAGGGTTTTACTTTATTTGTACAATTTTCTACATTGTAGAATAATAGTGCAGACATCAAAACTACGAAATAACACATATGGAATCATGTAGTAACCAAAGTGTTGAACAAATCAAAATATATTTTATATTAGATTCTTCAAAGTAGCCACCCTTTGTCCTGATGACAGCTTTGCATTGGCCCTATTTGGTAAAAGACCAAGTCCATATTATGGCAGAACAGCTCAAATAAGCAAAGAGAAACGACAGTCCGTTACAGAGTTTCCAGCCTCAGAAATTGCAGCCTAAGTAAATGCTGAGTTCAAGTAACAGACATCTCAAAATCAACTGTTCAGAGGAGACTGCGTGAATCAGGCCTTTATGGTCGAATTACTGCAAAGAAACCACTACTAATGGACACCAATATGAAGAAGAGACTTGCTTGGGCCAAGAAACACGAGCAATGGACATTAGACTGGTGGAAATCTGTCCTTTGGTCTGATGAGTCCAAATTTGAGATGTTTGGTTCCAACCGCTGTGTCTTTGAGACACAGAGCAGGTGAACGGATTATCTCTGCATGTGTGGTTCCCACTGTGAAGCATGGAGGTGTGATGGCATGGGGGTGCTTTGCTGGTGACACTGTCTGTGATTTTATTTAGAATTCAAGGCACACTTAACCAGCATGGCAACCGCAGCATTCTGCAGCGACATGCCATCCCATCTGGTTTGTGCTTAGTGGGACTATCATTTGTTTTTCAACAGGAAAATGACCCAACACACCTCCAGGCTGTGTAAGGACTATTTGACCAAAGAGGAAACTGATGGAGTGCCTCCACAATCCCCCGACCTCAACTCAATTGAGATGGTTTGGGATGTTTTGGACCTCGGAGTGAAGGAAAAGCAGCCAACAAGTGCTCAGCTTATGTGGGAACTCCTTCAAGACTGTTGGAAAAACATTCCAGGTGAATCTGGTTGAGAGAATGCCAAGAGTGTGCAAAGCTGTCAAGGCAAAGGGTGGCTACTTTTGAAGAATCTCAAATATAAAATATATTTTGTTTCGTTTAACACTTATTTCTTTGGTTACTACAATATATTTTTTTTGGGGGGGGGTTACTACATGATTCCATATGTTATTTCATAGCTTTGATGTCTTTAGTATTATTCTATAATGTAGAAAATAGTACAAATAAAGTAAAACCCTTGAATGAGTAGGTGTGTCCAAACCTTTAACTGGTATTGTATGCCTCAACACAATTCTCTCAGAGCTCTACGGACAGTTCCTTGCACTTCATGGTATAATGTCTGCTCTGACATGCACTGTAAACTGTGGGACCTTATAGAGATAGGTGTGTCTTTCTAAATCCTGTCCAAACAATTGAATTGGCCACAGGTGGACTCCAATCAAGTTGTAGTGACATCTCAAGTATGATCAAAGGGAATTGGATGCACATGAGCTCAATTTGGAGTGTCATAGCAAAGGGTGTGAATACTTACTGTATTGTGTACCCCACAATGTCTCTAGTAATGGACCCATACATATTGTCACAGTTAAGCCCCAAAGTTTTGGCCTGTTCCCATACTGTAGCCTATGTGCTGTCGTAGCGAACTCTTCAGTTTGGCATGAAAATGAACTAACACAGTGAGGAGTTAGTTAAAGCACAAACAGACTGAACCACCACCAGGTTACCAATGTGCATCTGTTCCTCATGAATGAAGACATGCAATGAATACTGTATGTACTGTATGTTTCTCTCGCCCAGAGTATGCATGAAGAGGGCCGCCACGTGGAGGAGGGCAAGGTGTTCATCGCCACCCAGGGCTGCCTTCAGAACACGGTGGTGGACTTCTGGAAGATGGTTTACCAGGAAAACACACACGTCATTGTCATGACCACCAAGGAGATGGAGAGAGGACGGGTGAGGGCACAGAAGTAGAATTACTGGGTCCAAAGTCTGGTCCGGTGATAATGGTATCATCTATGGAACCACATACATTCCCCCATGGTGGGGATCCCAGTTTTCTCTTTCAACAAATACATAAAAATATGTTAGGTGTTAGGAATTTGAATAAAAGATGAGAGGAAGGGGGAAAAAAATTGTAAATGTATTAGAACAGGCACTCCTATTCAGTCCATGTAATGTAATACTATTTCTAAGGATGGAACTCTCCCACTGACACCATCTCTGTTTAGAAGTACAGTGGATGGGTTGCATGTCTGGACAGATAGGTGCTTATCAGAACTGAACTTCAGGAGGCTAGCAATACATTGTTTGGCTAACCCCCAGCTAAACTGGTTGTAAAACTACTTGAGAAAAAAGCGGGGCCTTCTAGGTTGTGTAATTCTCCACTTTTCCCTCGACAGAACAAGTGTGTGCGTTACTGGCCTGACCTCAACGCCACTAAAGAGTTTGGGAAAGTGAGTGTGAAAAACGTGGAGGAGTGTCCGGCTCAGGACTACATTCTAAGGGAATTGGAGGTGACGCGTTTGGATAGGGTAAGACAGCCCCCTGTAGTGACCACATAAATCTAAGGAGGATCTTTATAACATTGGTACAGTTTGGTATGGCACAGTATATTTCACCTTAACTGAGTCCACTTGTGATTGGGGGTGGTGGTTGAGATTGATTTCTGGTTGTACAAATTAACATATAATTAGCAGGTACTACATAGGCCATTTCTGAGTGACCACCGTAACATTTGACTAATGCACTATTTTGCCAAGCTCAACGTGCAAATCGCCCCTCCACCCACTTCGCTTCCCTTCATTAAATGGTGCTGCCGTGTTTCATTGCCCCAACGCGTTCAAAGGACGGCTGACCGAAAAGCCATATACGGATTGACCATGTCTCCACAGCCGAAGTTATATGGTTTGCGTGCCCTGCTGAAGGACCCTAGTATTGTAAGTATAACCAGAGATACTGGAATATAATGACCTCTCTGGTGTAATTTAGCTGACAATGTTATGTAGCTTGGTAGCTATCTTGTGATGAAAGCGAGGCAAGCTAGCTAAAGTTTTAGCTAACGTTAGAGTAGCTAGCTAATTACCTCATTACAACATAGTTAGGTCGTAACTCATACTAGTTTATTGTGTATTGTCTGGATATTGTTGGTTATGTCACGTTATCATTTGATAATGCTAGCTAGCTACATGCTAGCTAATGTTAGTCCACATGTCGGATTTGCAATTCAGTTCGAAGCACATATAGTACAAGTGTATTCTGTATTGTCTAGGGCAAAGTAAATAATGGATGCAGCTGTGGTGGTAGCTAACTCATGTCTGAGTTTGACATGAGTTAGCTACAGTGAATTTGGAGCAACAAACCATAATGGCGTCACTGGCCTGAATCTAATCCAATCTGGAGCTGCAATCAGTCTACATCTGTAAAGCATAGAATTAGGGGTTATACTAGTTACCACAGCCACAAAGTCAAAATGGACTATTGTAACAATTATTAAAAACAAAAATGAGCTTAATGTAAGGCTAGGCATTAGGTGGTTGACATTGCTCGTCCAAGTATATATTATTAATTCTATTCCTTTACTTTAGATTTGTGTGTGCATTTCGCTACACCAGCAATAACATCTGCTAAACACGTTAAGAAAAATTGTAGAAATAGGCAGGGTTTATGAATTTGTGGCTGTGTTAACTAATGCCAACCTTTAACTAGATTGACCCAAGTTACTGCCCTGATGACACAGCTGACTTCATCAACAACAACGTGTTGTGTGGAAAGTTTTATTAAAACATACCGTTTGATAAACCAGTAGGTTAATTACCCAGCCAAGCAGATACATATAGCAGTCATTTTGGTTAAGTGCATTATCAAAAAGTGTTGTCCTTTATAACAAAAGGCTATTGTATCACCCTGTCACAGGCCCTCCCAGTCAACAACACCTCATAAGATGAGGAAGTACGTTGTTTATCAGGATTGCCTGCTGCAGTTGTTTGAGAGATGTCCAGTTTGCAGCCGAACATGCAACATAGAGAAGACCGGCAAGGGGACCCTCAGCATCACGCAAACATGCCCTCGCTGTGAGCATTCCTATAAATTGAACAGGCAGAACACTTGAATCAGGTTGGTGACATTTGACCTGGTCAAAGTTCAAAACAGTTTTGAGTTTTGTCCCAATTCACCTTCATAACTTAGCCTGGTGGAACCAGCCTGATTGCTGCGTTTACCATTCTATTTCTCTTCACATATCATGATATCTGAAGTGAAATGGAAAGGTGAATACAGCGACCAGATTGGTTCTACCATGCTAATCATAACCACCATTGATCATCTAATCAGTGCGCTTGTGACCGACCAGTATCTTTGAGGGGCCAGGACTTCATGCCTCACCTCTTGCCTCCTCGCCGATGGTCGTTGATGGGGAGACAAGAAATAGGTAGGTTTAGTATGACCTGTTCAAACTTCAACATAGTATATGTGTGTTAGGATAGGTGATATCTGACAAACTGCCGTTGGTAATAGAACAGTGACTGTATGTATGTGTTCACAGAAACATGTATGGAGCCAGCACATGGAGACTTGCAAGATGCCGTGATGAAGACTGACTGATGTCTCTAAATGTACCTGGCACTCTGCATACATTTTTTTACTAGACAACCTTTACTTGTATTGTCTTTTTTTATTATTGGGTTGACTGGTATCAGTCAATATGGGGAGGGAGAAACCTTATGTATTCTGCACCAGGATCAAGGAACTCCTGTGGTATACGGGACACCACAAAGGAAGGTACTCTGACATGTTTGCCATGGTAGTCCCATTACCACCAGACAAACTGTGCCGATAAGCACAGTATCTGTATCGTCTGGGAATGACAATGGAAGGTGTATTTTTTTTATACTGTATTTGCAAAACACTGCTTATATTGTATTATGTAAAGGGTTGTTTATGCTACATGGACCTGTTACTACATTTGAAGATTATCAAAACACTTAGTTTAGAATATGTACATAAACTCATCAATTGCATTCTTCTCATATTACTCTGAAGGCTACTGACCAATTCAAAACTTCCTCCAGCATCTCCCCATACATCTGCCTGTAGTTATTGAACTCAACCTGCCGGGGTTTGTTTGTGGTGATTGAGTGGGGGGGAACAGCTGCATGCGAGGTTCTGACAGATGGGTGTGTCTTGGTGGTGGCAAGGACACACACAAGAAACACCCCAAATCACATTTGTCTTCTGATATGGCCGCCAGCATTTCATAAAAAAACAAGGCCAAATCAGCAGGTGCAGTTCCTTATTAAGTTCCTTTTTACTGCATAGTGTCATGTGGGCCTGATTCAGACATAGGAAATGTACACCTTTCCTACCTAAGCCTTTCCTACGCACTTCTCAGTAGTTGGTATTCAGACTTTGCGCACACTGAATACATTTAATTCAACCCCAGAAAAAACCCAATGGGCGGCCTACTTATTTAAACAGGAAGTTTTTGTTCAATTTGTTTTTCTGTTCATTTAGCTAAAACAGGGATGGGCAACATTGAAGGGGATGGGGGCCACAACAAATCTGAACTCCTCATGAGGGGCTGCTGTGGCATCGCGGGTCTGTGTACCGACATGCATACAGTAGCAACACATGCAGTCAGTGCTGGCTCCAGCCTTATGGGGGCCCTAAGCAAAATGTTGGGGATGGCCCCCCCCACCCTGCGAGCAAAACATTTTAGCAACCCTGTTATTGACAGCGAGGTGTGTGTGTGTGTGTATATATTTTTTGAATATCCTGCAATTCTACACTTTGTCATGGGGTGTAGAGAAAATGTGGCAGTCTTAAAGCAAGTTTGCTGCAACTATTTTCACATTTTGCTATGGAGCAGAGAGAAAAATGAGCAGTTTCACAGCTAATTTCCTGCAGTTCTACACATTTTACCATAGGGTAGAGAGGAATGTTTGCTGTTTCTAATATATGAGTGAGAGTGACTAACAAAATAAATGGGGGGCCACCCTGTTGGTAATTCGACCACGATTACTACCATTTTAGAAAGCTGGCTAAACTAATTTACCAATTTTAAAATAATTTAGCGGACGTGGGTGGGTGAGTGACTGTCAGAGACTGACATAAGAGAAACTGCTGATGCACAACCAAATTTTGAAATTGAAGCTTGTGTATTCGACTATTCTAGTTCTCAACACTAAGTTGAGACCCTGACTGAGTAATAAAATGATATATACAGTGAGCTCCAAAAGTATTGGGCCAGTGATACACTATCAAGCTTGTGACTCTACAAATTGGTTGGATGCATTTGCTGTTTGTTTCAGATTATTTTGTGCCAAATAAAAATTCATGGTAAATAATGTCACACTTATTGTAAATAAGAATAGAATACATTTCTAAACACTTCTACATTACAGTTTTTTACAGTCGCTAGGACACATTTCTCAATACTTAAGTCACTTTTTCAAAACTCTTCACACAGTTCTCCTAACCAACTTTCAGCTCGGCACAGCAGTTCATTTCACATTCAAAATGCACTAAAACTACCAAATCACTTCATACATGTCTCAAATCAACACATTCTTCCACAACACTAGCAAAGGTTGACAGCCAACAAACACACTTTGTCACCCACAATACAATGACCTAAAAAACACTAACAACATGTAGCATTATACAATGTTTTCTTGTGTAAAACAAGGACACATCTCTGTTTATAATTCACTGCAATATATGTTACTGGAATGAATCAGACATGATGCAGAATGCTTCAATATATTTCGTCTTTTATTTATTTGTATTTTTTTGCAGTGAGTAATTCCAAAATACAAGAGGTTGTATACACACCATCAACTGATACAGATACAATAGTAATGCTAATCTACTCGGTCTTCTCCATTTGGCCACAGGTTCTCATCCACATCACATCTTATGTCATCTAGGGCAATACACCTAGGAAAGAATCTTCTGGCATGCCTGATCCATCCCTGGCAATCTTCTGCTGATATGTCCAGGCATCCAGCATTCATTGCATCCAGGAGGGACATTTGATCATGTGGATGGTGGTCATAAACCTTCCACCTCCATGAGGAAAATAATTCCTCTATGGGGTTGAGGAATGGAGAGTAAGGTGGGAGGAAAAGTGACACCATTCTGGGATGGGCTGCAAACCACTCAGTGACTGCACGGAGTGGTGAAATGCCACATTGTCCCATACAATTATAAATGTTGGCTGATTTCTTCTCTGCATCCCTTTCCTCACCTAGCACAACCCTTCCATAGAGATCATGCAGGAACGCATGAGGAGGCGTTCAGTGTTGTATGGCCCAATTAGTGGTTTGTGTAACAGCAGTCCATCAGTGGATATTGCTGCGCACATTGTGATGTTGGCACCCCTCTGGCCCGGGACATCCACTGTGGCTCTCTTCCCAATCACATTCCTCCCTCGTCGCCGTGTTTTGGCCAAGTTGAAACCCGCCTCATCCACAAAGATGAAAATGTGGGGTGTTTGCCTGCCTTCAATCTCCATGACTCTCTAAAATAAATCCACAAGGCAACATAAGCTGTTACAGTAGTAAACATTACCTAAAAATATGTATTTGTGTGTGTTTGGTTTTGTTTAAAAACAGTTCTGTATCTTATTGTGATCTTACTCTGGACATATTGGTTCCTGAGTTGCTTGACATGTTCAGAGTTCCTCTCAAAGGCACAGTGTACAACTGTTTCATCCTGACCTGATGTTTTTCAGGACTCTAGAAATAGTTGTTATGCTTACACTGTGAATATTTGCAAAAGTAACGTTGTCTGCCAAGACTCTGTCTCGAATCTCAGTGAGTTTTATGCCATTGTTTCTGATGACCATATCAACAATGGCAGTTTCCTGCACATCAGTGAGCATCCTTCCTCTCCCACCTGTGTGAGGTAACCGTTGAGTCCTAAGCAGAAATGCAAAAGCAATTACACACAAGTCTATTTACTTCTGTAATGTGCAACTCAGTCATATGCCCTTGCAGAATACAAGTTACCTGTTGGTTTGCCGGAAAACTCTAACAATAGATGCCACTGTTGAGCGTTGCAAATTTGGCTGCACTCTCTGACCAGCTTCTCTCATTGAGAGACCATGATTTACTACATGATCAATTACAGTAGCTCTGATCTCATCTGAGACTACAGCTCTTGATCTTCCTCTTATTCTTCTTCCACCACGCATACGTATTCCTCGCCCCCTCCCAGCCACTCTTCTTCCTCTTTCAGTCACTTCTCTATTTCTGGCTGGGTCCATGTTTACATCACAACACAAAACTATTCAGCAGTTGTCTCCTTTTGTAATGAAATTGAAAGAGTAACACCTGTGTAGATGTTCATCTACAATGAGAATCAGCTGTGGTTGGTCCAATTGTCCAATTGTTTTTATAGCATTTAATTTTAAGATTTAAAATATATTTCATTAAAATATTACTGTAGAAATGTAGCAAATTGCTGTCTTATTCAGTTTTGTATTATGTTATTGTTTTGAACATAAGTTTAACAGTTTTGAAAACGTCAAAGTCAAAAAGTCAAAGTCACCATTATTAGTCAGTTGTACAACCGAATGCCTTCAACCGAAATGTGTATTCCGCATTTAACCCAACCCCTCTGAATCAGAGAGGTGCGGGGAGGCTGCCTTTAATCGACATCCACGTCTTGGGCGCCTGGGAACAGTGGGTTAACTGCCTTGTTCAGGGGCAGAACGACAGATTTTTACCTTGTCAGCTCGGGATTTGAACTTGCAGCCCTCCGGTTACAAGTCCAACGCTCTAACCACTAGGCTACCTGCCGCCCTATATAAGCATGTGCAAATTGGCCTGTAGGTACACAGAGTTTTGGCGGTGAGAAAAGAGTTAATGTAATTTGAAAGATGTAGTCATTGAATGCATTTTGTGCCAAAGCAATGATAAATGATCCACAGTTTAGCCCACTGTTGTGCTCACTGTGTGAAGAGTTTTGAAAAAGTGACCTAAGTATTGAGAAATGTGTCCTAGCGACTGTAAAAAACTGTAATGTGGATGCTGACATGATTACGGATAATCCTCACTCATCAATATTCATAGACTACAAAGCCAACTCAACAGCTGTCAAAGATGCTTCAACAAAGTACTGTAAAGGGTCTGAATACTTATGTAGATGTTGGTGAGGCCAAAGGGCATGACGAGATATTCGTAGTGGCCGCTGGCCGTGTTGAAGGCGGTCTTCCACTCGTCCCCCTCTCGTATCCGCACCAGGTGGTAGGCGTTACGTAGATCCAACTTGGAGAACACAGTGGCCCCCTGGAGCAGCTCGAAGGCCGAGGAAATGAGTGGTAGCAGATAATGGTTCTTTACAGTGATGTCATTGAGTCCCCGGTAGTCAATGCACGGGCGCAGGGTCTTGTCCTTCTTCTCCATGAAGAAGAACCCTGCGCCAGCGTGAGAGGAGGAGGGACGGATAAATCCAGTAGCTAGGGAGTCCCCAATGTAGTCCTCCATAGCCTTGGTTTCAGGTCCCGACAGCGAGTACAGACGCCCCCGGGGCGGCGTGGTGCTAAGGAGAAGGTCAATCCCGCAGTCATAGGGACGGTGCGGTGGAAGGGAAGTGGCCAGGGACTTGCTGAACACCTCCCGGAGGTTCAGGTACTCCGCGGGATGGCGGAGAGATCCGAAACCACCTCCGAGGACACAGGAAGACGTCCCGGGCAGGTAGCGCCGACTTCAGATAATGGACTCCAGCTCATGATGGCACCCAAAGACCAGTTGATGAGTGGGTTGTGTCGGTGGAGCCAGGAGAATCCCAACACCATGGGAATCTGGGGGGACTTGATGAGCACGAACTGAATGGTCTCGCTGTGATTCCCTGAAACACGTAGGTTGCAAGCCCATTCTTAACCTCCCCGAGACGCCGTGCAGGAACATGTCAAACAATACTTCCGGGTTCCACGCACTCTCCGCTGCCAACGTGCGGAAGTCCACCACATAGTCGGCCACTGTGCGGGCATCCTACCGGAGCTGGTTTAGCTTCCAGGCGGCTTCTCTCCCGGAGAGTGAGGCATCAAAAACCTTCCTCACCTCTCCCACGAACCCCTCCAGGCTCACGCATATGGTCGGCTGCTGTTCCCATATGGCGGTAGCCCAGGTGAGAGCCCTTCCAGACATCAGCATTAGTAGGTAGGCTATTCTGGAACGATACAAGGGGAAGGAGGAGGACTGAAGCTCAAAAATGAGGACACTCTGAGCTAAAGACGCCCGACAGGTGCTCGGCACTAAGCAACTCCGCGTGCCTACCAATGGAGGCTCCTTCGGAGGATATGGCGTTGTGCAGCTGGCCCTGGTCTGCTGGGTCAGTCATGGCCAGTTCGTACTATCAGGTATGACGGGAAGACCCAGATGCAGACCACGTCGGATAAACAATAGTTTAATGTTCCAACAGGGGCAGGCAATAGACAGGTCAAGACAGGCAAGGGGTCAGAAAACCAGAGTTCGGGCAACAGTACCGGACGGCAGGCAGGCTCAGGGTCTGGGTAAGGCAGAGGTTGGTAATCCAGAGGGGGGCAGAGGTACAGGTCGTCGGGAAGGCTCAGGGTCATGGACAGGCAGAGTGATCAGGCAGGCGGGCTCAGAGTCAGGACAGGCAATGGTCAAAACCAGGAGGGCAAGAAAAGAGAGACTAGAAAAAGCAGGAGCTGAGATACAAAAGGCTGATTGACTAGAACAAACAAGATGAACTGGCAACAGACCAACAGAGAACACAGGTATGAATACACGGGATAATGGGGAAGATGGGCGACACCTGGAGGGGGATGAAGACAATCACAAAGACAGGTGAAACAGATCAGGGTGTGACAGATACATGCGTTTAGAACAGTGATATATGCGTTTAGAAAAGCACATCTTTTTCCCAAAATTCAAGGTCTGAATACGTAGAGAGAAGTGCATAAAAAGGGAATGAAGTTCCATTTATTCGTGTGTAACTGAATTTCCCCTCCCCAGATGAACACTGCTGAAATAGGCCTGTAAACTGTAGTGCTACTTCTCTCCATCTGTAGAGGGAGCTGGTGCGGTATATCTGGCACTACCAGTATCTGAGCTGGCCTGACCATGGCGTGCCCAATGAGCCTGGGGGAGTGCTCAGCTTCCTGGAGCAGGTCAACCGCACGCAGAGCGCCATTCCAGACACCGGGCCAATTGTGGTCCACTGCAGGTAAAACAGACAGAGGGCACACATTGTGACATATGGCACGTATCAGATGCAACACCTCTCCAAGCCCTACTGACATAAAGGCAGTTATTAAAGGGCCTAAATGCATGTCTGTTTGTGATGACCGGCCTTATTGGTTATGTTTGGGAGAACAATGTCATGTGATATGGAAAGATAAACATAAATATATAATTATCGGTCTAGTATTCTAGGACTGTATACATCAAGAGTCGACCATGAATCAGTGTTATACTATAAATCATATTATCTGTCATATAGATTTGGTCATATTTGTAAGTGTAACTTTAGCGAAATGGCAGTTTGGGTCTATGTCTGTGATGAAAGTGCCACCTAATTGTAGTAATATAGTGCTATTGTCTCTTTTGATTCCCAGTGCAGGAATTGGGAGAACAGGCACCATAATTGTCATTGACATTCTCATTGACATCATCAACAGACAAGGTAAGACAACGTCAAACATTATGGTTACCAGTCCTAACCAAACGTTACCGCTATAAAATCAGTCCTAGCCAAACGTTACGGCTCTGACATCATTCCCAGCCAAACGTTACGGCTCTGACATCAGTCCTGTCCAAACGTCAATGCTCTTATCAGTCCTGTCCAAACCTTACAGCTCTGATATCGGTCCTATACAAACATTACGGCTGTGATATTGTGTTTTTGGATGGCTCTGCATGGAGTAGAGATTAGGATTTGGCCCTTTGCTGCCCTTTGCTGCCCTTTGACCTTTGTGTTTGTGTGTGTACGTGTGTTTGTGTGTGTGCTCGTGTGTGTGACCGTTTGTGTGTGTGTTTCAGGATTAGACTGTGATATCGATATCCCTAAGACCATCCAGAGGGTTCGTCAGCAGCGATCAGGCATGGTGCAGACGGAGGCCCAGTATAAGTTCATCTACATGGCCGTCCAGCAGTACATTGACACAGCACAGAAGAGACTGGAGGAGGAACAGGTACCTACCAAACACTCAGTAGTATAGGAGTAGTGGACATAGTTGTGTAATGTTGTCACTACTGTGGCAGTAGTAGTATTCTAGCAGTAAATGTGGCCTTTTTAGTCACAGTTTCTGTATATTAGCTTTTTCAAGTTATAAAAACATGGTTTCTTGTGGCCACTTTGCAGAGGAACAAAACGAAGGAAAGGGAGTACTCCAATATCAAATACCCCCAGATGACCAACGCCCGGTCAAAACCCAACATGACCTGTGTGTCACGCTCCTCCTCTGTGTGAGTAGCCCTACAAATACACACACTGCTCATAGTCCACAGACAAATGCTACTTTACTCTCTCTAAATTCACACTCCATCTCTATCATATAATTTCACATCCAATGAACATTGTCTGAATGAACATGAAACGGAATTTCAGCTCATCATGTTTTGTTTGTGTGATGCAGGGTGACGAATGACAACCCGTCCGGCGTGTATGAGAACTTAAACATCAAGAACCCAAAGACCTCTGGGAGCAGCAGTAACACCAGGAGGTAATGTCCAGCCACGGACCTCTGCCTCTCTCAACCTCTCTGTGAGTACTCTGCTATGGTGGCTCGTTTAGTTATTAGTTATGACATTATAAAGGCTCATACGTGCTTATAACAAGTTATAAAGCATCATACCGGCAGGATTTAAGTGGTGTTATTGTTATTTTCTAAAATAAATAATTGATCACTTTTTATTGAGCAACTCCTCCATATACTCTTAAATTACTCTTTTTATTTATATAATGTGTTAATAACCAGCCGACAGGCACCAAAATAAACAGCTTAATTAGTAATAGAAATATATATATATTTTGTAAAAATGTTTTTTAACCTTATTTAACCCTATTTAACTAGGCAAGTCAGTTAAGAACAAATTCTTATTTACAATGACGGCCTAGGAACAGTGGCTTAACTGCCTCGTTCAGGGGCAGAACAACAGATTTTTACCTTGACAGCTCGGGGATTCGATCTCGCAACCTTTCAGTTACTGGTCCAACGCCCTAACCACTAGGCTTGACACAAGTAATTTTTAAACAATTGTTTACAGACAGATTATTTCACTTATAATTCACTGTATCACAATTCCAGTGGGTCAGAAGTTTACATACACTAAGTTGACTGTGCCTTTAAACAGCTTGGAAAATTCCAGAAAATTATGGCATGGCTTTAGAAGATTCTGATAGGCTAAATTACATCATTTGAGTCAATTGGAGGTGTAACTGTGGATGTATTTCAAGGCCTACCTTCAAACTCAGTGCCTCTTTGCTTGACATCATGGAAAAATCTAAAGAAATCAGCCAAGACAAGAAGAAATTGTAGACCTCCACAAGTCTGGTTCATCCGTGGGAGCAATTTCCAAACGCCTGATGGTACCACATTCATCTGTACAAACAATAGTATGCAAGTACAAACACCATGGGACCACACAGATGTCATACCGCTCAGGAAGGAGACGCGTTCCGTCTCCTAGAGATGAACGTACTTTGTTGCGAAAAGTGCAATCAATCCCAGAATAGCAGCAAAGTACCTTGTAACGATGCTGGAGGAAACAGGTACAAAAGTATCTATATCCACAGTAAAACAAGTCCTATATCGACATAACCTGAAAGGCTGCTCAGCAAGGAAGAAGCCACTGCTCCAAAACCGCTTTTTGGAGAAATGTCCTCTGGTCTTATGAAACAAAAATGTAACTTTTTGGCCATAATGACCATCAGTATGTTTGGAGGATAAAGGGGGAGGCTTGCAGGCCAAAGAACACCATCCCAAATGTGAAGCACGGGGGTGGCAGCATCATGTTGTGGGGGTGATTTGCTGCTGGAGGGACTGGTGCATCTCACAAAATAGATGGCTTCATAAGGCAGGAAAATTATGTGGATATTTTGAGGCAACATCTCAAGACATCAGTCAGGAAGTTTAAGCTTGGTCTCAAATGGGTCTTCCAAATGGACAATGACCCCAAGCATACGTCCAAAGTTGTGGCAAAATGGCTTAAGGACAACAAAGTCAAGGTATTGAAGTGGCCATCACAAAGCCCTGACCTCAATCCCATAGAAAATTTGTGGGCAGAACTGAAAAAGAGTGTGCGAGCAAGGAGGCCTACAAACCTGACTCAGTTACACCTGCTCTGTCAGGAGGAATGGGCCAAAGTTCACCCAACTTATTGTGGGAAGCTTGTGGAAGGCTATCCAAAACGTTTGACCCAAGTTAAACAATTTAAAGGCAATGCTACCAAATACTAATTGAGTGTATGTAAACTTCTGACCCACTGGGAATGTGATGAAAGAAATCAAATCTGAAATAAATCATTCTCTCTACTATTATTCTGACATTTCACATTCTTAAAATAAAGTGGTGATCCTCACTGACCTAAGACAGGGAATTTTTACTAGGATTAAATGTCAGTAATTGTGAAAAACTGAGTTTAAATGTATTTGGCTAAGGTGTATGTAAACTTCCAACTATAATTGTATGCATCAACACCCTATAGGCATTCCTGTCATGACGATAACGACAGAAATAGACCCTGTAGATTACTAGAATAAGTTTGCATATAGGAGTGTTTTAAATATGTTCTCTAACAAAATGTTTCCATTTGAGGCAATGCATGACTGTAGCAAAGTGAGCTGCATCAGTGTATATGATGCATTGCATATGCACTATGTTACAAGCATGCATAATAATTCTCGTAACTTGATCATTACTATCCTAAAATATAGTATACTCCTTAAGATATTGCCTAACCTTATGGTTATGATCACTACAGCGAGAATGAATGAAAGAACTAATGTCACGTATACTCCCTCTCTGGCGCTCGAGGTCACCAGGCTGCTCATTATTACGCACCTGTCACCATCGTTACGCGCACTAGCGCCTCATCAGATTCACCTGGACTCCATCACCTGCCTGATTACCTTCCCTATATATGTCACTCCCTTTGGTTCTTTTCCTAGGCGTTACTGTTTTTGCTCCAGTTTTCATGTCTGTACACTACCTGTGTTTCTTGTTTTGTTCTATGTTCAATTAGTTATTAAATACACTCCCTGAACTTGCTTCCCGACACCCAGCGTACACGTTATAGAATAACACCTCACCAAAGGGAAGCATCAGGGTGTCACGTCCAGCCCTGGGTTTCAGGCTGGCGTGTTTAGTTTGTTTTGTTTTGTAGGGTTTTTTTGGTTCTAGGTGTCGTATTTCTCTGTTTGGGTTAATGGTTCCCAATTAGAGGCAGCTGATTGTCGTTACCTCTAATTGGGAACCATATATATGTTTGTGCTTTTCTATGGGGTTTTGTGGGTCATTGTTTCTTGTGTGATTGTTGGTTTGAGTTATATGTTCACCGTAGTTACGATATTCGTTTGTTTATTATTTTCCCAGTTACGTAAGTAAATAAGTATGTATACTGGAAGCATCGCTGCGTGTTGGTCCGTCACTCAGGAAGATCGTGACACAGGGAGTGTTTTTTTTTTTGTTAGTGTAGGTGACGTCAGGTCCGGGCTTCGCTACCGGAGCAACCAGGGAACCCTCAGCTGGCTCGTCAGGCTTCCATGCCTCAGCCGGCACGTCAGGTTTACAAGACCCGGTTGTGACGTCAAGCGTCCTTTGCCGAGTCTACCGAGGATGCCTCAGTTAGCTCGGCAGGCTCCCGCTCCTCAGCCGGATCAGCAGGCTCCCGCGCCTCAGCCGGCTCGACAGGCTCCCGCGCCTCAGCCGGCTCGACAGGCTCGCGCGCCTCGGCAGGCTCCCTCGCCTCTGCCGGCTCGGCAGGTTTCCATGCCTTCTCTGGCAACAGCTCTGGTGGACGTTCCTTTTAAGTCAGCCTGCCAATTATACGCTCCCTAAAACTTGAGACATCTGTGGCATTGTGTTGTGTGACAAAATGGTCATGTTATTTTATCAGCTCCTTGATATGCTACACCTGTCAGGTGGATTCATTTATTTCGAAGCTAATTATTTAAGAGCATTGAAGATCCCAATCAGTCAAAATGTTATCGAGCTAACTATCAGATTTACATCCATCATCATCAATGTTCATACCCATGATATAGCTGGTGGCTTGTGTGGATATTTTACTATATGGTGGTTAGCTAGAGCCTAGACTACCTAGAGATCCTGGTTCCGAGTCCAGGCTCTGTCGCAGCCGGCCACGACCGGGAGACCCATGGGGCGATGCTCAATTGACCCAGCGTCGTCCTGGTTAGGGGAGGGTTTGGCCGGCAGGGATGTTCTTGTCCCATCGCGCTCTAGCATCTCCTGTGGCGTGCCGGGCGCAATGCACGCTGACACGGTCGCCAAGTGTACGGTGTTTCCTCTGACACATTGGTGCAGCTGGCTTCCAGGTTAAGCTGGAATTGTGTCAAGAAGCAGTGTAGCTTTGCTGGGTTGTGTTTCGGAGGACGCACAGCTCTCGACCTTCGCCTCTCCCGAGTCCATACGGGAGTTGCAGCAATGGGACAAGACTGTAACTACCAATTGGATACCATGAAATTGGGTAGAAAAAGTGGTAAAAAAAAATATATCTAATAATAAAACATTGCGTCTCATCACATTTGTGCAGTGGTGTAGAGGCGCTTACAGAAGTTGCTCACATGGGGACCATTTTTAGGAACCTAGGGTTCGGGAAAATCTTTGCCTTTTATAAACGCATTTCATGCCAATTATTTTTTAATAATGCACATGTTTGAAATGACAGGCTTATGGAGAGATTTCAATTCCAACAGATTGTATTTGAATTCCATAATTTATTTGTATTAGGATATTGAATGTAATTTGGCCTTCATAATACTATAGTTGAATTTTTGTATATTATTATTAGTTTATTCTGATCCCCATTAGCTGTTGCTGAAGCAGCAGCTACTCTTACTAGGGTCCACACATAAAACACTAGATAAACTCAGCAACAACAAAAAAAATCCTCTCACTGTCAACTGCGTATATGCGTAAATATTTGTATGAACATAACAAGATTAAACAACTGAGACATAAACTGAACAAGTTCCACAGACATGTGACTAACAGAAATGGAATAATGTGTCCCTGAACAAAGGGTGGTCAAAATCAAAAGTAACAGTCAGTATCTGGTGTGGCCACAAGCTGCATTAAGTCCTGCAGTGAATCTCCTCCTCATGGACTGCACCAGATTTGCCAGTTCTTGCTGTCAGATGTTATCCCACTCTTCCACCAAGGCACCTGCAAGTTCCCAGACATTTCTGGGGGGAATGGCCCTAGCCCTCACCCTCTGATCCAAAAGGTCCCAGACGTGCTCAAACGGATTGAGATCCGGGCTCTTCGCTGAGCCGTGGCAGAACACTGAGATTCCTGTCTTGCAGGAAATCACGCACAGAATGAGCAGTATGGCTGGTGGCATTGTCATGCTGGAGGGTCATGTCAGGATGAGCCTGCATGAAGGGTACCACATGAGGGAGGAGGATAACGCACAGCATTGTAACGCACAGAATTGAGATTGCCTGCAATGACAACAAGCTCAGTCCGATGATGCTGTGACACACTGCCCCAGACCATGATGGACCCTCCACCTCCAAATCGATCCCGCGCCAGAGTATAAGCCTCGGGGGTAACGCTCATTCCTTGGACAATAAACGCGAATTCGACCTTCACCCCTGGTGAGACAAAACTGCGACTCGTCAGTGAAGAGCACTTTTTGCCAGTCCTGTCTTGTCCAGCGACGGTGGGTTTGTGCCCATAGGCAATTGTTCAATAGACAAGAACAGCTCAAGGAATGAACTACACAAATGTAAAATAAGAACAATATAACAACAACAAAAATCTCCTACTGACAGTTATAGACATTGCTGACAGTTACCCACACATCACTGTGTGTACAGTGCCTTCAGAAATTATTCATACACCTTGACTTATTCCACATTTAGTTGTGTTACAGCCTGAATTCAATATCCCATAATGACAAAATGAAAACATGTTTTGAGAAATGCAAATGTATTGAAAAGGAAATACAGACATCTCATTTTACATAAGTATTCACACCCCTTTGCTATGATGTTCCAAATTGAGCTCAGGTGCATCCAATTTCCTTTGATCATCCTTGAGATGTCACTACAACTTGATTGGAGGCCACCTGTGGCCAACTAAATTGTTTGGACATGATTTAGAAAGACATACACCTGCCCCACATTTGACAGTGCATGTCAGAGCAGAAACTATGCCAAGTCGTAGATCTCAGTGATGGAATATATCTGGGGAAGGGTATTAAATCTTTTCCAGAGTGTTTAAAGTTTCCAAGAGCACAGTAGTCTCCGTCATTGGGAAATGGAAGAGATATGGAACCATCCAGACTCTGCCTAGAGCTGGCTGTCCGACCAAAATGAGCAACCAGGCAAGAAGGATATTGGTCAGGGAGGTGACAAAGAATCCAATGACCACTCTTACAGAACTACAGAGTTCCTTTGCTGAGATCGGAAAACCTGCCAGAAGGACTACAGCCTTTGCAGTACTTCACCAATCTGGGCTTTATGGGAGAGTGGCCAGATGGAAGCCACTCCTGAGAAAAAGGCACATGACAGCACGCCTGGGGTAAACCTTCGACTGGGGCAAAGATTTACATTCCAACAGGACAATGACCCCAAGCATACAGGAAAAACAACACTGGAATGGCTTCAGAACAAGAATGTGAAAGTCCTTGAGTTGCCCAGTCAAAGGCCAGACTTCATTCCATTGAAAATCTGTGGAAAGGCTTGAAGATTACTGTTCACCGTCGCTCCCCATCTAACTTAACAGAGCTTGAGAAAATCGGCAAGGAAGAATGGGAGAAAATCCCCAAATCCGGATATGCAAAGCTGATACAGACATACTCAAAGCTGTAATCGCCGCCAAAGGTTCATCTACAAAGTATTGACCGCATAGAGAGCGAAATACTATTGTATCACTGTGATAAGGACCATCTCCGTACTCATGATCAGAAAACATTGATACTCACTGTATATCAACGCATATGTCTGCATAGCTAGCCTAGCATAGGCTACTTCCTCCTTGTAAGGATGAGTGATGATTCTCTGTGATGGGGTATGTGTTCACTGAGTGCACAGACTTTGCCCGAAAGCTGGCATTGGGAACAAACAAAGTTTTACAATAGGCTACTCCCAAGACTAATTCTACTAAGCTAGCTAGTATGTAGCCAGCTATTGACTGACAAGAGAAGATCAGCAACATGGTTGATCCTCACAATAAATGACATCTTCGCATCAGCCAAAAATTTCTAAATGAGAATATTGAATGACACAGGCGAGTTTCAAACACAGATAGCAAGCAGTCGCAAAGAAAGTTCTTGCAGAAACAGCAAGCATAGTGAGTAACAACTAATTACTAGCAGCAACAGCAATGGCAGCATGAGACACCAGTGCATGTGTGCGCGTGACATCCGTCATCGAGGAAGGATGTGTAGAACTGGCCAACTTAAATAGATCCCATGTAAGTTGTGTGAATCCAATTGGTGCACTATCCACTGTTGTGATCAGCTGTTGTCACCAAACTCAGGTTTCCCTTCTGTACTGGCTTTGATTTATACAACAGTGTTATTATGCTCGTGGTGCATTGGTTAAATGTGCATGCATTTGTTCAGTGCATGATCAAATAATGCATGTGTGTGATTGGTTATAACTTTCTTAATTGATAGGTCCTCATTGGTTGTGGGCCTGGGATATATCCTCTGCTACCCTAAAAGCGGGCGCAGACGGAGAGATGTTAGGTTAGCAGTTATGTCGTCTCATCTGTCAAGTGTTAATAAACCATCATAACCGAGATGCACTTCTGCATACTGTCCTTTTCAGAGCTTCAAAATAACCTACTCCCGTTAACTGGTGATGCAACAAGAAACACCAAGGCAGGTTAAACTGTGTCATTGTGGCATATACGGGCTCCTCGGGTACGCTTAAAAAATTAAGTATCAAATCTCAACAGAATTCAACCCTTCTCCTGAGTAAACCTTTGCTTTTCTAGAAAACTAAAAAACTCTGTGTCTACAGACAAGCAGCTGTCACAAGACAGAAAGTTCAGTTCAGTTCAGTTTTCCAATTAATTTAACTCCATTTCTAAGTTTGAAGATTATGGCAATGCCTGTTTGGTTGTCTGATAAGATACAAGACAATTGAAATGGACATAAATCCAATACTCCTGTCAATTGGTTCCAGAAATATTCCAGATGAGGAAAGGCATAAAAAAACACATGCATTTTGCAATTCAGTTAATCAAATGAAATTGTATTTGTCACATGCGTCGAATACAACAGGTGTAGACCTTACCATGAAATGCTTATTTACAAGTGTCACGATCTTCTGAAGGGACAGACCAAGACGCAGCGATGCTTCCAGTATACATATTTATTTATTAAAATATAACTGGGAAAAATAACAAACTGAACGAACGAAGATCGTAACATAGAACAATAACTTAGAAAACCACTTAAGCTATGAACAAACATTAACCCACAAAACCCTAGTGCAATTAGAGGTAACGATTAGAGGTAACGACCATTTACCCAACATAGAAATAGTACACCTAGAACAGAAAAACCCTACACCAAAAACTAAACACGCCAGCCTGTAGACTCAGGCCTGGACGTGACAGTACTCCCCCAAAAGTCCATGGGGGGTCTTCAGTGGGTCTTTAGTCCAAGGTGGCGGCTCGGTGCCGGGCCATGCTGGGCCGAGGTCACGCACCGGAGGCCCTGGGCTAGCAGCCGTAACAGTTCGTGCTGGACTCACGAAGCGCTCAGGGGACCTGGTGCAGGAAGCAGGAGCAGGCTGTGCTGGACACACGATGCGCACAGGGAACCTGGTGTGGGGAGTAGGAGCAGGCTGTGCTGGACTTGCGATGTGCACAGGGGACCTGGTGCGGGGAGCAGGAACAGGCTGTGCTGGACTCGCGATGCGCACAGGAACTCTGGTGCGAGGAGCAGGAATGGGCCGTGTTGGACTCACGATGCGCACTGGGACTCTGGTGCGGGGAGCAGGAACGGGCTGTGTTGGACTCACGATGCACACTGGGACTCTGGTGCGAGGAGCAGGAACGGGCCGTGTTGGACTCTCTATGCGCACTGGGACTCTGGTGCGAGGAGCAGGAACGGGCCGTGTTGGACAGGGGACCTGGTGCGGGGAGCAGGAACAGGCTGTGCTGGACTCGCGATGCGCACAGGAACTCTCGTGCGGGGAGCAGGAACGGGCCGTGTTGGACACACTATGCGCACTGGAACTCTGGTGCTGGGAGCAGGAACGGGCCGTGTTGGACTCACGATGCGCACTGGGACTCTGGTGCGAGGAGCAGGAACGGGCCGTGTTGGACTCACGATGCGCACTGGGACTCTGGTGCGAGGAGCAGGAACGGGCCGTGTTGGACTCACGATGCGCACTCGGACTCTGGTGCGGGGAGCAGGAACGGGCCGTGTTGGACTCACGATGCGCACTGGGACTCTGGTGCGAGGAGCAGGAACGGGCCATGTTGGACAGGGGACCTGGTGCAGGGAGCAGGAACAGGCTGTGCTGGACTCGCGATGCGCACAGGAACTCTCATGCGGGGAGCAGGAACGGGCCGTGTTGGACTCACGATGCGCACTGGGACTCTGGTGCGAGGAGCAGGAACGGGCTGTGTTGGACTCTCTATGCGCACTGGGACTCTGGTGCGGGGAGCAGGAACGGGCCGTGCTGGACTCTCTATGCGCACCGGAACTCTGGTGCGGGGAGCAGGAACGGGCCGTGCTGGGTCCACGACGCGCAGAGGGATCCTGGAGCGTGGAACAGGGACAGGACGTGCTGGGTCCACGACTCGCACAGGGATCCTGGAGCGTGGAACAGGGACAGGACGTGCTGGGTCCACGACTCGCACAGGGATCCTGGAGCGTGGAGCAGGGACAGGACGTACTGGGCTCTCTATGCGCACAGGGGGCCTGGTGCTCGGAGCCGGAACAAGACGTGCTGGGTTTTCTATGCGTACAGGGGGCCTGATGCGCGGAGCCGGCACCCTTCTACCCGGCTGTTCACTCAACCTCGCCTCACAGATGGTGGGAGCTGGAATGTCGCGCACCAGGCTGTGGGTGCGAACCGGAGACACCGTACACAGAGCCGGCGCAGGATATCTCGGTCCAAGAAGGTGCACTGGAGATTTAGCACGCAGAGCCGGCACCACTCTTCTAGGCTGCACACTCATCCTAGCCTGACAGATGAGTGGAGCTGGAATGTCGCGCACCGGCCTATGAATGCGCACTGGAGACACCTGTGCGCAATACTGCATAGCACGGCGTCTTACCAGTGCGACGCTCCCTCCAACGCTCCCTCCAAAGAGCACGAGGAGTTGGCTCAGGAGTCCACCCTGAACCGGCCAACCTCCCCGTGTGCCCCCCCAAAATAAATTTTGGGGGCTGCCTCTCGGGCTTCCTCGCCAGACGTGTCCCAGCATATCTCTCTTTATCGGGTGTCCATGCTCCGTATTTCTCCTCATAATGGCGCCGCTCCGCCGCCGCTGCTTCCAGCTCCTCTTTGGGATGGCGATACTCCCCAGGGTCCCTTACCAGCCAGGATTTCCTCCCACGTCCAGAAATCCTGGCTCTCTCGCTGCTTGGTCCTTTATTGGTGGGTTATTCTGTCACGATCTTCTGAAGGGACGGACCAAGACGCAGCGATGCTTCCAGTATACATATTTATTTATTAAAACGTAACTGGGAAAAATAACAAACAGAACGAACGAAGATCGTAACATCGAACAATAACTTAGAAAGACACTTAAGCTATGAACAAACAATAACCCACAAAACCCTAGTGAAAACTACAAACATATATATGGTTCCCAATTAGAGGTAACGACACTCAGCTGCCTCTAATTGGGAACCATTTACCCAACATAGAAATAGTACACCTAGAACAGAAAAACCCTAACCCTACACCAAAAACGAAACTAAACAAGCCAGCCTGTAGACTCAGGCCTGGACGTGACAACAAGCCCTTAACCAACAATGCAGTTTTAAGAAAATAAATATTTACTAAATAAACGAAAGTACAAAATTAAATAACAATAACGAGGTTATATAAGGGATACCAGTACCGAGTCAATGTGCGAGGGTAAGGTTAGTCGAGTTAATTTGTACATGTAGGTAGGGGTAAAGTGACTGCATAGTAGCAGCAGTGTAAAAACAAAGGGGGGTGGGGTCAATGCAAATAGTATGGGTGGCCATTTTGATTAATTGTTCATCAGTCTTATGGCTTAGGGGTAGAAGCTTTTAAGGAGCCTTTTGGACCTGGACTTGGAGCTCCGGTACCGCTTGCCGTGCGGTAGCAGAGTCTATGACTTGGGTGACTGGAGTCTTTGACAATTTTTTGGGCCTTCCTCAACACGTCTAGTATATAGGTCCTGGATGGCAGGAAGCTTGGCCCCAGTGATGTACTGGGCCATACGCACCACCCTCTGTAGTGCCTTACGGTCGGATGCCGAGCTGTTGCCATACCAGGCAGTGATGCAACCGGTCAGGATGCTCTCGATGGTGCAGCTGTAGAACTTTTTAAGGATCTTATCGTTGTCGGTGATCAGGTCGTGCTTGGCCACACAGTTGTGGGTGAACAGGGTGTACAGGAGGGGACTAAGCACGCACCCCTGAGGGGCCCCGTGTTGAGTAGCTGTGTGGCAGGTGTGTTGTTGCCTACCCTTACCACCTGGGGGTGGCCCGTCAGGAAGTCCAGGATCCAATTGCAGAGGGAGGTGTTTAGTCCCACGGTCCTTAGCTTAGTGATGAGCTTTGTGGGCACTATGGTGTTGAACGCTGAGCTGTAGTCAATGAACAGCATTCTCACATAGGGGTTCCTTTTGTCCAGGTGAGAAAGGGCTGTGTGGAGTGCAATTGAGATTGCATCATCTGTGGATCTGTTGGGGCGGTATGTGAATTGGAGTGGGTCTAGGGTGTCCAGGAGGATGCTGTTGATGTGAGCCATGAGAAGCCTTTCAAAGCACTTCATGGCTACTGACGTGAGTGCTACGGGGCGGTAGTCATTTAGGCAGGTTACCTTTGCTTTCTTGGGTACAGGGACTATGGTGGTATGCTTGAAACATGTAGGTATGACAGACTCGGTCAGGGAGAGATTGAAAATGTCAGTGAAGACACTTGCCATTTGGTCCGCGCATGCTCTGAGTACACGTCCTGGTAATCCATCTGGCCCGCGGCCTTGTGAATGTTGACTTATTTAAAAGTCTTGCTCACATCGGCTGCGGAGAGCGTGATCACACAGTCGTCCAGAACAGCTGGTCCTGTCATGCATGATTCAGTGTTGCTTGTCTCGAAGCGAGCATAAAAAGCATTTAGACCGTCTGGTAGTCTCTCTACACTGGGCAGATCGCGACTGGGTTTCCCTTTGTAGTCCGTAATAGTTTGCAAGCCCTGCCCCCAAGTGTCAGAGCTGGTGTAGTAGGATTCAATCTTAGTCCTGCATTGACACTTTGCCTGTTTGATGGTTCGTCTGAAGGCATAGGGGGATTTCTTATAAGTGTCCGGATTAGTGTCCCGCTTTCAAGCGGCAGCTCTAGCCTTTAGCCCGAGCTGACAAGGTAAAAATATGCCGTTCTGCCCCTGAGCAAGGCAGTTAACCCAATGTTCCCCTGGCACTGAAGACGTGGATGTCGATTAAGGCAGCCCTCCACACCTCTCTGATTCAGAGGGGTTGGGATACATGTGGAAGACACATTTCAGTTGAATGCATTCCCCCTTCCCTTTTCTTTCAGCTCGGTGCGGATGTTGCCTGTAATCCGTGGCTTCTGGTTGGGATATGTATGTACGGTCACTGTGGGGACAATGTCGTCGATGCACTTATTTATGAAGCCAGTGACTGAGGTGGTATTCTCCTCAATGCCATCCGATGTATCCCGGAACATATTCGAGTCTGTGCTAGCAAAACAGTCCTGTAGCGTAGCATCCGCATCATCTGTCCACTTCCGTATTGAGCGAGTCACTGGTACTTCCTTTTCTTGTTTGCTTATGGCCTTATACAGCTCGCTGAGTGCGGTTTTAGTGGCAGAATTGCTTTGTGGTGGTAAATAGACGGCTACGGAAAATATAGATAGTGTGGTGTTCAGCTTATCATGAGGTACTCTACCTCAGGCGAGCAATACTTTGAGACTTCCTTAATATTAGACATTGCGCACCAGCTGTTATTGATAAATAGACACACACTACCACCCCTCGTCTTACCAAACGTTGCTGTTCTGTCCTGCCGATGTACGGAAAACCCAGCCAACTGTATATTATCTGTGTCGTCGTTTAGCCACGGCTCCGCGAAACACAAGATTTTACAGTTTTTAATATCCCGTTGGTAGGATATTCTCGAACGGAGCTCATCCACTAATTGCACGTTGGCCAATCGAACGGATGGTAGAGGCGGGTTATCCACTCGCAGACGAATTCTCACAAGTCACCCGGATCTTCGCCCCTTGTATCTCTGTCTTTTCTTAATGTGAATGAAGGGGGTTTGGGCCTGGTCCAAGAGCAACAGTGTATCCTTCGCGTCAGACTCAAAAATCTTCTTCCAGTTCGAGGTGAGTAGTCGCTGTTCTGATATCTTGAAGCTCTTTTGGGTCTTAAGAGACGGTAGCAGCAACATCATGTTCAAAATAAGTTACAAACAATGCGAATAAACACACAGTAGCACAATTTGGTTAGGAGCCCGTGAAACGGAAGTCGTCCCCTCCGACGCCATTACCTTGAAGGAGTAGTGATTATAGGATTCATTTAGTTGTCGTGCTCACTACTGTGTTTTATTGTGTGCATTTCTATTAGAAGTGGTTCTGTGTAACACGGTGTGCTGTTGTGTGTGCTTCAGTTTCAGCAGAGGTGCCGCTTTGCCAACGCCTGATCCATGGGGGGCCTGTGGAGCTCTGGCCCCGGACCCCCTGGCGGTGGACCCTACCTGGGGTGAAGGTGGAGGTCCTGACCCCTCCTAGTCTCTCCCCTTCTGCTGCCCTGCTGGCTGTCTGGAGCATCCCCCCTCCACAGAGAGAGGGGTGTAGCGCAGGGCTCTTGACCTTCTATCTCCACCCCCCACCCTCTCTCTCTCGCTCTCTATGACCTCCACATGACTTCATGTCTCTTCTACAGGCTCTACCGTTTACTGACTGTGCCTTGTCTACAGACGTGTCTGTAACCCCCCTTCCTCCTCCCACAGTTGTTCCATCTCACCACCCAAACTCCCTATCCATCAACCATCTCACCAGCCCAACAAATGTCTCTTGCTTATTTCTGTTGACTAAAACTAAATCGACAAAAGAAACAAACCATTGTGTACTCTTGTGCGATATCAATGTTGAAATGATGCTTTGCTCTGTCGGGGTAAAGTTGGATATTTTCCATTTCTGTACAGGGAAGTATTTCTTCAATATAGTTTGAGATGTACTTGTTTATCCCACCTGTTCACCGATGGTCTCTTGTGCCAAGACGTACATGCTCATCTACTTTAGTGATTATACCATTACAGTTGCTGAGCGCCTATTCAATCAGAAATAACAAGCTCCTCTCCAGACTTACTCATGAAATGTTTCTATTTATTTAGTTTGAACAGGTGTCCTTTCAATTGATTCATGTTTATTTTATTGTTATTTTTTGTGTGATTTTGTAATGCACAGGATATGTTTTTTTAATGTTTTTGTTTATTGGGGAAAATGCAAAAGCAGTGCGGTATTGCCTCCGAAGGAAGAAAGATTCAATTCCAAAAAAGCACAATTTTCTGCCCTGCACTTACTCTGCAGATCCTTCGTTTATATGCAGGAAATTAACATATGTTGAGGTCAACGTTGGCCTCAGAGAACGTCTACAAAGGTTTTCATCCTAATGGAATGGCATAACGAACAGGGTTAAACATCTGCCAAGCGAGAGATAGGAGAAGATGGGAGAAGTCAAGATGCTAGCCTGGCTCACTGACGTGGGCTGCCATCGCTGAAGTCTTTAGCCAAACATTACTGGGCCAGATGGCCTACAGCCCAAGATTAAATAATAGATTTATCTCCAAAAAGCAATCTACAAGATGGCTATAATCCAGGCTTGACGATGATGGGAGTAAAAACCGACGTTAGTGATGATGTCATAAGGAGGGAGGCGCCGCACAGCAAAGAGCCTTCTGTAATACATTTTTAAATATACATATACATAATGGGCAGTGGCTTCTTTCTGACAGACTAAACTATTCTTAGCATTTTGCATAAAAATCTAATGTTGAAGATGTTCGCACTGGATTTAGCCAGCGGCACAATGATGTCATCCTTTTCAACAACCCAGTTGTTTGGCTACATAGAGGTTGTGTTACCTGCTGTGTGTGTCGGGCTGTACTTGTACATGGTGTTCAGGCCTTTTTAACTAAGGCTTGGCAGCACATCTGAGGGCCGCATTTGCTACATCGTCCCTTGCTCGTCCTAACACCAATGCAGTAACTTTCATTAATACTGAAAGTATGAATTTTCAGTATTTCCCTTTTAGCTGAAATGTCTGTATTTCAGAAAGCACAGCTAAATCAGTGCTAGTAGGATACGTCATTCGCTGCAATTTGGTTGTTGATATTGTATTCATGCTACATTGAGCTCCAAAAGTATTGGGACAGTGACACATTATTTGTTGTTTTGGCTCTGTACACCAGCACTTTTTACCATGGTTACAGATAGTCCTGAATGAATCGTGAATAATGATGAGTGAGAAAGTTAGACGCACAAATATCATACCCACCAGAATGCTAACCTCCCCTGTTATTGTCATTGAGAGGTTAGCATGTTTGTGCGTCTGTAACTTACTGACTCATCATTATTCACAATTCATTCAGGACTATCCATAATCATGGTAGCATCCACATTAATGTAGCAGTGTTTAGAAACATATTCTATTCTTATTTCCATTAAAAGTGACTCCAAAATGACACTACATTATTTACCATTCATTTATTTTTGGCACAAAATAATCTGAAACAGCCAAAACAAACAGCAAATGCATCCAACAAGTTTGTAGTCACAAGCTTGATGTAATTATTGGGTGCTAGGAATATGGGACCAAATAGTAAACTTTTGACAATTTTAATACACAAATAAGTGAATTTGGCCCAATACCTTTGGTCCGCTAAAATGGGGAGGGCTATGTTCAAAAAGTGCTGTAATTTCTAAATGGTTCACCTGTTATGGATGAATACCCTCAAAATAAAGCTGCCAGTCTGCACTTTAACCTCATATATCATTTGGCTCTGCACCTGAGGTGCATAAATGTGTCACTGTCCCAATACTTTTGGAGCTCACTGTATATTCTGAAATCACTGGTAGCTGTAGGTATTTTGAAATGAAGTGGTATGCTATTCTGAAGTGATCACTGAACATTTTGTGAAATTATCTCTCTCCAACTTCCTGCCCAACTTCTAATTAAAAGTGCATTTTTTGTTTTCTGAATTATGTTGCACTGATGATTATGATGATGATGTTGATGATTTTGTATTGTATTTCACGTTGCCTCTATGGGTAAAAACGTTTTGTTATGTGGTGAAAAATGGAGGGGCGAATCCTAACTATTTATGAGAAATGTTCACTTATTGATGTCAGTGGGACACTGAGTGAAAACTTTACTTATGTGGAAATTAGCATTCGCCCCTAACACAATACTTGAAATTCTGTTTGAAGCTTCTGAGTCCTTTAGCTGAGGGCTTGTGATCTGTGACTGGCTGTTTAAAGAGTACAGTATGATGGTCTGCTCGAAGTATACGCCATCAGTGTTGTAAGTTTTCTTTTAATTTCCTATTTTCTTTTGATGCTTTTGGTTTTCTATAAGATGATTATTGTTATTATTTGTGTTTCTATTTGGTGTTATTACACCATTGATAATAACATAATGATTATGATGAGGTATACAGTAATTATATCAGTTATTTTATATCTGCTCTTTAAATTTACTTGAATATGATGTCGACATAGTAAAAAAAATTATACTTGTTCCTTTGTTGGTTGCAATATGCCTGATTTGAGTAGTGATATACTGACTGTTCCTGTGTTTGGACGAAGACTGTTTTCCCCCCTCTTGCACTGGCTCAGCCCAAACGCCTTCTGTCCAGGCATATAGCGCTGATGCAATGAGATGGTCAGAAATAACAAAATCATGAAATATTGAATAGTTTAATAAAAGGACATATGAAGGACATAAGATCTCTGCTCATTCCTGTGTCTATGTAATGATTGGTTTAGTGCCTTCTTGAATGCTGTAATAATGCGACTTGCTGATGTGCGTGGACAGTTAGCGCAACCTTCACTTTATAAGCAGGGAAATGTGAAGTGATTTTCTTCTGCAAGAAAGGTTATTTCTTAGGTGAAAGCTAAAGACCAAATAATGCAACTATTTGCTTATGTTATTGTTAGTTAGCTATACTTAGGTATACTCCTTTTTTGTTGTTATGCTCTTGTGTGCTCTAATGTAATTTGCCAATCAATGTCCATGCCTTTTCATAAAACCATATATTTTCCAGTCAGGAGGAAGAAATGCATTATTTTAGGAGGAAATAAACTAAAGCACTTATATCTTATAACTTTGCATATCTGTCTAACACGGGGTAATAATAGGCTTTCTATAGCTTTTTATTGCGTTCTAAAGTATCTGTTTGTCAGTCTCATATCAACACTCACTACTGTAAAGACCACTCACTACTGTAAAGACCACTCACTACTGTAAAAAGAGAACCCCTAACTGGAAAGGCCACTCCTTCCTATAGCAGAAAGGGTTCACTATTCCTTTGAAGCTGTTTACAACCTTGTTGTTAGTAATAATGGTTGTGTATTGGGAAAAACATGACTGGTCATATGGTGTGTGCCCAGATAAGATACTTAACAAGAATCACTCATCTTCAAAAAACGTATGAAACAACTTGGAAGTCAAACAATCCGCCATCATTGACACAATGGGAAAATCTAATAATTTATTTTTGAAATGTTGAAATGGCATGGGCGACCGAGGAAAAACAAATTGGTACAATTTAAGGCCAAGTGGCAAACAATAATGCAGGCACTAGGGATGGGGGAGTGAGCATGCAGGTCTTGGCAGAGGAGATGTAGTCATTGTTTGTGTGTCTTTAAGTTGTGTTAGTATGTATACGTTTGTTTTTGGAATGTAAAAAAATATGAAAAAATATTTATAATACAAATACAATAAAAAGATTCTAACAGGAAGTGGGAAACAGCAGTCCATGAATCATTAGTTCCTACTAAGGCCACCCATCCATGTCTATGTAATTTTGGTCAATCCTGATTAGGTAAGTGCTGTACAAAGCTTTTCATAAACAAAGCTATGCAATATTTTCCTAAACCCAGACCATGCCTGTGTTTTTCATTTATTGTAGTATTGTAAACTAAATATATATAAAAATAGTACAATGAACTATACATTTATATACACTTACAATTTCAGCATTGTGTTTTGGCATACAATTATTTTCAAATCAGATAAGACAGCTAAACTTGCACATTGTTCTTAAACTTAACATTTTGAGTCGAGGTTTCTAAGTTATTGAGTTTTGACGTCTGCTCTGACTTGGATACACAACAATAATGCTTTCAGTGTGTTGTGAAAGTAATGTTGGACATATTTGGTTTGAAAAACAATTACCTAGCTGTCAAACTGTACTGCACTCTGGGGATCTGTGGACTTGTAAACCAGGTATCCGGCCTAATGCATACATGTCTTTTAATTAAAGGCTCCCTTTGTGAGACTGTGTATCCTGGTGAATGGGGTAGCTGTGGTGGTGGTGAAGTGTACTGAGCCCACGGAGCGCGGCATGCAGCGCATATTGCCCGTGGTGACAATGCATTGCAGGGGCCACAACACGATGACCACCAGCAGCACCATCAACACGATGAAGAGCAGCAGCCGCTTCCAGCCGTTCAGACGCTCCAGGAAGCCTATGTGCTGGGGCCGTGTCTGAGCAGGGACCTCACCTGCCTTGCTGGCCCCGATGTCGATGGAGATGCAGAAGGCCGAGGGGGAGCTGGATGTTCCGGGGTTGGCCTCCAGTGGCCGCTTGTAGCACAGCTTCTCCCCATCAAGCCACACAGGTTCCTCGTGCTGCTGGTGGCTGGGCAGTTTACACAGTACCTCCTGGCTGGTGGCCAGGGCAGGCGGACCCTCCTCGGTTAGGAGGGTAGGGTGGCGGCAGAATGGACAAGGGATCTTGCTGCTGCCTCCTCCTTCCTGCTCTCCTAGCGAAATGGCCATGAGGCGCGACAGGCACTCCAGGCAGAAGGTGTGGGTGCACTCCAGCAACTTGGGCGTCTTGAAGACATTGTCGTAGGTGTTGTAGCAAATGGAGCACTCGGGTTGGCTACCAAAAGCAACCATTTTGTCCAGGTCCACATTCTCTTCCTGGGGCATCACCTTGGTGTGCCACACCTGAGGGATATGCGCCATCTTGAAGGGGTGTTTTGTATCCTTTTCTCCCTTTCTTTGGTCTTTTGATTGGTACTCCCTCTTTTTCTCCCTTTCTCTTCTTTGTTTTTGGTGTGGATTATCTGAGAATGAATAAAAATCCAGATTATTTATATTTTAATGACGTGTTCAGATGGTGTCTGGCCCGTTATTTTACTAGAAACTATGTAAAATCTATTTTTAGCATCACGCAGTGTGTACATAATCCCAAATGGTTAACAGGATTTCATTCAACAGCATATTATAAAGTAGGTCATGCAATACCATTATGTTATTCCCTTCAGAATGTGATTACATTCTGACCTAATTTAAGGAGATTAAAATTACACTCACAGTAGTCACAAATAATTCAGCATTTGGTGGAATTTAATCATTAAGTAAGATGTATAAATTGAATGTATTTTTTATATTATATTTATATATATATATATATCGGTCCCAAGCCAAATCATCCTATCAGTCCGTTTTTGTCACTAATTTCATGTATATGCTTGTCAAATATTTAACCTCAAACTGAAGTGCTTTACTGTTTTCTTTTTAGCACAACCATTGAATACTGTGACTACAAAAATTAGGTCAGCCAAACAAAAACCTGAGCATTGATAAGAATAATATAAGTACAGAAAATGTTTGCTCAGTGGGATACAAATAGTATGTGACAACTGTGTTCAATTTGGAGTTTGTGACAGCAACTATATGAGTCTATTACGGTATAATAGACACTATTTCCTGGGCAGAAATATGAAATTGACTGTTATATCCACAAAACCTCACACATTGTCTTATACCCATGTCTGTAATCTGTCTGTAAGTGTTTTAAGTCTGTTTAGTAGCTATAAAAAGCTCAGGAAAACATCAGGAATTAAAGCCGCAAGCAGCATTGCCGGGGTTACGCTGTGTGCCCAATGGTTTTTCCTATCCAACAGTGCCACAATGTGGCCAAACTCAACCATATTTTACAGGTTAGCTAGACTCGTATCCTTGAGCATATGTGCCAAATTTGAGTCAAACAGATCAAGATATTTGCCTGTTATAGCACCACCGTGTGGTCGATATGAATGTGAATGTTCACCAAACCCATAATGGATTATTTCACAAACGTTGTGCACCGGCTGAATGAGGCCCAGCTGTTGAAAGCATCTTTCTAGTGAGTGGGGAACAGTTATGTGGGACTCTCATCAGGCAGTACTAGGGATGGACACAGAGCTCTTTGTTATTTTTGCAGATGTCAGGATGAGCACACTTCACAGAGACCTCCCTCTGGCCAGAGCCTCAAAGTCACCCAGCCAACCATCAGTCTGATCAGCAGACAGACAGTGTTATAGCATCACCACTATTGTACCACAACCACTAGCCATTAGCCATCCAGTATTGTATACCCTGAGTCAATACATGTTAGAATTACTTTTGGTAGTGATTACAGCTGTGAGTCTTTCTGGGTAAGTCTCTAAGAGCTTTCCACACCTGGGTCTTATTCTTTAAAGAATTATTCAAACTGTCAAATTGGTTGTTGATTTATTGCTAGACAACCATTTTCAAGTCTTGCCATAGATTTTCAAGCAGATTTAAGTCAAAACTGTAAGTCGGCGACTCAGGAACATTCACTGTCTTCTTGTTAAGCAACTCTGGTGTTTTTTTGGACTTGTGTTTTAGGTTATTGTCCTGCTGAAAGGTGAATTCATCTCCCAGTGTCTGGTAGAAAGCAAACAGATCCCGGTTTTCTAGTAGCATTTTGCCTGTGCTTAGCTCCATTCCATTTATTTTTTATCTTAAACAACTGCACAGTCCTTAACGATTACAAGCATACCCATAACATGATGCAGCCACCACTATGCTTGAAAATATGGAGAGTGGTACTCAGAAATGTGTTGTATTGGATTTGCCCCAAACATAACACCTTGTATTCAGGGCAAAAAGTTACTTGCTTTGCCACATTTTTCACAGTATTACTTTAGTGTCTTGTTGCAAACAGGATGCATGTTTTGGAATATTTTTATTCGGTACAATCTTCCTTCTTTTCACTCTGTCAATTAGGTTAGTATTGTGGAGTAACTACAGTGTTGTTGATCCATCCTCAGTTTTCTCCTATAACAGCCATTAAAATGTTTTAAAGTCACCATCGGCCTCATTGTGAAATCCCTGAGCAGTTTCCTTCCTCTTCGGGCAACTGGGTTAAGAAAGACACTTGTATCTTTGTGGGTGTATTGATACACCATCCAAAGTGTAATTAATAACTTCACCATACTGAAAGGGACATTCAACTTATTGTCTTGCCATAACAAAAGAGTTGAATACTTATTGACTCAAGACATTTCAGCTTTTCATTTTTTATTAATTTGTAAACATTTCTAAAAACGTATTTCCACTTTGACATTATGGGATATTGTGTGTGACAAAATATCTCAATATAATACATTTTAAATCATGGCTGTATCACAACAAAACGTGGAAAAAGTCAAGGGATGTGAATACTTTCTGAAGGCACTGTGACTACATATGCCACTTCCTGACAAATGACTAACTTTCTGATATTGGTTTGGGTGTGATTGACACCTGTGTTCCTCTAATGCAGGATAGGTAGGTAGCTAGTAGGTACAGGACAGGTGATACAGTAGCTGTGATTAGGAGGTTGGGGGGGTTGAGTTGCATGTGTTTCCCCTCGCCACACAGCAGCCCTACCCCTCTCTGTCCGGGCCCAGCTCTGCCAGCCGGCTGATACAATGTGTCTGCTTGTTCTTCCTCTCCTCTCATTGCTCCATCTACCGTTGGCATTCCTGCAGGGCTAGCCTCTGCCCAGGCCTCTTGTCTCTCTACCGCTCTCTATCTACAGTATCTCCCTCTCTCTCTCTCACACACCACCATTTCAGACACAGAAACAATTGGAGGCCCTCAAAAGAAGTATTGATGGATCCCCTAACTTCCTACGCAAACTACAATGTAGCAACTGCTCTGATGTTGGAAACAATGTAAAACAATCAACTAAGTAGACCAAGTGAGAATATCTGCAGCTTATCTGTGGCCAATTGGTCTAATTCCAACCTTTGTTAAACTTGTTATACCACTGTTAACCTCCCACGATCCCAATCCACTGTTTGCACTTCAGGTAGAAGTCACCCCCAAAGCACAGATCTAAGATCAGCTTACCCTCCCTATCTCCTACCTGGAGCAATCAGGTTTATTTATCAGTCAACAAACCACAACACTGACCACATATCAGTGCTTATGGGCACATTTTAGTGTGTGGGACCCCTGACAATCATTAATATAATCTTTGTTAAGCAAGTCGTACCTGATTATCTACCACAGAAACATGAGGAAGGAGAGCCTTTGTTTTGCCTTGCACACTGGTGCTACCTGAAGTTTGAACCCTTCCTCCTGCCTGCCCTGTCTCTATCTATAAGACCCGCTTTGGCTATCAGCGGCACCTTTTCACCCTATTGCCATTTTAGCCGAGTGACCCGGTTTTGTGACTGCCTCCAAATCTATTCATGCTGCCTGAGCTGAGATATTTTGTGTTAAGTGTTGTGTTTTTCAGATTCTCAGAGTGGAATCTTAGCTTGTTTAAAGTCTTTGGTAACATTTGATAATGTCTTTCATGAATCAATCTTCATACATGTGTATCAATGTTTACAATTAATTAAATACTTATTTATTAACAGTTTATAAATAGTTTATCAATGCTTATTCATGATAGCTATTTTAAAGTGTTACCAAGTCTTCCTTTTTAAATGGTAAGCTAAGTGCAGTAGGCTACAGTGCCTACGATTCTACGAAGCAAAGCAGGTAGAGTTATGTTTTGACTTTTTAGGGCAGCAGCTGTTGTTTCAACTGACTAGCATGGCCAGAGGCGGACTGGGACCAGAAATCGGCTCTGGAATTTCTAACACAACATACTTTTTTTTCCCTTTGTGGCCCCCACAACAGCCAATTGTTTTCCCTTGAGGCCCCCACACCAGACCATTTTATTCCTTGAGACCCCCATTATTAGCCAGATAGTAATCATTTAGCGCATTTTTTTTTTTACATGCCCACTTTGGCTAAAAATGGACCAGCCCATCTGGCCCGAAATGCCAGATGACCTGTCCACCCATGAGCGTGGCCTTTGTGTTCTTCAGCTGTGTGTATTTTGAGGTCATCTGGTGGTTACACATAGACAGTTAAACTGCCATTCTCTTCCATTGCTGCTATACCTGTTCTCCAATTGTAAAGTAAACGTAACTTGATCCTCAGAAACATGAGGTGTGAACAGCATACAGTTCTGCTAAAACAACTTGCTCTGATATGAAGTTAATTGACCCACGTGTAAACATAATCTAAAAATGTTTTGTCCTATGTATCAGTTGGGACAATCTCATATGGTTGTACTGTATACATATAAGCTAAGGTCAACAAAAGTTTTAAAGTTCCTGCTAAAGTTTTCTCTTACCTGTATAGTGATAATATTGTCAGATGACCATCTTTCTCTTTCTAGTGTATTACAGGTATTTCCTGATTGATTCTCCCTTCTTTAGACAAAAACACATCTTCAGGCCAAGTTGAATGACTGGGGGGTCCCAAGGAGGATTTGGAATTGTGGGGATCACTCTGCAGCTACAGTATTCCCTGGTCATTGGAAGCTAAACGAATGGAAGTCAAGCAAGCTGCAGGTGTGCTCTCACAAAGCATTCACAGTAGCATGAGGTGTTTGCATTAGCCCAGGGGTCCTTCTCTCTCGGTGTCCGTTGGTCGTCTCTCACCTGCTCTACTCTGCCGACTCCCTTTTCAGCTCTCTATGTAAATGACACTGCAGGCAGCGGAACAAAAAGGTGGCCTTGAGGGAGAGTCTGAAGGGGTAGGACGAGGGGGAGAGGGGAAGGGGATAGGTATAGGCTAAGGAGACTAACACATTCTTGCCTCTCTACCTTACACTGCCTTTCACCCTCTTTCCTTACTCCCCCTCTCTCTCTCTCTCTCTCTCTCTCTCTCTCTCTCTCTCTCTCTCTCTCTCTCTCTCTCTCTCTCTCTCTCTCTCTCTCTCTCTCTCTCTCTCTCTCTCTTTCCTCTCTCTCTCTCCCTCTCTCTTTCCTCTCTCCTGCACTTTCTGTCTCTCTTATATCCCACCAACACACTCACGCAAAAACACACTGGGACAATCAAATCAAATGTTGTTACTGCTCTTACCCTATGAAAGGTAAGGTTGGGAGTGTTCAGATAGATAGGCTGGGTGGTAACATCCTAACTGTTCTCAAGGCCTTCCCATCTACTGTGTGTGATCACACTAATAAAAAGTATAAGATTCACAGCGCATCAGACCATAGGAATGGGTTTGTACTGTCATAACACATCTCTTAGAGACTGCGTCATTGACAATGCATTGATGAGCTCATTGCAGTCCCTTCTGCATTAGACAAGGAGAGCCTTCATTTGTGGTTACACGTGAAAGTTAACTTGGGTCCCTTTAGGGTTGCAGAATTCTTGTAACTTTCCAAACATTTCCAAGTTTCCCAAAAATCCCAGTTGGAAGATTCCTGGAAACTGGAGGGAATAAGCAGGAAATCCGGGAACCCTCCAACCAGGATTTCTGGAAAGTTACCGGAATGTTGCAATCCTAGGCGCCCTACTATTAACAGCCTCCCATTAAGAACAGTCACACAAAACACTGGATAATAAAGCTAAAATGTTTAATTTGGCATTTTGAATTTGAGATCAAATGTGTTATGTGAGGCGACAGTACAGAATGTCACCTTTTATTTGAGGGTAGTTTCATTAATATATTTTTATCATTTAGAAATGAAAGCACTTTATGTATCGAGTCACCCCATTTGAAGGTGTCATAAATATTTGGACAAATTCAATTACAGTGTATTAAAGTATTAGAATTTGGTCCCATATTCCTAGCACACAATGACTACATCCAATACAAATGAATGGTAAATAATGCATTGTCACTTTTATTGTAAATAAGAATATAATATCATGAATGAATCATGAATAATGATGAGTGAGAAAGTTACAGAGGAACAATCTTTTTGGTGGTATTATATTTATGCCTCTGTAACTTTCTTACTCATCATTATTCACAATTCATTCATGATTACCCATAATGGTGGTAGCATCCACATTCATGTAGAAGTGTTCAGAAACATATTATATTCTTATTTACAATAAAAGTGACTTCAAAATGACACAATTCATTATTTACCATTAATTTCTATTCACCACAACATAATCCAAAACATGATTAATTTCATTAATTAACCTCTGTTTATACAGGTTATTCTCATTGAATAACCTGTGCTATTATAATAAAGACATCCATCCTGAAAAAGTGGTTGTATCACAAGGTGGGGCATTGAAAACGGTGCATCACATATCCGCTTGCTTCAGGGAACAGTGTCTGTTTTAATAACATATGGCAGTTCATGGTGACATGGGTCTGGGCTATTAGCAATACTTTGGCCTAGTGATAACAGCTGTTGTAGCCCGCCTGTTATTTAGTAACTGGAATACAAATACTGCTGTTTCATATCACCCCAGTAATTTATTGGTTGCTGAAGTGTGGGGGCTTGCATGTGCCTGAGGGGGAAGAGAGAGGGGCTAACAGAGGAATACTCAAGGGCTCCAAGGTGGCACAACTGTCTAAGGCACTGCATCTCAGTGCTAGAGGCATCACTACAGACCCTGGTTTGATTCCAGGCTGTCTCACAACCGGGCGTGATTGGGAGTCCCATAGGCAGTCATTGTAAATAAGAATTTGTTCTTAACTGACTTGCCTAGTTAAATAATAAACTTCCTTAATACCTGGAATTTGTGCGCATGCCTGTAAATATGTTGCCAGCCTTTAAAATGTGTGACTGTCCCGAAGAGAAGCAACAGAGCACACAGCGACCATGACAGTGGAACAGTGGATTAACTGCCTTCATCAATATACAAGTGTTGCATAGTCATCAAAAGCTCTGCTTCTTGGCAATATCACAGTGTTGTCAGATTTCAAAAAGGCTTTACGGCGAAAGCACAACATTTGATTGTTTGAGGATAGCACCTCTAAAATTTCAGCATTAGCATAAATTCATAAACCAGCGTGGTTCACACAAGGGATTTGTTTTCGCTGTGATATGGGTTATATCACAGCGAAAACAAATCTCTTACCTTCCGAAGAACTTCTGCTGAGGGCTTCCCAAGTGTCCAACGAAGACATCCAATGGTTCTTTTGTTAGAAAAAGTCATTTATTATATCCATAAATCTCCGTTTGGTTGGCGCGTTATGATCAGAAAATCCACCGTTGAGTCACCCATTGAACCGTGAAGAGAACACGTTCAAATTATACCTATAAACTTTTTACAAACAAATCAAACATCATTTTTAATGTATCCTTTTGTGTAGATTTGCTGTAATATTTCAACCGGACGATAACGTGAACGATAGGAAAGAAAAATAAAGTGGTGCGCGTTCACAATCTCGGGCGCGTCAAACCTTGTTTACAAAAGTGGTCCCCTGACTACTTCTTCTTCCTATCTGTTTTGCTTACTCCTATCATTCCCAGTCTTTGTATAGAGACTGCGGACATCTAGTGGAAGCCATAGGTACTGCAGTCTCAGTCCTGGTTAAAATAAAAATTAATTGGCAGCCTGGAAAAGAAGGTCAAGTACAAAAAAAACTGCAAATCCGGATGGATTTTCCTCTGGTTTTCGCCTGCTATATCAGTTCTGTTATACTCACATACATTATTTTAACACTCTTAGAAACTTCAGTGTTTCCTATCCAATAGCACTAATTATGTGCATATCCTATTTTCTGGGCCTGAGTGGCAGGCATTTTACTTTGGGCACGCCAGACTCTCCAAAACAGTCACCCATGCAGCCGCTCCCTAAGAAGTTAATCAGTCATTAATATTTCTGTGTATATTAGTGTTTAACCAGAAATGCATGGGTCATTATAAGTCCATATTAGTGTGTGATTAAATTAGCCAGTGCTGCAAAGGGAGGGATTGATGATCAATGTATTATGTAACTCTGAACTGCTCAACTCACAAAGCACCCAGGCTCCTTTTTATGTCGAACAGCATTTCTCTGAATCGATAGAGTTCAACAGGTCGGAGGTGGAGAAGAAATCATATACCTTAAGGCCATTCGTTCTCCACCCTCCATTTACACGCAGCCAGCCCACGCTCCACAGCTTAGCATGCACTGTGAATAGATTAATCCGTTCCAGTACCTAAACTATAAAACCCTCACACTGAATCATACTGTATGCCCCTAACTAGGGCAGGCATGGATACAATGCATATCAATTGAAAGATGCGGTTTATTTTTAAGATGTTTATCAGCACAGTGGCCTCGATGCCTGGGCCTGTGAACGGAGCTAACAGATGATTTTGGTACAGTGAAGGCTAGCGCAACGCATGAGAGTCTCCGAAGACATTCTGGATCTTGCATAATTGGTTCTGCAATAGGAAAGCATGTATCTCTGATGCAACGAACGAGACACTCCGAGACGTTTTGCATCTTGCTTGGTAGGTTCTGCAGTTGGATAGCGTAACCGTCTATTGGCTTCTTGGCTAGATATGATGTATCAAATTAGTTCAATTACTTTCTTACGTTGCAATTCCCCTAAGTCATGCATTGATGTCAATGGGAAGTTAGGATTTACCCTTTATTGAATAGCATCTAAAACATACAAATTAACTATTATTTGAAATATTTGTCATTTTGTCACAGTCCGATATAATTTGCACGTCAGTGGTAAAATAAAACCCATTATCATCCATCTACAACAGGACCATAGAGATGTATAAAGATTGCTACTTAGAAATAATCCGTTTTTGCAGCGACATTGCCATTGAGGGCTTCCATCATTTTAAAGTAGTCAATAGGGTGGGGATCCCTATGGGTTGTGAGTGATCAGCCAATGATCAGAGCATTGATTGTCTTCTTCAAATTGGTTTGCCTAGTTTGTAAATGGGTTTAAACTATCACTGTCATCTAGTGGCCACAATAAATAAATGACAAACAAGATTTGGTTCAAGTCTCCAGCAGTTCAGGTGGTGATAAATCACTAATAATAGCAGAATTTTTCTTCAGAACATCAACAGAAGAAAATGTACTACTTTAAAGTAATTCAATAATACTTCATTTTACCTCCGGTCCAACTTGAATACACTTTGATCTTCTGCATATGTGGTTTAATGCTGCACTCACGTACTATCGAAAACTCAGGACCTCCGAGTTAAAATTAATGTAAGTTATTTGCATAGAACTTCCTATTGGTTGATTCTGATACTTCCCAAGTGGGAAACCCAGGACCATCTTTCTACAAAGATTTAGCAAGTACTTTCCTAATTCCAACTAGCACGTAAAATCGGCATAACCTCAAGCAACAACAAATATTCTACAGATATAATATTGTTGTATGACTTTTTTTTTTATTACCCATTTTGGCTGGTGGGGAAAACTGCAAAAACTTTATATTGAACACAATCCAACACTAATCATTTAATGAATTGCTTGTCAGAGTATACATAGAAAAACATACATATTGAACTCTGTATAAACCAAATACGGATTTTTTTGGGCCTATTCACTGTAAAAGGTATAAAAGCTAAACAATAGGTACATTGCCTTAACGTGAAGGGGACAGAGCAATAACATCAAATCAAATGTATTTATAAAGCCCTTCTTACATCACCTGATGTCACAGAGTGCTGTACAGAAACCCAGCCTAAAACCCCAAACAGCAAGCAATGCAGGTGTAAAAGCACGGTGGTTAGGAAAAACTCCCTAGAAAAGGCCAAAACCTAGGAAGAAACCTAGAGAGGAACCAGGCTGTGAGGGGTGGCCAGTCCTCTTCTGGCTGTGCCGGGTGCAGATTATAACAGAACAAGGACAAGATTTTAAAATATTCATAAAACAGGCAGAACAGTTGAAACTGGAGAAGCAGCACGGCTAGGTGGACTGGGGACATCAAGGAGTCATCAGGCCAGGTAGGCCTTGAGGAATGGTCTCAGGTCGTGAGAGAGCGAGAGAGCGAGAGAGCATACTTAAATTCACACAGGACACCGGATAAGAGACCGCTCTCTCTCTCTCGCTTCTCTTTCATTATTAAATAAATTAATTTGTTCAAAACTGTTAAACTATTGTCTTTCTCTCGCTTTGAGGCAACTACTCACCACTAGCTAGCTAGCTAGCTGTAGCTTTATGCTTTCAATACTAGATTAATGATTAATACTCTGATCCTTTGATTGGGTGGACAACATGTCAATTCATGCTGCAAGATTTTTATTTTTTTCTTAAACGGAAGCAAACAGAACGAAACGGGGATGGTAGCCTAAACCTATCGACGTTACATTGTGCTGGGTGAATGGAATATGAATGATAATGCTCATAAAAATGCTTATCGTCCTCCCTCATCTTAAACAGCACTGACCACCACTGGTGTGTGAGTGAGGTGCATGGGAAAGAGAGAACATAGAGAATGCACAAAACTGTATTCATCATATTTTGCCTGGGTAATTTCCTGCAGCAGGACAATGGTTGAAAGAATATCTTTGTAGATATTGCAGACGGTCGAGTTTGAGAGCTCCATGCTGGGTAAAGTCTCTGACATTGTTGGGTAGATTGGCAGGGTTATGGAAGTTTGTCCATGCTCAGATCATCCTTTACAAATATGTTGTTTAGGCCCTGGAGAAGGTGCGATATGAAGTCTGTGCGAGCTCACATTGCCATCACTGCTGAGGAGGAGTTTGTGGCCTTTGTAGTAACCAGCGATGGCAGCGGTCTCATTCATGAGCTGTCGCTCATACACTCTCTGGTTGTCAGAGAGATCTTGTATGGTGGCCCTGATTGCCACAACCATCGGCTTGATGTGTGCAACGGACATATTTTCAGTTTATCCATGATTGGAAGCAAATCCAGCAGGAACTGGGTTATTGCTACGAAGCTCTCGGTCTTGACAGACACAGACATAGTTTAATCTTGCGCGTAGGTCATTGATGTTATTCTCCAAAGATTGCACGTTTGCTAGCAGAATGGAACGAAGTGGGGGTTTATTAGATCGCCAACGAATTCTCAGAAAGCAGCCTGCCCTTTGGCCCCTTTTTCTCCGCTTCTTCTTCATGAAAATCACAGGGATCTGGGCCTGTTCATGAGAAAGCAGTTTATCGTTCGTGTCGGGCTCGTCAGACTAGTTAAAGGGAAAAAAGGATTTGACCAGTCCGTGGTGAGTAATCGCAGTCCTGATGTTCAGAAGTTATTTTCGGTCATAAGAGACGGTAGCGGCAACATTATGTACAAAATTAGTTTTTTTTTTTTTAACAAAAAACGCAAATAAACAAACAAAAAACACAATCGGTTGGGGACACGTGAAACATCTGCCTTCTTTTCCACCAACTGTAGTAAATTCAATTGATTGGACATGATTTGGAAAGTCACACACCTGTCTATACAAGGTCCCACAGTTGACAGTGCATGTAAAAGCAAAAACCAAGCCATGAGGTTGAAGGATTTGTCCGTAGGGCTCCGAGACATAATTGTGTCGAGGCACAAATCTGGGGAAAGATACCAACATTTTTTTGCAGCATTGAAGGTCTCCCAGAACACAGTTGCTTCCATCATTCTTAATGGAAGAACCACCAAGACAAGAGTTGGCCGCCCGGCCAAACTGAGTAATCGTGGGAGAATGGCCTTGGTCAGGGAGGTGACCAAGAACCTGATGATCACTCTGACAGAGCTTCAGTTCCTCTGTGGAGATGGGAGAACCTTCCAGATGGACAACCATCTCTGCAGCACTCCACCAATCCAGCCTTTATGTTAGAGTGGCCAGACTGAAGCCACTCCTCAGTAAAAGGTACATGATAGCTCACTTCAAATTTGCCAAAAGACACCTTGGTTCAGATGAAACCAAGATTGAACTCTTTGGCCTGAATGCCAAGCGTTATGTCTGAAGGAAACCTGGCACCATCCCTATGGTGAAGCATGGTCGTGTCAGCATCATGCTGTGGGGATGTTTTTCAGCAGCAGTCAGGATCATGGGAAAGATGAACGGAGCAAAGTACAGAGATCCTTGATGAAAACCTGCTCCAGAGGACTTCAGACTGGGGTGAAGGTTCCAACACAGAAATGACCCTAAGCACACAGCCAAGACAACGCAGGAGTGGCTTCGGGACAAATCTCTGAATGTCCTTGAGTGGCCCAGCCAGAGCCCGGACTTGAATCTGATCAAAGATCTCTGGAGAGACCTGAAAATAGCTGTGCAGCGATGCTCCCCATCCAACATGACATAGCTTGAGAGAATCTGCAGAGAAGAATGAGAAACTTCCCAAATACAGGTGTGCCAAGCTTGTAGCGTCATACCCAAGAATACTCAAGGCTGTAATCGCTGCCAAAAGGTTCTTCAACAAAGTAAAGGGTCTGAATACTTACATAAATGTGATATAAAAAAAAAAAATTGCAAACATCTCTAAAAACCTGTTTTTGCTTCATCATTATGGGGCATTGTGTGTAGATTGATGAGGAAAAAAATACAAATTAATCCATTTTAGAATAAGGCTGTAACAAAATGTGAAAAAAAGTCAAGGGGTCTTAATACTTTCTAAATGCACTGTACATCAATTACACAATACATGAAAAGCAAACACAAAAGCAAAACACAAATCAGTAAAAAGGCATCTGTCCGAATTGCCCTAGAGGCATCAAATCCACCAACTTTAAGGACCTTGAGATCATTCCACATGAGGGCCGCAAGAAAACGAAATGCAGATTTACCTAACTGTAGAGATTGAAGGGATCTCCAGGGTTAGCCATCCCTGAATCTGGGTCTGGTAACTTACACGTCTGAAGGTTAACAATGAGGTAAGGTATGGCGGAAGTTTATGTAAGAGGTCATTATGAACAAAAAGAGCGCAATGAAATCTATGAGACTTCAAGGAGGGCAAGCCTACTCTCTGATACATAATGCAATGATGTGTACTGAACCTATTACCCGGAATAAAGAGCAGTGTGCTATGATAAACTGCGTCCAATGGCTTTAATACAGTGGCAGCTGCATTCATATAGACGACACGCTTAGCAGAGTTGGAAACACCCTGATGTATCCGGTTCAGGGATACAGCTAATTCAACCTAGCTTCATTTTTCGACTGAAAAACGAATGTGGGAACTCCGCTCAGGTGTTTTCTTTTACGCCTTCTACATTAGGTTATATAGAAAGTCATTAACCGGAATAAATGTTTACTGAATTCTTTGTTTTCTGCTATTTAACAAAATACAGAACCTGTTCCTATCGAAGAAGCCTATTTTAATTCCTTAACTATCTCGTCATTCCAGATGCCCAGATATTTATAAGCGGGGACACGATCAATGAGGGCATCTAAACTACGTATGCATAAATCAGATACATTTTTACATTATTTGGAAAATATATACACTTGGTTCTAACTGCATTAACTAACAATTTCAGTTCAACAAAGGCTTTCTGCGGGGCAATAAAGGCAGATTGAAGATATGAGGGGTAATGCAATGTTGATATTTGGTTGGGTTCACAATTCAGTATCCAGTTTGTCTACGAATGAATGATTCTGTTATAAACACCTCTCCATGGGTGGCAGGTAGCCTAGTGGTCCTTGATGATTAGAGTGTTGGACTTGTAACCGGAGGGTTGCAAGTTCGAATCCCTGAGCTGACAAAGAAAAAATCTGTTCCCCGGGCGCCGAAGATGTGGATGTCGATTAAGGCAGCCCCCCGCACCTCTCTGATTCAGAGGGGTTGGGTTAAATGCGGAAGACACATTTCGGTTGAAGGCATTCGGTTGTACAACTGACTAATAATTTTGACTTTGATCTCTAACAAAAATCTAAGTTAAATAATAGAACTAAATCAAATCAAACTTTAAATGCACTTCAAATTAAGTTTGATTTAGTCCTAGTTTTCAACTTACATTTTTGGTTGGAGACGTTAATCCAACATATGACAATAACCAAAGGTAAAATTGTATTATTATTATCATGAATTTGGCATCCTATTTATAGGGCTAATGGTAACTACTTCTAAACTTCCAAAGATCCAATCAACCATGAATGAATGATAGTATACCTAGGTACACATTGAAATTATGGTTTCTTTTGTTGGGCAAATCAGATGTCGATGTAGCCTACATAAACCCAACCTTACTCCCAATTTACTTTCACATACAGCTTGTGTAAGAAAAGTTAGAGCTACTTTCAACTATTCAACGTTGTTTAGGTACTCTACGCAAATGAGTATGGAAGCAATTCAATGTCTAAATGTGTTGGCATAATAGCTCAGCTGAAACGTACACAGCTTGTTTCCAAAGGGTACATAGAGTTAGCCATCAGGATGGATTTCACTGAAGTGTATTACTCCTCATATACCAGTAGGAGTCCCTGTTCAAGCTGCAGTCACTGGACTGCGGCTTCACATTTTACTTTTCTATGTAGAATTGTCATTGCAGTTTCAACGTATACATAGCTCTGATTATTAGATTGATGTAACAACCTGTTAGTCAGATTAAGTCAATGTATTTACAGTTGAAGTTGGAAGTTTACATACACTTAGGTTTGAGTCATTAAAACTTGTTTTTCAAATACTCCACACATTTCTTGTTAACAAGCTGTAGTTTTGGCAAGTCGGTTAGGACATCTACTTTGCAAGGCGCCAAATTCAAAATCCAAAAGTTGAATTATTAAACATTCATCAATATACAAGTGTTGCATAGTCATCAAAAGCTCTGCTTCTTGGCAATATCACAGTGTTGTCAGATTTCAAAAAGGCTTCACGGCGAAAGCACTACATTTGATTGTTTGAGGGTAGCACCTCCAATATTTTTCCTTTGGCATAAATTCATAAACCATCGCGGTTCACACAAAACACATTTCACAGCGAAAACAAATCAATTACCTTTTGAAGAACTTCTGCTGAGGGCAGTGTGCAACGAAGACAAACCATGGTTCTTTTGTTAGAAAAAGTAATTTATTATATCCATAAATCTCAGTTTGGTTGTCACGTTATGATCAGAAAATACAGCGTCCACTCGCCCATTGAACCATGAAGAGAACTCGTTCAACCTATACACTTGTCCAAGAACAATCAAACATCATTTATAATGTATCCTTAGGAACACTTTTATGTATATTTAGTATAATATTTCAACCGGATTATTAACTGGGCGATAGGAAAGGAAAAAACCACAGCGCGCGCAAGCCTGTGAACGTGCGTCCTCTTATGTTTACATCCGATGGCCACTTCCCAATTCTTCTTCTATTACCATCCAGAGCAACTAAACATCATCAAACACCGTCTACAGACTGTTGACATCCAGTGGAAGCAATAGGTACTGAAATCTTACTCCCTTATATGGTCATTTTAAATAGGGAGGGGTTCAAAATGAGGCAATGTGTCAAATACACTTTTTCCAGGACAGAAATTCCTTGAGTTTTCGCCTGCTATATCCGTTCTGTTATACTCTCAGACAATATTTTAACACTCTTAGAAACTTCAGAGTGTTTCCTATCCAATAGTACTAATTATGTGCATATCCTAATTTCTGGGCCTGAGTGGGAGGCATTTTACTTTGGGCACGCCAGACTCTCCAAAACCGTCACCTCGGGAGCTGCTCCCTAAGAAGTTAAACAGCTTGGAAAATTCCCCAAAAAGATGTCATGGCTTTAGAAGCTTCTGATAGGCTAATTGACATCATTTGAGTCAATTGGAGGTGTACCTGTGGATGTATTTCAAGGTCTACCTTCAAATTCAGTGCCTCTTTGCTTGACATCATGGGAAAATCAAATCAGCCAAGACCTCAGAAAAATAAATTGTAGACCTCCACAAGTCTGGTTCATCCTTGTGAGCAATTTCAAAATGCCTGAAGGTACCACGTTCATCTGTACAAACAATAGTATGCAAGTATAAACACCATGAGACCACACAGCCGTCATACCGCTCAAATATGTACCTGTGTCCTAGAAATGAACGTACTTTGGTGCGAAAAGTACAAATCAATCCCAGAACAACAGCAAAGGACCTTGTGAAGATGCTGGAGAACACGGGTACAAAAGTATCTATATCCACTGTAAAACGAGTCCTATCGACATAACCTGAAAGGCCGCTCAGCAAGGAAGAAGGCACTTCTCCAAAACCGCCATAAAAAAGCCAGACTACGGTTTGCAACTACACATGGGGACGAAGATTGTAATTTTTTGAGAAATGTCCTCTAGTCTGATGAAAAAAAATAGAACTGTTTGACCATAATGACCATCGTTATGTTTAAGGGAGAAAGGGGGATGCTTGCAAGCCGAAGAACACCATTCCAACCGTGAAGCACAGGGGTGGCAGCATCATGTTGTGGGGTGCTTTGCTGCAGGAGAGACTGGTGCACTTCACAAAATAGATGGCTTCATGAGGTAGGAAAATTATGTGGATATATTGAGGCAACATCTCAAGACATCAGTCAGGAAGTTTAAGCTTGATAGCAAATGGGTCTTCCAAATGGACAATGACCCCAAGCATACTTCCAAAGTTGTGGCAAAATGGCTTAAGGACAACAAAGTCAAGGTATTGGAGTGGCCATCACAAAGCCCTGACCTCAATCCTATAGAAAATTTGTGGGCAAAACTGAAAAAGCGTGTGCGAGCAAGGAGGCCTACAAACCTGACTCAGTTACACCAGCTCTGTCAGGAGGAATGGGCCAAAATTCACTCAACTTATTGTGGGAAGCTTGTGGAAGGCCACCCTAAACGTTTGACCCAAGTTAAACCATTTAAATGCAATACTACCAAATACTAATTGAGTGTGTGTAAACTCCTGACCCACTGGGAATGTGATGAAAGAACTAAAAGCTGAAATAAATAAATCAATTCTCCCTACTATTATTCTGACATTTCACATTCTTAAATAAAGTGGTGATATTAACTGACCTAAGTTTACTAGGAGTAAATGTCAGGAATTGTGAAAAACTTAGTTTAAATATATTTGGCCAAGGTGAATGTAAACTTCCGACTTTAACTCTATATTGAAGTTTTACCCTAATTTCACTGTTTACAACACTGGTTGAAATGAGAAAAAATAGTACTGGTTGATTACTTCAAATGTAATGTATTTCACACCTTGATTCCACTTCACAATACATTGACAAATTTACGTTGAAACAATGCTGATTCAAACAGTGTGTACCCAGTGGGTGGTTTTCTAGCTAGCAAGGGGAAGAGCCTCCATAGGAACCATTTTTGTTTGCCATAGCAAATGAGCGACTTCCAATGAGTGACTTGTGAACCTTGACAGCAAAAATGCAAATTGAACAAATGACCACCCGGCTTGGGTAGCAACCTCAGGACTATAGCCTTGTGAAAGGATGAAATAGTATGAATAAATTAATCAAAATAAAGTTAATGAAAATATATCAATCATTATTTGAATATGTTGGTAACTGTTGAATAAAAGTGACAATGTCTTCGAAGTAGGTGTTTGTAGGATATATTGGCACGGTTTGCCGGCCCTCAATGAGCAACACTGCCAATATATCCTCCAAACCACGGCTTCTCGGGCATTAACGCTTAAATATGGGTAAGGTTTAAAATGTCAACCAACCTTGAAGTCTTGCTCAAGAAGTGCATGAACACTCATTTGACAAATTTCTCTTGCATTCTTTTTGTATGAAATATATCTCAAATACATAATTTTGGATCATCAAATACCAGTATTTTCATCTAGTACACTCTCGTATACTGTATGTCCTTTCAGTCGTGTTCTTGCTGTGGGCAAAGAAAACTAATTTCCTCTAATACATTTCTGAAAAGATTTCATTTTTTTGTAATATCCTTTAAATTAGAGTGTCCTGTGAGGGCATAAGAGTGCCAGGTAGATTAAATAATCTTGTTGCTGGCATAAGTTCAAAATAGTCAGAAGACATCTGTCATTGGAGAGAAAATTACAGCAATTTTCAACAGGGAACGGGTACAGTCAAAACTACCATGACCATATTCTCAAACTTGGTAATAGTAAGGGCAAAGAATGATGAAGGCAAGAAATGCAAGTAATTATGTGCTATGCTTTGGAGAGAATACAATGTAAAGGAACATACTGGAAACCCCTGATATATTAGCCACTTTACAAATAATTTATTATTATGAAGACTTTGTACCATTAATAATGTTACATCTGAGAGCAATAATACAGAGAGAGCATTGAGAATGGTTGCATTCAGTGATGACAGAGAACATAACACATTCAGAAATGTTTTAAATCACATACATGTTATCATATGATATCTAAATTAAACAATACACCTTTGTGAAATACAGTATGAATGTAACAAGGTAGAAGTCCGCCGCCTGGTGGTGCGATGCATTCAATGTACAGTCCTTTCTTGACGTAATCACTGATCTGTGAGTGGATGGTGCAGACAGGAGGGGGTGCTGTGGGATTATTTAAGGTACTATTTTTTGTTGTCTTTTTTAAAATATATTTTTATTTAAGTTTTACAAAAAGTACAAAGATTGTACCATATCCCAACCACCCGCCATACAACACATCTACCCAACCCACCTAGTCCCTTCCCTACCTCTCCACCCGACCTCAGTCCACCCATCTCGATTGCCTCCCAACAACCCCCCTTCCAACCACCCACCCTGATCACCCCATATAGCCAAGCCATCCCACACCCTCCCTCAATTCGGTCCTAGAAAATTCTACAGAGAATTCACAACAAATAAACAAGAATATGGGGGGAACAAACAATACAGATTCAAAATAAAAAAACATAAATAAATACTCAGTAAACCTAAGACAAACTTGCTTGAACTGGATAGCATTATATTGATGACTGTACCTATTATGTAATGACTACTGGTAAATGCCTACTGGGAAACCTTAAAGCATCTCAGGGGAGCCTCTGCAAGACATTAAAGTATGATATAAAATAGTTGTCATTTTCTAACAAATGTATAATTGGAACTCCTAAGGGAATACTTACTTTTCTCAAGCTTTAGGAAGAACATTACATTGTTGAGCCATTGAGAAGTAGAGGGGGCTGAGCAGACTTCTACTGGAGAAGAATTCTACGTTGAGCTAATAAGGATGTAAAAGTAACAATATCGGCATGTTTGGGGTCCAAGGAGAACAGGTCTTCTGGAATACTAAAAAACTCTATCAAGGGACAAGGCTGCAGCACCTCAGATAAAGTAAAAAAAAATGGAATCCCAGTAATTTTGTAGTTTAGAGCATTGAATGAACATGTGACTAAGGTCACATGGTGAGACATGACATCACACTCATAATTTACATTTGTAGATATGTCAGACAATAAAAAAAAATGCACCCTATGTAAAACCTTAAATTGTATGAGACCAAGACGAGCACAAGATGTAGTGGAGCGTACTCTATCAATTGCCTCATCCCACCACTCCTGTGTAAATTCAACACCCATTTCCCATTCCCAAGCAGATTTAATTTTGTTGGTGAAAATTGGGAGGAGACAATGCCTAATTTGAAGGTAACGTAAAAAGTGAGATTGAGGCAAAGAGTATTTAAAGGCCAGGTTGGGAAAACTAGAAAAAAGTATATTTACATGTCTTGGAAGGACTTAATACATTTCCTTGTCCAGTAAGAGAAAGCATTATCTATTAGAGAAGCGGGGAATAAGTGATTCTTATCAATAGGACCGATAGTAGATGCAGCTGAGAATTTAAAATGTCGTCGAAACTGGTACCAAATCTTGTGTGGAAAGCACTACAGGATTGCGAGTATAGCGAGAGGGGGATGTTGGCAGAGAAGAGCAGAATAAAGCAGGAAGAGAAGAAACACAAGAACGTGCCTCTAGGTGGCACCATGGGGTATCTGGAGCATGTAACCAGAATGGCAATTTCTGAAAGTTGGCTGCCCAGTAACAATATAAACAGTTGGGTAGTGCCAGCCCTCCACTAAACTTGCATCTCTGAAGTAAAGAGCTACTGACTCTGGGTACCTTTCCTCCCCAGATAAATGTGGTAACAGCCTGATTGATGGACTTAAAACACGTTGGTAAAAACAATGGTATAGATTGAAGATAAAGGAATTTGGGTAAACTTAATTTTGACAGCATTAATCCTTCCTATAAGTGATGGTGCTAAGCTACCCCAAATGAAAAATCAGTTTTGATTTACGCAAGGGGAGTAAAGTTTGCAGAAAAAAAGAGCATGTAATGAACAAGTTACATTCACTCCAAGGTATTTGAAACCAGAGTGGCTAAGCTGAAAGGACAAGTCGGTCTGCTGGAGCTGTAGCGCTGCTGGATTTATTGGGAAGCACTCACTTTTCTGGAGATTCAGCTTGTAACCGGAGAAGGGGAGAAAAGTTCTCCAGAATAGAAAGGATCGAAGGTAAACAGGTTACAGGATTATTTACATAGAGTAACAAATCTGCATATTATGATAATCTATGTTCAACTCCTTCCCGTGTTACTCCTTGGAAAGAGGATGCCTGTAAAGCTACTGAAAGGGGCTCAATGGCGACAGGAAATAATAAAGGGGACAGTGGGCAGCCTTGGCGTGTCCCACATTCCAAGGCAAAATAATCAGAATGGGTGTCATTGGTACAGACACTGGCCTGGGGAGATGTATACAAGAGATTGATCCATGAGCTAAATTTGTCCCCAAATCCACACTTTTTTAAGAACAGCAAATAGGTACTCACACTCAATTCTGTTGAATGCCTTCTCTACGTCTAGGGAGATTACCACCTCAGGGGAGTTGGAGAATTGTTTAGAATAAATAATGTTAAACAGCGTCCAAATGTTAAAAAATAAATGAATGGGAAACCTGACTAAACCTGCAGTTTTGTAGCCTTGCGTGATCTTTAATGCATAAATGGGTCTCTTGTAAAACTACCACATTTTCTTTCAAATGAGAGAAGACCCTAGACCTCTTCACAGGATTGTTTATTGCCTTAGTATTCCAAGAAACTTTATAGGATTAGGCCTACCTATAGTACCATTATTAGAGTTGTTAGCCATCTTAAATATTGAAATGAAAAAGGTGTGAAAACAGACTAAGCATTTGCAAAGATAAGAGAAAACTGATGAAAAAAAGCGAATAAATTTTTTTTTATAAAAAAGAATAGGACCGAAAATGGTCACTCCCCCTCCCCTCCCACCCAAACACAAAGACTCCTTCCCCAGCGAATGGAGACAGCAAGTTGAAGTTTGCGCAGCGTCGGTGCATATAAACAGGAAACCTTCCTATAGAGTTCAATAACGTTAGTGTTTGTACGGAGTAGAAAAGGAATGGCAACAGAAAAGAAAATGCCCTGCTGTAAAAGTCAAACATACCTTCGACTTAGTGGCTAGGCTATGCATGCTACCTGGCAAAAAAGTAGGTCATAGATCCAAGATACGGCTCAGAAGTGACTGTCGAACCAACACTGGGCGTCCTTGTGGGAGTCGAATTGTAGCTTCCCCCCCCGGCATGTTCTTGCGTCCGGTGTATCTGGTCTCTGCCCTGCCTCTGGAGGACGCGCTCCTTGTCACCGTAGTAGTGAAAACGGACAATAAACACTCTAGGCTTGGAGTTGTCGTCTCTGCCCGCTGGGGAGGGGCCAATGCGGGGGGCTCTATCCAGCTTTGGGGGTGATGGAACGATGGCCGGACCCAGCACATCTGAAGAATTCCGACATGAACTTACCCGAGTCCCCTCCTTCACGTTTCTCTAGTATACCAACAACACAAAGACTGCAATGGCGAGAACGGGATTCCAGGTCATCGGTCTTGTCAATACGCTTTTGGTTTTCGGAGCTCAGACAGGCAACCGTTTTCTCAAGGGCTACTATGCGGTCACTGTAGTCACACAGGTCATGTTCAAAGCCATCAATTCGGCGGCAGCTCAGACACCATCTAGGACGGCGGAGAAGGGGGCCAGAGCAGCATCAATGGCAGTTTTAAGCTGAGTGGCAATGGTAGCTGTCATTTCCGAGACCAGAACCGTACGGAGGTTTTGAAGATCTGTGGGGAGTGTGATCGCATGAGGCTCTGTAACAGTTGGACTGGAGTCAGCGCCATTACCATTCACGTTTGCCATCGCGGTTGAAACAGTTACAGGTCTTCTGCTCCTCAGGGCATGTGACATTTGAATCAAAAGGTAACTTACGAACTCATCAAATAGGATATGTAAGAAAGTGGAATGCAAAGTACAAATTTGGCAAAATTAACTAACGTGTAGGAGCCTCGTCCATGAGCTTCTTCTCCATTCACATGCTAAACCGGAACTCAAGATACTCTTTGAAGAGGTAGGGTTTCAGATATTTTCAGAAGATGGGCAAGAACTCTGCTGTCCTAGCTTCAGGGGGAAGCTGGTTCCACTATTGGGGTACCAGGACAGAGAAGAGCTTGTACTGGGCTGAGCGTGAGCTGCCCTCCCGTAGGGAGGGTCAAGAGACCAGACGTGGCAGAACAGAGTGCTCGCGTTGGGGTGTAGGATTTGATCATAGCCTGATGGTACTGTAGGGAGGGGCAGTTCCTCTTGCAGTTCCATAGGCAAGTACCATGGTCTTTTAGTAGATGCAAGACCTGGCCAACACATTATAAAAGGAGGCTTTGCCAAGAATAGTTATATGTCCACATGCAATGCAATGCATGTGAACACATTGTGACCTTCCAGAATACAACACACACGTTTTCCACTGCCAAGGAAGCTCAAGACAATCACGCAGCCTAGTCTATGGCTGTGATGCTGCCCTCAGCATAAGACAATGATGAGGAAACCCTCTCAATTGGGTAAAAAGAACACTATTATTATTGCTGGACTTGGACTTCATTATTATTATTATTATTATTATTATTATTATTATATTGCCTATGTTCCAGTGCGTTAGGGAAGGGGGGAATGGTTTGCGGGGGGTGGGAGATCTGAGTGGGGAACGACCAATGGGGGGGTTTCCCTGTAAGTCCTGCCTTTTGTTTCACATCCATGGGCTTATTCACACCAAAGATAACCATTAAAATCATTAATACTACATTATTTTTTTAAACAATTGCAATGCTAGCTATTGTCTCTTGGAAATTGAAAGGCCTAAACTCACCTATTGGCACACAATTGGCCCAGCGTTGTCCGGGTTAGGGGAGGGTTTGGCCCAGCCGGGATGTCCCTGTCGCATCGCGCTATAGCGACTCCTTGTGGCCGGCCGGGCGGATGCACGCTGACTTCGGTCACCAGGTATACAGTGTTTCCTCCAACACCTTGTTGCGGCTGGCTTCTTGGTTAAGCGAGCAGTGTGTCAAGAAGCAGCGCGGCTTGGCAGGGTCGTGTTTCGGAGGAAGCATGTCTCTCGTCCTTTGCCTCTCCCGCGTCCGTACGGCAGTGATAGAACAAGACTAACTACCAATTGAGGAGAAAAATTTAAATAAAAAAATATATTAATGTTTATTTGCCAGATAAACAATCCCGGATTAAATGAATACATTTACAAAGACGGAAAGAAGTATGAGGACGATCCATACCAAACTTAAAATTGTATTTCCGGGCTCTAGCATGTTGCTCCATCCTAAATTGGCTCAGACATGATTTTTCTGCCCCCTGGCTGAGTATAGCGAGAAATATGGTGTCTGCTATTGCCCTGGAAGAGGTGGTGGTCTTCACTGATATCTAAACAATGTGAACTATACTTTGGTCCTATTATAGCTCACACTATTTCGATTTGGCGCAAAATTGAAAAACATTGTTACTGTGAATCAAAATGGCATCCAATATTTCACGATAATACCTTGCAATCTGGAGGGCGGCCTTTTGGATCCACCCAATGGTCCAAATGTGGAATCTGTACCCTTACTGATATCATGGACAGTAATGGTTTGAGAATTTTCCAAGATTTGAAAGATGTATACACATTAACAGGCAACTCTTTTTTTCTATATTTACAATTAAGGTCAGCTATGCTAGCCTATGGAGTACTGAAACATCCAATGATGGGATGTATAAATAAATTATCTTGGCTCCCGAAAGGACTGATCTCTATAATAAATAACTTTTGGAAAGCTCATTCTAGGCTAGCCATTAAAAAAAGTATTGTCCACAGATGTAATTTAATCTGACTCATGCTTTAAAACTTCTTAAGGAGCAGCACAGTGTTCGGAAGTTTGGAGAGTCTGGCGTGCCCAAAGTAAAATGCATTTTACTCAGGCCCAGAACCTAGGATATGCACATAATTAGTAGTATTGGATAGAAAACACTCATATAATGTCTGTGAGTATAACATAACTGATTTGGCAGGCAAAAACCCGAGGAAAATTCATCCAGAAAATCTGATTGTGACGTCACACTTTTGACATGCTATTGAAAGCAGGGGGATCTAGCTCCCAGATTGCAGTTCCTATGGCTTCCACTAGATGTCAACAGTCTTTAGACAAGGTTTCAGGCTTTTATTTTGAAGAACCAAGGAGTAAGAGCTGTTTTTGTCAGTGGACTCAGGAGTGGACTCTTCTCTTTGGCGTGCTTCGTTTAACTAGTTTACCTTCAGTTCAGCAAAAGTCACTTTGTTTCCTGCACTTTCTTAGGTGTGTAAAATACTTTCTACCTTTGTCTAAAGTTCCTTTACAACTACTCTTCCATAGTTGTGATCGGCATCATCATTATCGTCATATTATTATTATTCATCAGCATCTTCATTATCATTATGTGTGCGTGCGTGTGTGCCTGCGTGTGTATTCGCTCAGAGTTTAATGCTGATCTAGGATCAGCTTCCTCCCTCCTATTTATTGTCATTCAAAAGGCTAAACTGAATCTACAATCAGCAGTCTTACTTTGTGACACTGTGAATACGGTTCAGTTCTCTCAAATCATTGCAGGGAAATAAAGACACTTTACAGATGCACCTTCGCATGTGGTTAACCTGTTTTGACTATTCACCACATGGGGATGCTCATGCACCATTGTGTTCCTCATCCCGTTCGTTGACAATGACAGACTCCAGTCCTCTTATCCTTCATGTTGTGGATAATGCCTAAAATAAGATAACTGTGAGGTCATCTTATTATGAAAACCATTTCCCTTGGAGCAGATAAAAGCCAAATGTATGTGGCTTGCTTCAGCTATACAGCTATGTTTAACATACTAGAAAACACTGATCTGTGCCATTTCTCCAATAATTTGAATACATTTATTTTTTTCAGAGTGAAGAACATGAAAATGTGCTGAATAACTTTATAGTTGAGAGCAAGAACATAGAGGACACTCAGAATGGCGGCATTATAAGTAATGAGATATTAATTGAATTACACATTCAGAACATCTTACAATTACATGATAGATCTAAATAAACTGATTCATAACCATTGTCTTGTGTGTATGTGAATGTAACAAGGAATAAGTATGCCCCATGATGGTGTAATGCATCCATGCGCTTTAGGAGAGGGTGGGGTAAGTTGAGCAAAAGGGGTTGAGCCACCCTTGTTTCTAAGAAACCATACACAAAATTAATAATTTGACTAAATATTTAGGAAGAGGTCATCATTTCATGGAGTCTGTGGAGAAAGAAAAAGTCCCTAAAAAGATTTTCACCAATTTAAATGAAAGTATTGTGTTAGAGGTTTCATGATGCTTGTATCTAAACCAAAGTAGATGATTTTTCAATTGTTCTATACATTGGGGTCTCAATAAGCTTCAGTATGGCGCCCTAAACTTGAAAGTGCATCCTTGTAGCTGAGTAGGCTAATATAATCAAAATATTTGACTTGGGGTAAGTTGAGCCAATGGCCATGGGTTAAGTAGAGCCAATGGCAAGTTGAGCAAATTGACATGTTTTCTCTGGCCATTCCTAACCTCCACCAAGTCTTCCCGCCCACCTGTACCTCATAGAAGAATCTCCCTAAGGAGAATCCCTCCTTTCCCAGGACAGAGAAGTAATTTTTAAACATCTTAGAGTTGGCAGGGGTGTGTCTGCCATGTGTCTGCATAGCTCACTTGTTTTCCATCCTCAGACAGGATGAGACAGGATTGTGCTTTATCATGGTCCAGAGTCACATCCATTAGCCACTGCTGCATGCGCTTCAGCATCGCACAACTTCTTTTCACTTCTCTATCTCTTCATACTGTGTCTCTTCCAGCTGAGAGAGAGCTTCTCTCACATTACCCACATACAGACTGCTGTGAAGCCTGATCTCAGACCAGTTATTGGTGTGTGGAAGGGTGCAGAGGGATGGGGAACTCTGGAGGAGGTGGAGGTTGTCCTCAGTGTGTGACAGCTTCTGTAACTCAGTGCGTTTCCTCTGTAGCTGTGATTTCCAGCTCTTTGATGAGCCCCTCAGTCTACCTATCTGCAATCTGATGAGGCTGCAAGTGAGTCTTATAGTAGGCAGTGAGACATTCCAGGCAGGACTTCAGGGCCCAGGACTTCACAAGCCACTTCTCCAGGCTCGGCAGGGGACTTATATTTGTCTCTGGCTCTCATCTTATTAAAATGATCTTCAACATCTCTGAATGTTGGGTTGATTTTTAGTTCAGGTATTCTGTAGAATGCCTGCTTACACAGTGGACACCAACACAGGTCAGTGGTATCCCAGTATTCGCTGATACAGGCCATGCAGAAGTTTTGTCCACATGCAAATGGAGACTGGCTCATTGAAACATCCAGACAGATAAAGCACAGGAACTGATCTTCAGACAGAAAACTGCTGGGGAATTCCATTTCTATAACACAATAATACAAAAACGTAAATGTATCTAATGTAACCCCGGTTCTATGAAATGATGAGTGAGGTCCCTCACTTTGTGTAATGACTGGGGGCAGAGTCAATATAGGAAGATCCAACCACACAACGTCTGTCATAGACAGACAGAAGCTGCCAACAGTGGAACTCCACTTCCTATATAAGGGGCAGTAGGCGCGCCTATCTTCACTTTGAAGTACATGTGAGTCTTCCTTACGCAAAGCGTGAAGGGTAACACATTGAGAGACCTCACTCATAATATCACAGAACCGGGGTTACGTTAGGTAACATTACATTCTATTTCCATTACTCATTCGGTCTCTCACTTTGGGGATATAGCCAACTCCTGTAGCGCTCAAATACTCTCCAAAGCCAAGTCTAGACAGGATGATCCCTCAGAGATCCTGACACTAAGCACTGTATGAACTTCGATGGCGCAGGGACGTCCAGTCAGTAGGGCCTCATGAAGGTATGGGCGATACCCCAACATGTCGCAGTATAAATCTCTTGAACAGAGATGCCTTGAACAACGGGGCGGCAGGGTAGCCTAGTGGTTAGAGCGTTGGACTAGTAAGGTTGCAAGTTCAAATCCCTGAGCTGACAAGGTACAAATCTGTCGTTCTGCCCCTGAACAGGCAGTTAACCCACTGTTCCTAGGCTGTCATTGAAAATAAGAATTTGTTCTTAACTGACTTGCCTAGTAAAATAGAGGTAAAAAAAAAATTCTCTGCCCATGATGTAGCCGTACCTATGGTCGAGTGAGCTCTCAAGCCCTCCAGAGGTATTAAACCCTTGCAATAATATGCCGTTATAACAGCCATAGGGATAAACACGGGCGAGAAAAGGGCCTCCCTGCGTGGGAAGATGCTCAAGAGACAACCATCTGATTCCTCTTACTGACCATGTAGATGTGCAATGCGCTCTGGACACAACAGTGCTCTTAAAATGATGGAATTAAGTTGTAAAGCAACCTTGGATAACCCCGGGGCAATGTGTAGGCACACGTGGTGAACTGACAGCTCTTGCCGCTCTCCCGCTTGGTATGCGGATGCAATGGCTAATAATGAAGTGGTTTTAAATTAGAGAAACCTCCTTCCCCTGTTTTAAAGCGCCTCGGTCTGCAGAACTTTCAGAGGTAGATCTATCGCATTAACCTTCAACATTTCACTGGTCAAGATCAAAGAGCCACATGACCAGACGGGGATGCTGTCAGGGTGTAGGCGGATGTTGCCAACTGCCAGGGTGTAGGCGGAGTACTTGGTAACAGAGAGACCGACAGGGCCCATAAGCCTAGGAATCTAGGCATGTGAAACACAATTTCCATTAGAGCAAGTTCACTAGAGGGAGTGTACCCTCATTGTAGACTATTGCTCCTTTACCCAATTGAGCCAGTTGATGACAGTTAGGTTCTCCCACAGTGGAGATGCTAGATGTTTGTATCCTTTATGGCAAGAGTGCACATACCGGGGAGCAAAGCGGTAGATCATTAGGACCATAAACCAGATTAATACGCTCATTCAAAAGAGTTTCCTGTATAAAAATGTGTCTACCAGCTGTATCCGTTATAATATTATCCACTTGAAATGGAACAGAGATGTGAATTAAAACCATAACACCACGAGAATGAGAGGAGAAACAGGATGTCATCACTTGTCCTTGCCATCTCCTGTGTACTTTAAGTACACTGAACAAAAATATAAAACGCAACACGTAAAGTGGTGTTGGTTTCATGAACTGAAGTCAAAGATCCCAGAAATTGTCCATAAGCAGAAAAAACGTATTTCTCTCAAATTGTGTGCACAAATTTGTTTACATCCCTGTTAGTGAGCATTTCTCCTTTGCTAAGATAATCCATCCGCCTGACAGGTGTGGCATATCAAGAAGCTGATTAAACAGCATGATCATTACACAGGTGCATCTTGTGCTGGGGACAATAAAAGGCCACTCTAAATGATGCAGGTTTGTCACGCAACACAATGCCACAAGTTGAGGGAGTGTGCAATTGGCATGCTGACTGCAGGTATGTCCACCAGAGCTGTTGCTAGATAATTAAACGTTAAATTCTCTACCATAGAATTGCAGACCACGTGTAACCAAGCCAGCCCAGGACCTCCACATTCGGCTTCTTCACCTGCGGGATCGTCTGAGACCAGACACCCGGACAGCTGATGAAACTGTGGGTTTGCACAACCAAAGAATTGCTGCACAAACTATCAGGAACCATCCCAGGGAAGCTCATCTGCGTGCTTGCCATCCTCACCAGGGTCTTGACCTGACTGCAGCTTGGCGTCGTAACTGACTTCAGTGGACAAATGCTCACCTTCGATGGTCACTGGCGTGCTGGAGAAGTGTGATCTTCACAGATTAATCCCAGTTTCAACTGTACTGGGCAGATGGCAGACAGTGTGTATGGTGTCGTGTGGGCGAGCGGTTTGCTGATGTCAACGTTGTGAACAGAGTTCCCCATGGTGGCACTGGGGTTATGTTATGGGCAGGCATAAGCTACGGACAACAACCACATTTTATCGATGGCAATTTAAATGCACACGGACAACTACGACGGGATCCTGAGACCCATTATCGTGCCATTCATCCGCCGCTATGACCTCATGTTTCACAAGGATCTATCTGTACACAATTCCTGGAAGCTGAAAACGTCTCAGTTCTTCCATGGCCTGTATACTCACCAGACATGTCACCCATTGAGCATGTTTGGGATGCTCTGGATCGATGTGTACCACAGCGTGTTCCAGTTCCCCGACAATATCCAGCAACTTCGCACAGCCATTGAAGAGGAGTGGGACAACATTCCACAGGCCACAATGAACAGCCTGATCCACTCTATGCGAAGGAGATGTGTCGCTCTGCATTAGACAAATGGTGGTCACACCAGATACTGACTGGTTTTCTGATCCACGCCAATATCTTTTTTTTAAGGTATCTGTGACCAAGATGCATACCTGTATTGCCAGTCATGTTAAATCCATAGATCCATAGAATTAGCCTTAGATGGAGTTTACCACCCACTTTGGGCTGCATTCACAAACAACCCGACTCCGAGAAGACCGAACCCTAATGAATTTATTTCAATTGACTGATTTCCTTATATGAACTGCAACTCCGTAACATTTTTGAAATTGTTGCATGTTGCGTTTATATATTTCTGTTCAGTGTAGCTCATCCTTCAACAAATTAGTTTCTTGTAGGAACACAATAGATTAATGACGTTTTTTTTTATCCTGATAATAACCTGTTTAAGCTTGGAAGGTTTACGAACTCCACGGACATTCCACAAAGTACATTTTAGTTTTGCACTTGAAGTCATTTAACCAAAGATGTCAACATGGAATAAGCTTAAGCATAAACGTTTATCTAAAATATGTTTGGTAACCAAAAAGTCTCCATTAATATTTTATAGTGAGGAAAATATGTAAAGATCTGTTGAAACAAATAAACATAAATCTATCCTAACAGTAAAACACTGAACCCCATTCTCCTGTCTCCCTAACCGAGACACCCAAAACTTCCACTCCCACCTCCCCATAATCGTAAAGTGCAGCCTGGTGGATAATTGATCCAGTAAAGGGAGCTGTCTAACCTAAGCGATGCTAAACAAAACAAAGTGTCTCCTGCCTTCTCTCGGCCATTACACCTGTTGTGGAATATTTAATAAAAATATGCCACCTTACTGGAACTTATGAATTCAAATTAGACTTTAATACAGAGTAGCAAAGCCGTGTTATTTAATGAAAAAAACGAATTCTGTACCGCAGGGCTCGGTCTTTATAGTATTTCATCCTTACATGTGGCATATGGACACTCCCCATATGCTGATACTATTTCCCTCTTTTCTATAGGTCCTTTGTTACATTGTCTACTGACATCCTGTTGCTACATGTCTGGTTATCAGTTCCATATGTCTTTTCTGCTGACATCCTGTTTCTACTGATGTCCATTGTTCAACTATTTAGCTTTGGCCATTTTCCTGAGCTCATCAGATATTCTGTTCACATATGTCTTATTGGTTATATATGTTTTTCTGTCTTACTACTTCAAAGTGATCAGTCAGAATACTGGAAATGTAATCATTGTAGTGAGTTAATCTCCAACACACCTCACCAACAAAGCAAAAGACATATCTAGCAACATGCTATGTGAAATAAAATTTGTTTGAAAACTAGAAAAGAATAACTCCACATAAAACAGTAACTTAGTTAGTGAAGCCCGAGGCTAATGTTACAGTAAGGGCAGTCCAAAATAGTTGTAAATGAGCCACAACACAGGGTTTGTAGTACCAAGTAACCAAATGGCCCATACATATAGCGTTAACATATGTAGTATACCATGATAGGTTTTTAAACCCAAAAGATAATCAAAGACCAGAAATGAATTGGCTAAAAGAGAAAGAGAGATACCATTGAATATTACGTTACCCAAAGCCCCCAGCTTGCACGTGAGTGTCAATCATTTTAGGGATATGATCCAAACTTGTAAGGCTTTTATAAAATAGTCCCGTAGCTTCTTGTGGTGCAAAATAAATAAGGTCCCACAATGTTATGGCTGGCTCACCGGCTAAATAAGTGAGGTATCGATAGCCATTTAGAGTCCATTGACATGGTGTTAAACATCTTCACTGGTATTTTACAGTGTCCCTTGTATTCCAATGGCAGAGAATTAACAACATAAAAAATTAACTCAAACTTGACGTCCAAAGTTCAATGACAGCTATCTCACCTGTTACATGGAAGAAACATAGCTAACTGAAAAGCACAAACAGGCTACAAATAAAATAAGAACATTTTGAGTGGGCAAGTTCGCTATATTATTCACTTAACTGTTATGCTAGCTAGTGGTTAATAAATGGCCTAGTTAGCTATCTATCTTGACAGTCACATAATCCAAGGTGGTTTAATTCTCTGTAGTTCCATGTGGTGGTAAACTTCACAGCGGCAACATAACTAGAAAGAAAAATCCTGTCGTATGCCACGGATGAATTCCCCGGCTTGGGAGGGAGATTCAAACTCGTGCGGCTTTCCATTGTAAGTTTAGCTAGGAAGGCTATTCCATAGGCAATGTTGAGGGACCTGAGCTGGTACTTGACCCCGTCGTAGCCTTTTATTTTCGGTGCAGGTCTGCGAATTGGTCAGGGAAGAACATGATCCCTGTAACATGGTCCCCTTGCATCACCTTGCCCTTAGCCCTGGCTTTTTGCATCACTCTGACTTTGTCTTTAAAGTTGAGAAACTTAATGATGTTTGTGAGAGGGGTGGCTTCTCGGGCCTGTAGGAGCTGGAAGCCGATGGGCACTTCAATGCGCAGGGGGTTTGGAAAGATGTTTCGGCCCCAATGCCTCAGCCAGCAAATGCTTCACCATTTTCCACTTTTTCAGGTAAATTAACCAGTCTCAAGTTTGACCTCCTGTGTGGTTCTTGAGGGAGCTTGTTTTGGTGTAAGGTCGGCCACCTGTTTTTTTGGTCATTGTTTTGACAATTAAGACAGTATCTTCCACAGTGCTAATATGTTACTCTGCTTCGGCCAAGCGAGTGGAGTAGGCTTGAAGGTAACGTTTAACCTCAGTAATCCCTCTTATTTTATTTTTTATTTTACCTTTATTTAACTAGGCAAGTCAGTTAAGAACACATTTTTACTTTCAATAACGGCCTAGGAACAGTGGGTTAACTGTCTTGTTCAGGGGCAGAACAACAGATTTTTACCTTGTCAGCTCGGGGATTCGATTTTGCAACCTTTCGGTTACTAGGCCAACGCTATCTCTAAACACTAGGCTCGGACACCTTCAAGTTTGGTAGAAAAGTGTGCCCTCATGGTAGAGATTGCTTCCAAAACCCTTTGCTCTGGTTCACGTCGTTGACATCATTGGTTGCCATGTCAGACTCCTCGTGGTTTGAGGGGCTAGCTGAGCATCAAATCAAACAATACACACACAAAACAACAATACACACACATCTAAAGTAAAGGAATGGAATTAAGAATATATGAATCACTGAATGAGCAGTGTCAGAGCGGCATAGATTAAGATACAGTAGAATAGGATAGAATACAGTATATACATATGAGATGAGTAAGGAAAAATATGTAAACATTATTAAAGTGACAAGTGTTCCATTATTAAAGTGGCCAGTGATTTCAAGTCTTTGTATATAGGGCAGCAGCCTCTAATGTGCTAGTGATTATTTAAGAGTCTGATGGCCTTGAGATAGAAGCTGTTTTTCAGTCTCGGTCCCAGCTTTGATGCACCTGTACTGACCTTGCCTTCTGGATGAGGGTGAACAGGCAGTGGCTCACGTGGTTGTTGTCCTTGATGATCTTTTTGGCCTTCCTGTGACATCGAGTGCTGTATGTGTCCTGGAGGGCAGGTATTTTGTCCCTGGTGATGCTTTGGGCAGACTGCACCACTCTCTGGAGATCCCTGCGGTTGCGGGCGGTGCAGTTGCCGTGCCAGGTGGTGATGAAGCCTGACAGGATGCTCTCAATTGTGCATCTGTAAAAGTTTGTAAGGGTTTTAAGTGCCAAGTCAAATTTCTTCAGCCTCCTACAAATCGCTGAGCTCATCAACTTTACTATCCAGAGACTGAACATTAGCAAGTAATATACTCGGAAGTGGTGGGCGCGCCTCCTGAGTTGGACTAGAAGTCCACTCCCAGTACCTCTCCTTTGCCGGTGGTATTTTGGGTCAGCCTCTGGAATCAGTTAAATTGCCCTGGGGGATACGAACAAAGGTTCCAATTTGAGAAAGACGTATTCCTGGTCGTAATGCTGGTAATGCTGGTGAGTTACCGCCGCTCTGATATCCAAAAGTTTTTCCCGGATGTATGTAATAACACAAAAAATGTTCATGGCAGCCCTGTCGGCACAAATTTCAATCCCCATGGAGGGCTAACTTGTTAGCAGAGCTAGCTGAATTAGCAGGGCTAACTGGCCTAGCCTGGAGCACGTTCTCGTTGCAAGTTGTTCTTCTTGTTTTAGGAGGACTATGTTTGAGTTGATTCATAATAGTTGTAGATACGCCTGAAATTGTCCAATGGAATTGCTGTTCATGTTACAAGGATTTGAAAGGATAGATTACAAGAATTTAACCGAAGTTGGCAGGACAGCAGCAAAAACACGTTTGCTCAGTTCAATGCCATAACCACGCCCCCTTTGCCTTGGTTTTGATGTTCTTTTATCAGGATCCTCATTAGCCAATGCCAATGCTGACAGCTGCTCTTGCTGGGGTCCGGCACGTAACGAAAAAGACATTTCAGACAAAAGACATTTAAAAACATTAAAATGTATGTGTGCATCTATCAGTTACAATTACATGTCAGTGTATACACACAACAAATAGGTCACATGGGGGATAAGCGTTGTGTTGCTTTACTAGTGTTTTTAAACCAGGTTTGTTGTTCACTTGTGCTATATGAGATGGAAGGGAGTTCCATGCAATCATGGCTCTGTACAATACTGTCAGGCTGGGTGGCAGCAAAGTCAGGCGCAGGAGAGCAAACTGGGTGACAATCGTAGTTGTTTAATAACAATACCAAAAACCGGTACAAAACAACACGAGACACTAAATTGGGTACAAAATAACCCGTCAAGCAACCACTCACAAAAAGCACAAGCACTAACAATCCCACACAAAGACATGGGGGGGAACAGAGGGTTTAAATACGACACATGTAATGAGGGAATTAAAACCAGGTGTGGAAACACAGACAAAACAAATGGAAAATTAAAAGAGGATCGATGATGGCTAGAAGACCGGTGACGTCGACCGCCGAACACCACCCGAACAAGGAGACACACCAACTTCGGCGGAAGTCGTGACAAATACTGGAGATTTCCTTGAAATTGTTCTGGACCTGGGGACTGTGAAAAGACCCCTGGTGGCATATGTGTGTGTGTCAGTGCTGTGTGTTTACTATACAAACAATTAGGAATTTCTAACACATTAATGTTTCTTATAAAAACAAGAAGTGATGCAGTCACTTTCCACAACTCTAAGCCAAGAGAGACTGGTATGCATAGTATTAATAATAGCCCTCTGATTACAATAAAAAGCAAGACGTGCCGCTCTATTCTGGGCCAGCTGCAGCTTAACTAGGTCTTTCTTTGCAGTACTTGACCATATAACTGGACAATAATCACAAACTGACTGCAACTCTTTGATAAGGGTTTCAGTGACTTCATTAGATGTGGTTACTGACGTGTATAAGGTTGAATAATTAGCATAGACAGACACACAGGCTTTGTTTATTGCCAGTGGCAGGTCATTGGTAAAAATCTAAAAGAGTAGAGGGCCTAGAGAGCTGGCCAGCGGTACATCACACTTTATATGTTTGACATCAGAGAAGCTTCCATTAAAGAAAACCCTCTCACTTTTATTAGATAGATAACTCTGAATATATTAAATGGCAGAGGTTGAAAAGCCCTAATACATACTGTACGTTTTCTCAAGAACAGGTTATGGTCAACAATATCAAAAGCTGCACTGAAATCTTATTATTATGAATTTCTTTCAAACAATAATCAGTCATTTCTGTCAATGTCCAAGAGGCCTGATTTTTCCTTGACTGTAAGACTGGCCAAGTCCAGCCCTCTCTCCTACTACCGCAAGGCTCATGGTGCGGCCACAACTCAGTACCGCGTCCCAAGATTCGAGGGAGTTGAGATCTGTGATAGAAATGTCCTCCCACATAGCAGGGTCAGTTGTGCGTTGTTGACTTGCCATATTTTCTATAGCAGCTCGGCTCGATAAGCCGTAAGTATGGTGGACACGTTAAGTGCTCAGACTGAATGGGCGTCGGTTCTCTACATCTTATAGCAAATGGTGGAATCCCATCATACCGGGAGGGCGGTGTTAATCAACAGGGATGCACTGTGTGAGGGGTTAAGGTAGCTAGCCAAAGGGGGCTCCACTGGAGGGTGCTTATGGAAACCGGATTCGTCCATACACTGCATGTTTAGGGTAGTAGTGGTTAGTGGTTAGTCTACTGGAACTAGTGGTTAGTCTACTGGAAAAGGCTTTTCCCAGGACCAAAGCTAGCAAAGGAGCTAGTTCTAGTTGTGTGTTTCGCCAATGCTTAGCTGTGTAGCTAGTTAGTCCTGGCATTTAGCTAGTTAGCGTTCACCTCGAGGGTTAGTAGCCTAGCTATAGTAAGCACACTGCTAGATTAAGAGATTGTACATTCTTTGTTAGCTAGCTAGGTTACCTAAGTGTGGCTAACCGAATCTCACAAGTCTCTTTATTTTCTTCCATCTCAGTGGAAATAAGCAGCACGAAGCAGGTAGCTAAGTGGTCTGGTAGGGCGAGTGCTAGCTGTGTGGCGCTAGCTGAGCTAGAGACCGAGAATTAGCTGTTGTGTGAGCTCATTCCTCTTGAAGAAAAGCTGCTGGGTTATGCTCTGCAATGGAGTCCTTGCCGGGCCACCTGTGAACAGGTAAGCAGAGGTGCAAGTCGATAACTGAAGAGAGTATAGGAACTTAATCGAATCCGTAAGGAAGACGAAAGAAGTGAAGAAAGGAGTGTCTACTGCTCCTTATATAGGAAGTGTAGTTCCACTATTGGCAGTTGCTCCTGTCTGTTTATGACAGACGTTGTGTGATTGGATCTTTGTGAAGAGCGAGTTTGTTCTGTTTGCAATTCCCTGCAAAATTGTTTACTTTCACTATATTAAAAGTGTTTTTGCACTGTTTCCTGCATGCTGTATTGCTACTCTTAAAGGGACAGTCCTTTACAGACATCTGAGGTTCCTCAACCAACCACCATCACCTGTTTTTTACTCTTCCCCACATGGGGGCGCATTGTTTACCTCATCCCGTTGCCAATGAAAGCAGTCAGCTGAAAGCTTTGCATGACTTGATTCAGGATAGTCAGAGCAGCACCACAGTCCTCTCAGGCCATGTCTAGACTTGAGAGTTCATGTAGCTTTAGTATTCTTATCATAGAGTTCTGATCACGGAATTCTGAACGTGTCATCCATCTACACCTACATTTAAATGTGTCTACCATGTCCACAGTGTGTCCCGGATTCCCTTTTCCCGCGCTATTTTCAAAATGCCAGTATGAATTCAACAAACGGTGGAGTAGGCAAAATATGATAATAACACAACAACAACTGACAGCAGCAGCTAACTACAATAGTTAACTAGCCAGCTAACCTCTGTAGCTATCCAGGAAAAGGGATTGCAAACGGGTTCGCATAACTCTAGCCAAATATATTTTTTTACATTTAAATAAACGTCCCTTTTTCAGGACCCTGTCTTTCAAAGACAATTCGTAAAAATCCAAATAACTTCACAGATCTTCATTGTAAAGGGTTTCAACACTGTTTCCAATGCTTGTTCAATGAACCATAAACAATTAATTAACATGCACCGGTTGAACAGTTGTTAAGACACTAACAGCTTACAGACGGTAGGCAATTAAGGTCACAGTTATGAAAAATTAGGACACTAAAGAGGCCATTCTACTGACTCTGAAAAACACCAAAAGAAAGATGCCCAGAGTCCCTGCTCATCTGCATGAACATGCCTTAGGAATGCTGCAAGGAGACATGAGGACTGCAGATGTGGCCAGGGCAATAAATGGCAATGTTCATACTGTGAGATGCCTAAGACAGCGCTACAGGGAGACAAGACGGACAGCTGATCGTTCTCACAGTGGCAGACCATGTGTAACAACACCTGCACAGGATAGGTACATCTGAACATCACACCTGCGGGACAGGTACAGAATGGCAACAACAACTGCCTGAGTTACACCAGGAACGCACAATTCCTCCATCAGTGCTCAGACTGGCCGCAATAGGCTGAGAGAGCCTGGACTGAGGGCTTGTAGGCCTGTTGTAAGGAAGGTCCTCACCAGACATCACCGGCAACAACGTCGCCTATTGGCACAAACCCAACGTCGCTGGACCAGACAGGACTGGCAAAAAGTTCCCTTCACTGACGAGTCGCGGTTTTGTCTCACCAGGGGTGATGGTCGGATTTGCGTTTATCGTCGAAGTAATGAGCGTTAAACCGAGGCCTGTACTCTGGAGCGGGATCGATTTAGAGGTGGAGGGTCCGTCATGGTCTGTGGCAGTGTGTCACAGCGTCATCGGACTGAGCTTGTTGTCATTGCAGGCAATCTCAACAGACATCCTCCTCCCTTATGTGGTACCCTTTCTGCAGGCTCAGCCTGACATGACCCTCCAGCATGACAATGCCACCAGCCATACTGCTCGTCCTGTGCGTGATTTCCTGCAAGACAGGAATGTCAGTGTTCTGCCATGACCAGCGAGGAGCCCAGATCTCAATCCCATTGAGCACGTCTGGGACCTGTTGGATCAGAGGGTGAGGGCTAGGGCCATTCCCCCCAGAAATGTCTGGGAACATCTCACAGCAAGAACTGGCAAATCTGGTGCAGTCCATGAGGAGGAGATGCACTGCAGTACTTAATGCAGCTGGTGGCCACACCAGATACTGACTGTTACTTTTGATTTTGACCCCCACCCTTTGTTCAGGGACACATTTTTCAATTTCTGTTAGTCACATGTCTGTGGAACTTGTTCAGTTTATGTCTCAGTTGTAGAATCTTGTTATGTTCATACACATTTTTACACGTGTTAAGTTTGCTGAAAATAAACGCAGTTGACAGTGAGAGGACATTTCTGTTTTTGCTGAGTTTATTAGCTAGCTGGATAGCATTTATGAGGCCAGCAAACATCTTCCTCACATACTAGGATAGTATGTCCTCCAACATTCTAATAAAAGGTGCCTCGGTCCCAAAAACACGTTTTATGGAGACTTGTGGGGGGAGTGCTGATGACATTGCCCACTGTATGCACTTTCAGTAGCCTGATTGCATCCAGACTGAGTAGAAATCTGCTCACAATCCAGCCCTGACTACCCCCTGAAGTGGTCAGCCAGATCTGAACACAGTCACCAGTCTTTTCAATGCAATCTTCGTATTCTGATAGCAGAAGTCGCATGTAAGTGTCAAGTGTAGACACGACCTTAGCGTTGACAATGTGGAAGAATGCCTAAATTGGGATAACTTGTGTTGTGAGGTCAACTTGTATTGAAAACCATTTTCCTTGGGGTAGGAAAATGCTAAATTCCTGTAAACTTGCTTCAATATCCCAAGCAATAATATTACCTAGCTAACTTTGTTTCCACGTAATTTCAACCCAAAATCCTCAATCCAAGATGGCGTAGCAGTCAGACGTCTTTTGTCTTCGTCCTGTCATGTCCAGTGTATATATCTTTTTATATATTTTCTTCGCAAATCTTTTTATATATTTTTTCTAAAACTCAACTTCAAAACACTCTCCTGCAACCCGCCTCACCCACTGTGGTGTGATTCTGTTTTTTTTTCCCAAGTAGTATCCACCTCGAATCCGGAATCGCCCAACAGATCTAGCCAGAAGCCAGCTAACTTCACTAGCTACTAGCTAACGTTAGTATTTAGCTTACCATTGCTAGCGGTAATCAGCTAACCTTTAGCTCGGAAAATCTCTCGCCGTTCGTACAACGTATAAACCAGAGGATACCGGACCTATTTTTCTCTCCATATCCCCGGATTCCTACTGCAAGCTGTGGACATTTTCACCTTGATCTTGCAGCTAGCTAGCTGCTACCCGAGTGACTATTGGCTAACGTTGGTCCCGGAGCAAGCACCACTTAGCCTGAAGCTAGCCCATGCTAGAACCATCTTCCGGCTAGCTGAAGAGTCCCATCAGCCACTCCTGAGCCATAACACCTATCCGGACCCGTTTTTACTGCCGGTGCGGAGCCCCACCGTGCCATTCACGACTGGACTACCGACGTTATCTGGAGGGGGTTATTCAACCGGCCCTCCGTCGCGACGTCACCTGAACGCCCATCAGCTAACTGCGGCCCGCTAATCGTTAGCTGTATATATCGGCTGCTAGCTAAATAGGTCCATCGGACAATTTCTTGGGCCACTATTACTTAATTTGCCAATTGGACTGGTCCCCTTTACCACACAGAACACCACTAACCCATCACGACATCTACCGGCGAAAACGCACGAGGAGGCTATAAACAGACTTCCTCAGTCTTTGTTAGCCGGCCTTCTAGCCTTTTGCTAGCTTGCTAACCCGGCCCGGCTAGCTGTCTGAATCGCCGTGTCCCCAACCAGCCTCACTACTCACTGGACCCTTATGATCACTCGGCTAAGCATCCCTCTCCTCAATGTCAATATGCCTTGTCCATTGCTGTTCTGGTTAGTGTTTATTATCTTATTTCACTGTAGAGCCTCTAGCCCTGCTCAATATACCTTATCCAACCCTTCAGTTCCACCACCCACACATGCGATGACATAACCTGGTTTAAATGTTTCTAGAGACAATATCTCTTTCATCACCAATCAATGCCTAGGTTTACCTCCACTGGTTAGACTGTAAACTCTCCTTCCAGAATCACATCAAACACATCAAATCTCCAATCCAAAATTAAATCTAGAATTGTCTTCCTATTTCGCAACAAAGTATCCTCACTCATGCTGCCAAACATACCCTCGTAAAACTGACCATCCTACCGATTCTCGACTTCGGTGATGTCATTTACAAAATAGCCTCCAATACTCTACTCAACAAATTGGATGCAGTCTATCACAGAGCCATCCGTTTTGTCACCTAAGCCCCATATACCACCCACCACTATGACCTGTACGCTCTCGTTGGCTGGCCCTCGCTTTACACTCGTCACCAAACCCACTGGCTCCAGGTCATCTACAAGTCCCTGCTAGGTAAAGCCCCGCCTTATCTCAGCTCGCTGGTCGCCATAGCAGCACCCACCCGTAGCACGCACTCCAGCAGGTATATCTCACTGGTCACCCCCAAAGCCAATTCCTCCTTTGGCCGACTTTCCTTCCAGTTCTCTGCTGCCAATGACTGGAACGAACTACAAAAATCTCTGAAACTGGAGACACTTATCTCCCTCACCAGCTTTAAGCACCAGCTGTCAGAGCAGCTCACAGACCGCTGCACCTGTATATAGCCCATCTGTAAATAGCCCAACCAACTAACTCATCCCATACCGTGTTTATTTATTTATCTTGTTCCTTTGCACCCCAGTTTTTTTCTACATTGCACATTCATCTACTGCACATCTACCATTCCAGTGTTTAAATGCTATATTGTAATTACTTTGCCACCATGGCCTATTTATTGCCTTACCTTCCTTATCTTACCTCATTTGCACTCTTTGTTTATAGATTTGTTTTTCTACTGTATTATTGACTATATGTTTGTTTTGCTCCATGTGTAACTCTGTGTTGTTGTATGTGTCAAACTGCTTTGCTTTATCTTGGCCAGGTCCCAGTTGTAAATGAGAACTTGTTCTCAACTGGAAAAATAAAAGGTGAAATAAAAAAATAAAAAATAAAAAATTGGATTTGCAAAAAGTCATCAACGTAAGAGCATCTTTTTTCACCCAACTTTCACCTAAATCCATGACATGGTGAAATTCATGTTAGTTGACAACTCAACCAAATGTAACTCAAAACTAGATGTTGAATTGACGTCTGTGACAGTTGGGTTGTTGTTGCCTTGCACCATTGTAGCTTTGTTGAATGCAGAAACAGTTAAAAGTTAATCGCCCCAATTGTCACATTAGGAGTGTCAAGTGCTTCAGACAGACGAGTTGTGAGTAGATGCCTAATGCCCATTTCACACTACATACAGAGCTGAGCCGAGCTGTACTGTACTGGCTTAGGTTACACTAACTGTCATCGAAATTGTTAAAATCTTCGAAAAACAGTTATAATAAATGAAACCGTTTGACAATGAATTAAGATAATCCAAATTTTTTGAATTTTTATAATCCATCAGATTGACTGAATTATTTTACTGGCATGGACAAATGTATTTATTTAACTAGGCAAGTCAGTTTGGGCTAGGCGTCCCGCTAGTGGGACAACTTCCGGTGAAACTGGAGGGCGCGCAATTCAAATAAATAATCATTAAAATTATGGATATTAAACATTTAGGTACATACAAGTGTCTTATATCGGTTGAAAGCTTAAATTCTTGTTAATCTAACTGCACTGTCCGATTTACAGTAGCCATTACAGCGAAAGCATGCCATGCGATTGTTTGAGGACGACGCCCCACATCAAAATATTTATCCACCGGCACAGGTTTCATAAATTCACAAATAGCGATTAAATATTCACTTACTTTTTGAAAATCTTCCTCCGATTTGTCATCCAAAGGGTCCCAGCTATAACATGTAGTGTCGTTTTGTTAGATAAAATCCTTTATATCCCAAAAAGTCAGTTTAGTTAGCGCCATCGATTTGAGTAATCCACTCATTCAAAATGCAGAGAAAGGAACCCGAAAATCTACCGCTAAACTTTGTTTCAACAAGTCAAAATACATTTCTATATACTCCTCAGATACCCTGAAATGTAATCAAACTATAATATTTCTTACGGAAAAAAGTCCAATATTTCTTAATTTTAGCAGGTGCGTCAAACACGAATTTCCAAGACTGTGTCCCTGTACTAAAACTCATTATTCGTATTCGTTTTGGAAGTTACAAGCCTGAAACATAGACTGCTGACACCCTGTGGAAGCCATAGGAATTTCATCCTGGGAGCTAGAATTCAGAATGCCCCTATACTTTACATTGTAAGAGCATGGTCTCTCTCAACAAAAAAAACTCTGGTTGTTTTTTCTTTGGATTTTTCATACCATATCTATTGTGTTATAGTCTCCTACATTATTTTAACATTTCTACAAACTTCAAAGTGTTTTCTTTCCAATTATATGCATATCCTGGCTTCAGGGCCTGAGCAACAGGCAGTTTACTTTGGGCCCTAGCCCTAAGAAGTTTTAAGAGCAAATTCTTATTTACAGTGACGGCCTACACCGGCCAAACCCGGACGATGCTAAGTCAATCGTGCGCCGCCCTATGGGACTCCAAATCACAGCCGGTTGTGATACAGCCTGGATTTGAACCAGGGTGTCTGTAGTGATTCACAAGCACTGAGATGCAGTGCCTTAGAACGGTGCACCACTCGGGAGCCCCATAGGGTTACTAGCTAGGTGTTTAACTAGCTTGTTACGTTGATTACCTATCTATTTAGTTATTTGTTTAACTAGCTTGCTAAGTTAGGTAATATGTTGCTAGTAGCTAGTTATGCTCCATGATAATAGCTATGGGTATGTATATTGACAGTCATGCAAAGTCTTCACCATACTAGGAAGCTAATGAGCTGTATGTGTATCCCCATTGTGCTGGTGGAGTGGAGCAGCACCACCATGTACTCTGAGTGGCGCATGCTGCAACTGGTGGTTCAGAGTGACCAGGGCCACCTCAGTGTCTTGGAGGTGTGGGGCTGGAGGTGGCCAATGCAGTAGCCAAACCCCCGGGGACAGCCATCAGCCCCGTGGCCACAGAGAACATCCTCAAGACAGACAGAGAGCATTGTCATTGATGTGGGATGGAGTTTGTGTGGCCTGTCTTCATGAGGCTAGCCTGTCTGCCAGTCTGTCTATCTGCCTCAGCAGACTTCCCACTGGGCGAAAACTGGTTGAATCAACATTGTTTCCTTGTCATTTCATCCCAAAATGTGATGACGTTGAATCAACTTGGGAAAGCAATTGGATTTGCAAAAATTGCAAAAAATGTAAGGGCATGTCGACTTTTTCCTCTTTTAACCTAAATCCAATGACATGGTGAAATGTTTTGTTGATTTCACGTTGAATTCACGTTAGTTGACAACTCAACCAAATGTTAATCAAAACTGAACGTTGAACTGACGTCTGTGCCCAGTGAGTTGTTGTCTTGCTATTGTAGCTTTGGTAAATGCAGAAAAATATTTTTTTAACAATTCGAATAAATGCAACAGTTGGAGTTCAGGGATTTTGGTGGTAATTCAGGGATTCAAATTATTGTCAAATTTATTAGATTTTTTCTTAGAATGCAATCATACACACATTTTTATTGTATCAGGTATTTTTAAAACATATTGTGTTAAAATAAAGAAAAAGATGTGCCCAATTTACACTTACATTTACATAAAAGGGGTGGAACAGGGCTGCAACCACCAAACACTTACTGTGTCTACCCTACCTAAAAACTCACCTGTGCAGTCTAGACTTCCTCATTAATTACTGTTGTTGTCACGTTCTCTTGCATAACTCAACGGGCATGTCAATAGCAGGATACCCTCTGATAAAAAAAATCAACACGCTTGATTCTAGCGTGTTGATTTGTATGTTTGACCTGTCTTAACATACTTTATACATAATATCAATATATTCCAAGTGTTCATTTTTGGAAATTGCTTTCATTTTAGAGCATTTAATTTGTAAACGTTTCAACTGTACTAAATTATAACTTTTTTTTTTCAATTGCACCAAAAATGAACACCCATCAAAATAAAGTTATTTCTTCTCTTTCTTGTAAATTCCGAGACGGTGTGTTAAATCCGAGACGAAGCTTTAGCGTTCTTATATACACTTAACCCTTTCACACGTACCATCACATGGGTGAGATTGTTCTACAGTGGTCCCTGAAGTGTACGATCACATCCTTGTGATTAGAACGCTCGTTTAGAACGCTCATTTAGTACGGCCAGTTTCGAATGACAACAATCAGAATTTGAGCTGGCCACACTTTTTTCAGAAACTATTTACACAAACACAGTCCTTACAAAGTTATGTCCAGAATGTGAGCAGTTTATTTTTGGATGCAATGTACAGACATTATGGATGCAATGTACAGACACACAGAAGTAGCTACAGCATAACACAATCACCCTAACCGGAAAAATGTAGGCTACATTTGTCCTAGCGCTAACTGAGGAAAGATTGATGCAACACAAGTGGTCATATTTTCTAACTCTCAGCTGACAGAAACTACAATATGAATTAGTTAATAGCAAGTATTATGTATAATTAATCACATCACAGGTGAGCTCACCATTGATCGAAATAATTAGGTAAAACACTTTTGAGAAATTGAAAGTAAACGACGATTAGTTTCAGCGCGCAGCCATGCTTTTTTTCCTCACAGAAACCAAAGATAATAAGAGAAGACAAGATGAGTTTGGTCTGTTTATAGTATGCACGTTGAAGGGATGCGTCGTCTACCATCGTTCACATTCCACCATTCATTTCCGGAAGTCCTCAAAAAATTTGTGAACCCAAATGAATTGAAAAACATGCACACACACTACACATTACTTGAATGAGGCATGTCAATGCTTGCACACACCAGAACCTTTGGTCTTACCATCCCTGCCCTCACCCTTGACGCTTATATTTTGATCTCACTGATTGACTCACTGTGGGATCCGTTGTGATTGGTCGATTGATTGTGAAAGTAATTGTGATTGGTAGCCTAGATCCTGATCCACTTTGTGATGTGATGCATTGTGATGGTTAGATCCTGAGGAACGTGGCGGTGTTGTCCAGCCCTACTTCCTGGAGTTCCTGCTATCTCTGGGCTGCCCGTAGACGTGGGCCGCCACCCAGGCTGGACCGGACACAAAAGCTGGTCCCTGAACTCCTGCAGCAGCGGCAATGACACACAGCAGACAGGTGAGTCTGCTAGAAACCCAGGCTAACAAGAACTAACATGTTACAGGAGCCCAGGCTATTTTTCTAACACACCCACCACCAGAAGAATGTGTTACCTCTCTGAAAGAAAGGCAGTGGGATAGCTCTGGAAGCCAAAAGGTGTTAGGAAAGGGTTACAAGTGAAGATTGAGTCCAGATTGTCCGCTTGACACACCCACTACCGAAGATGGTCTTAGCTCACCGAGCTAAAGCTGGGGTACTAGCACTAGGTGTCACAATATTTTTCCAGATGTCTCAGGCCATAGCCTAGATTTATCCCCCTTGGCGTTTTTCCTATTTTGTTGCATTACAACCTGTAATTTAAATTGATTTTTATTTGAATTTCATGTAATGTACATACACAAAATAGTTCAAATTGGTAAAGTGAAATTTAAAAAATGACTTGTTTAAAAAAATGATTTAAAAAAACAAAAAAAAACTGAAAAGTGGTACGTGCATATGTATTCACCCCCTTTGCTATGAAGCCCCTAAATAAGATCTGGTGCAACCAATTACCTTCAGAAGTCACATAATTAGTTAAATAAAGTCCACCTGTGTGCAATCTAAATGTCACATGATCTCAGTTTATATACACCTGTTCTGAAAGGCCGCAGAGTCTGCAACACCACTAAGCAAGGGGCACCATGAAGACCAAGGAGCTTTCCAAACAGGTCAGGGACACATTTGTGGATAAGTACAGATCAGGGTTGGGTTATAATTTTTTTTACTTTGAACATCCCACGGAGCATCATTAAATCTATTATAAAAAAATGGAAAGAATATGGCACCACAACAAACCTGCCAAGAGAGGGCCGCCCACCAAAACTCACAGACCAGGCAAGGAGGGCATTAATCAGAGACAAAGAGACCAAAGATAACCCCGAAGGAGCTGCAAAGCTCCACGGCGGAGATTGGAGTATCTGTCCATAGGACCACTTTAAGCCGTAAACTCCACAGAGCTGGGCTTTACGGAAGAGTGGCCAGAACAAAGTCATTGCTTAAAGAAAAAAATAAGCAAACACGTTTGGTGTTCACCAAAAGAAAATTTTGAAAATACTCTGGTCAGATGAGACTAAAATTGAGCTTTTTGGCCATTAAGGAAAACGCTATGTCTGGCACAAACCCAACACTTCTCATCACCCCGAGAACACCATGTTTCATCGGACTGGTCAGAATTGAAGGAAATTCTTGAGGGAAACCTGTTTCAGTTTTCCAGAGATTTGAGACTGGGACGGAGGTTCACCTTCCAGCAGGACAATGACCCTAAGCATACTGCTAAAGCAACACTTGAGTGGTTTAAGGGGAAACATTTAAATGTCTTGGAATGGCATAGTCAAAGCCCAGACCTCAATCCAATTGAGAATCTGTGGTATGACTTAAAGATTGCTGTACACCAGCGGAACCTATCCAACTTGAAGGAGCTGGAGCAATTTTGTCTTGAAGAATGGGCAAAAATCCCAGTTGCTAGATGTGCCAAGCTTATAGAGACATACCCCAAGAGACTTGCAGCTGTAATTGCTGCAAAATGTGGCTCTACAAAGTATTTACTTTGGGGGGTGAATAGTAATGTGCGCTCAAGTTTTCTGTTTTTTTTGTAATATTTGTTTTTTGTTTCAAAAGAAATATTTTGCATCTTCAAAGTGGTATGCCTGTTGTGTAAATCAAATTATACAAACCCCCCAAAAAATCTATTTTAATTCCAGGTTGTAAGGCAACAAAATAGGAAAAATGCCAAGGGGGGTGAATACTTTCTCAAGCCACTGTAATGCACATTTTTGCAATATCCATACTAATATACCACTTACAGTGGTTGCTCCTCAAAAACAGTTGTGATTATGCTGTGGGTAATTTGTGGTTTAGTACGGTACCCTGCGTCACTACTTCAATGCTCCAGACCAGCTCAAGGGGGAGTTAGAGCACTTATTATGCTTTTGGGTCCCAAGGCACTACTATGTCTCTAACTGACAATGAACGGGCGACATAAACCTAAAAAGAAACTGATAATTGTGCACAACTTTAGTATTACTTACTAAAACTGTTGTTACACTAAGGTTTTTATTCTAAGAGAAACTACTACAATTAGGGTGTGGAAATGTTAGGATTATTTTGCTCTTACTGTAGTACTGTAGCCTACTCCTGACCAGTCATGTTGTACAGCGCCTGAGTGGCGCAGTGGTCTAAGACACTGCATCGCAGTGCAAGCTGTGTCGCTACAGATGCCGGCCTCGATTGGGAGACCCATGAGATGACTATAGGTTGTTGGTTTCTCTCCCTCTAAAAACAGAAATAAATCATTCTAAATAACAATCTGGCTTTTTTACAAATTAGTAACAATGTCTCACCATGTTCAAGAATGGCCTTTTTACTCGCTCATTTTATGTTATTTGAAAACAAAAGCTATTATTATTATTATTACTATTAATTTAAAATTATATAAAAGCCACTTGGATATTTTCACAGATACAGTTGAAGTCATTTTTCAACCACTGCACAAATTTCTTGTTAACAAACTATAGTTTGGGCAAGTTAGTCCGTGAAGCACGGGGGTGGCAGCATCATGTTGTGGGGGTGCTTTGCTGCAGGAGGGACTGATGCACTTCACAAAATAGATGGCATCATGAGGGAGGAAAATTATGTGGATATATAGAAGCAACATCTCACGACATCAGTCAGGAAGTTAAAGCTTCCAAGCAACACTTTAAAGGGCATTGCACTAATAATGGCGCTGACTAGGGAAACGTTCCCGCTGTTCTTAGTGCGTCTGCATGTTCAAACTAAAACAATGTAACTAATAACGCGTGAAAAATGCCCCTTAGATATGAATTAGGAGGGCAGATATTATTAAATATCAAAGCATTAGACCTCTCACTAAAGGCGTCACTCAAAAGTTATACTTAAATCCACACTGGATTTAACGAAAAATGACATGAAAAGCACACATTTGTAAATCCCAAACGTAATTGGAAAGGTAGATACAAATGATGTGACATTTTGGTTTCAATAAAGAATGTAAACAAGTTGTAAACAAGATGCTGTGTTTTTATTTACAGTAGTGATGTACAGGTTTTCAAACTCTTGTAGCCCGATAAGCAGGACAATAGACTCTTTATAGGCTGGCTACTGTAGGTGTGAAAGTCACACCTTTCCAGTAATCCTCAGCCCGCCCCAAACTCAAATCAAATCAAATTTTATTGGTCACATATACATGGTTAGCAGATGTTAATGCGAGTGTAGCGAAATGCTTGTGCTTCTAGTTCCGACAATGCAGTGATATCTAACAAGTAATCGAACAATTTCACAACAACTACCTTATACACACACAAGTGTAAAGGAATGAATAAGAATATGTACATATAAATATATGGATGAGCGATGGCTGACCGGCATAGGCAAGATGCAGTAGATGTTATAGGGTACAGTATATACATATGAGATGAGTAATGTAGGGTATGTAAACATTATATAAAGTGGCATTATTTCAGGTGACTAGTGATATATTTATTTCATCCAATTTTAATTATTAAAGTGGCTCGAGATTTGAGTCAAAGTCAAAATTATTAGTCAGTTGTACAACCGAATGCCTTCAACCGAAATGTGTCTTCCGCATTTAACCAAACCCCTCTGAATCAGAGAGGTGCGGGGAGCTGCCTTAAAGCAAGGGCTGTCCGGACCGTTATGCTGTTCTGCTATTCCAAGGATGTGTAACCAAAGAGAGATACCACGAGTGGGCACAGAATACCAACTAGGAAGGATCCCGAGGCAAATGTTGCTTACCAGTGAACCTCCGGGTGTTCATCATTAATACTGTGTCTCAGAAGTTTCTGTCCCTGACTGATGCAACCTGAGAAAGCACTTAGGAATCAGCCCCATTTTTTAAATCTTCACCTAAAATGATATACCCAAATCTAACTGCTTGTAGCTCAAGCCCTGAAGCAAGGATATGCATATTCTTGGTACCATTTGAAAGGAAACATTTTGAAGTTTGTGGAAATGTGAAATGAATGTAGGAGAATAACACAATAGATCTGGTAGAAGAAAATACAAAGAAAAAACCAACCGTTATTTTGTATTTTTGTTGTACCATCATCTCTGAAATGCAAGAGAAAGGTCACATATTCAGCCATGAAGCTGGATGTAATTTAGATGCTGTCCACAAGAGGGCAACCGTGTATGTGCAAAGTTTCAGACTGATAACTTGAAGAATGAGCAAGCTACATGACATTTAGTATGAAGTCACCCAGGTGTCCTTCACAATTTGCCCAAATGTACCCAAGTGGCCGAATAGGTACATTTTCAAGAACATAACTATAGAAAACATACAAAAATGCTATGCTAATAAAAAATACAAGTTTACACACTCCCAGGAATGTCAAACATTATGGATCCTTCAAGAGGAAGGCATCCCGTTTAAATACTTGCTTGTACATCTGGCTCTACATTACTCCTTTCACTATAACTGACAGCCCTGTTTGGTGTGTACAGCCTAGCTATGAGCCTGAGGTCTAGTGTTTGGTTTGGCGTGGGCCTCAGTACCTGCAGGAAGTGCTGTTGTTAGGGTTCACCTCCAAACCTGTGCTGGTTTCCACCAAGTGATTAGACAGAGGGAAGTTCTCTAGAGAAAAACAAGGGGAAACCCCTTCAACAGTGTCTCACTTTGGTTAGGCAGGTACTGCTAACGTAACAGTAAAAACAAATCATGGGTGGTCTTATGCAAAATCATATGAGGACAGAAACACAGAGCTAGGTCAGAGGGTGAAAGTGTTGTAAAGGAACTGTATAATCCAAGGTTGTTTACCGATGTCATCGTAGCGCTCCACCCAGACCACAAGCACCTTGGAAATCTCAGCTCTGATGACAATACAAAACAACCCTTTGTTGAATCAAAACTGTCTTCATGTAGGATTGTGGGTTAGTTACCCTTTGGGAAGCTGATAGGTTGTCTGAGTAATTGGGGAAGAGCTCCAGTCTTAGGTTGAGTTGCTTCAGTAAACTAGGCAGGAGGTCTGTGTGTGTGTCCCTCTCCACTTTCGAGTCACTGTGCAATGAGGAATCCTCTGCAAATACAAAAAGAGCCATAAGCCTTCCAGAGATAGTTTTGCCTGTGTCCTCAAATAGGTTGCATTAAAGAGACATTACACTCAACACTAAGTTTGTCATATGTTTTACACATCAAAATTGATCCATTGAGATAAGACCACATCCCAGGACATCTGTTCAGTAGCTTTAGTTATATGCGAAAATCCAAAATGAATGGGAAAGACGTGGATTCATCTTGACATTAGACTACTTTCTAGGTCCAGAAACATCTGGCAAACTTAGATTTTGGAGAATGTCCCTTTAAGATCAAATAAAATTACAGTTTAATACAACCTACAGGTATTTGTAAATGCTGATCTGAGGAGTCTGTCAGTGATGAAACTAAAAAGGCAATCTCAGTCAGAGCATCGGCATAGTACAGCACCTTCTTTTCCCCGTTGAACACAGAACCACCTGTATCCTCCGGTGTCGCTGCCTCCTCTGTGGGGACAGAGCAAATATGGAAATATTAACCGTTTACCTTGTCTGAGATATAGGCTCTGTTCCAAAACCATCTTACTACTTAGTATGACGCAATCTACAGTGGTTCGTCCTTTAAAAGTTTCAGCTTACTGCAGCACAGCTTGCATGGTGCCACAGAATTCTATGGCACATTATTTATATGTCAGCCACTGTTACCATTAATGCTAGTTAGTGCTAGTTTGACCACCAGAGGGTATTTTTAAGAAGCATTTGATAGCCTTCAATGGTGGCTGTACTAGAGAATTTAAAACCTTTTTTTTGTAAGAACATTGTATATGGGACTTCTGCTTAATTAATTTGATTAATATTATGGTGGTTCTATTCCAAGAAATATGAAAAACCCTCTGGGTTTCTGTTAGGATGGAACAGAAAATATGGCGCTGTACAATGTTACGGTCAGGAGTAGGCTACAGTACCAGGCTATTTAGCTAAAGTATACCTGTGTCGTGCGGGCACACCTTTAACAGCACATTACTCAACACTAGTGAGACAAAAATATGACGTGACTCTCCGCCAATAATTGCATATAGAGGAGTCAGCATTCTTGTTTGGAGTCAGGATTCTTGCCGGGTCTCCTGTTAGTACATTTTATGTAGGGAAGCTAAGGATCCATAATGTTTGACATTCCTGGGAGTGTGTAAACTTGTATTTTTTATTAGCATAGCATTTTTGTATGTTTTCTATAGTTATGTTCTTGAAAATGTACCAATTCGGCCACTTGGGTACATTTGGGCAAATTGTGAAGGACACCTGGGTGACTTCATACTAAATGTCATGTAGCTTGCTCATTCTTCAAGTTATCAGTCTGAAACTTTGCACATACACGGTTGCCCTCTTGTGGACACCATCTAAATTACATCCAGCTTCATGGCTGAATGTGTGACCTTTCTCTTGCATTTCAGAGATGATGGTACAACAAAAATACAAAATAACGGTTGGTTTTTTCTTTGTATTTTCTTCTACCAGATCTAGTGTTATTCTCCTACATTCATTTCACATTTCCACAAACTTCAAAATGTTTCCTTTCAAATGGTACCAAGAATATGCATATCCTTGCTTCAGGGCTTGAGCTACAAGCAGTTAGATTTGGGTATATCATTTTAAGTGAAAATTGAAAAAAATGGGGCTGATTCCTAAGTGCTTTCTCAGGTTGCATCAGTCAGGGACAGAAACTTCTGAGACACAGTATTAATGATGAACACCCGGAGGTTCACTGGTAAGCAACATTTGCCTCGGGATCCTTCCTAGTTGGTATTCTGTGCCCACTCGTGGTATCTCTCTTTGGTTACACATCCTTGGAATAACAGAACAGCATAACGGTCCGGACAGCCCTTGCTGTGCCTGGTGAGCAGTTGGTCAAGTTCTGTTGTCAGAAGAGGAATGGAAATGTCAGGGTGAACCGACGACCTGATGAACCCGCCAGGAATTTTGACTTGACTCTGCCTGTTGGAGGTGGAGTTGCATAGCTCACAGGTGTGCCTGGCATGGATTATGACTCCGTCTCGTTCCTTGCCCTCTTCAATGTGTCATTCAGATGTTCATTGGCAAACTTCAGACGGGCATGTGTATGTGCTTTCTTGAGCAGGGGGACCTTGTGGGCGCTGCAGGATTTTAGTCCTTCACGGCGTAGTGTGTTACCAATTGTTTTCTTGGTGACTATGGTCCCAGCTGCCTTGAGATCATTGACAAGATCCTCCCATGTAGTTCTGGGCTGATTCCTCACCGTTCTCACAATCATTGCAACTCCACGAGGTGAGATCTTGCATGGAGCCCCAGGCCGAGGGAGATTGACAGTTCTTTTGTGTTTCTTCCATTTGCGAATAATGGCACCAACTGTTGTCACCTTCTCACCAAGCTGCTTGGCGATGGTCTTGTAGCCCATTCCAGCCTTGTGTAGGTCTACAATCTTGTCCCTGACATCCTTGGAGAGCTCTTTGGTCTTGGCCATGGTGGAGAGTTTGGAATCTGATTGATTGATTGCTTCTGTGGACAGGGCTCTTTTATAGAGGTAACAAACTGAGATTAGAAGCACTCCCTTTAAGAGCACCCAGGGTTCCTGGTGCTGCCACAGACATTGAGCGCAAAGTATAAAAAAAAGAGGTACCTTGTGCAAGCGGTAGATTTGTCGTACGCACACATCTGAGCCTGTCTTTTGGTGGCCAATAAGCCCCAGTTAAGCTCTGGGCACTTGGCATTGAAGAGTTACTACACATCCAGTAACTGCACATCATTATCAGTCTATGCTTCGTGGTATCAGTTTCTGATGCTCTATAATTGCAATAGAATAGTCATTGGCTATTATTTTTTTATTTTTTATTATTGCAATGAAGAGTGAACAGCGTTATTGGCCTTCAAATCCTCCATTTTAGAGAGTCCGTTTTTATGTAGATGGACCAGACTCAAAATATAAGTTAACTTCTTGATCATTTGATGTGTATCATATCAACACAGCTAGGGAGAGAAAGGAGAAGGAAAGAATTATGCAGATATAGTGGAGATACAAATTCTTAATCTAGTGGTTGCGGTGAGAGATTTGGTGAACTGCAGTTAGATTTCATACATTTTACACTATGGATCCATATATTACTTTGAAAGTGTTTACATCTTATCTAATAACTTGTTAAAAAAATGTTTTTACATCCTCCTATGTATCTGTCCAAAGTCTTCCCTGTCATTGAGAAAATGGAATTGAACAAAGCAGCAATATTGGGAATTGGTCAGTTTACAACATACTGAAACAACCTGAAGACAAATAAAAAATAACCAAAGGCATTTGTATCCAAATTGCTGAGTTTTTTTTTTTAAACCAACTATCCCTTTAAATGTTTGTCAGCTGCTAACAGGGTGCACAGATATTGATCGTACAATAAAGTAGACCAGTATTATTCTTTCCAACTCTGTACCATTTTGACTCATAGGTCATATTGCACTGTAAGTGTGAGCCAACTTTGGAGATGTGAATTTAGCATCTGAGGTGTTTTTGCTCATCTCCATCCCATTCAAAAGGGATGTCTATACTGTATGTGTGATGCAACAACTGTCTCATGACTATGTTTCTAGAGAAGGAAGGCATACATCCAGTTCTCCTTTCTGGTAAAGGCACATGATTATTCTTCATTCTGAAGATGGCACACTTTTTGTCAGGCATTGCTCTTGATCAGAAATGCACCTTGGGCACTGAGAATTTTTTGGTCTCTTTGAATGTGAGATGTGTCAGGATTATCTTTTATTTTTTTTCTCATTCTCTAAAAACAAACCATTGGGCGGAAGCATTTACTGGATGGCAAAGTTTACTGATAGTTTAGTTTTAATAACAAAAGGTGAAGCAAAGTTGCATATGATTTGGAATCAGAAAATGTTCTGAATTAACTGATTTTCATATTCACTGCTAATTAACAAAATGTTTATTACATCTGTACAATCATGAGTTTACTTTGCGTATTGCAATTAGTTGACTGATTTTGTTTACTTACTGTACTTTTAAAAGCCCTGAAGTGAACCCTTTACTGTCTGCTGGTAATAATGTGAATTTATTTATCGCAAAGATTGAAGAGGATAAAACAGCCAAACACATTTCTTTAATGCTTCATATGGGAAGACTTAATGCACTGAGCACATTTATTTTCTCATATATTGTAGTCGTTGTTTTTTTTACACTGGCCTGCAGTTTGGAAATACAGCTGCAAGAAAAAGTATATGAACCCTTTGGAATTACCTGGATTTCCACATACATTTATCTGATTTTCCTCTAAGTCACAACAATAGACAAACATAGTGTGCTTAAACTAATAACACACAAATCGTATTTTTCTTGTCTATATTGAATACATAATTTAAACATTCACAGTGTAGGTTGGAAAAAGTATGTTAACCCCTAGGCTAATGACTTTTACAAAAGCTAATTGGAGTCAGGACTCAGCTAACCTGGCGTCCAATCAATGAGACGAGATTGGAGACTTTGGTTAGAGCTGCCCTGCAATATAAAGAACACTCACAAAATGTGAGTTTGCTATTCACATGAAGCACTGCCTGATGTGAACCATGCCTCGAACAAAAGAGATCTCAGAAGACCTAAGATTAAGAATTGTTGACTTGCATAAAGCTGGAAAGGGTTACAAAAGTATCTCTAAAAGCCTTGATGTTCATCAGTCCACGGTAAGACAAACTGTCTATAAATGGAGAAAGTTCAGCATTGTTGCTACTCTCCCTAGGAGTGGCTGTCCTGCAAAGATGACTTCAAGAGCACAGAGCAGAATGCTCAATGAGGTTAAGAAGAATCCTAGTGTCAGCTAAAGACTTACAGAAATCTCTGGAACATGCTAACATCTCTGTTGACGAGTCTACGACACCTAAAACACTAAACAAGAATAGTGTTCATGGGAGGACACCCCGGAAGAAGCCACTGCTGTCCAAAAAAACACTGCTGCATGTCTGAAGTTCACAAAAGAGCATTTGGATGTTCCACAGAGCTACTGGCAAAATATTCTGTGGACAAATTAAACTAAAGTAGAGTTGTTTGGAAGGAACACACAACACTATGTGTGTAGAAAAACATGCACAGCACACCAACATCAAAATCTCATCCCAACTGTAAAATATGGAGGAGGGAGCATCATGGTTTGGGGCTGCTTTGCTGCCTCAGGGTCTGGACAGCTTGCTATCATCGACGGAAAAATGAATTCCCATGTTTATCAAGACATTTTGCAGGAGAATGTAAGGCTATCTGTCCGCCAATTGAAGCTCAACAGAAGTTGGGTGATGCAACAGGACAACGACCCAAAACACAGAAGTAAATCAACAACAGAATGGCTTCAACAGAAGAAAATATGCCTTCTGGAGAGACCCAGTCAGAGTCCTAACCTCAACCCGATTGAGATGCTGTGGCATGACCTCGAGCGGTTCACACTAAACATCCAAAAAAATATTACTGAACTGAAACGGTTTTGTAAAGAGGAATGGTCCAAAATTCCTCCTGACCGTTGTGCAGGTCTGATACGCAACTACAGAAAACGTTTGGTTGAGGTTATTGCTGCCAAAGGAGGGTCAACCAGTTATTAAATCCAAGGGTTCACATACTTTTTCCACCCTGCACTGTGAATGTTTACACGGTGTGTTCAATAAAGACATGAAAACGTATAATTGTTTGTATGTTATTAGTTTAAGCAAACTGTTTGTCTATTGATGTGACCTAGTAGATCAAATTTTATGACCAATTTATGCAGAAATCCAGGTAATTCCAAAGGGTTCACATACTTTTTCTTGCCACTGTATACTCAAGGAAGAGTTTTATCTTGTGAAATGTGATTGACTAAAATAGTAAATAAATAAAATAAAAAAAAACTATCATTGAAATATATCATGTCCCTTACTTTCGGTTGGTTTATGATTTTATGTGATTTTGCATATAGCCTACCTTTTGTGAAGGAAAATCAAGTGTGGAATATTAATTAATCAAAGCAATTGCATACAGTCAATAATTCATTTTATCAATTCAGGGGTGCAACTGTCCCCCCCACTTCTAAAACCAATGTTGCACCCCTGCATAAATTACTTATTTGTTGTTCAGTAATATTAAATATTTTAAGAACAATTTTAAGGACATAACTTGTGATGTACAGAAAGCAGGAATTATATGTAAATATAAAGTGAGGCATATCATTTGAAAAGGCAAAATAAAATTGGATGCAACTAGAATCACAGTGGATAATGAATGAAACCTGCATTGATTATATTTTCATCTCTTACATTTTTGACCCCCAACATTTGAGGAATAAAGTAAAATCACACTTAACGTTCTCTCAATCATTGGAATTTTACTCGTTTGACACTTTAATTTGACCCAAAGTTGTAAGAGTTTGCTGCTGTGCTATGAATGAGTCCACTCTCATATTTCTAAATTCAACACTTCAACGCTTCTGCTTGGTGTTCAACTAAAAACCAACATATGCTTCATCCGAAAATGTGGTCGGAGGCTCCGTGTGATGCAACCGCGGAGCCTCACACGGAACCCAAACCAGCTGTGGGCGTGCGCCATCGTGCATAAATGTATTTTGTCCCACCCACACCAAACGCGATCACGACACGCAGGTTAAAATACCAAAACAAACTCTGAACAGATTACATTAATTTGGGGACAGGTCGAAAAGCATTAAACATTTATGGCAATTTAGCTAGCTAGCTTGCACTTGATAGCTAATTTGTCCTATTTAGCTAGCTTGCTGTTGCTAGCTAATTTATCCTGGGATATAAACATTGAGTTGTTATTTTACCTGAAATGCACAAGGTCCTCTACTCCAACCGATTAATCCACACATAAAACGGTCAACCGAATCGTTTCTAGTCATCTCTCCTCCTTCCAGGCTTTTTCTTCTCTGGACTTTATATTGTGATTGTCAACTTTCATAAATTAGGTGCATTACCGCCACTGACCTCGTACGTCTTTCAGTCACCCACGTGGGTATAACCAATGAGGAGATGGCACATGGGTACCTGCTTCTATAAACTAATGAGGAGATGGGAGAGGCAGGACTTGCAGCGCGATCTGCATCACTTATAGAACTGACTTCTATTTTAGCCCTTGGCAACGCAGACACTCGTTGGCGTGCGTGAGCAGTGTAGGTGCAATAATTTAATAAAATAGATTTGGAAATGTATTTTAACGCTCGCGTCGCATGCGCGAGCGGTGTAGTCAGGGTATCAGGGGGCACGCAGAGGCCAAACAGAACTCTGCACAGAATCGCCATGCGCCTCCAAATTGTTGTAACAATGGAGGGCTCAGTATAGCGCCGCATTGACATGATTGGTTGACTGTAGGTGGCGGCGGGATGTCCTGTATAAACACAAACGCCTTTCCTTGACAACAGCTCTGTTCAACAGCAAGGTGCTGCTCCACGAAGAGCAAGAAGTATGAATGCCTGACTTCTGCAGAGGCCAAATCTCTGTAAACGCTGCACGGCCAATGGAGACCTTGACCTTGGATTGACCATGCAGCGCCTTTAATACTTGAGCCAGTTGGTGGTACCATTGTTTCTCTCAGACCCTCTTCATAAATTAAACAACAACAATCATCTAAAATATCACATTGTATTCCTAAAACTGTCGACTTCACTTGCAGCCTCGACTTGTTCAATTGTTTAATAGGCCTGGACAAACCATGGCACTTTATGAGTAAAGTCAATTATTAATTAGGCTGCTTTTTTGAAAGAATAATTGGGTATAGCATATGTTGTAGGTGCATAATTAATTATTTGATATTGAACATACATTCGTTATGCTATCTTAACCTACAGGTGGTCGGTCCCTACACAGCGGCACTTCTGAAAGCCACCACTTGCACCAGCGTTTGCACTGCGCTTAGTCCCAACAGAAGCCGAGAAGAGGACAACAGGCACTTTTCAGACTGCCTTCTGCGGAACTAGTACTGACTACATCATGTGTTGTCTCAAATAATTTTTGACACACAACTAACTAACCTGAGAGCTTGTGATTTATCTCCGATAGTTCTTATTTGAAGTTATCGTTTCTTGTCCGGGAATCGTATCCAGCAAATCGATATGGAGTCGTTAGTCATTTATTGTGGCTTCAGTCTTTTCACGAAACAACAAAACAGTTCATCAAGACGCGTGTTTTTGTTTTGATACTTTTAAATTCGTGTAAAGCCTATTGCGCATCAGTGCTTGGGGTTTGAAATTACGGTGTGGCAAAATGGACTTGAATTGCAACTAACTCGGGATACTTTTGCAGTGACCCAAGTATCAAGAATAATTGAAATACTTATTTTCCCGTACTTTTTTGGATAAAGATCAATCATGGAAGAAGAGGGGCAACAGAACGGCGGCGTTCACGGCACCAAAGAGTCGGACCGCCAGCAACGCTTGAGGCTCTGTGTTTTACATGAAATCTTGAACACAGAGAGGGATTACGTTCGGGTATTGCTTTTCCTTCAGTCGGTAAGTTTTTGTTCACCCTTTTGGCATTAACTGAGCTTGTGTTAGTCTGCTTGCCAAACATGTTATTTGTATTGTTCAGCTGTTGAATCATATCACAAAGTGATGGCAACAAACACCCTAGGAGAAAGTGAAGGCAAGGCTGGCTTTCTACAGCTGCTGAATGCATTAGCATGGACCGCTAGTTTCATTTGTTGCACCGGTAGCCTGTTAGAGCGGCGTTTTTCTGCATTTCATGAGGTTTTCGTTTGAGGGAACGGTCACTTCACCCGCATGACAATTTGGGCTACCTGGGGAACGCTCAACTCTGTTCTCAATATAGCGATGCGGAGTTAAGTATTTGTAACAGTTTTTTTGTTTGTTGAATCCTCATCAGTCTATATTTGTCAATTCAGAAAACGCTTACCTGTATGTTTGTCCTGTGCAACTGCGGTCCATTAACTCAAGTCACATGATAGTAGTGGCTGCCCATGAGTGCTTAACATTTATTAACCATCAGTTATTCACACTACTTTAATAAAATATTTTGGTAGTGTATATTTGTTTTATTGACTTTAATTCATTACGCCATCTCATCTCTATAGATGTGCTGTCTGGCAAAATCACTATTTTAGTGAATATCAATACCTCGCTAAGAAACTGGTCTCTGTATCTTGATCACGCATTCTGCGCATAGGAGCAGAAACACAGACCGGACAAGTAGCGGTGGTTATGGTCATTCTAGTCAGTTATCACCTTTTCTGCGCTAAACTATGTAGAACATTGGCCAGTTGGAAACTACAACTCCCTACTACATCGCACAGTTCAGGCATGATATGATTGTATTTAAAGAGAAACTGCAGCGTGCATTGAGCTCACATGAAGAAAAAAAACGGAACAAAATGGAATTCGAATAATTGAACTAACATCAGTTGTGTGAAAGATAACCAACATTTGGTTAATCACTCAGCCCTACAAGATACCATCTGATCAGAATATGCGTAATTGTATCTCATGAATTTAGAGACGTTGTTCAGCTGATTCTGGTCTGTTTATTGGCTAAGGTACTGTCTCTGACTGGTCCACTCCTCTTGTCTGATTTAGAACCAGTGGGTGGGTGTCTGCTTTGATCCTATTCTGACCATGATAGCATGCCAGGGCGCTAATTCACTTCCCACAAGCCATCTTCTTAGCAGGTCTCAGTGACGCTGCTAATGGCTTATGTCGGCTTGAGTAACTTCGAAGTGTGGCATCCTATGGCTTGACGCACACACACATATTGCACACATCTTCTGTTGTATCACTTAGTGTTTGTACCTTTTTTATCCATTATACACTATATTCTAAAGCTATACTTCCTATAATTGTGGCCAAAAGTTTTGAGAATGACACAAAGCATTGCATAATCAATGCTTGGAGTTTGTCAGAATTTATGGGGTTTTGTTTGTCCACCTGCCTCTTGAGGATTGACCACAAGTTCTCAATGGGATTAAGGTCTGGGAGTTTCCTGGCCATGGACCCAAAATATTGATGTTTTGTTACTTGAGCCACTTATTTATCACCTTTGCCTTATGGCAAGGTGCTCCATCATGCTGGAAAAGGCATTGTTCGTCACCAAACTTTTCCTGGATGGTTGGGAGAAGTTGCTCTCGGAGGATGTGTTGGTACCATTCTTTATTCATGGCTGTGTTATAGGCAAAATTGTGAGTGAGCCCACTCCCTTGGCTGAGAAGCAACCCCACACATGAATGGTCTCAGGATGCTTTACTGTTGGCATGACACAGGACTGATGGTAGAGTTCACCTTGTATTCTCTGGACAAGCATTTTTCCAGATGCCCCAAACAATCGGAAAGGGGATTCATCAGAGAAAATGACTTTACCCCAGTCCTCAGCAGTCCAATCCTTGTACCTTTTGCAGTCTGTCTGTCCCTGATGTTTTTCTTGGAGAGAAGTGGCTTCTTTGCTGCCCTTCTTGACACCAGGCCATCCTCCAAAAGTCTTTGCCTCACTGTGCGTGCAGATGCACTCACACCTGCCTGCTGCCATTCCCGAGCAAGCTCTGTACTGGTGGTGCCCCGATCCCGCAGCTGAATATACTTTAGGAGACAGTACTGGCGCTTGCTGGACTTTCTTGGGCGCCCTGAAGCCTTCTTCACAACATGTGAACCGCTCTCCTTGAAGTTCTTGATGATCCGATAAATGGTTGATTTAGGTGCAATCTTACTGGCAGAAAAATCCTTGCCTGTGAAGCCCTTTTTGTGCAAAGCAATGATGACGGCACGTGTTTCCTTGCAGGTAACCATGGTTGACAGAGGAAGAACAATGATTCCAAGCACCACCCTCCTTTTGAAGCTTCCAGTCTGTTATTCAAACTCAATCAGCATGATAGAGTTATCTCCCGCCTTGTCCTCGTCAACACTCACACCTGTGATAAAGAGAAAATCACGGACATGATATCAGCTGGTCCTTTTGTGGCAGGGCTGAAATGCAGTGGACATGTTTTTGGGGGGATTCAGTTCATTTGCATGACAGAGGGACTTTGCAATTCATCTGATCACTCTTCATGACATTCTGTGGAGTATATGCAAATTGCCATCATACAAACTGAGGCAGCAGACTTTGAAAATTAATATTTGTGTCATTCTCAACTTTTGGCCACAACTGTATACTGTGTAGATGACTCCAGATTCCTCTACATAAATCTAAATGTCAGCAGGTAATCGTATCTAGTGAACAGCCGTAAAAGGGGCTGCAGTATGGAGTGGAGATGCACAAGTTACCCAATGTCTTACATCACCGACAGATCAAGGGCCTGTATCATATTATAACATTCCAGATCTTACAGCGCTCTCTTCTCTGTCCAACTGATCTCTGTCACAGTGGACACACATCAAGACTTCCAGATGGCCTCTACAATCTGTCCCAAGATGTTAACTCCAGCGGGCATGTCACCTCTCAACATGACACCAACCACCACGTCCCCATATCCACTTCAGAAAAGCTCCACTCAGAAACCCCACTCACGCAAATGTCAACGCACATTAAAGAGTGGGGGAACATAATTGTGGCAGCAACAGCGAACTGACTTGAAAGAGCTAAGTGCTCATAAAATGATATTTATAACCGATTTCAATACGCGTTCAGCGACCTAAGTCGGGAACACCCAAATGAGATGATTAAAAAGACCCTCCCTTCCAATTGGACATGCGTCTTTCCTACTGGGCCAATTAAAAGGCCCTGATTCAGAGGACAAGCTGTACATTCAACTAGCTCTGGGTTAGTTGAATGTACAGCTTGACCTCTGAATCAGGGCCTTTTCAGGGTTCTCGCATACAGACTAGTAGCAATATGAGATGCATTGGACACTATACCCTGTCATGATGGAACCCTCCGCTTTCACTGAATCTTGATAAATTAGGGGTCCTAGCAGCATGGCTGCAATTAGTAAAATGTTTTACATCTTGGCATGGTTGTAGAACCCATTGAGTAATTTCATTTGGTTTTTCAATTATGTTAGAAAGCACAGCATCGCACAAGATTTCCAACAACCCCCAGACAAAGTGTCATGTATGGAGAGACTTCTGTCAGTAGTTTAAATGGAACCAAGCTCGTAAGACCTACAGACAAGACAAGAGTGTCTGGTCTCGTCTTTGAGAGGAAGTCTGGTCCAGTCTTCTTCCTGTCTGCGGCACCATTTTGACAGAGCTGGGGAGAGACCGACTAGCCTCCCCGTAGCAAGCCAGCTTCCGCTTATGTGAGCCTCTCATTTAGCCATGAACTTTAAAGCCCTTAAAGCAGAAGTTAGAGGAAAGGCACAAGACCCAAATATGACTTTGTTGGCGATGCGCATGGCCGAGAGAGGAGGATTGTGAGGGAGAGGGTAAGATTACAAGGATAATTTTACGCCCCACTGTGGCCCAGCTACAAAAAGGGGATTTCTTCATTTATTTATTCCATTTCATGCCATGTCGCTTGTATCTGCGATACACTCAAGTGCTTTATCTCTACTGGTGGGGGAAGGTTGGGTAGAGAACCTGGCAAGTGTAGGTATTGGCCGTGTTATTGATACAAATCAAGTCTTATTGGTCGCATACACATGTTTAGCAGATGTTATTGCGGGTGTAGTGAAATGCTTGTGCCTAGGGTTGCACATTTTGGGGAATATTCAGATGCGGAAACCTTTCAATGGGAATTAATGGAAATATATGCAAATTAATATGTTTAAATGTAGATGTTTTTGCATTGGATATATGGAGACAGAAACATAAACCATTTACCTTATCATAAGTAGACATACTTGCAAATAAAAAATAAAAAAAACAATTTAGTTACGAATGAAACTTTAATTAAATGAGTTGACTCTTCACATGGGATGACTTCACTGAACGACAAAAGAAAAGGAATATTGAATGATCCCCAATGATCCATCGCATCTCCCAAAACGTTTTCAACATACATCTGTAAAATGATAGTTTTTAGACTAAAGCTTTGGTTGTCTTCCTCTCAGGCTTCCATGTTGTCTCTCTGGACCTCCTCGATGTCCACCTCTTCAACATCAGACTCTGAGGCCTCATCTTCACTGTCACTTTCCAACCTTGTTGAGGATGGCTTGTTGTCAGGCTCAAGAAGCCTCAAATTTGCCTGGATGGCCACCAATTTTTGAAAATGGGTTGTGGATGGGTATTCCAGCATGACAATGACCCAAAACACACGGCTAAGGCAACAAAGGAGTGGCTCAAGAAGAAGCACATTAAGGTCCTGGAGTGGCCTAGCCAGTCTCCAGACCTTAATCCCACAGAAAATCTGTGGAGGGAGCTGAAGGTTCGAGTTGCCAAAGGTCAGCCTCGAAACCTTAATGACTTGGAGAAGATCTGCAAAGAGGAGTGGGACAAAATCCCTCCTGAGATGTGTGCAAACCTGGTGGCCAACTACAAGAAACGTCTGACCTCTGTGATTGCCAACAAGGGTTTTGCCACCAAGTACTAAGTCATGTTTTGCATAGGGGTCAAATACTTATTTCCCTCATTAAAATGCAAATCAAAGTATACAATTTTTCACATGCATTTTCCTGGATTTTTTGTTGTTATTCTGTCTCTCACTGTTCAAATAAACCTACCATTAAAATTATAGACTGATCATTTCTTTGTCAGTGGGCAAACGTACAAAATCAGCAGGGGATCAAATACTTTTTCCCCCTCACTGTACAAGTTCCTTGGTGTCCACATCACCAACGAACTATCATGGTCCAAACACACCAAGACGATCGTGAAGAGGGCACGACAACACCCTTTCCCACTCAGGAGACTGAAAAGATTTGGCATGGGTCCCCAGATCATCAAAAGGTTCTACAGCTGCACCATCGAGAGCATCCTGACCGCTTGCATCACCGCCTGGTATGGCAACTGCTCGGCATCTGACCGTAAGGCGCTACAGATCTTCCTGCCATCCAGGACCTATGTAATAAGCGGTGTCGGAAAGCCCATAATTGTCAGAGACTCCAGGCACCCAAGTTATAGACTGTTTTCTCTGCTACCACACGGCAAGTGGTACCGGAGCAACAAGTCTAGGACCAAAAGGCTCCTCAACAGCTTATACCCCCAAGCCATAAGCCCGCTGAAAAATCTATAAAATCGCCACCGGACAATTTACATTGGACCTCCCCCTACTTGCTGTTTATTATCTATGCATAGTCACTTCACCCCCACCTACATGTACAAATTACCTCAACTAACCTGTACCCCCGCACACTGACTCTGTACCGGTGCCCCCTGTATATAGCCTCGTTATTCTTATTGTGTTACTTGAATTATTACTTTTATTTTAGTTTACTTGGTAAATATTTTCTTAACTCTTCTTGATTGCTGCTATAACTTGATGACCCTTCACATACCTAACCATTTCCTTGGCTCTCTTGTAGAGTGTATCCATTGTTTTCAGTGCCATGATGTCCTTGAGGAGCAGATTCAATGCATGAGCAGCACAGGCAATGGGTGTGATGTGAGGGTAGGACTCCTCCACTTTAGGCCAAGCAGCCTTCATGTTCGCAGCATTGTCTGTCACCAGTGCAAATACCTTCTGTGGTCCAAGGTAATTTATGACTGCCTTCAGCTCATCTGCAATGTAGAGACCAGTGTGTCTGTCCCTTGTGTCTGTGCTCTTGTAGAATACTGGTTGAGGGGTGGAGATGATGTAGTTAAGTATTCCTTGCCCACGAACATTCAACCACCCATCAGAGATGATTGCAATACAGTCTGCTTTCTCTATGATTTGCTTGACCTTCACTTGAACTCTGTTGAACTTTGCATCCAGCAAATGAGTAGATAAGCATGTCTGGTTGGATGGGTGTATGCTGGGTGAAGAACATTCAGAAATCTCTTCCAATACACATTGCCTGTGAGCATCAGAGGTGAACCAGTTGCATACACAGGTCGAGCAAGACATTCATCAGCATTTCTCTGACTACGTTCCTCCATTGAGTAAAAAAAAAGTCTGATTCCAGGAGGACCATGAGCTGTTGCTATCGATAAGGTGTCTGATTCATCATTTTCAGATAATTTTGCATCTTTGTTGCAGTATTTGCAAATGTACACAGCTTTTCTTTCTACATTAGCTGCAGTGAAATGTCTCCACACATCAGATAGTGCCCGTGGCATTTTCCTGTGAACTTTAGACAAACATTTGTACTAATTTAACGCATACAATTCCATGTACAGATAAATAGTTAAGCAGTTAGATTAAACATCTCCTTTTGTAAGATGTTTTAAAATTAAACATGTATGGAAACAGGTGAATTAACACTCCTCAGTTTGCAGGCTCAAGCAAGCTAAAACCCACATGGTAACTAACTTGCAGAAATTGTTAACATGTTAGAAATTATTTAAACACACTTTGTAGTAGGCTAATATTTACTAGTTAACAAAAAATAATGTATGTCATATAAAATATATTCCCCCCCACCCAGTATTGTATTCAAAACTTACCAGAAAGCATGTAGTCCTTGGCTCAGACAGTGTAGTAGTGTGGGCTCAATTGCATCTCATTAGTGTGCAAGATCTTGAGAATTAGCTCTACATGCGATGGAAGAGTGTACTGCACTGTGCACGCAGAGGGTTGCAATTCTATTGATTTGGGGATAGTTTAACCAAAATATGCCACAAGACCTAGAATTGCCTTGTGTATCCCACAAAGAAGGTTCACAATAAGCTAACTTTTTTTTATGAATTTAAGCAAACTTCAGGGCTTAACTTCCCATGGAATAATTATGGAAATTTACCGTAAAGTTTCCAACCCTTTGCAACCCTAACCGTGGTCTCTTGTTACTGAGCTGGCCTGGTGCTCGTCGTAGGCTATAGCTTCTGAGTGCTGATGTAGCTATTGCTGGTGTTCAAACAGGAAAACACTCCAGCTTTGTACCAGTCCTCCTCCTCCACCCCTGTGCTTGGCTATGTAAGACCTGCTAGACTACTGTGGGAGACTTCTACCCCATTACGAATCATGGCCCTCTCCTGATGGGATGGGTTTGGCAGCATGCATTTAGAAATATAAGCAATACAGGTTTCTTATGAGAAACTGAATATCCCACATTTCTTTCTCTTGCCCAGTAGATACCCTACAAGTGGAGACTTCCAATCCTGCTACCCGACGTAATGTTAGGCCCCTAATTCAACTATCAGAAGTGCAAGGCTCTCAATGTCACAGCCTCTATGATTCCCTTTCAATCCACAAATATATACATTACAAATGGATTATTAACACAAATAAGCAGATGTAGCAAACAGTCCTGACTCTCATCTCGATGCACAAAGAGCATGTTGAAGTGTCCTGTTGCCCTCAACTTCAGACCAGGCTTTCAGGCTCCCGAGTGGCGCTCCTAAGGCACTGCATCTCTGTGCAAGAGGTGTCACTACAGTCCCTGGTTCGAATCCAGGCTGAATCACATCCGGCTGTGATTGGGAATCTCATAGGTGCTTCTGGGTTTCTGTACAGCACTCTGTGACATCAGCTGATGTAAGAAGGGATTTATAAATCCATTTGATTGATACAATTCACCGCAAAAGTACCTGCCACCCTTTTCCCTGCCCTCATCCATCCCCTCTTTTGCGCTGTTAGGCTCTCCTTTTTTTACCCTCTTCACAATGGCTGAGTGGCCCCTTTTGGGACTTCTGCTTTTTCTCTTCCCCTTCCTTCCCCTTAGGGCCTGGGCCCGTATCCACAATGCATCTCAGAAAAGGTCAAGACTAAAAAAAGTTCAGATGGAAACTGAAAAGTCTAAGCCTTTTTGGTAAAACACTGGAATAAATCCTGTATGGAAATGCACAGGTAGGGGCGGCAGGTAGCGTAGCGGTTAAGAGTATTGGGCCTGTAACTGGAAAGGTCGCTGGTTCAAATCCCTGAGCCGACTAGGTGAGGTAACGCAAAGGAAAGTGATGGGCCCGTATCCACAATGCATCTCAGAAAAGGTGTTTGAGGTAGCCTAGTGGTTAGAGCGTTGGACTTGTAACCGGAGGGTTGTAAGTTCGAATCCCCGAGCTGACAAGGTAAAAAATCTGTCGTTCTGCCCCTGAACAAGGCAGTTAACCCACTGTTCCCCGGGCGCCGAAGACGTGGATGTCGATTAAGGCAGACCCCCGCACCTCTCTGATTCAGAGGGGTTGGGTTAAATGCGGAAGACACATTTCGGTTGAAGGCATTTGGTTGTACAACTGACTAATAATGGTGACTTTGACTTTGACTTTGATGCTCATTGACATGGTTGCAAATGATTGGGAATAACCAATTATGATGAGATGTGAACTTTAGCACTCTTCAGCCAACCTCTGAATGTTATTGTACATCATGTTGCAATAGTAAAATATTTTATAATTTTTACACTTTTCTTACTCTGCCAAAATACTGAACTATTCTTTTAAATGAGGCCCTTTTTATTTACTTCCTCCGAGTCCAATGAACTTACTGTATGTCTATTGTTACTCTGTGTCCAATATGAAGGAAGTTATAGGTAGTTTCGCAAGCCAATGCTAACTAGCGTTAGCGCAATGACTGGAGGTCTATGGGTAGCATACTTGCAGATACCCATAGACTTCCAGTCATTGCTCTAAAGGGCCTAATTTCCCAAATCCCGGAGTATACCTCTTAATTCCTGCCTAATATGTGGGCATGCATAACCCCTTTTTTTTTCTTTCGTTTTTTACCCTATTCTAATATTGGGAATATTGTGATAGGCATATTGCACTGAATCATGCAGTGTGATGGTTGTTTAAAAGCAACATTTTTATAATATTACCATCACTCTGTTCAACAACTCTATATTGCTTTTGGTACAGTAAGTATCGAGTCTCTTGTCGATAATGTTGCATAAAATATTTGAACGGTCATTAATCAACGAACACATAGTCCATAGATGCTGCCAATTTATAGGTATGCCCAATTTAGGCATATATATATATATATATATATATATATATATATTTTATTTTTTTTAAAGCGTAATATTGTGCTCCAAGGGAATAACTTGAAATAATGTATGTTAGTGAAATAATCAAAAGAAAAATATGGTTATTTATTAGCCTAGTGGTTCTAAGTAGACGTGAATTAGCCTTCCATGTAAAATAATTTTGAAAAGCGCAACAAATACCTACTGTTGCATGTATGTCTATATTATTTATCGGTTGATCATATAGAAATATCAAAATATTTCCTTTGTTCTTTTTTTTTAATACCCCAGTTCTTCTTTTAGGTTCACATACTTTTTTTTCTGCATATCCCTGCTACTGTTTGAGTAAAGGACTGAAAAAGGCTTTCCCTTTTTGGTCTCCTTGTGTAAATGCAAACATCACTGCTTGTGCAGTGGAGAGAGGACATGGGTAAACGAATGATGGTAACTTAACAGTAGGACTTAAGAGCTGACATATCCAATCAGACGCTCTGATGTTTCACTGTTGATCTTAGCATCATAATTGAGGAATTTGCATTATTTATTTTGTATCCCGAGAACACCCCAAACTCTTTGATTAGGTCCAGAAGTGCGGGTATGGAATTGCACAAGTCTGTAAGAAACAAAATTACGTTGTCTGCATAAAGGGCAATTCGATGTTCCATCTGATCTATTCTGATAACTGAAATATTGGGGTGGGACCTAACAGCTATGGCTAGAGGCTCAATGGCTAGGATAAACAGGAGAGGAGAAAGAGGGCAGCCCTGCCTAGAACCCCTGCAGATGTTGAAAGGTTTAGATACCGTATTAGTAATAAGGATCTCTGCAGTGTGATTTCTATATAGTATCATTATCCATTTACAAAAGCTCTCCACAACCAAAACGAGTTAACACTTCAAAGAGGTAGGGCCACTCAACCCTTTCAAAGGCCTTCTCTGCGTCTAACGACAGGATCGCAGTGTCTGACGACCCAATTTAGGATGGAAGTAGAACATTTTGGCACTCTCCTAACATTATGAAATCCTTGACGACCTTTTTATAAAGCCATTTTGGTCTCTACCCACCACATCCGGGAGAAAATCCTCCTTACAAATGCTTTACAAACAACCTTAGTGTCAGAATTACAAAGTGAAAGAGCACCATAGGGATCATGTTTGGTATGCAGGGTTTTAGGAGCAGAGTGATCAGAGCTCCTCTCAAAGAAGGGGGCAGGAGACCATTTTCGTAAGATTCCAAAAACATCTCCAGGAGGGGAGTGCACAGTTTGTTTTTAAATCTCTTGTAGATGTCAATGGGCAGCCCTTCTGGGCCAGATGCCCTCATACTATCAATTGCATTGGACATTTCCTCCACAGTCAGCTTAGCATTAAGAATATCCTTAGATTCATCTGAAAGATTGGAGTTTCCCAATATATCTAAAAAGCTAGCCTGGGTATCAGTTTCAGGAGGATACTTGGATGAATATAAATTTTCATAAAAGGATTTAAAGTATTGTTTATCTCCCGAGGGTCTATCGTCACAGGTCCCCCTGAATTGAATTGATTGCTCTCTCTGCTTGCTGCCGGTTAATCCGCCAGGCCAACAGCTTCCTAGCTTTTTCACCCTGTTCATAATATGATTGATTTAGTCTCAATAAGATTGCTGCAGCTCTACCTGCAGAAATTCTGTTATATTGAGCCTTGAGCAAGAGCAACTCCTTGTGTGCACCTGTGGAATTAGTGAGGAAAATTTCTCTCTCCAGAGTTTTTCTAATTTTGGTTTTAAGTAATTTCATTTTTTGATTAGTATTTTTTGACTTGGAGCTGAGGAAATTTATAATTTGACCCCTTATGAAAGCTTTAAATGCTTCCCGTCTAGTACAAGCTGAGGTCTGTGTTGTATTCATTGAAAAGTATAGGTCAGTTTGCTGTCTGTCCAATGTATTCTGTAAAACTTGTATCTTGCAGCCATTTAGGTTGGAAGCGGCATTTAAGTGGGCCACCTACTAAATCGGAATAAATATATATATATATATATATATATATATATATATGAGATCCTGGAGCATGGTCAGAGATGACAATGCTATCATAAAAGCAATCTTCAATTTTAGAGTAATGCTGCTGAGATAAAGAAAAGATTCTGGAATAGGTCTGGTGAGTGCTTGAGTAACAGGAGTATTCCACATCATCTGGTTTCATTTCTCTCAATCTCTAAGTTTAAATCCTTCATAAAATGCTGAATGGTTTTCCTAGATTGTGTGTGGGAGTAGTTCAAACCCGAGGTGTGATCTTTAACAGGATCTTAAGTGCAGTTAAAGTCTCCTGCAACAATATAATTACCTGGAAGTGTGGAAAGATTTAAAAACGAATAGTTTAAGAATTTAGAGTTATCTTCGTTGGGACCATAGACATGAATTAAATTCAACTGCACGGACAGCAAGGTAATAATATATCTGCCGGTGGGATCACAAATTGTTTGCAATATCTGAAATGGAATGGACTTATGGATAAGAATAATAACTCCCTTGCTATCAACACGAGATGCATCTCTCTCTTTCTCTCTCAAAAAACAAATGGATTTAACGCTGATCAATCACTTTCAATTTGAGGATCGATATTTCTTTCTAATAAGTGGTCTTCAAAAGTTGTATTTTTTTCCCTGAAAAGGGTCTTAAGGGAGATACAGAACATGTAAAAATAGTTGTGGTTGATTTTATTACTCAATTCGTGGTTCGTATTGAGTTTAAAACGGCAATGCTGACAAATTGCACTCCGTGCTTTGTGCAGCGCTTTCCATAGACTTGGGAGAGCCGAGTGCCGACCACCCTACTAAAGCCAAGGTTAGCAGAATAGAAGTTTGAGTAAAACGCTACTCACCTTGATACTTTCAGTGCTTGCCACAGTCTTCCCTGCTACCACTTCAGTCATGGTGATCTGCCGCTGCTGTGGGAACTGTTTTGACATTCTCATATGCTTTGCTGATTCGAAGTGACTGTTGATTGTCGACTTTCTCTAGTTTCCAAAAACATTTGGAAATGGTTTCTCACGGTCATTAGCTGTTATTTTTGTTGGCAAATGAGATTGATTTCTGTTCATTGTACTGCCTGTCAGACATCAACAATCACCCATCTTCGCACATAAGTATGCTGACAGGCCAAGGGGGAAAACCTTTTGACGTGTTGTTGGATTGGGACATTTTCCACGGTAACAGTGCAGTAATTGGTCAAAATTATGAACCCGCTTTCAATTGGACCCTTTTATGTGCTAAAAGTGCGGAGTTTGGTCAAAATTGCGAGCTCTCGCATAATATGCGGCGATTGGTTGATTTTGCAGTGAATTATGCAATCGCAGATTCGTGGAATCCTGGAGGGACGGTCTTGCGTATCTTAGGAATGTCGCCAGATAATAGATGTGATTCTTGCAAAAATATGATCTTCGCCTGAAGTTGTTTTAATCTACTTATTACCTGTTTTATTTTGGCTATTTTTATTTAATCCCCTACTGTTCCAGGATGTACATTTAACCTTAACACTGAGTCATCGAATTGACCAGGGACACTTGAACAAAAACCTTGCCCCATAAGGGCCATTGGATCAGCCTAATATACCAATAGACCTCTGTTACCGCCATGAACAAAAACACAAAGGATGCTTTAAAGCACGTTGTTGTACAAAAGCACATGCCTAACAATAAACCATGAATGTGTGATTTAACCCTCTTACCCCGAAGTCTATAACAGACCTCCCCCTCTGTGACACTCCGTATAAGGTGCTCAACAGATCCACACACGCACATGAGGAGCCCCTCTGCGTTCCCTCCCCCTCTGTACACCTTCTGCCCCACCACTTGTTATTACACTATATTGTGTTCACCATTTAACAAAATACCAGGAGTGAGCTAGAATATAAGACCACCGTGATCTAGCCTCATATAGGCCTAAATAAAACAAACCGGCACCAGGATGTTCTGATGCATAAAAGCAAAGTTTCATGGTACATACAATTATAATAAGCCTTACTTGTAAACTGACCATGTTGTTATTATAGTTCAATAGACATGCTACTATGTTAAATTATAACACGGTGAACTGGCTCAAACTCTAAATACCTGTTTAGGCGAAAGCAACAGTTTGAAAAATGTCCCAAAAATAGGTCAAAGTTTAACTTTACGTTGCTATTGCCTCTTCAGCGTTGCTCCGCTTCCACACCTGCCTAGCTTCTTAAGAAACTGCTCCGCAGTTTGACTGTTTCAAAAATGTAGGAACAATCGCCATGGAGACCCTCACACGGAACCCAAACCGTCTGCGCACGTGCACCATCGTGCATACATTTATTTTGTCCACCGACACCAAACGTGATCACGACACGTTTGCAGGTTAAAATATCAAAACAAACTCTGAACCGATTACATTAATTTGGGGATGGGTCGAAAAGCATTAAACATTTATGGCAATTTAGCTAGCTAGCTTGCACTTGCTAGCTAATTTGTCCTATTTAGCTAGCTTGCTGTTGCTAGCTAATTTGTCCTGGGATATAAACATTGAGTTGTTATTTTACCTGAAATGCACAAGGTCCTCTACTCCAACAATTAATCCACACATAAAACGGTCAACCGAATCGTTTCTAGTCATCTCTCCTCATTCCAGGCTTTTTTTTCTATGAACTTATATGGTGATTGGCATCTAAACTTTCATAGTATTACCACGACGACCGACTACACAGTTCGTCTTTCAATCACCCACGTGGGTATAACCAATGAGGAGATGGCACGTGGGTACCTGCTTCTATAAACCAATTAGGAGATGGGAGAGGTAGGACTTGCAGCACAATCTGCGTCACAAATAGAACTGACTTCTATTTTAGCCCATGGCAACGCAGACGCTCGCGAGCAGTGTGGGTGCAATAATTTAATAGATTTCTAAATTTAATTTGCGATGCGAGTGGTGTAGTCAGGGTATCAGGCACGCTGGAAAGATGATCCATACCGGATAGCCTTAGCCCGTAGCCGCTGCTTGACACTATCGAAGCGTTTCTGCTGCTTGTGGACTTCCATGGAGAGATCTGGTAAGAACATAACTCGCCGATTCTTGTAGAGTACTCTCCCTTTCGCCCTGGCTGCATTCACCACGCGCATCTTATCTTTTATAGTTTATGAACTTCATTATCAGAGCCCTCTGGGGTGCGTTGGGGTCGGATCGTGGGCTAGAAATCTGATGAGCTCTCTCAATGATCAAAGGAGAGGTTAGTGGCTCCAACTCCAGAGCCTCGTGAAGCCACCGCTCTAGGAATGAGCAAGCATCGCTCCCCTAAGTGCCTTCAGTGGAGATGTACTAGTCTCAAGTTCGATCTCCTGCTGCGGCCCATCTATATCAATTAGTTTAGAGGTAAGTGATTCAACCTTTTCCTCAAGAGCGGTGGTCGTTGCCTGCAGGGCTATAATGTTGTTTTTTGTTCCAGAGATGCGTACCTCAGCCTGAGAGATTTGCCCAGCACATTCTTTGACTTCCTTTTTGATGTTGTCCACTGCAGACAGTACATTTTGGAATTTGATAGAGAATTCTGCATTCATATCTTTGATGTCCTTGAGGATATCTTCGGAGCTAACGCCACTGCACGTGTTTATAGCCTCAGTCCTGCTTCCACCACTAGCACATGAAGCTAGCACGGTGCCTTTGTCCTCTGACACTAAACTTTTACTCGTTAAGTCTGGCTTTTTGGTGTGACTTTTCTTTGTCGGCATCGTGGGTTTCGGAAGCTAATGAACTATTACTGCCTTTCCTGGTACATTAAGCTTAAGGGTGAACTTATTTCAGGATTTATTTCAAATTTGTAGCAGAGCTAAGCAAGATGCGACTGGTCAGCTCTGCGCCATACCGGAAGCCCCCCCTTTCCTCTATTCTAGGGTATTCGGTGAAGTTAAATGTTCGGAACATTGCAGATCGCAATGTCATGATAAAAGCTTACAGTCCCTTATAGACAATCAGATGTGTTCTACTCGAAAAATATATATATCTCAACGTTCTGTAACATTGTACCCCACGTGAAGTCCCTTCTGCAAGCAGCATTATGGCTCTTCCAACTTCGCTACTACAGCTGACTTTGAGTGAGGACCTTGCCCCCATTTCGCAACTTGGAACAGTCCTGCCGGCTGTTAAGGGAAAAATTCTTCACTTCTCTATCAGTTAATCCTGAGCCGAATGCACCGCTCTTTTGTTTTTTACTGAATGTGCCAATTTAGATTTCCCTGAAAAGGTTGATTTTAGCATGTTATTTCATAATGTAAAGAGGCGATGTAGCTGTAGCGCTCTCTCCATGTCCCTACGGACACGTATGCATCACAAGGCTTATGGGGATGACTGGGTCCACACAACCAGTGGAAGAAGAGCTTCAATGAATGTAGTCGTGTTGTGACGGCTCTGAATTTGTCTGAACCGTCTCAGTGCTTCTCCTTCCAATACGGCGCTTCCCCAATTAAATAGCCAGCATCCGCTGTGCAAAAGTGGGGTTGTGATGGAGACGTGAATGAGGATGTGTTCAACACTCAGTTCCGAAGATTCTCTATTCCGTTTGTTTTGTTGCATTTTAAAAGTGTACTTTTGTAGTCTAATAGAAAGTTTACCCAGGATCGGATCCACTTTTTGCGTCCTTTGGACTACACATCTCTGTTGTTCTTCGTGGCCTTGGATTGTCGGATTGGATTGTCTGACTGACCGACTGACTACCACCTTTTTGTATACGGTATTTCATTTGTTTTGGGGTGATGTATACCGTGAGGATTTATGTGGTCAGTTGTAGCTGTAGACTTATTAAGATTTGATACGCTTTATGGTTGTGTGGTAAATAATTTTTATTTTGATTGTATGATTGAGAATGGGTTTACGCTACACTTGTATGAACGGACAAACATTGCGTGACTAAGGTCACTTGAGTTCCCTGAACTCCTTTACCGGGCTGGACTCTTTTAGGCCCGAGGTACAGGACTCTTCTGGAGGATCCAGAACTCATTATTTGTTTTATTATGTGTGTGTGATCATTTATGTTGGTAATCCAACCCACGCAAAAGAATGGTTGTTTTCAATGTTTTAAGGGTTTATGAAAAGTGTATGTCTATCCTGACTTTTACATGAATCTTTTGTATTGGTGTAGATTTGTCGGACCTACCAGAGAAAATATTGGTTTCTCTTTTTGGTTGGGGAGGGACCCCAACCAAAAAGAGAAACCAATATTTTTTCTGGTAGGCACAACCTACCTGGCACCTCTACAAACAATAACCGTTAGTGTTCAGTAGGAACAAAACGGTAGAGAACGTTTTGAAACCGAACAGGTAGCCTTCTACCTGAACTTCATTTTTCATTGCTCCGTTTCAAAGTGAACCCGACCCAGGGCAGACGTTGGAGGCAACAGGCCTTTTCACCCTCCTGTCACTCTCCAGATGAGTGAACACGGAACCCGACACCAGCATATGTGCGTCTGCTCGTGGACACCTGTATGTCTGGCCCTTCCTCGCTTTGCTAAGTCACAACAAATGGCAAACTCGGGGACCAACCCACATATGACCCTTTTGGCTGCAAGTCATGAGACTGGACAATGCCCTCCCTGGGTTTGACTGAGTGAGCCACCAGCAGTTTGTGGCAGAGAAATGCTATCTCTCCAGCTGTGGTGATGGTAGGGAGTTGGCTAGTTTGTGGTGCTGCTAGCTTCCAATGGTCTTCATATTCATCTATGACATGAAAGCATGGGGAAGTGGAAATAAGGGCACAGTCATCTGTATGAACTGTAACAAATCCATTTTATGAGTAGTATGATAAAGAAGCCTTGTGGTTGCATCTGAGGATTTGTTGCACTCCCTAACCAATCAAGAATTGTATTTTGGCCTGTGTTGAGAATTCAACTGCATTCATCTTATCTGTTGGCCCACAACCTTTGGGCATAATATGTGTAAATGTCACAATACTGCAATTTTATGGTCCTAATGCTATGATAATTTCCCAACTTTCAAGTCTCCAACATGTAAGGGATAAACGGCAACGTTCTGTACATAACCTTGGACGACACGGCCGCCGAGTCCCTTTTTTAAGGAGTTCAATTTTCCAAGGTAATGTACAGAACAGAGGTGTCTATCCCCACTATACCGTAGTTGCCAAAGAAAACAATATGAAATGACACATTTACCAGTAAAAACGTTTTCTCATTGATATTTTTATAATTGAATTCTCCCATCTTTTGGTTGCTATAGTTGCGACCCAGTCGTTCGATATTTATGGACGTGACCCAGTTGTTTGCTTTATTTTCCATTTGCTGGGAACGTTCTTATCCCTTGCTTGCTGCTAGCTAGCCAACAAGCTACGGCTACAAAGTCACTACTTCTGCAGCCAGAATAACTGCAATGTAGCTGTTTTTCTATTGACATTCATTTGGATGCATCCATAACAATGAGCTGATAATGCCTGATTTTGTTGTCTTAGGTCTGTATGTAGTGTTGTCTCTCTTGTGATGCGTATTTTATCCTATATTTTTATAGAATTTATTTGTATTCCAGCCCATGTCCCCGCAGGAGGCCTTTTGGTAGGCCGTCGTTATAAATAAGAATTTGTTCTTAACTGACTTGCCTAGTTAAATGAAGGTTAAATAAAATAGAAAAACAGCTGGTCAAACTAGAAACGTGGGAGGATTTGACAGTTTAAAGTCGGAGGGGACAGGAGAAATTCATGTTCATCACTCACAACGTTAGCTCCCAAAAGATGTCTGCAAAAACCAATCAATACTAGCTAGCTATGTTTTTTTTTTCCTCATTGGACCTGCGTTCACAATGTATACAATTTAAAATTTGTGTGGTTGATGTCAAAGTCAAAGTCACCATTATTAGTCAGTTGTACAACCAAATGCCTTCAACCGAAATGTGTCTTCCGCATTTAACCCAACCCCTCTGAATCAGAGAGGTGCGGGGGGCTGCCTTTTTAATCGACATCCACGTCTTGGCGCCCGGGAACAGTGGGTTAACTGCCTTGTTCAGGGGCAGAACGACAGATTTTTACCTTGTCAGCTCGGGGATTTGAACTTGCAGCCCTCCGGTTACAAGTCCAACGCTCTAACCACTAGGCTACCTGCCGCCCACATGGTTTAGCTTTCTGTAACTTTGTAGCAAGTATGGTCTGCATGTGTAGGTGCATATTGCGTCATGATTGCAAGTTGTCCCGATTTCTTAAAAAAAAAAAAAAAGTATAAATCCGGTTATCTGGTTTTAATGTCTATTCTAGAATGCCCTTCTAGCCAATCAGAAATGAGTATTCAACAACGCTGTGGTATAAGAACTCAATAATTGTATTTTCTACAGCACAATACTGCAGCTCTATCTTGGCTTCTTGCAGTGAGTTTGCGCAAAGCCACAAATTCTGTTCATGCATGGCCTGATTGGAAATGTTCAAACCAACATGTCACTCGCACACTTCCTCTTCACAAAGCTTCACCTCCTGTCACGCGACATCCTCCTCGCTACTTTTGTGTCGCATGCCAGTCACTGCGTATCTAAATTGAAAAGAATAAACTTTTTCAAAGACTTCTACAGGAAAAAATATCTGTGGCGTTTTGTAAAATCTGACTGCTCTGTTTTCACTTCCTTTTTGTGCATCACAGAACCACCAACAAAGAAAAGAAAAACCGCAGACAATCCTTTGCAACTGGGATTGTACAAAGCTACTCTGCAAAAAAAATACTCTGAACAGGTGTGTGCATTCTGAGTGTGATATAGACACAACAGTGACAGAGAGCGCAAGTCTCTTTGGCTCTCAAACAATCAATCAAGTATTGTCCTTGTCCAAAACGCACACTGGAAACCAAGCTCCAACCGAGGCAATCCACACATGGTTGAAGACTCTTCAATTACCACAAGCGATACTCTTCTGCACTTTATAACGTGTTGCTAGCAGATGGGTGATTCTCACAAAATCTTGGTTTCAAAGATTTCAAACATAAAATCTTTAAAAAGACTTGCGTCAACAAATTTCATTTTTTAGGCATTCATAACAAGGTCTGAAGTGTTTGATCATTCATTTTAAAAACGTTTACTGACAATTTAACACCTTTGTTTAACATATTTTCCAAAACGTCATTACTGCAATGGTCTGAAAACATCAAGACCATTAGGAAAGCTAATACATTTTCCATTTTCTTTTTATTGATTATTAACAGTCATGCACAGTTACTTTAAACTCTGAAATAATATATATTTTTTAATTAACATTTTTAGTTGTTTTTGACTTTCTCTCATTACCGTAACACCTTCCTCAATCTAAAACCTAATATTTTTGATATTTCATTGAAACCTGACATTTTAAAAAATTTGGCAATCCTGAATGTGTCAAGCCTGCATTTTTAAAAGGAAAAAACTATTTTTCATTTAATTAAATTAACATAAAATGAACACCTGTTACCGTAATGATACATAGGTTTCGGAAATGAGGTTGATTTCGGTAATGATAATAAGTATACTAAGACAGGTATGGTTAACATAACATTTAATGTAGAAAATAAATGAGATAATATTGGCACAATCATGGATTCAAGTTCAATCAATTTCATTTTGCAGTGCTTCAAAAGTATGTTTTATACATACATACATACATACATACATACATACATACATACATACATACATACATACATACAGAGAACACATAAACACAACACATACAAAAACATTAGAACAGCTAATGTTATCGTCACTACACACACTGGCCTGTAAAGTGTCCCTTGGGGATGATGTTTCTATGACCCCAAGCTGGTGCAGCTTCTTTATCTTCAAGTCAAAGTGTTCATGTGTTTTGCAAGCGCATGTTTCTCTGTCTCACTCTTCGCTGGCCAATCCAAAAATGTCTTAAAATTTAAGAATTGAGCCTTGGAAAGGTTATGCCTTGGATTCTCAGACAAGTCTTCTATGAAGATTTGCCACAGTGTCTGTTAAGGCTCTCTTACAGAAAATCTGGCCCTTTTTGCGAATTTCTTACAGTGGAGACTTCATCTTGATGAAGGAAGCGGCTAACAAGTGTGCGCATTAGTCTTCTCTGGCTGTTATTGGGTAATGTTCTCTGATGACCTCTCTTTGTGGTTTTCTTCTGGACCACTCTGCCTTCCATGTTGACAATTACCTGCTTCCTCTTGGCCATCATCTCAAGTATTTTCAGTCTTTTCTTTAGGTTGACCATCTCTTTGGTCCTCTCCAGCAGCTTCTCTTCTGTGTAGCGCAACTTTGACCTCAATTTTGAAAGTTTTTTTTCTTCTGGTCCCCTTCTTGGGTGATTCCTTTAGGATAGATGTCTTCATTGGTCCTGGTGTCTGTAGAGATGTCTATCTTCTTTTAGGAGTTGAGTTGATTGCAGGGACATTTACCTGCTGAGGTGAGAATTGCCATTCTCTTGGAGCCTGTGTCTTCTTTATTTTGAACATGTTGAAGTGTTTCATCTTCCTCGCTTGACGGTGTTGTGTCCAAAACAGCTTTTAGCTGTTTATTTCTTCTGTAATACCTTTTTTGAGTTTTCCCAACAGTTTTTTTTTTCTTTTCATGTTGCTTCTTTGTCAGATCCTGAGTTTTCTTAATTTTACAATTTTGCTTTGGTTTTTGATATCTGGAAATGGAAAGAAGCATGACATGAAATGAGCATGTCTGAAAACATGGGAAAAATCTTACTGTTATGGACACGTCATCCTCAAGCAGAGACTGAATGGCTTACTGACCGTGTGTGTGTGTGTGTGTGTGTGTACTGAATGGCTTACACTTAGACTGTGTGTGGACATCCTATAGTATAAACTAAATGGCTTACTGAGCGTGTGTGTGTGGTGTGTTAGCGCGCATGTGTAGACTTCATAACACTGTAGGGTATAGACACTGTATGAGAGCATAGGCTTCCTATATATGCTAATTACGCTTTCTGTAACCTCTCCAACCCCTAACCTCTTTGTCCTTCCTTCTGTACTCTTCCAGCAGTTCTGGGTTGGTGTAAACTTTTTCTCTGAATTTTGTCAGCCTTCGCTAAACCTTTCTTTTTGTCACTTGCTGACTGTCTGCAATTAAACAGGACATAAAGCAAAATATCAACAGTTAGTAAATCCTATTTAAATTAATAGTTCATTATACAAAAAAAATATAGTCTGTTTGATTAAATTCTCATTACCGAAACAGAAGTTCTCTCTACCGAAACTGGTCTTAAATTGCTGAAATTACTCTTTGTGCAAGGTAGAGAACACTATTATGATATTTTGTTATTTTACTAAATTACATGTTTTATATTTAAAATCATTACTGCCATAGTATTTTAATGGTTTCATGAGAATGACCAAGATGGGACATTTGATCTGAGGTTGATCTTGTCAGGCATTCAGTGTTGTGGCTATGATTCATAGTATTTATCTTACTGACACCAAGTTTGTAACTTAGTACTTGAATGTCTGGTGGTCATTTGTCTGGCAAGCGAGGCTAGAGAATAAGCAGGTTGGAGCGGATCTCCTTTGGGAGTTCCATATGAGCAAATTCAGCCTTACAACCCATAGCCCTTCTGGCTACAGACCCTGGTGTGCAATATTGCTGCTCTACTCCATTCACTAGCTCTGCCTGCCCTTGCGTACAGTAGCAGACCTGAATGAATCACCTGAATGAATCTGAGGATTTCCAAAATGGAATTTGTGGCCTTGTCAGAGTACTATTTGACGTGCTGTTATTAACACGTGATGTATTGATGACCAAACTAAATTGAGTTAGTCTGCTATCTTGAGCAATCTATAAGAGCACAGTGGGTGACTTACTGTATGCAGTGACAGGTCTCTTGCGATCATGGTTGGGGTCAGTTCAATTCAGGATGATGAAATTGTGGAAAATGAATAAAAAATTGGAGACTTGTACAGTTCATCAATTTTACTCAATTTATTTAAATTCAGTTGACTGATTTGAGGGGGAAAAAAACGTATTTGACACCAACCCTGCTTACTATTTGTAACTTAAGAAATATGTCCAATGGAGCATTTATGTCAGCATGAATCTGGGTTGCCTAGTCTATCCACATTGTTTTGTCTGCTTTTTCCCCCTCCAAGCCAGGTTTTTTCTTGTTGTTGTTGTGAACACTGACTCTCCTCAATACTCACATCTCTGTGTGCTGCTGTCCCGTTTGTCCCCCACAGATTGTTTTCTTTTAATTCTGACCAGCCAGTGTATTATCTGATCTGCCCTTTACCACCCCTGCTCAGTGATGCTGGTGGCGGCGCTTGGAGATTGATGCAACCAGTCAGGATGCTCTCATTGGTGCGGACTGTAGAACCTTTTTAAGGACCTGACGACCCATGCCAAATCTTTTCAGTCTCCTGAGGGGTAATAGGTTTTGTCGTGCCCTCTTCACGACTGTCTTGGTGTGCTTGGACCATGTTAGTTTGTTGGTGATGTGGATACCAAGGAACTTGAAGCTCTCAACCTGCTCCACTGCAGCCCCGTCGATGAGAATGGGGTTGTGCTCGGTCCTCTTTCTCCTGTAGTCTACAATCCTCTTTGTCTTGATTACGTTGAGGGAGAGGTTGTTGTCCTGGCACCACACAACCAGGTCTCTAACCACCTCCCTATAGGAGGTGTCGTGATCAGGCCTACCACTGTTGTGTCATCGTCAAATTTACAGGGGATGCGTAGGGGATGTATTGTTACCTACCCTTACCACCTGGGGGCGGCCCGTCAGGAAGTCCAGGATCCAGTTGCAGAGGGAGGTGTTTAGTCCCTGGGTCCTTAGCTTATTGATGAGCTTTGAGGGCACTATGGTGTTGAACACTGAGCTGTAGTCAATGAATAGCATTCTCACATGGGTGTTCCTTTTTGTCCAGGTGGGAAAGGGCAGTGTGGAGTGCAATAGAGATTGCATCATCTGTGGATCTGTTGGGGCGGTATGCAAATTGGAGTGGGTCTAGTGTTTCTGGTATGATGGTGTTGATGTGAGCCATGTCCAGCCTTTCAAAGCACTTCATGGCTGCAGACGTGAGTGCTACGGATCGGTAGTCATTTAGACAAGTTACCTTAGTCCCTGTGCCCACGAACACTATGGTGGTCTGCTTAAAACATGTTGGTATTACAGACTCGGTCAGGGAGAGGTTGAAAATGTAATTGAAGACACTTGCTAGTTGTTCAGCACATGCTCACAGTACACGTCCTGGTAATCCGTCTGTCCCTGCAGCCTTGTGAATGTTGACCTGTTTAAAGGTCTTACTCACATCGGCTGCGGAGAGCATGTATGTTTATTTGCCTCGAAGCGAGCATAGAAGTAGTTTAGCTCATCTGGTGTGCTCGTGTCACTTCCCTTTGTAGTCTGTAATGGTTTGCAAGCCCTGCCGGTTCCGAACGAGCGTCAGAGCCGGTGTAGTACGACTCTATCTTCGTCCTGTATTGACGCTTTGCGTGTTTGATGGTTCGTCGGAGGGAATAGCGGGATTTCTTATAAGCTTCCGGGTTAGAGTACCGCTCCTTGAAAGCAGCAGCTCTAGCCTGTAGCTCAGTGCGGATACTGCCTGTAATCCATGGCTTCTGGTTGGGGTATGTATGTATGGTCACTGTGGAGATGACGTCATCGATGCACTTGTTTGATGAAGCCAATGACCGACGTGGTGTACTCCTCAATGCCATTGGAGGAATCCCGGAACATATTCCAGTCTGTGCTAGCAAAACAGTCCTGTAGCTCTGCTTCATCTGACCACTTTTTTATTGATCTAGTCACTGGTGCTTCCTGCTTTAATTTTAGCTTGTAAGCAGAAATCAGGAGGATGGAATTATGGTCAGATTTGCCAAATGGACAGCGAGGGAGAGGTTTGTATGCATCTCTGTGTGTGGAGTAAAGGTGGTCTGGAGTTATTTTCCCTCTGGTAGCACATTTAACATGCTGATAGAAATGTGGTATAACGGATTTAAGTTTGCCTGCATTAAAGTCCCCAGCAACTAGGAGCGCCGCCTCTTGGTGAGCGTTTTCTTGTTTGCTTATGGCGGATACAGCTCATTCAATGCTGTCTTAGTCCCAACCTCTGACTGAGATGGTATGTAAACAGCTATGAAGAATACAGATGAACTCTCTCGGTAGGTAGTGTGTTTTACAGGTTATCATGATATACTCAACCTCAGGCGAGCAATAGCTCGAGACTTCCTTAGATATAGTGCACCAGCTGTTATTTACAAAAATACATAATCCGCCGCCCCTTGTTTTACCAGACGCCGCTTTTCAATCCTGCCGGTACATCGCTGTATGTTGATATTGTCGGTGTTCAGCCACGACTCTGTGAAGCATAAGATGTTAGTTTTTAATGTCCCGTTGGTAGTTTAATCTTCCCTGGAACTTGTCGATTTTATTGTCCAAAGAGTGCATGTTTGCTAGCAGAATTGAGGGGGGGGTGGGGGTTTATTCGATTGCCTCCGAATTCTCAGAAGGCAGCCCGCTCTCCGGCCTCTTTTTCCACCTCCTCTTCACGGGGGTCGGGGCCTGTTCCCGAGGGAGCCGTATATCCTCTTCCTCGGGCTTGTCAGAGTCGTGAAAGAAGAAAAATTATTATGCTAGTCATAGTGATGATGTCTAGAAGTTATTTTCGGTCGTTATACATTATGTACAAAATAAGTAAAAAAAAATTGTTATAAACGAACAAAAAAAAACGCAATCGTTTGGGGGCCCGTTAAAAGTCTGCCTTCTGCTCTGGCATAGGAGCCCCCCAACCTTAACCTTAAATCTAAAGTAAACTTACAGCATATTGCTGAACACAAACCTATGACACTTCATTAAGACCGGACTTGAACCAGCATCTTTGTATTTCCTCTACTACCCATGCAGGCCTTTTTGCAAAGAATCCGACAAACTGCAGAGGAGCAACAGTGTCTGTCACCTGAGCATGTCAAGGTAAATATGACCTTTGCCTTTTTAAACTGTTAGGACTATCCTAAGGATGTTTGGGCCATAATAGCCTTGTAATCTCTTCTGCAGAGTGAAAAGTGTATTGTGGCACTGTTATGCTTTGATAATAGTAAACATCGACATGTTTTATAAGATACTGACCTTGGGTGAGTATGTGTGTCACAATTTTGAATGCAAAGTGAAATGTTGAAATGACAGTACTGGGAGTGTATGTCTCTGCTACCACAGACCCTGTTTTCTAACATCGAGTCCATCCTGGACGTTCACAGAGAGGTTCTGTCTGCAGTGGAGGCCAGCCTGCAGCCGGAGCCGCAGCCTGGGCACGCCCTTGGACATGTCTTCCTCCAGTTTGTGAGTGACACACACTTCCATTCAGACACACACACGCACACAGACCGGCCTAATCATAAACACAGTCTCTCACACACACACACAGTCAGCTCTACTTGTTTCACCCTTTTCACTGTTCCCATGAACCACAGTTGAGGATTAACCTTCAAAACGGCTGAGAATGTAAAATGAAATAGCCCTCCACACCTCTCTCTTTCACATAATAATATACACGATCCACTCCCTCTTCCCCCTCACCAATTTGCCCCCCCATCTCACTCAGCCCCTCAAAAAGCCTGTATCCTGTTAGCCAGAAAGACCCTCTATTCGGGATGGCAAGTAGCCTAGTGGTTAGAGCGTTGGACTAGTAACCAGAAGGTTGCAAGGTCAAATCCCTGAGTTAAAAATCTGTCATTCTGCCCTTGAACAAAGCAGTTAACCCACTGTTCCTAGGCCGTCATTGAAAATATGAATTTGTTCTTAACTGACTTTCCTAGTTAAATAAAGGTAAAATAAAACTAAATATGTGTTGCCTTCAAGGCCCCTGTCACTGGCATCAAATTACATTTTATTTCTCAGATGCCCCGAATACAACAGGTGCAGACCTTACAGTGAAATGCTTACTTACATCCCCTACAGCAGATTGTTTTCCTCCTCCTGCCATCTCTTCCTCCCTCCTCCTCGTCCCTCCCTTTTTGAACTAATTTGGCCCTTGGGGACAACCAATAACTGCCTTTGTCGGGGGACACACATAATCATCAATGGGACAATGGCAGATCTAGTTGCTCGCTCACACACACACAGAGTCATGGCCACCCCCCACACACACACACCCACACGGACACACATTTAGGGGACTTTGTAGAATAAGAGTCATTGAATGGAATATTCATTCAGTTGAGGGAAAGTTTGCTGTAAATGGTGTTTGTTCAAAGGGAAAGCTCCTGTTGTCAAAACAGAAAACGATCAGTATTATCATCGTTCGTTGTATCAATTGAACAAATTTCGAAATGCCTTAAACTTCTCAATTAACTTCTTTAAACTTCAGAATTTCAATGAGACACTCACCTGTCCTCAATAAGTTATGGTACATTGGGCTGTGTAGTAGTACCTGAGAAAGTGAGAGGCCTCCCAAGTATTCCACACACAGCAGTGTCTTGTCTGGAAAATGTTGAATTGGGTGGCCAAGGTGGGGCACAGACCCAGTTTAGGGTGGCCATAACATTTTGAACCTTAATCGATGCAAGGTGGATTATGATAGTTCAACGCATTAAATGCTTCAGGTTTGTTACAGTACATTTCCCTGTTCAAAAAGTATTGCTAGTGTTTGCATTCAAGGTGAGGCTTTTATATATGGGTATTTGCAAGTAGGGAATAAAAATAAAGAAAACATTTTTATGGGCTTTGTAGTAAAGATGTAAAAATGGATTACCTTTTTAATGTGTCCTGATAACATTTGAAATGCTTACTTACGGATCCTTCCCAACAATGAGTAATGATAACTTGGCTATATACACAGGGTACCAGTACCAAGTCGATGTGCAGGGGTACAAGGACATTTAGATATTTTTATTTTATTTTACTAGGCAAGTCAGTTAAGAACAAATTCTTATTTACAATGACGGCCTACCAAAAGGCTGGGATAATTTTTTTTTTTAAATAGATTTAAATATAGGACAAAACACACATCACGACAAGAGAGACAACACTACATAAAGAGAGACCTAAGACAACAACATAGCAAGGCAGCAACACATGACAACACAGCATGGTAGCAACACAAAACATGGTACAAACATTATTGGGTACAGGCAACAGCACAAAGGGCAAGGAGGTAGAGACAACAATACATCACGCAAAGCAGCCACAACTGCCAGTAAGAGTGTCAGTGATTGAGTCTTTGAATGAAGAGATTGAGATAAAACTGTCCAGTTTGAGTGTTTGTTGCAGCTCGTTCCAGTCACTAGCTGCAGCGAACTGAAAAGAGGAGTGACCCAGGGATGTGTGTGCTTTGGGGACCTTTAACAAAATGTGACTGGCAGAACGGGTGTTTGTGGAGGATGAGGGCTGAAGTAGATATCTCAGATAGGGGGGGGGAAGTGAGGCCTAAGAGGGTTTTGTAAATAAGCATCAACCAGTGGGTCTTGCGACGGGTATACGGAGATTACCAGTTTACAGAAGAGTAGAGTGCAGTGATGTGTCCTATAAGGAGCATTGGTGGCATTTCTGATGGCCGAATGGTAAAGAACATCTAGCCACTCACCTTTACCTGCCGATCTATAAATGATGTCTCCGTAATCTAGCATGGGTAGGATGGTCCTCTGAATCAGGGTTAGTTTTGCAGCTGCGGTGAAAGAAGAGTGATAGCCTGCAGCTTTGATATGTGCTGAGAAAAGGACAGTGTACCATCTTGCCATACTCCCAAGTACTTGTATGAGGTGACTACCTAAAGCTCTAAACCCTCCGAGGTAGTAATCACACGTGTGGGGAGAGCGGCATTCTTCTTACCAAACCACATAACCTTGTTCTGAACACCTCCAAAACAAAAAGGTAAAGGGTAGAGAAAGTTTGGACACTAATAAAGCTTTGTTGTAGAGCATTTAACAGAAAAACCGAGGAGGGGCCAACTGAGTATAAGACTGTATCATTTGCATATAAATGGATGAGACCGCTTCCTACTGCCTGAGCTATGTTGTTGATACAAATTGAGAAGAGCGTGGGTCCTAGGATTGAACCTTGGGGTACTCCCTTGGTGACAGGCAATGGCTGAGACAGCAGATGTTTTTTACTTTATACACTGCACTCTTTGAGAGGTAGTTAGCAAACCAGGCCAAAGACCCCTCTTTGGGGGGTCTTTGGCCAAGTCAATAAAAATAGCAGCACAATGTTGCTTAGAATCAAGGGCAATGGTGACATCATTGAGGACCTTTTTAAGGTTGCAGTGACACATCCATAACCTGAGCAGAAATCAGATTGCATCCCAGAGAGAATACTATAGACATCAAGGAAGCCAGTCAGTTGATTATTGACAAGTTTTTCCAACACTTTTAATAAACAGGGCAAAATAAAAATAGCCCTATAACAGTTAGGATCAGCTTGATATCCCCCTTTAAATAAAGGACGAACCTAACCAAGAAATGGGAACCTTCCCAGAAAGGAGAGACAGGTTAAAAAAGGTTGGAGATAGGCTTGACGATGATGGGGGCAGCAATCTTAAAGAAGTAAGGGTCTAAACCTTCTGACCCACATCTTCAACATTAGATACAGGTAGATACAGTACCAGTCAAAAGTTTGGACACACCTTCTCATTCCAGGATTTTTCTTTATTTGTACTATTTTCTACATTGCAGAATAATAGTGAAGACACAAACTATGAAATAACATATGGAGTCATCTAAAAAAGTGTTATTTATATTTTACATTTTAGATTTCATTTTAGATTTCAAAGTAGCCACCCTTTGCCTTGATGACAGCTCTGCACACTCTTGGCATGATCTCAACCAGCTTCATGAGGTAGTCACTTGGAATGCATTTCAATTAACAGGTGTGCCTTGTTAAAAGTACATTTGTGGAATTTCTTTCTTTAATGCGTTTGAGCCAATCACTGGTGTTGTGACAAGGTAGGGGTGGTATACAGAAGATAGCCCTATTTAGTAAAATACCATATTATGGCAAGAACAGCTCAAATTAGCAAAGAGAAATGACAGTCCATCATTACTTTACGACCGGAAGGTCAGTCAATCCGGGAAAATGTCAAGAACTTTGGAAGTTTCTTCAAGTGCAGTTGCAAAAAACATCAAGAGCTATGATGAAACTGGCTCTCATGAGGACTGCCACAGAAAAGGAAGACCCAGAGTTACCTATGCTGCAGAGGATAAGTTCATTAGTTACCAGCCTCAGAATTTGCAGCAAAAAATAAATGCTTCAGAGTTCAAGTAATAGACACATCTCAACTGTTCAGAGGAGACTCCGTGATTCAGACATTCTTGGTCAAATTGCTGCGAAGAAATCACATCTAAAGGACACCAATAAGAAGAAGAGACTTGCTTGGGCCAAGAAACACGAGCAATGGACAGTAGACAGTCTGTCCTTTTGGTCTGATAAATCCAAATTTGAAATGTCTGGTTCCACAAAGGGGTCTTTTTGAGACACAGAGTAGCTGATGACATTGTCAGTGATTTATTTGAAGTCAAGGCACACTTAACCAGCATGGCTACCACCGCATTCTGCAGCGATATGCCATCCCATCTGGTTTGTGCTTAGTGGGACTATCATTTGTTTTTCAACAGGACAATGACCCAACACACCTCCAGGCTGTGTAAGGAGTGTAAGGAGAGTGATGGAGTGCTACATCAGATGACCTGGCCTCCACAATCATCCGACCTCAACCCAATTGATATGGTTTTGGGATGAGTTGGATCGCAGAGTGAAGGAAAAGCAGCCAACAAGTGCTCAACGTATGTGGGAACTCCTTCAAGACTGTTGGTATTACTCATGAAGCTGGTTGAGAGAATGCCAAGAGTGTGCAATCTGTGATGAGGCCTAGCATCGTCACGCCATCAGCAAACTTATTGATGGTGTTGGAGTCATGTGTAGCCACCCAGTCGTGGGTGAAGAGGGAATAAGCACGCACCCCTGAGGATCAGTGTGCCTGTGTGTTGTTTCCTACCCTCACCACCTGGTGGCGACCCATTAGGAAGTCCAGTATCCAGTTGCAGAGGAAGGTGTTCGGTCCCAGGGTCCTGAGCTTGGAGGGAACTATGGTGTTGAACGCTAAGCTGTGTTCAATGAGCAGCATTCTCACACGTGTTCCTCTTGTCCAGCCGGGGAAATGGCAATGTGGAGTGCAATAGAGACTGTAATAGAGACTGTAATCATCTGTGGATTTGTTGGGGCGGAATGCGAATTGGAGTGGGTCCATAGTTTGGGATGATGGTGTTGATCTGAGCCATGACCGCCTTTCAAGCATTTCATGGCTACAGATGTGAGTGCTACGGGGGAGATAGTCATTTAGACACATTACCTTGGCATTCTTGGGCACAGGGACTATGGTGGTCTTGTGAATGTTAACCTGTTAAATGTCCTACTCACATTGGCTACGAAGTGTGTGATCCGACAGTCGTCCGGAACAGCTGATGCTGTCATGCATGGTTCAGTGTTGCTTGCCTCGAAACGAGCAGAGAAGACATTTAGCTCATCTGGTAGGCTTGTGTCACTGGGCAGCTTGCGGCTGGGTTTCCCTTTGTACTGCCACATTCGACGAGCGTCAGAGCCGGTGTAGTAGGTTTCGATCTTAGTCCTGTATTGACACTTTGCCTGTTTAAAGGTTCTAATAAGTGTCCGGATTAGTGTCCCACTCATTGAAAGCGGCAACTATAGCTCAATGCGGATGTTGCCTGTAATCCATGGCTTCTGGTTGGGATATGTACAGTACCAGTCAAAAGTTTGAACACACCTACTCATTCAAAGCTTTTCTTTATTTTCACTATTTTCTACATTGTAGAATAATAGTGAAGACATCGAAACAATGAAATAACACATATGGAGCCATGTAGTAACCGAAAAAAACAAATCAAAATATATTTTATATTTGAGATTCTTCAAAGTAGCTACCCTTTGCCTTGATAGCTTTGCACACTCTTGGCATTCTCTCAACCAGCTTCACCTGGAATGCTTTTCCAACAGTGTTGAAGGAGTTCCCACATATGCTGAGCACTTGTTGACTGATTTTCCTTCACTCTGCGATCCAACTCATCCCAAACCATCTCAATTGGGTTGAGGTCGGGTGATTGTGGAGGCCAGGTAATCTGATGCAGCACTCTCCTTCTTGGTCAATTAGTCCTTACACAGCCTGGAGGTGTGTTGGGTCATTGTCCTATTGAAAAACAAATGATAGTCCCACTAAGGTCAAACCAGATGGGATGGCGTATCGCTGCAGAATGACATCAAAGCAGTATTTATTATAATCCTCAGCGTCATCTTTCGAAATACATTGACTTCTTAATTTACAGATTTTCCTTCAATCAGACAACAAAACATTTGCAAAACTTCAGAACAGCTGTCAGTCAAAACCCATACATCGCTGTAAAGCCATTTTCAACCTGTGTACGATATTAAAGGGCTACAGAAATGCCCATAAGGTAAGCTCAAAGTGCAATGTTCACTTTTCGAAGTCCTTAAGAAATTCTGCCCCCTGAAAAGGTTCACAGACGTTTCGTGGTATTTTCTTGCTTGTGGTGTTCTATGGAAACTCAGGCAAGAAATGTTATGAGGTGGTAGTCTTGGTCTTTTGAAGTATGTAATGAAAGATGTGTCATGACTCTCCTGTGAGGATCCAAAAGATCAGGTTACAGTGGATAAGCTCTACAGAGCTCTCTCTCTCTCTCCCGCAGAGAGGGAGAGGGATGGATGTGGGGGGTTTTGACACCTCATGTCGATCGTAAACCATAGGCAGCAAACGATTCCTTTTGGGGCCTAGTTTGGGTCATCGGAATGTCCGAATCTTATGAAGAGTTTGCAGCCCAAGAACTTCAACATCAAACAATGGACATAGAAATATTGTTTCAAACATAAAGAATGTTGGGAATGATGAGAGATGTATGGAAAATTCATGTCTATTTTGTTATGTCATTAAAATCATCAGAAAGGAAACATTAATGGAAACATTAACTTTAAGAGCTTTCACAATGTACATATCAGATTTACATCTAAATATTGTAAAAATGATTTTTGAGAAGATAAAATTGGGATTTTAGCCTTCTAAATGAGATAATGGCTTTCCACAGAAACCTGGGCACAGTCAGTAACCACTCCTACATGAGCATAGACATTGTGTCAACATGACAGAATGCCAGAGTGCTTAAAAGGACTCACTGAGAATTTCAATACAGACCAGAGAACGTGAGGGTAAGACCATCAAACTCTCGACGAGTGAAGAAGCTAATGACTAGACCAAACATTCACTGTCTGCAGCTGGGTATGTAAAGTAGTCTAGGACAATTTGACCAAAGACAAGAGGGAAGAACTGATCCCTCTCACCACTGTGTGGGACACCGGAGGTATCCATTCTAAGAACACTCCAAGACAAAGAAGCCTACAACGAAGGACATTGTGACCTCTGGTGGACAACTGGAGATTTACATCGAGCTACTCCCCATAGACGAATCAAGTGGTTTTAACAGAGAAACGACAGAGAAAGACATCTACGTGTAAAATATGTTGCATTACTAATCCGAATGAGCGGTTGTTTTGGTGCTAAATGTTCTGGCTACGGTCAGCGTAGTTTCCAAATGTATGTACAATAAGTTGTCTCTCCCTCTCCTTACGTGCCCCCTTTCCATTGTGTAACCAAACGGTCATGCTTTTGTTAGTCCACTAGGGACCTGTTTTCATAGCATTATGTTAATCATAACCTATACCATGTGTGTTTATGTATTTCTGAGGTGATTAGTTAGTTAGTAAATAAATAATTAAGCCGATTTGTGTATCGCTAATTCATCACTTATGGTTCGTGCAGAGTTACGAAGTCAACGACGTTCAGAATGAGACTGAAAATAAGTAATAATTGACTGTTATTGATGTAAGAGATATTTAGATAATCTTTAGAGTTGAAGTCGGGAGATAGTAACTCGGTAAACCCCTTTTGCCGTGGTGCCTCAAATTCCTAATGAGTTAATAGTGACGTGATTAATTTAATAATGTAATAATTAAACGCAGTAGGTAATTATTCTTTAAATAGCAGTCAACACATTAATGATAGTCACATCACGACAGATGCATGTTGAAAGAATGTGATCTGGTGTTTTGAACATTGCTTCTAAAAACATTGGCCACATGTGCGCGCACACACACACACACACACACAGAGAGAATACCTTTTTACAACTCCTGACCTTCCCTTCATCCTCTACAGTATTGTCTGCTTTGTGTGTTTAAAATTTGACAGGATGCTGGGCCAGCTGTTGCTCCCGATAACTTTGTTGCCCTGCCAGCCACTGTCTTAGCTGCGCTGTGTGTGTATTGGGCAGCAGAGCCTCGGGCAAACATTTTTTTCCCCCCGCTGCATTGCCGTGTGGACCTGACACAATTTCCTGCGTTGTTTTGGGTGACAGCAGCAGTGTTTTGGTAACCAACCGTAGAGTGCAGAGGCCCAGCAGTGAATCTGGTTTCACTTCCTAAATGCTAGTGTACAACACTAGGGTCCATCTGGAGTTTTGGGCTGTAGCCTAAATTGAATTCTGAGAGAGAGATTGCCTAAGCCTATACATTGTTTCTAATGGTAGATGAATAATGCATGTATCCTATGTTTATCCCAGCTATCATATTACTATGTGTTCATGAGGAAAGCCTTCAGTGGCCAAACCTATTTGACCGTACATCCACTAGCTAAATCAGATCAGGAACTGAATTACTTGTTGTTACTTCCTCCAACTTTCAGAAGGGGCGGTTCTCTGTGTATGGGGAGTACTGCAGTAACCACGAGAAGGCCATGCGGCTGCTGATGGAGCTCAACAAGATCCCCGAAATCAGGACCTTCCTACTGGTGAGGATCCTACCGCTCATGCAAATTGTCCAATTTTGTCTCTTTCTCTGTCTATTATCACTATCTCTCTCTCGCTAAGGAGCAGTGGTGCGCTAGCGCCCCACTCCCACGCCCGGTGAAATGCAAGTTGAATTATTAAACATTCATCAATATACAAGTGTTGCATAGTCATCAAAAGCTCTGCTTCTTGGCAATATCACAACGTTGTCAGATTTCAAAAAGGCTTTACAGCGAAAGCACTACATTTGATTGTTTGAGGGTAGCACCTCCAATATTTTGCCATTACCATGAATTCATAAGCCATCACGGTTCACACAAAACACATTTCACAGCGAAAACAAATCAATTACCTTTTGAAGAACTTCTGCTGAGGGCTTCCCAAGTGTCCAACGAGGACAATCCATGGTTCTTTTGTTAGAAAAAGTAATTTATTATATCCATAAATCTCAGTTTGGTTGGTGCGTTATGATAAGAAAATACAGCGTCCACTCGCCCATTGAAACGTGAAGAGAACTCGTTCAACCTATACCTATAAACTTGTCCAAGAACAATCAAACATCATTGATAATGTATCCTTAGGGACACTTTTATGTATATTTTGTATAATATTTCAACCGGAATATAAACTGGGCGATAGGAAAGGAAAAAACCACAGCGCGCGCAAGCCGGGAACGCGCATTCTCTTCTGTTGACTTCTGTGTGACTTCTTCTATTGCCATCTAAAGCAACTAAATAGAATCAAAACAGTGTCTAGAGACTGTTGACATCCAGTGGAAGCAATAGGTACTGCATTCATACTCCCTTATATGGGCATTTTCATAAGGGAGTGGTTCAAAATGAGGCAGTGTCAAAATCACTTTTTCCAGGACAGAAATTCCTCGGGTTTTCGCCTGCCATATCCGTTCTGTTATACTCACAGACAAAATTTTAACACTCGTAGAAACTTCAGTGTTTCCTATCCAATGGTACTAAATATGTGCATATCCTATTTTCTGGGCCTTAGTGGGAGGCATTTTACTTTGGGCACGCCAGGCTCTCCAAAACCGTCACCTCGGGAGCTGCTCCTTAAGAAGTTAATGTCACCTTCTTCCGTTTATAAACAATGAATACAGGAACTGCCATTGACTGTGCTTCCAATGGTGATGTCATGCTCAGTGCAAGCTGGCCAGCTGCAGTGCATTGGCACAGCTGGATGGAAGATCTGAGCCTTGTTGACCCCGATGTGCTTCCTCCGTCTCGTTATTGACTGACCTGAACTTGCTCTAGTTGTGTTCTGTACATTTTCTCCCAGGCTGCTAGTGGAAAATTACATTGGGTACTTTCACTTAAGTCACATTTTTGTCTGACTAGCTAATGTTACTAATCTTACCTGTATACATCATGCATGATGGATGCGTCTCCCTGTCAGGAATGCAATACTCATGCATCTGAAGAATTCTCCTCAAAAGGGTTCACCACCAATCAAATTTCTTGGTTTAATTTTTGAAACATGACTTTAGTTCCAGTATGCCACCCGAACCCAATGGAGGTCATTAATGCGGCTGAGAAGACTTTCTATGATGTTTTGGATTTTGCTTGCCCTAAACCATTTTACATAGTCATTTTAGTGGAGCAACCAACTTAGTTTGAGAAGAATAGTGAAGAATCACAAAAAGGAAATGTGTAATTTTACAGGGCCATAGATGTCCCACATGAATAAATTATTTTTTGTTCAAATCTTTCTGTGTTTCAGCACTGTATGCTGTTGGGAGGGAAGAAGAGCACAGACGTTCCCCTGGAGGGGCACCTGCTATCACCCATTCAGAGAATCTGCAAGTACCCCCTCTTACTGAAGGTAAGGTCTCGATGACCCCAAGGAGAATACAACTCAGTCCTGCCTCCAAGTCAGAGGGGCAGTGTACTTTATGGCCAATTCATATTTACTATTAAATGTCAAGATATGAAAAAAGGGTACTTTTTTGATTTACTTGATTTGAATCTGAAATCTAACAACCCAAATGGTTTATTTTTGTAGTTTTTACTGTCTAAAGTAAATATTAAATTATGAGAAACAGAATAATGATTTGATTATTCAAATGTGTTTTTAATTATAGGTTCTGGTTCGACCCGTGCACAGTACGTTTTGGCCATTTAATAGTCGTGGCTTCCTGACAACACATAAAATAAATGGGCCTTTGTTTTTTTATCTGCATATGTAATCAAATAAACATGTATTATTTTAATTCTCATTCCAATGATTTGATGATTGACAGTCACTGTAGTGCGTTGTGTGACCAGTCTTGAGTCCAAATTGGCCCAGGTCAGTAAGACCTAACCTGTAGCTTACATAATTGCGGATAGGTTCTTAAACCCTCAAACTCAACTCTGGACCTCAAAGCCAGTTCCAATGCAGTTTTTTCATTTTTCCTGGTTAATCAGGGACTGATTTAGATCTGGGACACCAGATGAGTGCAATTAATTATCAGGTAGAACAGAACCATCGGGCTCCGGACCTCGTAGGGTAAGCGTTGAATACCCCTGCTCTATAACATGCCAACAATCACCACAAGCTTCAGTGCCTACAAGCTTAGACAACATGACCACATGGGCAATCTGCTGCGGTCCCGTGAAATTTGCACGTCATGACCAAAGATCTATACAGTGGTCATGACCAATCACTCTGACATCAATGTAATCAAAAATCTAATCAAACACTTCATGAGAGCCCATGAGCTTCTGTTGCACAACATTTCTATAGGCTATGCAATTGCGTGAGAAAACAGAGTTCGGTCTTATGTAGCAAAATTTGAAATTTGTTTTTTTACATTGGTCAAAAGTAGAGACTCTACAAAATGGTATATCATGCACTGCATTTTTTAGGAATAATGGGAAAGTAATTCTGCTTTGAAAGTTGATTAAACTTGTAAACTCACTTTTGAGAAAAGGGCCTTGAATTAATGTTTTGGTACCTACTAGAGAGCTCTCCTTTGTCTACACCCATTCAGCAGTGTTCACACCTTCTTAAGCCAGCCCCACCCATCTCTTTAAGGATTTACATGTGAGGTCATGTGCTAAACAGTGAGTAGTGTAGTAAAGATTAAGACTAAAAGTGGTAGTAGCCTACAATAAGGAAACATTCTAGATAAACAGAAAGTGTCCAGATGATAAAAATATTTTATAAATATTAGATGACGATGTCGTGTCTTTGGCATCATTAAAGGTGAAGACTTATTTTATCAAATAAATTCTCTGTAATTATTATTATATGATTAAACTAATCATTTTAAATGTAATTAACTAGGAAGTCAGGGCACCATGGAAAATCTTCAGATTACAAAGTTATAATTTTCCGAATATAACTCTTCAGATATTTTAATATCTGATCAATTAGTCTTCTATTAATGAATTATTCTTTACCTCACGTCAGTCTCATTCCAAACGTCATAAATGGTTGCTTATCTGCACGAACCCAGCCTAAACTATGAATCATCCATACACCGATTGGCTCAATCATTTATTTACTAACTAACTAAATAATCACAGAAATGCATAAACAACAGTAGATATTGGTTACTAACAATGATAGGGAAGATTCCCTGGTGGGCTAAACTGATATGACGGCTTGGTGGACAAAGGAAAGGGGGTGTGGACTGAGTGGGAAAGACAAAATGGATCACTACACACAGTAGATAATTATATTAATTGAAATGCTAATCCTTTGCACATGAACGCTCGCTAATTCGGGAATAATTGCAATCAATATATTTACATATGTCATTGCTGTAAGGCCAGCATCCCGGAGTCGCCTCTTCACTGTTGACGTTGAGACTGGTGTTTTGCGGGTACTATTTAATGAAGCTGCCAGTTGAGGACTATTTATGATCTCCATTTTCCACCCCACGTCCAACTTCTTTCTTTTCCAACTTCTACATTCATCTCCCACACTCCATCCTCCAACATTTCCCCAAAACGCTGTCCTTACTTCATCCCATAATCTTACCTTACCTTTGCACCCCCACATCCACCATCAACCCTTTGGTTTTTAACCATCAACCCTTATTGATAAGATGATTCCTAATAATGAGCATGGTGCTTATCATCCAGCGCACCAGGGCTGTTATCTGAAACATTTTCAAATACTGTTTATGTACTGTAGTACTACTGAAGACATTTTAACTCTTTGCCATCATCCCCTTATGGCCTTTATTCCCTACTCTCTCTCCCCCCACTAGGAGCTGCTGAAGCGGACGCCCAAAAAGCACGCAGACTACCCTGCGGTGGAGGAGGCCCTGCAGGCCATGAAGGCAGTGTGCTCCAACATCAATGAGACCAAGAGGCAGATGGAGAAACTGGAGGCCCTGGAGCAGCTGCAGTCGCACATCGAGGGCTGGGAGGTGAGGGATACTATCTATTTAAACTATGGTGCTAGGATGGAGGGAGGTAGAGCATATGGAGATAGGAGTGAGGGCAGAGAACAGTGCTCGAAGGTGAGAAAAGGGGGGAGAGAAGTGTACCATAAAGTTGAGGGGAGATAGCAGGGTGGGAGGTGAGAGGGACATGGAAGGCAAAATGAGGGGTGTGAGAGAAAGGGGGAAGGAGGTGTAATATAAAAATGAGAAGGATGAGAGATGGAGAGGAGTGGGAGGTGAGGAGAAAGATTGAGAGGTCTGAGATGAAGATGGATATAGAGAGAGAAAAGGGCAAGGTTCTCCTTTTATGTAGAAATGGGAAATGTGACCTGAAAGGGATGGAAAAGGGAAGCCCTGAGTTTGGAGATTTCTCAATGGATTTTCCCACTCTCTCTCTACTGGTACTGGTAACCCGCATTGACCCCTAGCGGTATTAGGATGTAGAGTAATGGGACATAGAACCGCCGTCTACTCTCTTCCGTATCACAGTCCATTCTCATGAAAGGCACTGTCCTCCCTTGCTCCCTTTAAGCACTCCATCTTTAGCCCGTTAGTCCTACATTCTCCACTCCTCCACGTTCCAGTTTAACTACCTCTCCACTCATAATTGGAATGTAGTAGTGCGGAATCAAGGCCCAGGCGCATTACCGTTGCCCTGAGAGACAGACAGCCCCCACTATCCCTCCCTCCCCCAATCCTCCATCAATCCCTCCATCCACCACCTGCCTTTCTGCACAGTTAAACATGGAATTGGATTGATCGGGCGAAACGTTATGTCTGCTAGGCTGTTTGGAATCCATCTGAACTGAAATGGCACCCTTTTCCCTTTTTTTTGTGCTCTATTCCCTATATCAGGGGTACTCAAGTACTATTTGAGAAGGTCCTGTCGCACAAATTTCCTAGGCGGCATAGGTCCGGATGGATAATGTTATTTATCAACGTAGTAACAAACCCCCACCTCGCAACACACGGGACCCGAAACTGTTCACACACCTCTTGTTGGTGGAGAGAACATTTTGCAGTTTTAAAGCTAATTTCCTGCAGTTCTACACATTCTTCCATGTCTTATGTTTGTTTATATGATACCGATACCAGGGGTCGAAGCCCGACCAAGTAATAAATAAATAAATACATTTTGCAACCTGCTGTCCATATTGACCCCATTCTGGGTACAGATCCGGTCCGCCAGTTGAGTATGGGGGCCCTATATAGTGCACTACAAAAAACGAGTTAGTGGGACTACTTGTTTTTCAACAGGACAATGACCCAACACACACACCTCCAGACTCTGTAAGGGCTATTTGACCAAGAAGGAGAGTGATGGAGTGCTGCATCAGATGACCTGGCCTCCACAATCACCCGACCTCAATCCAATTGATGGTTTTGGGATGAGTTGGACCGCAGAGTGAAGGAAAAGCAGCCAACAAATGCTCAGCATATGTGCTAACTCCTTTAAGACTGTTGGAAAATAATTCCAGGTGAAGCTGTGTGAGAGAATGCCAAGAGTGTGCAAAGCTGTCAAGGCAAGGGTGGCTTCTTTGAAGAATCTCAAATATAAAAATTTGGTTAACACTTTTTTGGGGGGTTACTACATGATTCAATATGTGTTATTTCATAGTTTTGATGTCTTCACTATTGTTCTATAATGAAGAAAATAGAAAAACAAAAACTCCAAACTTTTGACTGGTACTGTACATGCATTTACAGAAAATAAGACACTTACTTTGAGAGGAACGCATACATGTCTAAAGTTATTATTTGTAAGGAAAACAACAACTAAGGCAATGCCAGTGCCAGCCAGAAAATGTGCCAGTTCGTGCAAGACTGCGCAAATGTCTGCATACTTGATCTGCGGAAACACTGGGGAAGTGCTTGGGCTCTCTTCGAAGAGAGAAGTAAATCCAGCTCAGTAAAGCCTGAAACATTAATTGTTCACAACACTGAAATGGGCTACTTCTATGTGAATTAATGAGGCGGAACACACCTCAATTCAAACTGTTATTAGAAAATACAACTTGTTGGAAAATAATTTGAAATTGACAAGTTGAAACAGCTTATAGATATTTAGCAGGCAGCGCGTGTTAAGAGTTCTGTTGCGTGTCAATCATATTTTGGAACAGTGAGTGCATTCTGACATCACGTGCATAAAACAACTCAAGCTGGGTTGACCGTTAGAGATATTTGGAACTCACGTGTGAAAAGGTTAAAGGCAGTCTGTAGATTTCTGTTTGCACAGCTGACTTTTGTCTTATGTTAAGGGTAATTAAAATATTCAGGGAAGGACTTGATTGTGTTGTATACTCTATTGTTCTGTTGTGTAACAGTAGGAGTGAATAAGTGTGTCGGCTGTTGTTCATTCAAACCTATTGGCACAATGAAATGGAAACAAATTGTTTGAACGAATCCAATGTCATCCGATTAATGAATTCTCACAGCTGCCTTTTGTATTGTTTGATTGGGGTAGAGCTCTCCCAGGATAAATAAATAATGTGAGAAGGGTCAAAGCGAATTCAAAATAATTTTATGCTCGCGTACACACACAGCCGCAAGCTCTCCAGTGGCACAAGCCTACCAAATGAGCTAAATTCCTTCTATGCTCGCTTCGAGACCAGCAACTCTGAACCATGCATGAGAGCACAAGCTGTTCTCGACGACCGTGTGATCTCACTCTTCATAGCCGATGTGATTAAGACCTTTTTAACAGGTTAACATTTACAGAAGGATTACGTTCTCCGAGCGTGTGCTGAGCTGGCAAGCACACCACCATAGTCCCTGTACCAAAGAACGCCAAGGTAACCTGTCTTAATCACTATCGCCCTATAGCACTCACATCTGTATCTATAAAATGCTTTGAAACGCTGTTCATGGCTCACATCAGTACAGACACCCTGGACCCACTTTAATTCACATACCGCCCCCAAAAGATCTGCAGATGACGCAATCTCTATTGCACTCCGCACTGCCCTCTCCCACCTGGACAAGAGGAACACCTATGTGAGAATGCTGTTCATTGACTACAGCTCATCAGTCAACACCATAGTGCCTTCCAAGCTCATCACTAAGCTCAGGAACCTTGGGACTAAACACCTCCCTCTGCAACTGGATCCTTGACTTCCTGACGGGCTACCCCCAGGTGGTGAGGGTAGGCAACAACACATCCGCCACGCTGACCCTCAACACAGGGCCCCCTCGGGTGCTCGCTTAGTCCCCTCCTGTACTCCCTGTTCACCCATGGCTACGTGGCCGCTCATGACTCCAACACCACCATTAAGTTTGCTGACTACACAACAGTGGTAGGCCTGATCTCTGACGACGATGAGAGGTCAGTGGCCTGGCAGTGTGGTGCCAGGACAACGTCTCTCTCAACGTCAGTAAGACAAAGTAGCTGATCGTGGACTACAGGAAACGGAGGGCCGAACACACCCCCATCCATATCGAGGGTCTTTAGTGAAGCTGGGGGCAAGAGCTTCAAGTTTCTCGGTGTCTCCATCACTAAGGAATTAACATGGTCCACACACACCAACACAGTTGTGAAGAAGGCATGACAAAAGATTTGGCATAGGACCTCTGATCCTCAGTTCTACAGCTGCCTCGTTGAGAGCATCTTGACTGGCTGCATCACCGTTTGGTATGGCAACTGCTTGGCATCTTACCACAAGGCAGTTACCATGGGTAGTTCCTACGGCCCAGTACATCACTGGGGCCGAGCTCCCTGACATCCAGGACCTCTATACCAGGCGGTGTCAGACGATGTTTATAAACTCCAGTCACCCAAGTCAGACTGTTCCATCTGCTACTGCACGGCAAGTCTGGAACAACACAACCCTGAACAACTTCTACCCCCAAGCCATACTGTAAGACTGCTAAATAGTTAACCAAATAGCTAGCCTATCTGTATTGACCCTGTTTGCACTAACTCTTTTTTGAATAATCACATACGCTGCTGCTACTGTTTATCATCTATCCTGTTGCCTAGTCACTTTACCCCTACATATATGTACATATCTAACTCAATTACTTTGTACCACTGCACATCGACTCGGTACTGGTAACCCGTGTATATAGCCAAGTTATCGTTACTCACATTGTGTATTTATTCCTTGTGTTTATTATTTTTAAATGTTCCTCTGCATTATTGGGAAGGGCCCATAGGTAAGCATTTCACTTCTAGTCTACACCTGTTGTTTACGAAGCATGTGACAAATACGATTTGATTTGAGAGATTATGACAGGCACCAGTGATCTAATTGCCGCCCTCTCTTGACTGTCTGTCCCCAGGGCACCAATCTGACTGACATCTGTACCGAGCTGCTGCTCCACGGCAACTTGCTCAAGATCTCCGCCGGCAACATCCAGGAGAGAGTATTCTTCCTGTTTGACAACCTCCTGGTTTACTGCAAGAGGAAGTCCAGGTGAGATTGGGTAGGAAGGGGAGGAGTGAGGGAGTCATGCACCTCCAGGAAAGTGACAAGAACATGCTTTCATTCATTGACGAGAAGTCACCATAGAAAGAAGCCAGACGTAGAAAAACTGAGTAAATCGCCAAATCCTGTTTGTGTAGTGTGTACCAAGCTCATTTTATATGCAAACAAAACAAGTCAACCTAACGTGTGTGTGTGTGTGTGTGTGTGCGTACTTACACCTGTGTGTGCTTGAGCACTGTATAATTGTTGTTTTTTGAAAATTGCCAACACATTTGTTCTGAGCAAGAATAACATATTTTCACAATTTTATGTTCAATTTCGTAGGGTAACTGGGAAGAAATCCACAAAGAGGACCAAGTCCATCAATGGCCCCATGTACATGTTCAGAGGAAGAATCAACACTGAGGTTATGGAAGTGGAAAACGTTGAGGATGGAACAGGTTCGTGCCAGCCCCACCAGTCATCAGTTCATATAAGAGCATCCATCCATCCCTCTATCCACCCTGTTTTCATTCATCCAGCTATTTTCTTTCTTTCTAGATTAGCTGGTAGAGTATATTATACAAAGCTAATGAGTGTTTACAGTTTGGGTGTGGCAATAAAATCTTGCATAGGTTTTTCGTGTTTGAACTGCTTACAAGCGGTCAGGTGACTAAGAATCTGCGGTCTGCACATTGGTTCAGAGCGGATGCACCGACCTGCATTTCACACCTTTGAACTACTGGGACGCATGCTGTTGCAAGAACTGGCACTTACCAACTTACAACACTGTTTTGCTCGTGTGGTTTATTGCACACCAGCCTGTTTTTTTTCAGGTCTTGTGTTCAAATAGTAGTTAAAATCGTTCAAATACCTTAGTCGTGCTTAATAGAGCTTGCCCGGGGCAATATAACCAATGAAGTAGCCCCTAAAATGCTAATCCCACCGTTCTTGCACTCTAGACAGGCTCAAGGAAATGTTCCAAGTATTTGAAAGATTTCAAGTACTATTGAACCCAGGTCTGGTTGTTTTCTGTGAGTGGGGTTGTAGCTGTATGCCTTAGTGGTATGAATGCACTTCTTCTTGGGTTCACATGCCTCTTCTCTGTGCCCCACGGGCTATTTGCTGCCTGACGCTTTGTACTTTCAGAGGAAACCACAAAGGAAAACATGTTCTCTCTCTGCATGTTTCTCAGAGAGACCGTATAACCTGATAGTGAGGCCAAGGTCATGTGTCCTCTTTACACTGCCAGCTTAGCTTGTCTAAGGTTGATAATGTGTTGATTTGTAGCAGTGTAGAAGCCCAACACATCACCCTGGAAATAACTGCACTTTTACACCATTCCATTGATATTTTTGGAGTAATAAAGACAAGACCGAGTGAAGATGTTTGTTCTTCAACAAAATATTACAACATAGACATGCACTGACAACTGCAGCTAGACAAAATGTAAACAAACATATCCATATGTAAACAAAAGCGAAGGCCAGTTCCTCGTTCGTGCAAGGGGAACTTTTTAGCATGAGTGTGTGTGTACACAGTCACACCACTTTCATTGGATGAATGCAATAACATCATCCTCTTACATCTACTATTGTTTGATACCGTTCCCCATGCACACGCAAACATGATTATTTCTCCCTATGCCTCCCTCCCTCCGGGCCATGGGGTTTCACATCTAGTTATGTGACCTTTTAACATTATACTAATGTAACTCTATTACCCCAACCCATTCATTATGCATTCGTCACCTGGAGCCAAATGGCTGGTAAAATTGAGAGGGAGAGAGACTTTCTGTCGAGTCAGCAGACATATGTATTTTACTGCTCTGTTATTTTTTTCTTCTTAGCAGTACTTACAGAATGATGGATATTTCAACTCCAAGGTGTTTCAAAGATGGGTGACGCTTGAGAGTGATGTGGCCAGGCAGGCTGTATTACCCTCCAAGTTTGTTACAACTAAGGTCGACACAAGTTCATTAACACTGCATGTTTTATCACCAAGTAAAAAAGGTAGTACAGTATTGATATCAATGTCAATCAACAGAATTGCGGTTAAACATTTTTATAAAGGTTATTTCAAGAAGAGGAGTCACGTGGGGTGTGTACTGTACCATGGTCCCTTACTTGTTTTGTACCTCTTTTCTCAGCTGACTACCACAGCAACAACTACACAGTGACCAACGGCTGGAAGATCCACAACACGGCCAAGAACAAGTGGTTCGTCTGCATGGCCAAGAACGCAGAGGATAAGCAGAAGTGGCTTGACGCCATCTTGAGGGAACGAGAGCAGAGAGAGAGTGAGTAGAATGAAAAGCGGGATGACACTCACACTCCTTCTCTCCCACCTCCATGGAGTGTGTGAAAGAATGCTATCATGTTGTGCTGGCTGATCTCCTCGACCGATACAGTATTTTAGCAACGCTACGCTACGGGTTGCTAACACAATAATGGTTCGGATAAAGAAATGGTTAGCGCTGCAAGTGGGAACAAAATAATTCCTCCTGTCTGTTGTGAGCGCTCCACTTGTAGCACGCAGGCATGCAAATGAATTGGTGTATCACTAGGACTGTTGTGGTATGCCTATGGTATGTGGATTATGATACAGTATGTCTTACTACCCAGAGTCTCTCTAGCTAGCTAGCTAGCTTTTGTTTCATAAATAAAGTCTTAAGATCATGACATGATGACCTAGAACTGTGTTGCCAAATGTATGCAGGTGAACACAGCCTGGAGTTTAACATTCAAAGGAAAGAGCCAGTCGCCTCATACGATGCAGTACGAGACCCATGTTTTCTAATCAACACCCGAGAGAGAGAGCACTTTATCGAGCAGTTCATTCACAAACAAACTCGAGATGTGCAAAAAAACAGACCATTCGATCCAAGCCAGAGCCCGAAAAAGAGCAGTAGCAGCAACTTTGCCAGAAAACGTAACGCATTGCGCGTGCCAATAAAGATTGAAAGGCTTTTACAGGGTTCTGTGGCTGTACACCTGGTGACACCTGATAGCATTGGAGGCATAAATCACAACAACTTTCCCCAAACTGTATGCATATGGCAATGACTCAACTTAAACAGCCAAGGGTTTTGAACAAATAACCACACCTGGTTCTAGCTGTGTACAACAAAGCTTGAATATTTCAAATGTAGCAAATGAGCCTTCCGCATGGACTTGAGTGAGCAGTCACAGCAGAAGTCATGGTATCAGCACCTGATCCTGTGGCTAAAATCGAGAAGTGGAGCTTTCCAGAGTACCAAGGGACATGCTGGGTATCCGGTTACGTTAGGTGGAAATTGACCTAAGGCTAATAGATATCATATCAGTCACAGTGCAGCCAACCCTACCCCCCAACCTTAACCTCGGCCTAGCCAACATCTGGAAGGTTTGACCATGGCCTTTAGATCCACGGCACATCCCTTTCATCCCTGTTTTACTATTGATACCTGGCCCATTGTTGGATTCCACTTCCCCCAGCACACCTCTTTAAAAGGGCACTGACTTCAGTTGGACGTTTTGGTTGTGGCCCCTTTAAATACTCCCAAGACAGATCAATTTGTTTTGGCCCTGGCAGCTGGATGGGTCTGGGATTGTCTTATCAAAGTTTTTGTGGAGGTTGAGGGAAAATGAGTGGGCTAGCATGTTAGCCGGTTAGTCTGTGCCTGTGAGAGTGGGAAGAGAGGGCCTATCATCAGGCACTGACAGCTGAGGTAGCAGCCCAGGGTTGGGGCCCCCTGCACCAGGACCAGACCCCATTCTGTCCAATGGCACTCTTTGTTTGAGTCTACTCCAGCTGCTGTCAAGTGTAATCCAACCCCACCTCCATCAGTGGCACCCAGCTCTGGCACACCCGCAAATTGAGTTAGAATTGTCCCATGGTTTAGCAGGACAGAGGCTGACAGTGGAGTTTGGCCAATCAGAGAGCCTGACGATGGAGCTCCAAAGTTCAGAGAGCCCAACAGTGTAGTTTAGCAGCTCAGAGAGCCCCACAGTAGACTTTAGAACAGAGGTAGTTTTATCTACAGTGTATGGTTTAGAAGCTCTGTGAGTGTGGTCGACCTTCAAAGGCTCAACATCAACTGTTGTTTTGAATTGTCTCTACATATTTTTCATAATTTACCATATTATTTCTCTTCTCAGTTGTGTTGCAGCTTGCTCTACACCAAAGATATAAACCCTCAGTGGCGTCACAGTACATTAGCAGGAGAGTGTCAATACAGTATGTTGTTCGAGATTAACATCTGCCTTTCCATCCGAAGGAGGTGGCATACGCCCCTGTACAGTGTCAGACTCCCCAACAAGGCCCTCCAGGCAGGGGCATTGTGTCTTCTGACAGCCCCGTGACAGCCTCTGTGACTGGAGGATATGGTGGTGTCCCTCAGGGTTAGGTGTTGGGCCTTCTTGTTTTTTTGGCAATGTGAGACAAAAGCTGCTGTGACTGCTGCAGCCCCCCTGTGCAAGTCATGGGAATCAGCATGGCTTGTTATGCAGTGAGAGGAGGGATGCAGTCTTTCTCTCGTTCACTCTCTCACCACACAGAGATTTATCTTTACCAATATATTTTCTCCCCTTCCTTTCCTGCGTCTGAAAACGAATTTCACAGTTGGGTTAGACAAATATTAATAGCAGTTTCTAACACCTTAGGCTTTCGATAATAACACGTCTCTTGAACTTCATATGCAAAATGCTTTGGTGTCTGACCCCTTGAGTGTTTCTCTGTTGGTAACAGGTCTGAAGCTAGGGATGGAGCGGGATGCCTACGTTATGATTGCCAAGAAAGGCGAGAAGCTCTACCATATGATGATGACCAAGAGCCGCCACCTGATCAAGGACCGGCGCCGAAAGCTGACTATCGTGCCCAAGTGCTTCATGGGAAAGTGAGTTTTTTTCCCACCAAATTAATTAACTGATGAGTGAGGTGTCTGGGAATTGTTTTCCTCCCTGTGTTGGGAGCCAAGCACTTTGTCGTCGGAGGCGACGGTTCCCAACAAATACAGAAAGAGCTTCATTAGAGAAGAGACTTTCCCTTTAACTGCCAGAGCATCATTTGGAAGACCCTCCCCTCAGTGTCTCTGTGAATTAGCATGAACACACACGCTACAGGAATCATATATTTACCCTGCTTTCACAGTTATACGCACAAGCACACACACCCACACACACACAATTTGGCATGAACACACATGTGGGGATCACACTTTTAGTCTGCTTCCACAGCAGGGAACACACGCACACATACAAGCATTGCATGAACACACATATACAGTGGCAAGAAAAAGTATGTGAACCCTTTGGAATTACCATGGATTTCTGCATAAATTGGTCATAAAATTTGATATGAAGTCACAACAATAGACAAGCACAGTCTGCTTAAACTAATAACACACAAACAAGTATACGTGTTCATGTCTTTATTGAACACACTATGTAAAAATTCACAGTGTAGGGTGGGAAAAGTATGTGAACCCTTGGATTTAATAACTGGTTTACCCTCCTTTGGCAGCAATAACCTCAACCAAATGTTTTCTGTAGTTGCGGATCAGACCTGCACAACGGTCAGGAGGAATTTTGGAACATTCCTCTTTATAAAACTGTTTCAGTTCAGCAATCTTCTTGGGATGTTTGGTGTGAAACGCTCTCGAGGTCATGCCACAGCATTTTAAATTGGGTTGAGGTCAGTACTCTGACTTGGCCACTCCAGAAGGAGTATTTTCTTCTGTTGAATCCGTTCTGTTGTTTTACTTCTGTGTTTTGTGTCGTTGTCCTGTTGCATCACCCAACTTATGTTGAGCTTCAATTGGTGGACAGATAGCCTTACATTCTCCTGCAAAATGTATTGATAAACTTGGGAATTCATTTTTCTGTTGATAATAGCAAGCTGTCCAGGCCCTGAGGCAGCAAAGCAGCCCTAAACCATGATGCTCCCTCCACCATATTTTACAGTTGGGATGAGGTTTTGATGTTGGCTGTGCTGTGCCTGTTTTTCTCCACACATAGTGTTGTGTTTTCCTTCAAACTACCCAACTGTAGTTTCTGTCCACAGAATATTTTGCCATAAGCACTGTAGAACATCCAGGTGCTCTTTTGCGAACTTCAGACGTGCAGCAATGTTTTTTTTGACAGCAGTGGCTTCTTCCGTGGTGTCCTCCCATGAACACCATTCTTGTTTAGTGTTTTACGTGTCGTAGACTCATCAACAGAGATGTTGGCATGTTCCAGATATTTCTGTAAGTCTTTAGCTGACACACTAGGATTCTTCTTAACCTCATTGAGCATTCATTAGCCTAGTGGTTCACACACTTTTTCCAAACTACACTGTGAATGTTTAAATGATGTATTCAATATAGACAAGAAAAATACAATAAATTGTATGTTATTTGTTTAAGCACACTATGTTTGTCTATTGTTGTGACTAAGATGAAGGGTTCACATACTTTTTCTTGCCACTGGCATTAACACATGCAGAAATTACACATTTAGCCTGCATTCGCAGAAATGCTCATGAACACATACACATTTGGCATGAACACACACACAGGAATCACACATTTAGCCTGCTTTCAAAGCAGGGTACACGACCACTCACACGTGCGCCGCACACACACGTTTTGCATGAACACATACACAGGAATCACACATTTAGCCTGCTTTCTCAGCAACGCTCACTCACACATGCTTACAGGGAGCCACTTGACTGAGCAGCGCTCTCCTTTTTTCCCCCCACAGTCTTTCAATTTTAACAATGAGGGCTGGTTTGCCTGCAGTAATGCATTTTTTATTATGTCCCACAGCTCCACAACACATTGTTTGCGCGATTCCTTTTGGGGGAAGGGAAAAAAACGAGGGAAAACGGTGATGTTGATCACCAGGCATTCATTATGGAGTCAGTCAGCATCCAAACAAGGATTTAATTCATTTCTTTAGAACTGTAAAATGTAATGTAACCTGCAATGAAATGTCAGGGTGGTAAGATTCTATTGGCGTTATGGGTGGGGCAGTTGTCATTATGTCTTATAAGATTGAATTTTAACGCAAAATGTATTTGATACAGAATCCTACAATGCATGTCAGTGCCCTCCCAAGTGCTACTGATAAGAGAACTCAAAAACGACAAAAAAATTACATTTCACACTGTCCTGAATGTCCCGTACCCAAACAGGCTCACTGCTTCCCTCCATCCGTACCTTAAGCCGTCCATCCCCTATGATATGTTTCCTTGTTTTCTTTTCTTCCTTTTTTTTGGTTAACTCATCTAGACAGCTCGTTCATGCTCCTAATTTCTCCCCTTCCAGGGAAAGCACCCTACCTCTTAACACCTCTTAAGGATCCGCTCTTAAATTTTCGCCTAAAATGACATAACCAAGTCTGCCTGAAGCTCAGGCCCTGAAGCAAGGATATGCATATTCTTGATACCATTTGAAAGGAAACACTTTGAAGGTTGTGGAAATGTGAAAGGAAGGTATGAGTATATAACACAATAGATGAATTAAATGAATCTGGTACAGAATGCCTATTTGACAGTGCTATTTATCTTCGTAGCCCCCTTATTTCACAATTTTTCAACATCTTATTTGGGAAGTTTGTCGTATTTGGTTCTTCTTTTAGCCTTCCTCTTTCTCAGCCAATTTCCTAATGCAGGTTTCTTTGCTCACATTGGTGCCTGTATTGCTTCTTGGGTATGGCAATGCACCAGGGCAGTATTCATTGGCACGAAATGGAAGAAAACAGGCCCAAACATGGAGGGATTACCTTAATTCTTATGTTATTGTCTGATAAGAAATGCTTGCTTTAGTTTTGTTACAAATAATTTTTTTATGTTTTGCTATGTTGTGCACTGATGAATACGACCCAGATCTTGTGTATGCTGGATGTGCAAACTGATGTGGTTTTCACAAGATTAATTAATTTGACAGATTAGTAACTTGCACAATAGAAACATTTTCAATATCAAGTTCCTTGGTCAAGACGAAGCAAGCCTCATATTGACTCTGATATAGTATATCCATTAGCTAACTTGGATGACATCATTGTAGCATGCTGTAGCAAGTTTAGGCTTGCTAGCAGAATGTCAGATACAGACATGTGTTCATACACACACACACACACACACACACACACACAGTCTCACTGTTCCCATCCTTAGCAGTGATTCACTCCTCTGTGTGACTGCTCCAGTGCCCAAATTAACTAGAGCTCCTAGGTAACAAACCCCCCACGTCCTCCACCCCACCAGATCCATGTGAGTCAATGTCAATTAGCAGCATGTCGCTTTGAGAGCGCCACACATACACAGTCGCACACACATACACAGTTTCTCTCAAACGCACGCACATATGCGCGCACACACACTTGCACAGATAGACATACACTTGTGAGAGGTGCAGTACAAAGACCTGGCTGACAATCACTTCACACACACATCACAGGGCTAAAACAGCAGCAGCAGTTGGTAGGTCGTGATTGACTCTTTTAATTATGGTAAAATATGCACATTCTAAATCAGCTGGACAGGCAAGCTCAGGTGTGAGCAGATGGCTCAAGGTGTCTCTGTGATTTAGCATTAACAACCCAGGCTACAAGAATCGCACATTTACCCTGCTTTTATAGTGATATGCACAAGCACCCACACCCGAACACTCTTATACTTTGGCATGAACACACATGCAGGGATCACACTTGTAGTCTGCTTCCACAGTAGGGAACACGTGCACGCATACAAACATTGCATGAACACATACAGTACCAGTCAAAAGTTTGGACACACCTACTCCAAGGGTTTCTTTATTTTTAATATTTTCTACGTTGTAGAATAATAGTGGTGACATCAAAACTATGAAATAACACATATGGAATCATGTAGTAACCAAAAAAGTGTTATAAAATATATATTGATTTGTTTAACACTTTTTTTGCCTTGATGACAGCTTTGCAAACTCTTGGTATTCTCTCAACCAGCTTCATGAGGTAGTCACCTGGAATGCATTTTAATTAACAGGTGAGCCTTGATAAAATGTTAATTTGTGGAATGTATTTTCTTCTTAATGCGTTTGAGCCAATCACTTGTGTTGTGACAAGTTAGGGGTGGTTTACAGAAGATAGCCCTATTTGGTAAAAGACCAAGTCCATATTATGGCAAGAACTTCAATCTGGAAAATGTCAAGAACTTTGAAAGTTTCTTCAAGTGCAGTCGCAAAAACCATCAAGTGCTATGATGAAACTAGCTCTCATGAGGACCACCATAGGAAAGGAAGACCCAGAGTTACCTCTGCTGCAGAGGATATTTTCTGTTACCAGCCTCAGAAATTGCAGCCCAAATAAATGCTTCACAGAGTTCAAGTAACCGACACATCTCTACATCAACTGTTCAGAGGAGACTGCGTGAATCAGGCTTTCATGGTCGAATTGCTGCAAAGAAGCCACTACAAAGGACACTGATAATAAGAAGAGATTTGCTTGGGCCAAGAAACACGAGAAACACAAGTGGAAATCTGTGATTTTGAGTTTCTTTTTTTTTACCAGCATGGCTGCCACAGCATTCTGCAGCGATATGCCATCCTATCTGGTTTGTGGTTTGGGACTATCATTTGTTACACCTCCAGGCTGTGTAAGGGCTATTTGACCAAGAAGAAGAGTGATGGAGTGCTGCATCAGATGACCTGGCCTCCACAATCACCCAACCTCAACCCAATTTGAGATGGTTTAGGATGAGTTGGACCGCAGAGTGAAGGAAAAGCAGCCAACAAGTGCTCAGCATATGTGGGAACTCCTTCAAGACTGTTGTAAAAGCATTCCAGGTGAATCTGGTTGAGAGAATGCCAAGATTGTGCAAAGCTGTCCTCAAGGCAAAGAGTATCTAATTTAAAATATATTCTGATTTGTTTAACACTTTCTTTTGGTTACTGCATGATTCCATATGTGTTATTTTATAGTATGGATGTCTTCACTATTATTCTACAATAATAATACAAATAAAGAAACCCTTGAATGAGTAGTTGTCCAAACTTTTGACTTGTACTGTACATACAAATATACATTACATGAACACACACATACATATATTTTAGCATTACACACAGACACACAGAAATTACACATTTAGCTTGCTTTGGCAGGAATGTTCATGAACGCTCGCTCGTTTGTTCATACATACACATTTGGCATGAACACACATGCAGAGGAATCATACATTTCCCCTGCTTTCGCAGCAGGGTACACAAGCACACTCTCACTCACACATCTTGCATGAACACACACACAGGGATCACACATTTAGCCTGCGTTCTCAGCAATGCTCATTCAGACATTCGTTCACATTCACTGTTCGTCGTTAAATGAGAAATTTTAGTTTGCTCAGTGGCATGGAACATTGAGCAAAGGGAAATGTTATTTGATCTGCTCCAAACATCTGGTTTGCTCAGTGTCTCGAGGGGGAATACAGTCTGAGGAGAGAAAATGCTCTATTTAAATATGAAGATGCTTGTATATGCCACAAAAGCCATGAATACAAATTGGCACATTTTGGAGGGAGTGAAAAAAGAGAATGAGAAAGAGGGTGTTTAAGGCTGGTGGGAGGGAAGACAACGGGAGCAAGGGAGAAGGGGCAGAGCGATACAAAGGTGTAGGAGACTTGGAATAGGAGATAAAGAAGGGAAATGGGAGAGACAAATGAAAGGGAAGAGAGAAGGCACAAGTTTGGGAGCGCTTGTGTTACAATGGGTTGTAAAAGGTGTGTGTGTATGTGTGCCATTATATAATTCAGGTGACTGCATACGGTCTAAATTGAATAGCACTAACATCCAGAATCAGTAGTGTCAATGCCAGGCTTAAACAAAAAGCCTGCACAACCTTTGCCTCTCCCAGAACTGTAGTTGCCCTTCTCATTTTGAACTATCCTTGCCTAAAGCTGTATCTGTATTCTATACCAGTGGTTCCCAACAAGGAATCCACAGGGGGTACTTGAAAAGACTGAAATGCACATGAGAAGGTACTTAAGGGCAGAGAAAAAAACAGTCAGGCTGGACCCCAGGAAGACTAGCAGTCATCATGGCATCAGGAATTCGGGATCCCAATAATGAATAATTGAATTATTCATTATTAGGTTCCCCATTTGCTGATGCCATGATGACAGCTAGTCTTCCTGGGGTCCAGCCTGACTGTATCCCATGATATTGGATCTGTGTGGCTCAGGGTTCGATTCCTGCTGGGGCCACATAACACAAAAGATATATATGCACTCACTTTGGATGACCGCATCTTCTAAATGGCATTTGGTCAGTCTTTTACACTCTTAACACCTTGTTTATTTATGTTACACATTATACTAATGTCTTGTGTCCTTGTAACCACAGTGAGTTTGTGTCGTGGCTGATAGAGAGTGGAGAGATCAGCAAGCCAGACGAGGGGGTCAACTTGGGTCAAGCTCTGCTGGAGAACGGAATCATCCACCATGGTGAGAGAACGGACTCTGTCCTTCATACCATTCTGTCATTATTTCGGACTTTATCCCCCTTCTCACTTTTTTTCTCTCTCTGGTTCTCTTTTTCTCCCTCGTTCTTGCTCTCTGTCTCGCTCTCTCTTGCTCTCTTCCCTTATTCTATATATGTTTCTCTCTAATCCACTCTCTTTTTTTCCTCTTCTCTCTTTCCATTTGCCTCATTATTTGCACTTCATGGGTGTATTTGTTTCTATTATGTTTTCAGTCACACTTGTTCTGTCAGTCTCATTTGATATTATTCACACTCTGTTTTACTCATTTCTGTTATTCTCAGCTTTTACTGCCCTCCTTTCTTATTGTCTCCATATTTAGTTATATTTATTAATGTTTTATTTATTTCACCTTTATTTAACCAGGTAGGCCAGTTGAGAACAAGTTCTCATTTACAAATGCGACCTGGCCAAGATAAAGCAAAGCAGTGCGACAACAACAACACAGAGTTACACATGGGATAAATAAACGTACAGTCAATAACAAAATAGAAAAATCTATGTACAGTGTGTGCAGATGTAGTAAGATTAGGGAGGTAAGGCAATAAATAGGCCATAGTGGCGAAATAATTACAATTTAGCATTAACACTGGAGTGATAGATGTGCAGATGATGATACAGTGAGGGGAAAAAAGTATTTGATCCCCTGCTGATTTTGTACGTTTGCCCACTGACACAGAAATGATCAGTCTATAATTTTAATGGTAGGTTTATTTGAACAGTGAGAGACAGAATAACAACAAAAAAATCCAGAAAAACGCATGTGAAAAATGTTATGAATTGATTAGCATTTTAATGAGGGAAAAGTATTTGACCCCTCTGCAAAACATGACTTAGTACTTGGTGGCAAAACCCTTGTTGGCAATCAGAGGTCAGATGTAATTACAAGCATTTCATAAGTGTCAAAGGCTTTTATTGACCATTTCATGAAGTTGATGCAAAGAGTCAATATTTGCAGTGTTGACTCTTCTTTTTCAAGACCTCTGCAATCCGCCCTGGCATGCTGTCAATTAACTTCTGGGCCACATCCTGACTGATGGCAGCCCATTCTTGCATAATCAATGCTTGGCGTTTGTCAGAATCTGTGGGGTTTTGTTTGTCCACCTGCCTCTTGAGGATTGACCACAAGTTCTCAATGGGATTAAGGTCTGGGGAGTTTCCTGGCCATGGACCCAAAATATCAATGTTTTGTTCCCCAAGCCACTTATTTATAACTTTTGCAAGGTGCTCCATCATGCTGGAAAAGGCATTGTTCGTCACCAAACTGTTCCTGGATGGTTGGGAGAAGTTGCTCTCGGAGGATGTGTTGGTACCATTCTTTATTCATGGCTGTGTTCTTAGGCAAAATTGTGAGTGAGCCCACTCCCTTGGCTGAGAAGCAACCCCACACATGAATGGTCTCAGGATGCTTTACTGTTGGCATGACACAGGATTGATGGTAGCGCTCACCTTGTCTTCTCTGGACAAGCATTTTTCCAGATGCCCCAAACAATCGGAAAGGGGATTCATCAGAGAAAATGACTTTACCCCAGTCCTCAGCAGTCCAATCCCTGTACCTTTTGCAAAATATCAGTCTGTCCCTGATGTTTTTCCTGGAGAGAAGTGCCTTCTTTGCTGCCCTTCTTGACACCAGGCCATCCTCCAAAAGTCTTTGCCTCACTGTGCGTGCAAATGCACTCACACCTGCCTGCTGCCATTCCTGAGCAAGCTCTGTACTGATGGTGCCCCGATCCCGCAGCTGAATCAACTTTAGGAAACAGTCCTGGCGCTTGCTGGACTTTCTTGGGCGCTCTGAAGCCTTCTTCACAACAATTGAACCGCTCTCCTTGAAGTTCTTGATGATCCGGTTGATTTAGGTGCAATCTTACTGGCAGCAATATCCTTGCCTGTGAAGCCCTTTTTGTGCAAAGCAATGATGACGGCACGTGTTTCCTTGCAGGTAACCATGGTTGACAGAGGAAGAACAATGATTCCAAGCACCACCCTCCTTTTGAAGCTTCCAGTCTGTTATTCAAACTCAATCAGCATGACCGAGTGATATCCAGCCTTGTCCTCGTCAACACTCCACACCTGTGTTAACGAGAGAATCACTGACATGATGTCAGCTGGTCCTTTTGTAGCAGGGATGAAATGCAGTGGAAAGATTTTGGGTGGGATTCATTTATTTTGCATGGCAAAGAGGGACTTTGCAATTAATTGCAATTCATCTGATCACTCTTCATGACATTCTGGAGTATATGTAAATTGCCATCATACAAACTGAGTTATCAGACTTTGTTAAAATTTATATTTGTGTCATTCTCAAAACGTTTGGCCACGACTGTAGTACTGGGGGCTACAGGGCCTGGGTTAACCTCTACATCACCGGAGGAGTAGGATAAGGGTACGGCTGAAGGCTATAAGAACTGGTTGTCTAGTGAATTGGGAACAGAGAATAAAAGGAGCAGATTTCTGGGAGTGGTAGAATAGATTCAGGGCATAATGTACAGGCAAGGGTATGGTAGGATGTAAATACAGTGGAGGTAAACCTAGGCATTGAGTGACGATGAGAGAGGTTGCATCTCTGGAGTCACCAGTTAAGCCAGGTGAGGTCTCCGCTTGTGTGGGGGGTGGGACAAAAGAGGTATCTAAGGAATGTTGAGCGGGACTGGGGGCTCTACAGTGAAATACAACAATAAGAACTAACAGAAACAGCAGTAGACAAGGCATATTGACATTAGAGAGAGGCATAAAGCAATCACAGGTGTTGATTGGGAGAGCTAAGACAACTACGGGTAAATGGCAATGAATGGGCAGACAGGGTCAGATAGGTACACGCAGGACCTCAAATCTAATTTTATTGGTCACATACACATGGTTAGCAGGTGTTAATGCGAGTGTAGTGAAATGCTTGTGCTTCTAGTTCCGACCGTGCAGTAATATCTAACAAGTAATCCAACAATTTTCAACAACTATCTTATACACACAACTGTAAGGGAATTATTAGGAATATGTACATATACATATATGGATGAGCGATGGCCGAACGGCAGGCAAGATGCAGTAGATGTTATAGGGTACAGTATATACATATGAGATGAGTAGTGTAGGGTATGTAAATATTATACAAAGTGGCATTGTTTAAGTGACTAGTGATACATTTGTTACATCCAATTATTAAATTGGCTAGAGATTGAGTCTGTATGTTGGAAGCAGCCACTCAATGTTAGTGATGGTGTTTATCAGTCTGATGGCCTTGAGATAGAAACTGTTTTTCAGTCTCTTGGTCCCAGCTTTGATGCACCTGTACTGACCTCGGTGTGGCTCGGGTGGCTGTTTCACTTGATGTATTTGGCCTTCCTGTGACATTGGGTGGTGTCGGTGTCCTGGAGGGCAGGTAGTTTGCCCCCGATGATGCGTTGTGCAGACCTCACTACCCTCTGGAGAGCCTCACGGTTGTGGGCGGAGCAGTTGTTGTACCAGGCGGTGATACAGCCTGACAGGATGCTCTCGATTGTGCGTCTGTAAAAGTTTGAGAGTGTTTTTGGTGACAAGCCAAATTTGAGGCTTGTCACCAGGTTGAAGAGGCGCTGAGGTTGAAGAGGCGCTGTTGCGCCTTCTTTACCACGCTGCCTGTGTGGGTGGTTCATTTCAGTTTTCCGTGATGTGTACGCCGAGGAACTTAAAACTTTCCACCTTCTCCACTACTGTCCCGTCGATGTGGATAGGGGGGTGCTCCCTTTGCTCTTTCCTGAAATCCACGATCATCTCCTTTTATTTAGTTGACGTTGAGTGTGAGGTTATTTTCCTGACACCACACTCCAAGGGCCCTCACCTCCTCCCTGTAGGCCGTCTTGTCGTTGTTGGTAATCAAGCCTACCACTGTAGTGTCGTCTGCAAACTTGATGATTGAGTTGGAGGCGTGCATGGCCACGCAGTCATGGGTGAACAGGGAGTACAGGAGAGGGCTGAGAACGCAACCTTGTGGGGCCCCAGTGTTGAGGATCAGGGGGGTGGAGATGTTGTTTCCTACCCTCACCACCTGGGGGCTGCCCGTCAAAGTCCAGGACCCAGTCGCACAGGGCGGGGTCGAGACCCAGGATCTCGAGCTTAATGATGAGTTTGGAGCGTAATTGTGTTAAATGCTGAGCTGTAGTCGATGAACAGCATTCTTACATAGGTATTCCTCTTGTCCAGATGGGTTAGGGCAGTGTGCAGTGTGATTGCGTTGTCTGTGGACCTATTGGCACGGGTAAGCACATTGGAGTGGGTCTACGTTGTAAGGTAGGGTGGTGGTGATATGATCCTTGGCTACGGGGCGATAGTCGTTTAGATCAGTTACCTTAGCTTTCTTGGGAACAGGAACAATAATGGCCCTCTTGAAGCATGTGGGAACAGCAGACTGGGATAGGGATTGATTGAATATGTCCGTAAAAACACCAGCCAGCTGGTCTGCCAATGCTCTGAGGACGCGGCTAGGGATGCCTTGCGAGGGTTAACACGTTTTAAATGTTTTACTCACGTTGGCTGTGGTGAAGGGTGAGCCCGCAGGTTTTGGTAGCCGGCCGGGTCAGTGGCACGGTATTGTCCTCAAAGCGAGCAAAGAAGTTGTTTAGTTGGTCTGGGAGCAAGACATCTGTGTCCGCGACGTTGCTAGTTTTCTTTTTGAGGTCCGTGATTGACTGTAGACCCTGCCTCATATGTCTTGTGTCTGACCCGTTGAATTGCGACCTCTTTGTCTCTATACTGATGCTTAGCTTGTTTGATTGCCTTGCGGAGGGAATAGCTACACTGTTTGTATTCGGTCATGTTTCCGGTCGCCTTGCCATGATTAAAAGCAGTGGTTCGCGCTTTCAGTTTTGCCATCAATCCACGGTTTCTGGTTGGGAAAGGTTTTAATATTCACCGTGGGTACAACATCACCGATGCACTTGCTAATAAACCCGCTCACCGAATCAGCGTATACATCAATGTTATTGTCCGATGCTATCCGGAACATATCCCAGTCCACCTGATCAAAGCAATTTTGGAGCGTGGAATCAGATTGGTCGGACCAGCGTTGAACAGACCTGAGCATGGGTTTTTCCTGTTTTAGTTTCTGTCTATAGGCTGGGAGCAACAAAATGGAGTCGTGGTCAGATTTGCCGAAAGAGGGCGAGGGAGCGCTTTGTATGCGTCGCGGAAATTAGAGTAGCATTGATCCAGAGTTTTACCAGCCTGGGTTGTGCATTCGATATGATGATAAAATTTAGGGAGCCTTGTTTTCAGATTAGCCTTGTTAAAATCCAATGAAGTCCAATGAAGTTCTTTCAGGACCGTCGAGGTGGCTGCTTGGGGGGGATATACACGGCTGTGATTATAATCAAAGAGAATTCTCTCGGTAGATAATGCGGTCGGCATTTGATTTGTAAAGAATTCTAGGTCAGGTGAACAAAAGGACTTGAGTTCCTGTATGTTGTTATGATCACACCACGACTGGTTAATCATAAGGCATACACTCCCGCCTTTCTTCTTACCAGATAGATGTTTGTTTCTGTCGGCGCGATGAGTAAAGAAACCGGGTGGCTGTAACGTATCCCGAGTGAGCCATGAAACAAAGAATGTTACAATCTCTGATGTCTCTCTGGAAGGCAACCCTTGCTCAAATTTTGTCTACCTTGTTGCCAAGAGACTGGACATTGGCGAGGTAATATACTCGAGAGCAGTGGCGATGTGCCCGTCTACGGAGCCTGACCAGAAGACCGCTCCGTCTGCCCCTTCTGCGGTGCCGTTGTTTTGGGTCGCCTACCGGGATCCGATCCATTGTCCTGGGTGGTGGTCCAAACAGAGGATCTGCTTCGGGAAAGTTGTATTCCTGGCCGAAATGTTGGTAAGTTGATTGCTCTTATATCCAATAGTTCCTCTCGGCTGTATGTAATAAGACTTAAGATTTCCTGGGGTAACAATGTAAGAAATAATACGTAAGAATGCGAAGTGAGGCGTCCATCTCTGTCCATTTCTGAGTTTGAGACTGGGGCGACAGATAAACAAAATGACGTACCGTGTTAGTGAACAGTCCAGCAGGCATCAGCTGTGTAGCCGAGTGATCATAGGGTCCAATGAGCAGCAATAGGTGAGTCAAGAAGCCATTCTGTAGTCGCAACTACGCTTGGCGAGCGGGAGACACGGCGTTCAGAAAGCTAGCGGGCCGGGGCTAGCAGATGGGTCTTCGGCAACATCGCAACTGAAAAGCCTGTTGAAGGCACATGATGGATCGGCGGGGCTCGTGTTGGGAATAAAGGGTCCAGGCCAATTGGCAAAAGAGGTATTGTAGCCCAAGAGTTAGCTGGTGTACTTCGTCGTCTAGCCGGGAGATGGGCCTAGCTCAAGGCTAACTGGTGCTTGCTTCGGGACAGAGGTGTTAGCCAACAATAGCCACTCGGTTGCAGCTAGCTAGCTGCGATGATCCGGTGCAATGGTCCAGAGCTTGCGGCAGGAATCCGGTGATGTGGTAGAGAAAAGCTCTGGGTTGATATTGCGCTGTGCAGACTGGCAGGTATTGACCGAGCTAAAGCTGGATGGTGTCTGAGCTCAAGGTCAAGACTGCTAGCAGTGGCTAACAATGACTAGTAGCTAGTTAGCTGGCTAGCTTCTGATGGAGGTTCCAGTGTCTATCCAATCAGGAAAAATAAATAGCTACAAAACCATTTCCCCAGGTTTCAACCAGCAGACGTAGTAACTTAGTTACAGGTTTACCGATCGAAATGATGCATTGAAAACGGAACACACACATAATGTATTTGATGGCAAAACAGAGAAACCTGCGTATTTCTTGACCACTGCCTACGGTGACCCAGTAGGCTCAAAGACAACACTGACTGGATTGCTGGATTGGGGGGGTGACTGAGATTCAGGGTGACAGCAGAGAGTGTCAGGGAAAGAAGGCAGGAGATGGAGACCTATTTTGTTATCGGTAGCTCAATTTGTGTGTGTCGAGTCATCACCATCTCAAAACCGTTCACCAATTTCCCTGTGTTTTCCCCTTTGGACTTTTCATTTCTGACTTCAAGCTGTCAATGGGTCTCCCCTTACACTGGCTCAATGGATGTTCTGAAAGCGTTAATCTATACAGCAACCCTACTGGTTCAATGATTAGTGATGAATGTTTAACTAATGAACCAATCAGTTGTTGAACCCTCTCTCTCGCTCCCCCTCTCCCCCCATCTCGCTCTCTCTCTCTCCCCATCCCGCTCTTGCTCCCTCTCCCCCATCTCGTTCTCTCCCCCATCTCGCTCTCTCGCTCCCTCCCCCCATCGCTCTCTCGCTCTCTCCCCCCATCGCGCTCTCGCTCTCTCCCCCCATCGCGCTCTCGCTCTCTCCCCCATCGCGCTCTCTCTCTCCCCCATCACGCTCTCTCTCTCCCCCCATCGCGCGCTCTCTCCCCATCTCTCTCGCCTCTCTCTATCTTCTCTTCTCTCTTGACATTTAAGTGTCGGACAAGCACCAGTTCAAGAACGAGCCGGTGTTTTACCGTTTCCGCTACGATGACGGCACCTACAAGGCCAGGAGCGAGATGGAGGACATCATGTCAAAGGTATCTATCTGTGTTGGTGTCAATTCCATTTCAATTCAGTCAAATCATGCTTTTTTTTATAACTTTGCAATTGGACTTCCAGTTTACTTCCTGAATTGTCTGAATTTAAATGGAATTGACGCCAACCCTGTTTATATATCAAGATGAAAAACAGCAAGAGTGCTTGTTAGCACTGAAGCCATAAATAAATAGATGTCTGAAAAGAAGTTGTGGGAAGTAGGACTTGGGGAGGGCAAGAGCTGTTACGAGATCAGAGCTTAAAGTGATGTCTGAACACATCTGACTCATGTTTTGTTGCGTGAACTATCACTAAGAAATCAACTTCCGCCAGGTGTCTCTAGCTGACATCCTACCGCACTGCTTCTGCTTTTGGACTCTCAGGGGGAATCCTGACTTCTTCTTAGGTCAGATTTTCACTAAGTCATGCATTGATGTCAATAGGAGACGAGGTAAAATTTGACTTAAGTAGAAGTTAGAATTTGCCCCTGATTTTTGAGGGTTGCCTGTTGAAGATGCAGTGACTCAACTTGTTTTCTCTCTACTTCTCGTAGGGCGTGAGGCTCTATTGTCGTCTGCACAGCCTGTATACCCCTGTCGCCAAGTAGGTATCCCTCCTCCCCCTCTCTCCTCCTACTCTTTCTGTTTCTTCCTCCTTCTCTTTGGCTCTCTTCTTCCCCCTGTCCATCTTATCCCTCTTCCTTCCTCCACACACACACACACACACTGCTTCGGTCCTACCACCGCCTTTCCCTCTTGAACTGGGGGATTGATTAGTGTCGCCAGGGCGTCTGTCTCATACTTAACAGAATGGGTTTGGGAAAATATCACACTGATAAAAATATGTCTGTCACCCTGTCATTATGTAACACTGTTGGACCCATTTGGTATTTACAATGCAGTTTAGTGAAAACTAATCTGCCAGTTCAGAATGCCTACCGTTAACTGGCAAGATACAAGGTTTTCCAATGCAAAATGTTTTGCATTAGTGTGCCCGACTGACCACGACCCCAAGGTTGTATGGTTGTATAGAGGGTGCCACACTGTCGTTTAACATTACATTTGGGTCAATTTGTCATCGTTCATATAGTAGGGCCTTGCAGAAACACCCTGTACTTAGTCACCACAGTGAAATATATGAGCAAACACAATGTCGACATTTTCACGTGACAACCAACCAACCACATCCTTTTCAGTGCTTCCTGAATCGCTTATTTCTTACTCTTACAATAATGGTCTAGTTTAGATGGTAGGACTTGCCCCTAACTACCAAAACCAGCCTTCCTCTTCCAATAATGGTCTAGTTTAGATGGTAGGACTTGCCCCTAACTACCAAAACTGGCCTTCGAGTTGAAAAATAAATGCTTCTCTCATGGAATGGCATGCTTTGAGCACTACCGAAAAGTGCTATTTGCTATTTGACATTTTATTTTTGTGTCAAATCGGCAATTGGCAACCCATCCCTTATGGGATTAATTGACACATAAACAAACATTACAATAATTCACTATGGTAATTAAATGGTCATTCTCCTTCCGGTGTTCTCTGCATTGCGCATTAAGAGTAAAAAAAAAATTGTTTTATTTAACCTTTATTTAACTAGGCAAGTCAGTTAAGAAAAAAATCTTATTTACAATGACGGCCTACACCAGCCAACCCCGGGCGACGCTGGGTGAATTGTGCGCCGGCCTATTGGACTCTCAATCATGGCCGGTTGTGATAGAGCCTGGATTCGAACCAGGGTGTCTGTGTCTGTAGTGACAACTCTAGCACTGAGAGCAGTGCCTTAGACCCCTGCGCCACAGTAAATAAGGTTATTTGAACAATAATGACATCCCTAGAGCAGTAAAATAATATAGATACATACATACATGCATACATACATACTGTGTGTGTGGACAGACGGAGACACGCGGAGACAGACACGCACCGACACGCGCGGAGACAGACACGCGCGGAGACAGACACGCGCAATTACTGATGCAATGTCAGGAATTGTGAAAAACAAAATGAGTTTAAATGTATTTGGCTAAGGTGTATGTAAAATTCTGACTTCAACTGTAGCTTAAAATTTTTTACTCTTTTCCCATTTTCATTTGACATATTTTGTTATTAGCCTTATCAACGTACACGGAGCAAAAATATAAATGCAACATATGAAGTGTTGGTCCTATGTTTCATGAGCTGAAATAAAATATCCCAGAAATGTTCGATTCTGTGCACAAATGTGTTTATATCCCTGTTAGTTAACATTTCTCCTTTGCCAAGATAATGCATTCACTTGACAGGTGTGGCATATCAATAATCTGATTGAACAGTACAATCATTACACAAGAGCCCCTTGTGCTGGGGACAATAAAAGGCCACGTGCAGCTTTGTCACACAACACAATTCCACAGATGTCTCAAGTTTTGAGGCAAGGTGCAATTAGCATGCTGACTGCAGGAATGTCCACCAGAGCTGTTCCCAGATAATTTAATGTTTATTTCTTTACCATAAGCGTCATTTTAGAGAATTTAGCAGTACATCCAACCGGCCTTGCAACCGCAGACCCCGTGTATGGCGTCATGTGGACGAGCGGTTTGCTTATGTCAGCGTTGTGAACAGAGGTGCCCCATGGTGGGTTTCTTGTATTGGCAGGCATAAGCTATGGACAATGAACACAATTGCATTTTATCAATGGCAATTTGAATGCACAGAAATGCCGTGAGGAGATCCTGAGGCCAATTTCTTTTTCTTCAGGTATCTGTGACAAACAGATGCATATCTGTATTCCCAGTCATGTGAAATCCATAGATTAGGGCCTAATGAATTCATTTCAATTGACTGATTTCCTCACGAACTGTAACTCATTAAAATCTTAGAAATTGTTGCATGTTGCGTTTATATTTTTCAGTATAGAAACTTGGTTGTGCAACAATGTTAAAAAATGTCATTACTGTTAGGTAACAATATAGATAAAACCACTATTGTTTGTCAGTGTCAGAGTGGCTTGTCATTTGTGTGGTATTATCCTTTTTTTTTTTTTTTTTACTAATGTCTCCAGTCATGTAAAATAACATAGAATTGCATGAAATAGTTTTTATAAAAGGCAATTATTTCCTGGACCAGCAAATAATATAATACATGCAATGCTTTATTATAAAGGTGTTACTCTGGTGGGTTTCCAGGTTCCATCCACATTGCTAGGACTATCATTCCATTCCAATGGTTGATAATTATTAAATGCCAGTGAGCTGGACATGTATCGAACTTAAATATTTTCCATATGTTCATTTTCAAATGTATTTACAGTTGAAGTTGGAAGTTTACATACATTTAAACTCAGTTTTTCACAATTCCTGACATTTAATCCTAGTAAAAATTCCCTGTCTTAGGTCAGTTAGGATCACCACTTTATTTTAAGTATCTGAAATGTCAGAATTATAGTAGAGAATTATGTATTTATTTCATCACATTCCCAGTGGGTCAGAAGTTTACATACACTCAATTAGTATTTGGTAGTATTGCCTTTAAATTGTTTAACTTGGGTCAAATGTTTCGGATAGCCTTCCACAAGCTTCCCACAATAAGTTGGGTGAATTTTGGCCCATTCCTCCTGTCAGAGATGGTGTAACTGAGTCAGGTTTGTAGGCCTCCTTGCTTGCACATGCTTTTTCAGTTCTGCCAACACATTTTTCTATAGGATTGAGGTCCGGTCTTTGTGATGGCCACTCCAATACCTTGACTTTGTTGTCCTTAAGCCATTTTGCCACAACTTTGGAAGTATGCTTGGGGTCATTGTCCATTTGGAAGACCCATTTGCGACAAAGCTTTAACTTCCTGACTGATGTCTTGAGATGCTGCTTCAATATGTCCACATAATTGTCCTTCCTCATGATGCCATCTATTTTGTGAAGTGCACCAGTCCCTCCTGCAGCAAAGCACCCCCACAACATGATGCTGCCACCCCCGTGCTTCACGGTTGGAATGGTGTTCTTCGGCTTGCAAGCCTCCCCCCTTTTCCTCCAAACATAACGATGGTCATTATGGCCAAACAGTTCTATTTTTGTTTCATCAGACCAGAGGATATTTCTCCAAAAAGTACAATCTTTGTCCCCATGTGCAGTTGCAAACCGTAGTCTGGCTTTTTTATGGCGGTTTTGGAGCAGTGGCTTCTTGCTTGCTTGGTGGCCTTTCAGATTATGTCGATATAGGACTCATTTTACTGTGGATACTTTTGTACCTGTTTCCTCCAGCATCTTCACAAGGTCCTATGCTGTTGTTCTGGGATTGATTTGCACTTTTCGCACCAAAGTACGTTGATCTCTAGGAGACAGAACGCGTCTCCTTCCTGAGCGTTATGACGGCTGTGTGGTCCCATGGTGTATATACTTGCGTACTATTGTATGTACAGATGAACGTGGTACATTCAGGCGTTTGGAAATTGCTCCTAAGGATGAACCAGACTTGTGGAGGTCTACAATTTTTTTTCTGAGGTCTTGGCTGATTTCTTTTGATTTTCCCATGATGTCAACCAAAGAGGCACTGATTTTGAAGGTAGGCCTTGAAATACATCCACAGGTACATCTCCAATTGACTCAAATTATGTCAATTAGCCTATCAGAAGCTTCTAAAGCCATTGAATCATTTGCTGGAATTTTCCAAGCTGTTTAAAGGCACAGTCAACTTAGTGTATGTTTGTTAACTACTTAGGGAGCAGTGGGGCGCTAGCTCCCGACACCCGGTGAAATGTAAGGCGGCAAATTCAAAATCCCAAAGTTTAATTATTAAACATTCATCAATATACAAGTGTTGCATAGTCATCAAAAGCTCTGATTCTTGGCAATATCACAGCGTTGTCAGATTTAAAAAAGGCTTTACGGCAAAAGCACAACATTTGATTGTTTGAGGATAGCCCCTCTCATATTTTATGCATTAGCATAAATCCATAACCAAAGCGGGTCTCATAAAACGCATATAATCGCTAATATAAAATCCCTTACCTATCAAAGAACTTCTGCTGAGGGCTTCCCAAGTGTCCAACGAAGACATCCAATGGTTCTTTTGTTAGTAAAAAGTCATTTATTATATCCATAAATCTCAGTTTGGTTGGCGCGTTATGTTCATAAAATACAGCGTCCACTCGCCCATTGAACCGTGCAGAGAACACGTTCAACCTTTACCTATACACTTGTCCAAGAACAATCAAACATCATTGATAATGTATCCTTAGGAACACTTTTATGTATATTTACTATAATATTTCAACTGGATTATAAACTGGACGATAGGAAAGAAAAAAAAACCACAGCGCGCGCGAGCCCGTGAACGCCCCTCCTCTTCTGTTTACATCCTGTGACTAGTTCGAATTTCTTCTTCTATTACCATCCAGAGCAACCTAACATCACCAAACACTGTCTAGAGACTGTTGACATCCAGTGGAAGCAATAGGTACTGCAATCTTACTCCCATATATGGGAGTAAGAGGGAGGGGTTCAGGGAGGGAGGGGTTCAAAATGAGGCAATGTGTCAAAACCACTTTTTCCAGGACAGAAATTCCTCGGGTTTCGCCTCCTATATCAGTTCTGTTAAACTCACAGACAATATTTTAACACTCTTAGAAACTTCAGTGTTTCCTATGCAATAGTACTAATTATGTGCATATCCTAGTTTCTGGGCCTGAGTGGCAGGCCTTTTACTTTGGGCACGCCAGACTCTCCAAAACCGACACCTCAGCTGCCGCTCCCTAAGAAGTTAACAATACATTTGTGTAGTGGTTGAAAAACGAGTTTTAATGACTCCAACTTAAGTGTATGTAAACTTCCGACTTCCGAATATATAAGGGACTTAGGGGCATATACAGACAAACAGTTGAAACCGTTATTCAGTACAATGCATCGTAGTTAAGCCAATGCTATTTGTTATACAATTTGCTGGTTGTCCCCTCTTGGCCTTGCCATAAAAAAAAATCATAGAACCGCCTCTGTCTTGGAAGTGTGATTGTTTGTGTGCACCTGATTTGAATGTGTGTTTGATGTATTTTTCTTTTTTAAACCATATCCTTACTCACCCATCTCCTTCTCACTTACAGGGATAGAGACTACCATTTAAAAACCTTCAAGTCGGTGGTGCCTGCCAGCAAACTGGTGGATTGGCTCCTGTCACAGGTACAGTGCACACACACTAACACACACACACACGCGCTCACCACTGTGTCAATGAGGTGAAAACAACAAGTAAACAGGTGACACTCTTAATTGTGACTGCTTCATTCTGTTTCCAAGGGTGATTGTTCCACACGTGAGGACGCGGTGACAATGGGGGTCGGATTGTGCAACAACGGCTTCATGCACCATGGTCAGTACAACACACACCAACGTCATGTGTTATAATTGGCTGGATGATATCCCAGGTATAGACCAGGTATATTGCATTTTTCATCAGGCTCATGTTCCCCTGAGTCAGAGGGCCATAACATAATTTCGTATAATTAATTTATGACAACAACACACTGTGTGTACACACACACACACACACACACACACACACACACACACACACCATGGTACCTGGTATTGCATTGTAATATTTCTCAACTGTTTCATACTGTAACTGGCACTAGAAAGGTTTCCTGTTCACATTGGGACGAATCCAAATTTTCACTTTATCATGCATGGATGTCAACGGGAGACTTCCACATAAATTGGAGTTAAGTGCAAATTTGGACTTGCCCCATTTATGACAGTCAGTCAGTACATGTAGAAGGTCGTCCCACATCCGTACATTGGAGTCAAGTCAGACGACCATAGACCACAGTCAGACACTCTGTTGTCAACATCAACAGTATTTGCTGTGTTCCCTGAAAGTAGCTGTTTGGCGTTTCCACACTCATGGTCTAGGTCATAGCATTGAACCATTAAGCGTCTTTTAAAGGTCTTCCCAGAGCCCAAACACTTCCCATAGCCTGGTTAAAATAGACAGAATGCTTTGCTTGTCAGTGAAACAATAGTGAGTGCAGGGCTAATTCTGATTTAACTAAGCTATAGACATTCCTGTTCTTGGTAGCTATTTCCTTGGGAACGTCGAACACCCTCAAACCAGCACAATATACTACATGTCCCTTGCATGAACACAGACAGACAGACCACACACACATACAGTAGACTCACACTTACACACACACACACACTTACACACACACACACACACACACCCTTCCTTAGCCATCTGTGTGTGTGTTCGGAGTTAAAGGCAGACAGGCAGGCAGGCAGGCAGGCAGGCAGGCAGGCAGGCAGGCAGACAGGCAGGCAGGCAGACAGGCAGGCAGGCAGGCAGACGGAAGCAGGCAGGCAGGCAGACTGAAGCAGGCAGGCAGGCAGACGGAAGCAGGCAGACGGAAGCAGGCAGGCAGACAGGCAGACTAAAGCAGAGACAGACACTAAAGCAGAGACAGACACTAAGGCAGACTGACACTAAGGCAGACAGACACCCGTCACAGCTACCAACCCCCCCACACATTGTCCACTGCTGGCTCGACACAATAACATGGCATCAGACTTCAGCCCCCTGTAGTCATTGAACAACCTGGGAAGATGTTTTCCATGGAAAGATTCATACAAGAGTACAGAATGTCCTTCCAACATGGCTATGAAAACACACAGTCTCTTTCTGATAAATGCCGGGGTGTTACCCTCTGAGAAGAATCTTAGTGAAGAACAGAGCAGATCGGCAGGTAGCCTAAGTGGTTAGAGTGTTTGACTAGTAAACGAAAGGTTGCAAGATTGAATCCCCGAGCTGACAAGGTAAAAATCTGGCAGTTAACCCACTGTTCCTAGGCCGTCATTGAAAATAAGAATTTGTTCTTAACTGACTTGCCTAGTTATATAAAGGTAAAAAATAAATAAATTGGGAAGCAATTTTTCACAACTTTTTCCACTGGTATTTCCTTGGTATATCCTAGGAGATTGTGGCACATATATATACACATTAAAAAGAAAAGGAAAAGCAGCACACTCAAGGAGTTCCAATGCAATAATGTATTTTTCAGTTTAGACAACCAAGCTGTTTTCATCAGGGTATAATGTATAACATATAATGCACACACACACACTGCTCTACAGCGAGTCTTTCACCCCAACCTGTGTTAGCAGCTAGTCACTTGACAGTGAATGAATATCCAAGTGGGTGAGAAAGGGTTTAATTAAACATGGCACCCTAGTTAAGTCAATCTGTTGAAGGCTTGCACCATCCTGTGGGAGTGGGCGGATTTCCTTGCAGCTCCATGGTAAGAAATGTGACTGTTCCTGGTGCAAAACAATGTCCTATCCCGGAGCTCAAGTAAATTACGTTACTAAGCTGCTCCCGAATGTGCTACGCCAGGACATGGACATTGATTCTATCGGAGTCCATGTGGGTTTTAATTACATTATGAAGGGCAGCTCTGAACAGTTGAAACTGGATTTCAAAGAGCTGATTGACTCTCTGCTAGACACTAATAAAATACCTATCATATCTGTCCCTGTGCCCTCTCTGAATCCTGGCATTGAACACTTTAGCAAGATTCTTTCTCTTCACAACTGGCTGCGTGAATATTGCAGCTCAATGGGTGTAACTTTTGTTGACAATTTCGATACCTTTTGGAAACAAAACACATTTTATAAGGAGGATGGGATCCACCCAAATCATTTGGGTTCCTGGATCCTTTCTAGCATTATAAGGCTGCGTTCACAAGTCCTCAACTATTCATTAAATAGTACCCACAAAACACCAGTCTCAACGTCAACAGTGAAGAGGCGACTCCGGGATGCTGGCCTTCTATGCAGAGTTCCTCTGTCCAGTGTCTGTGTTCTTTTGCCCATCTTAATATTTTATTTTGGCCAGTCTGAGATATGTCTTTTTCTTTGCAACTCTACCTAGAAGGTCAGAATCCCGGAGTCACCTCTTCACTGTTGACGTTGATATTGGTGTTTTGCGGGTACTATTTAATGAAGCTGCCAGTTGAGGACTTGTGAGGCGTCTAAAACTAGACACTCTAATGTACTTGTCCTCTTGCTCAGTTGTGCACCGGGGGCCTCCCACTTTTTCTATTCTAGTTAGAGATGGTTTGCGCTGTTCTGTGAAGGGAGTGGTACACAGCGTTGTATGGGATCTTCAGTTTCTTGGCAATTTCTCGCATGGAATAGCCTTCATTTCTCATTTTGAACCTGTTATTGAACGCTCAATTGCTGATGCTCCAGATACTCAACTAGTCTAAAGAAGGCCAGTTTTATTGCTTCTTTATTCAGGACAACATTGTTCAGCTGTGCTAACATAATTGCAAAAGGGTTTTCTAATGATCAGCTTTTTAAAATGATAAACTTGGATTAGCTAACACAACGTGCCATTGGAACACAGGAGTGATGGTTGCTGATAATGGGCCTCTATACGCCTTTGTAGATATTCCATTCAAATCAGCCGTTTCCAGCTACAATAGTCATTTACAACATTAACAATGTTAACACTGTATTTCTGATACATTTTATGTTATTTTAATGGACAAAAAAATTGCTTTTCTTTCAAAAACAAGGACATTTCTAAGTGACCCCAAACTTTTGAATGGTATTGTATATTTTCTGGGTGATTTAAATATTGACTGGCTTTCAAGCTGCCCACTCAAGAAAATGCTTCAAACTGTAACCAGTGCCTGCAACCTGGTTCAGGTTTTCAGTCATCCTCCCAGGATAGTTACAAACAGCACAGGAATGAAATCATCAACATGTATTGATCACATCTTTACTAATGCTGCAGTAATGTGCTTAAAAGCAGTATCCAGATCCATTGCATGTAGTGATCACAATATAGTAACCATATCTAGGAAAAGTTCCAATGGCTGGGCATTAGGGTGCATCAAATTTGAATGGGAAATTTTAATTTCAAAATATCAATTTGGCTGGCATTGCATTTTGTTCAAATTAACATAAAAATGACTTTTGCAAAGTTTTGAGGAATTCCATTGAGATTTAGGGGTGCCACCTAACACATGAACTTTGGCGAAATTTCAAAAAATGTGAAATGTTTTGTCTAATTGCCATAAGGTTGACCTGGAAATGTTGAGTACAGTTAACTTTTATACAGTAACATGTTCTATAAGGTTAGCAAAGTAAAAGTTGTTTGTTTGCCCTTTGGGCAACTTGGGCATTTCTCAGAATTCAACTTTCAAGATTCTCCATTCATTTGTCCTATAGACAAAATGAATAGAGGTCAATGGGACATGTTCATGTGGCCTTACCCTGAATTTTGTGCAGCAGTGATGGATGTCGGACACACATATAAAGTTTAATTGACTTTATTGTTAAACACAAGGGGCGATACTGACACACTTAAAAGAACACACCCTCTCTAGTGGCTAACTCACTGGCAACTAACAGGGCCTAATGGTAAGAGCTGACACTAACTAAACTTCAAACTTAATTGCTCAGTCTGTGCCAGAGTCTGCTCCACTGAGCAACATCACCAGGGAGAAAGAGAGAGGAAATTGAACCTGAACTCTGAACCTAGCCAGTGCGTCTCCCCCCAGATATGTCTCCCCACCCGCCACCCAAGAGTAACCGTCCTATTCAGGGATTAGCTTGCGTTTGCAGCGACGAAGGTTTGGCTGTTGGTTGCGGTCATGTTCAACTGCCTGCAGCACATTCTGCAGGTGCTGCTCCTTCCTTGCCACTGCGACGAAGTCGGATGTGAGCTTGACGCCACGCTCGGCACAGTCATTAACCACGTTCATTGCACGTACATTGACCTCACTTTTTGAACGCAGCATTGGTCGCCCATTCCTTTACATCGAGAGACATAAATTCTGGATCAATGTGCAGCTGGTGCATCCCAAACCAGCAATCCTTATTGGCGAGGTCAGCCAAGCTGGCGGTTGGCAAGAGGGTGGGGAACTTTGGCTTGCCAAAGCCAGTGCCAAAGCGCTGCTCAGGGATGTGCATGGGGAGATCAGCGGGCTTGTGCTCCAAGATCGCTCTGGCAAGTGCACGCTTGTCATCATTGGGCACCTTGCTGCTGAAGAGAGCCAGGGGTAGCATCTCACCTGTCAGGTACCAGCGATGCCTCTCCAGCGCCTTGATCGCTGATGCTGCAATGCCCTCATCTACAGCCTTGTATGCCTGCAGGTGGTGGTAGAGTGTCAGGTCATTCCAGGCAGCATCTACAGCTTTCGCGCAGGTCAACCACCACTTTGCATAGATGTGTGTAATGAAAATGGCAAATGCCCGAATCTTCGGCACCTGCTGCCGTGTGGTGATTGTGCCCTGGGGAAGCAACGTGATGTGCTGCTCCATCAAAGCCAGCTTGAGAGTATAGAGCAGCTTGGCCATCCATCGTGCCTTGTGGAGCGCTCCCGGTCGTTGGAAGCTCACTGCAGTCTGCTCTTCACCATCTGCATCCAGAAACACAAGACACAGCTGCACAAACTCATGGTAGTCACGCTTGTGGTCAGTGACATATTTTGCGCACCTGACAAGTTCAGCATGTAAATTGCCCAGGAGTGGTTGCTCGGTGTTGCCAGGAATGTAGCGGGACCATTGGCTGCTGGATTCTTGTGGTAACAGGTTCCATTTCTCTCTCAGACGTGTGAACAAGGTAACCTCTGGCGAGCGTGATGACTCCACCTTCAGGTCTGTGAAAACCTGGTTCAGGAGGACCTCACCAATGTGGTGCCGGCACCCAGACCAAAGCAGTGGTCGGCCCAGTGAGAGCAGTATGGCAATGCAGGCTGCTGTGAGATGGCCGGTGTTTGACACAGTGGTGTCAAATGCCATGTTGACAACCTGGTCAGCGCAGCACCAGTCCTGCAGCAACTTGCATGTCAACCAGGCAATGATCACTCCACATGCCTCATTGGTCTGCTTCTTATACGCCCGGGACACCAAGCAGTTTCAGCCGCTCTGCATCTCCAACCACCACTGTCAGACGCTCCTCCAACTGGCGCACATTGCTGAGCATCGGTGTTAACTTGCTGTCCCAGTGTAGGGTGCACAATGGAGGTGGTGTCCACTGCTTGTGCTGTTCCTCACTGATTGTCTCCAGCACTTGGCGTCTTGCTCGGTCAGCTGTTGCGTAAGATGCCGAGAGATGTGTACATTCACCACCTGACTCTGCAACAAGGCCACGAGTGAAGGCAGCCTGTTGCATTGGTGACATGTTCAACCTTGTAGCCAGTGACACGACACTTGGTCGGCTAAGGATGTCATGTGGAATGAAGACGTTTGTTCCAGTCTTCTTATGCTTGTGGGATGGTTCACCCTCAGATGGTGGATAGACTGTGTTAGTATCCTCCTCTGACTCCTCATCACTCTCCGACTCCAAGCTGGACATTGCCGTCACCTCCTCCAGCTCCTTTTCACAGCGGGACTGTCTGGCTGCTGCGGCAATAATACATACCCAACACAGAAAGATCACCTCAAACAGAAAGATCACCTCAGTTTTCTTGAGCTGTAGTATTGTTTACCTCAGATCTCCATGGCGACCATTGAGCACTGTTAACCACTTTATCCAACAAAAACAGATGTGCGGTGGCACCCCTAAATCATCATGTACTGGAAAAAATATTTTGCATGTGTTGTTTCTACATATATTGGAACACTTTTAGCACCCAGCCATATCAAAATTCAAGAATAGTGTTTTTTGATGCACCCTACTGGGCATAATATAGTGTATAAGAGGTCATACAATAAGTTTTGTAATGATTCCTATGTTGTTGTTGTAAATAATATTTGTTGGTCCGTGGTGTGTAATGAGGAGCAAACAGACGTTGCACTTGACACAAAAGTCTAGTAAAGCCCTTTTTACTGGCTCAAATAGCTGACCAATCATCCTGTTACAACCCTTAGTAAAGTTTTGGGAAAAAGTGTGATGCAATGCTATTTTACAGTACACAAGTCATTCAGCACGCTTATAGGGATGGACATTCAACAAGCACAGCACTTACACAAATGACTGATTATTGTAGGGGCTGATTTGTCAGAAATCTGTGCTGCTTTTGACATCGATCATAGTCTGCTGCTGGAAAAACGTATGTGTTATAGCTTTACACCCTCTGCTATATTGTGGATAAAGAGTTACCTGTCTAACAGAACACAGAGGGTGTTCTTTAATGGAAGCCTCTCCAACATAATCCAGGTAGAATCAGGAATTCCCCAGGGCAGCTGTCTAGGCCCATTACTTTTTAAAATCTTTAATAACGACATGCACTGGCTTTGAGTAAAGCCAGTGTGTCTATGAATGCGGATGACTTAACACTATACACGTAAGCTACTACAGCGGCTGAAATGACTGCAACACTTAATAAAGAGCTGCAGTTAGTTTCATAATGGGTGGCAAGGAATAAGTTAGTCCTACATTCTTTCAAAAACTAAAAACATTGTATTTGGCACAAATCATTCACTAAACCCTAAACCTAAATCTTGTAATAAATTATGTGGAAATTGAGCAAGTTGAGGTGACTAAACTGCTTGGATTAACCCTGTATTGTAAACTGTCACGGTAAAAACGTATTGATGCAACAGTAGCTAAAATGGGGAGAAGTCTGTCTAATAAAGTGCTTCTCTACCTTCTTAACAGCACTATCAACAAGACACTTCCTACAGGCTCTAGTTTTGTCACACCTGGACTACTGTTCAGTCGTGTGGTCAGGTGCCACAAAGAGGGACTTATTGCAAAGAGGAAAATTGCAATTAGCTCAGAACAGGGCAGCACGGCTGGCCCTTGGATGTACACAGAGAACCAACATTAATAATATGCATGTCAATCTCTCCTGGCTCAAAGTGGAGGAGAGATTGACTTAATTACTACTTGTAGTTGTGAGAGGTATTGACATGTTGAAAGCACCGAGCTGTCTGTTTAAACGACTAGCACACAGCTCAGACACCCATGCATTCCTCACAAGACATGCCACCAGAGGTCTCTTGGTCCCTAAGTCCAGAACAGACTATAGTAGGCGCACAGTACAACAGAGCCATAGACAGATGAAAATACACTTATAGAACATCGGGGACTGTGAAGAAACACAAGCACCGGCACAGACACATGCATACACACACATGATAACATGCGCACTATACACACACGTACACATGGATTGTGTGTTGTAGATATGTGGTAGTGGAGTATGGGCCTGAGGGCACACACCTAGTGTGCGGCTGGCGGCAGGTAGCCTAGTGGTTAGCGTTTGACTTGTAACCGGAGGGTTGCAAGTTCGAATCCCCGAGCTGACAAGGTAAAAATCTGTCATTCTGCCCCTGAACAAGGCAGTTAACCCACTGTTCCCCGGGCGCCGAAGACGTGGATGTCGATTAAGGCAGCCCCCCGCACCTCTCTGATTCAGAGGGGTTGGGATAAATGCGGAAGACACATTTCAGTTGAAGGCATTCGGTTGTACAACTGACTAATAATGGTGACTTTGACTTTGACTTTGACTTTAGTGTGTTGTGAATTTTGTAATGTTTTTTAAATTGTATAAATGCCTTAATTTTGCCGGACACCAGTAAGAGTAGCTGCTGCCTTGGGGATCCATAATAAATACAAATACAACATAGGGAATCGGGTGACTTTCCTTTTCAGACGCAGACTCAGCTTAAAGATTTATTCAAGTGACCTACATTTGTCTTCAGTTCAACCCTTTCTGTCTTTCCCTTTCTTTGTCACAGTCCTGGAGAAGACCGAGTTCAAAGACGAGTCACAGTTCTTCCGTTTCTACGCCGACGAGGAGATGGAGGGCACCAGCTCCAAGAGCAAACAGCTGCAGCGCAATGACTTCAAGCTCATCGAGAACATCCTGGTCAAGTCCCTAGTGGTGAGTGCAATTATAGTGGTTCCTCCTTTAAAAGTTGCGAGCTTATGCCGTGGGATTTAGAGGTAATTTGTGGTTTAGTACGGTATCCTGCGTCACCACTTCATTGCTCCAGACCAGCTTAAGGGGGAGTTAGAGCACTGATTATGCTTTGGGTCCTACTGTGTCTCTAACTGACAATGAATGGGTGACCTAAATAGAAACTGATAATTGTGCACAAATTCAGTATTACTTAATAAAACTGTTACACTAAGGTTTTTATTCTTTTATTTTGTTAGGATTATTTTGCTCTTACTATAGTACTGTAGGCCACTCCCAACCGGTCACGTTGTACAACGCCTGAGTGGCGCAACGGTCTAAGACACAGCATAGCAGTGCAAGCTGTGTTGCTACGGATGCTGGTTCAATACCCCTGCTGGCCTCGACTGGGAAACCCATGAGATGACTGTAGGTTTTTGGTTTTTCTCCCTCTAACAGAAATAAATAACAAACTAGCTTAATTTACAAATTAGTAACAATGGCTCACCGCATGTTCATGAATGGCCTTTTTCTCGCTCATTTTACGTTATTTGAAAACAAAAACCTCTCCAAAATATTTAAGGGGCTTTGCACTAATAATGGTGCTGAGTGGGGAAATGTTCCCGCTGTTCTGTTCTTAGTGCCAGTCTGCACGTTCAAACTAAAACAATGTAACTAATATAGTCACCATTATTAGTCAGTTGTACAACCGAATGCCTTCAACTCAAATGTGTCTTCCGCATTTAACCAACCCCTCTGAATCAGAGAAGTGCGGGGGGCTGCCTTAATCGACATCCACGTCTTCGGCGCCCAGGGAACAGTGGGTTAACTGCCTTGCTCAGGGGCAGAACGACAGATTTTTACCTTGTCAGCTCGGGGATTCGAACTTGCAACCCTCCAGTTACAAGTCCAACGCTCTAACCACTAGGCTACCTGCCGCATCTTTATGCTTTCATTAATAAAATAATGATAAAAATACTCTTTCAAATGCCAATGTTTATTTAGGTATGGATCCATAACAAATTACTATGGGAATAAATATCACTGAATTACAGAAATATCCTCCAATCCTCTAAATGTAATTATTGGCGGAGAGTCACGTCATATTATTCTATATACTGTAGGCCTACAGTAGGCGACATGAGTCTCACTAGTGTTGAGTAATGTGCTGTTTAAAAGTGGTGTAGGTCTTATTTATTTAAAGAGCATATTGAAGTTAGAAGCAATAGCCTAACTTGGGGGCGGCCATTCTGGAAGTCCAGGATCCAGTTGCAGATGGAGGTGTTCAGTTCCAGGGTCCTGAGCTTAGTGGTGAGCTTTGAGGGCTCTATGGTGTTCAATGTTGAGCTGTAGAAAATGAACAGCATTCTCACATAGGTGTTCCTCTTGTCCAGGTGGAAGAGGGTAGTGTGGAGTGCAATAGAGATTGCGTCATCTGTAGATCTGTTGCATTGCGGGTGTAACGAAAACAAGCATTTCCCTACACCTGCAATAACATCTGCTAAATATGTGTTATGACCAATAAAATTTGATTTGTTTTGTTGGGGCGGTATGCGAATTGGACTGGGTCCAGGGTGTCTGAGATGATGGTGTTGATGTAAGCCATGACCAGCGTTTCAAAACATTTCATGGCTACCAATTTGAGTGCTACAGGGCTATAGTAATTTCGACAGGTTCACTTGGCATTCTTGTGCACAGGGACTATGGTGGTCTGCTTGAAACATATAGGTATTACAGACTGGGTCAGGGTGAGGTTAAAAATGTAAGTGAAGACACTTGCCAGCTGGTCAAGCTCTGAGTACGTGTCCTGGTAATCCGTCAGTCCCCGCGGCATTGTGAATGTTAACCTGTTTAAAGGTCTTACTCACATTGGCTACAGAGAGCGAGATCACACAATCATCTGGTACTCTTATGCATGGTTCAGTGTTGCTTGCCTCGAAGCGAGCATAAAAGGCATTTAGCTCGTCTGATAGGCTCACATCACTGGGCGGGTCGTGGCTGGGTTTCCCATTGTAATCTGTGATGGTTGGCAAGGATCTTAGTCCTATATTGATGCTCAGCCTGTTTGATGGCTCGTCGGAGGTCATAGTGGATTTCTTATAAGGTTCCGGATTGGTGTCCTGGTCCTTGAAAACTGCAGCTCTAGCCTTTAGCTCATTGCGGATGTTGCCTCTAATTCATGTATTCTGGTTGGGATATGTACGTACGGTCATTGTGGGGATGACGTCATTGATGCACTTATTAATGAAGCCGGGACTGATGTGGTGAACTCCTTAATGTTAGCGGATGAATCCTGGAACATAATACAGTCTGCGCTAGTGAAACAGTCCTGTAGCTTAGCATCTGCTTTATCTGACCATTTCCATATTGAGTGTCACTGGTACTTCCTGTTTAGAGTTTTTGCTTGTATGCATTAATCAAGAGTATAGCGTTATGGTCAGGTTTGCCAAATGGAGGACAAGCCTTCTATGTGTTTCTGTATGTGGAGTAAAGGTGGTCTAGAGTTGTATATGTATTTAAGATATGTTAGATATGTATTTTCTTGTATGCCTATACAGCTCGTTGAGTGCGGTCTTAGTACCAGAATCGGTTAGTGTCGAGGGAAATAGATAGCTATGAAAGATATATTGGTAAATAGTATGGTCTGCAGCTTATCATGAGCTATTCTAGCTCAAGTGAGCAAAAACTCGTGACTTCCTTAACAGTTAGAAATCGCGCCCCTGCTGTTGTTGAGAAATAGACACAACCCTCCTCCGTTCGTCTTACCCGAGGCTGCCGTCCGGTCTTAAAGATGTATAGATAAACCAGCGAGATGTGTATTGTGATTGTTCAGCCACGACTACGAGACACTTAGAATATTACAGTTCTTCAGGTCCCGTTGATAGGATAGTCTCAAACGGAGCTCCTCCAGTTCCTTCTCTAGTGACTGTATGTTCGCCAATAGAACGGAAGGTAGAGGCAGTTTATTTGATCACCAACGTTGTATCGTCAGGATGCTGGCTCGTCTGCCTCTTTTGCATCGTCGCTTCCTCGTTCAAGTCCCGGGGATTACGGCCTGGTATGGAGTAAGCCGATCGTCCAGAGCTGCCGACTTGTTTAAGTAGAAATTGTTATCCAAATCGAGGTTAGTGATCGCATTCTGATGTCCAGAAGCTATTTTCGATAATAGGAAATGATGGCGGAGACATTATGTAGATAAGTGTAAAAAAAACACTAAATATCAGAATTTACCAACAGGTGCTGGAAGAATGAGAGGAATTTATAACCCCCTTAACCCCTTAAGAAAAGGGATGGAAACTGGAAGTTATATTGCCAGGCTAAAATTAACGCATTAGCTTTCCCTAACGTTTCTTCAGAAGAACAAAGTAGGAAGTAGACATGATGCCCCATCACCAATGATTAGCTCAAATGCTAATCCTTCCCAGTCCTTACTGCCACGATTGAAGTGATGGACCCCAACACACGCACAGCTCCTTGATGCTGCAGAGCCCATTGTTTAGCCGTTCTCCTGTTACCCGTCTCCTCAGACGGGCGTTAGCGATAGCCATCTTATCACAACTATGCAGAAGTGAAATAACCCCCACCTTGTAATTGGCGACGCTCCCGTTAATGCGCTCTAATGGAATAGTCCCAAATAAACCCAAATGTGATGTACGTATTTTACCCAGGTCTGTCATTGCCATTGTGACATTTGTTTGTTATTGACCGCACAGCGAGTGCCAGATAAAATGTCCTGATTTTGTTGATTCGTTGATCTAATGGATCAATTAATGAATGAGTCAATGTCAATCAATGCCTTCTAAGCTCCTTTGTTGATGTTTGTTGTCGCCCCATAGATCCACCCAAAGGAGGAAGACTACGGCTTTGAGATCGAGGAGAAGAACAAGGCCATCGTGGTGAGGTCTGTCACCAGGGGCTCTCACGCTGAGGTGAGGAGTCTATAAACAGACACGTAAAATACACACACATAGATGACGACACACACATACACAGTGGTGGTGCTGTCACTCTACCTGTCCCTCTCCTCATGGGGGCTTTATTCTCAGTGTGGGGATCAGATCAGAACTATTTAGGCATGCCTTCTCACATTATCCTCACTGCTATCTCAGCTCTCTCTGTGGAAGTGTGTGTGTGTGTGTGTGTGTGTGTGTGTGTGTGTGTGTGTGTGTGTGTGTGTGTGTGTGTGTGTGTGTGTGTGTGTGGTGTGTGGGGGGGGTGTGTGTGCGTGCGTGTGCATACATGTTTATCTGTCTTTCTGTCTGCAGCTGGAGGACAGCCTTATATCTACTCTCTTTCTTTTTGAGTCAACTCCTCAAGGTCTTGTTGACTAGTTGGATCAGAGCATATGTACAACGACTGGGGATCCCTGAGGAAGGGATTGGTAAACACAGTCTTACAGCACTCCTTACCTAACTGTCCCTCAGTGTTCCTTAATATCTTACTCCCCTCCCTCGCTCCCTGTCCACTCCAACTCACTCCTCCCGCCCTAAGGCCTACAGTTGTACCATCATCCATTTTAGTTCCTAAAATGAACCTCTCACACTCCCTCTGTGTCCCATACCCTATTTTTCCTCTCTCTCATTTCCACTCCATCTCACTCCTCCCCTCCAGACAGTGCTAGTGTAGTTGGGCCCTGGCCGACACAGAGCGTGTGAATCCGAGACTGCCGAAACACTGAGTCAGTCTGCGTGTGTGCTTTGTGAATGAGGCCCAGCTGATTCCCAGGGCCCAGTGGAAAAAAAATTAACTGGGAGAGTCAGGGACTCCGGGAGGGTTGCAGGGAGAATACCCAACACACAAATGTGAAAACGAACGCAGGCACACTCACTCAATCACAGTGGGCCACTGTGCCTTCCTGTTCTGGGCTGTCCTCCAGAGCCAGACAACCAAAGCCAAGCGTCATACTAGTGGATCTGGTCCCTGTGTCCTGGGCTAGCCAGAGAGGATATAAAGAGACAACCTACCCTGATGCTCCACCGTTGTTGTCTCTCTCTCCATCCTCCCCTCCAGATGGCGGGGCTGCAAGAGGGCAGGAAGATCTTCACCATCAACGAGGACCTGGTGTTCCTCAGGCCCTTCCAGGAGGTGGAGACCATGATCAACCAGGCCTTCTGCGTCCGCCGCTCCCTACGCCTGCTGGTCAACACCAAAGCTAAGGAGTGAGTACAATAGTATGCATGCACACACAGGCATGTGTGTGTATACACACACACACACAAAGTATCCTCTACACACCTACACTAGTGGCAGTCGGTGGCGTTTAAGATGAGGGAGGACTATTATTTTCTTGTGAGCATGCCCTTATTTATTTTACAGCATATTGGAAGACTGTCGTATTCCATTCACCCAGGTTAATGTAACACCGATAGGTTTAGGCGACTACATGATGCTCAAATTGTTCCTGTACACATCATGTGGTTGCTCCAACCTAGCCTATGAATGAAAGTTTACAACGTAAGGTGAACAGGTAGAGGGAAATTTGAGTCAGACATTGACACATTCAAAAGTGACAGGTGACAGACATTGACACATTCAATACCGCCTTGCACAATCTTACCTGCATCTAGCTGATCTAGTGTGTAGTCATTAGTCCAACAGTTGCAAACGAGTTTCTATTGGACAGGTATGTTTATCCCTGTTTTGTTGCGTTTGCTTCTGTTTAAGAAATGTTTTTCAACAGAATCGGCGGAATGAATACACCTGATCACACGCAAACACAGTTCACTTTCATATAGGGGTGTGTCAAGAAAATGAGTATCGTAACGGATATGGGCAATTCCTGGATTAGATTACAGATTAGTATCGGGAAAAATAATAATTTTTCACAAAAGCAGTGCACTGGGCCTTTACTAGTCCACTAATAGCAGACCCATATAGCCTCTGAAATGCACCCCAAAATGTTTTATAGCGCCTCAATATAACTCTGTTTATTGCATAAATCATGCATGGATTTGAATTAATTACAGTGTATGCTTATCCGTGTGTAAACTATGACACAATGTAAATGGAGAAGAAGGCTAAAACGTGGTCAGCGGCAGATGAAAATAGCAGCACGAAGTCTCCGGGTGAACGAAGGAGTTGTCCATGGTGCTGTCATTCAAGGTTCTTGATTTACCCTGTTTGTAATGAGCACAGGAAGGTTGCATTTTGGCTTCTGCTCAGATGGCTGAAGTGAGCGGGGAACACATGCAGCACAGTCACCCCCGGCTACAGACCTACCACAGATCTTACTTGCAGTGGTGTAGTGCTATTTCTGTAGATGAGGGAGCGCAACAAATATGTAAATGACGCCATCGTTTCCTCAATCAAATTTTGTACCGACAGACTAAGCCTATTAAGTAGCCTATCATTACAGGCCTCTCAACCCCTGTTCCTGGAGCGGTATCATCCTTTAGCGTTTCACTCCAACCCCAGTTGGAACTAACCCCATTCATTGTATAAACCAGCTAGTTATTATAACCTCTCAGGGATTGCTGACACTACCAGGTGAAATGCAAGGCGCCAAATTCAAAATCCAAAAGTTGAATTATTAAACATCCACCAATATACAAGTGTTCCATACTCATCAAAAGCTCTGTTTCTTGGCAATATCACAGCGTTGTCAGATTTCAAAAAGGCTTTACGGCGAAAGCAGCACATTTGATTGTTTGAGGGTAGCACCTCACATATTTTTCCCATAGCCATGAATCCATTATAATCAGAAACGACAGCCTCCACTCCTCCATTGAAACGTGACGAGAACTCGTTCACCTTATACCTATAAACTTGTCCAAGAACAATCAAACATAGTTTTAAATGTATCCTTAGGAACACTTTTACGTATATTTACTATTATAAATCAACCGGAATATAAACTGATCGATAAAGACGGTAAAAAAACACAGCACGCCTTGTCGGGAGCGGCGCACTGGGTACTGTTGACATAAAAAGTACACTTCCTGGTTTGCTCTTCTTCTCTGGTCTAATTCATCCAAATTGAAAATTTACACTGTCTTGAGACTGTTGACATCCAGAGGAAGCGATGGGTACTGCATTCATATGCCCTTATATGGTCATTTTCATGGGGGAGGGGTTCCAAATGAGCAATGTGTCAAAAGCACTTTTTCCAGGACAGAAATTCCTTGGGGTTTCGCCTGCCATATGCGTTCTGTTTTACTCACAGACAAATGGTTAACACTTTTGGACAATTCAGAGTGTTTCCTATCCAATGGTACTAAATATGTGCATATCCTATTTTCTGGGCCTGAATGGGAGGCATTTTACTTTGGGCACGCCAGGCTCTCCAAAACGGTCACCTTATGAGCCGATCCCTAACAAGATAATTGGGTGCGCTAGATTAGGGTTGGAATGAAAACCTACAGGATGGTAGCTTTCTAGGGACAAGGTTGGGGATCTCTGTTATAAAAATGCTCAAAATGTATCCAATTGCAACGTCTGCCTATGACCACACATATTGTCTCAAGAAAATGTTATATTTTTAATACTCTCAAACACCAAGTTAGGCATACCTATAGGCCATCATCACTGTCAATCATTGAATTGTAATTATTCATGTGTTACCGGTGAAACTGCCAACATGCCAATCATTTGATTGAGCTGAATCAGTTTCATGGGAATAGCCTATGCATTTCAATCTTCTTGAATTACTGTTTTGTGAGCGAATTACAGCAGATGATGTTAACAAACCATTAGCCTAGTGACCCCAAACTTTTGAACGGTAGTGTATATAATAATTGATCAACCCTACAAGCAATACCAGACTATTATTATGGTGTCAGATTATAATACGGTTTTAAATACCTCTATGGACCGTAAAGAAATCACACTACAAACTATCACCCTCATGCACTTAAGCCAAGCACGTATGTCATGAATATATTGGAACTATGGAGGCTTAAATATCCTGACCTAGTGAGATACAGTGGGGAAAAAAAGTATTTAGTCAGCCACCAATTGTGCAAGTTCTCTCACTTAAAAAGATGAGAGAGGCCTGTAATTTTCATCATAGGTACACTTCAACTATGACAGACAAAATGAGGAAAAAAAATCCAGAAAATCACATTGTAGGATTTTTAATGAATTTATTTGCAAATTATGGTGGAAAATAAGTATTTGGTCAATAACAAAAGTTTCTCAATACTTTGTTATATACCTTTTGTTGGCAATGACAGAGGTCAAACGTTTTCTGTAAGTCTTCACAAGGTTTTCACACACTGTTGCTGGTATTTTGGCCCATTCCTCCATGCAGAGCTCCTCTAGAGCAGTGATGTTTTGGGGCTGTCGCTGGGCAACACGGACTTTCAACTCCCTCCAAAGATTTTCTATGGGGTTGAGATCTGGAGACTGGTTAGGCCACTCCAGGACCTTGAAATGCTTCTTACGAAGCCACTCCTTCGTTGCCCGGGCGGTGTGTTTGGGATCATTGTCATGCTGAAAGACCCAGCCACGTTTCATCTTCAATGCCCTTGCTGATGGAAGGAGGTTTTCACTCAAAATCTCACGATACATGGCCCCATTCATTCTTTCCTTTACACGGATCAGTCGTCCTGGTCCCTTTGCAGAAAAACAGCCCCAAAGCATGATGTTTCCACCCCCATGCTTCACAGTAGGTATGGTGTTCTTTGGATGCAACTCAGCATTCTTTGTCCTCCAAACACGACGAGTTGAGTTTTTACCAAAAAGTTCTATTTTGGTTTTATCTGACATTCTCCCAATCCTCATCTGGATCATCCAAATGCTCTCTAGCAAACTTCAGACGGGCCTGAACATGTACTGGCTTAAGCAGGGGGACACGTCTGGCACTGCAGGATTTGAGTCCCTGGCGGCGAGTGTGTTACTGATGGTAGGCTTTGTTACTTTGGTCCCAGCTCTCTGCAGGTCATTCACTAGGTCCCCGTGTGGTTCTGGGATTTTTGCTCACCGTTCTTGTGATCATTTTGACCCCACGGGTGAGATCTTGCGTGGAGCCCCAGATCGAGGAAGATTATCAGTGGTCTTCCATTTCCTAATAATTGCTCCCACAGTTGATTTCTTCAAACCAAGCTGCTTACCTATTGCAGATTCAGTCTTCCCAACCTGGTGCAGGTCTACAATTTTGTTTCTGGTGTCCTTTGACAGCTCTTTGGTCTTGGCCATAGTGGAGTTTAGAGTGTGACTGTTTGAGGTTGTGGACAGGTGTCTTTTATACTGATAACAAGTTCAAACAGGTGCCATTAATACAGGTAATGAGTGGAGGACAGAGGAATCTCTTAAAGAAGAAGTTACAGGTCTGTGAGAGCCAGAAATCTTGCTTGTTTGTATGTGACCAAATACTTATTTTCCACCATAATTTGCAAATAAATTCATAAAAAATCCTACAATGTGGAGTGGCCTAGCCAGTCTCCAGATCTCAACCCCATAGAAAATCTTTGGATGGAGTTGAAAGTCCGTGTTGCCCAGCGACAGCCCCAAAACATCACTGCTCTAGAGGAGATCTGCATGGAGGAATGGGCCAAAATACCAGCAACAGTGTGTGAAAACCTTGTGAAGACTTACAGAAAACGTTTGACCTCTGTCATTGCCAACAAAAGGTATATAACAAAGTATTGAGATAAACTTTTGTTATTGACCAAATACTTATTTTCCACCATAATTTGCAAATAAATTCATTAAAAATCCTACAATGTGATTTTCTGGATTTTTTTTTCCTCATTTTGTCTGTCATAGTTGAAGTGTACCTATGATGAAAATTACAGGCCTCTCTCATCTTTTTAAGTGAGAGAACTTGCACAATTGGTGGCTGACTAAATACTTTTTTTTTCCCCACTGTATACATGGAGGAGGCTCAATCAAGCTAGTTGTCTTGACTACTTTCTTATGTCATTCTTGTTGAAAAAGTGTAAATATGGGACAGAATGAGGTCGGACCATCAAATAATTGGCATATATATTACTCTTACAGAATTAACAATTGGGCGAGGATAATGGACATTTAATCAAAGCTTATTGGTTGATAACTTGTTTTTAACTAGTAACGAAGAATTTATAACTGACTTTTTCCAACATACAATAAGGGGATCTGCTGTACCTATGTTATGGGACACATTTAAATGTGCCTTTAGACGCCATGCAATTCCGTACTGTTCTCTATACAAAAGCAATTTGGGTCAAAAGAGGTCATATTTAACACAGGAAATGGAAGGACTAACAGAACCGATAGATAGCAATAAAAACTGTACCATAGAGGCTCAGAATAAGTTAGAGGAAAATCAAAAAGAAATGGAGGAACTTAAGAAAGATACAGTGTAATATATTATAAAAATAAAGCGAACTGGATGGAATATGGGGGAAAATGCACCATATAACTTTTTTATCGTCAACATAGAAATGCTATACCAAAAATAATTTAAAACAAGCCATGGAAAGTTGGTTGCAAGTTCAGTTTAATCCACCAGAAAAGACAGAACAAATAAAACAGCAAATATTGTGGTTAAACACAATATACTAATTGATGAAAAAACATAATTTTTTCAATTAAATGTTTTAAAAAGTTATAACCTTTGTAAATGATATCATAAATAGGACTGGTGGAGTTATGTCACACATGTAGCTAATACGAATATATGGAAATGTCTTCTCTACCTAAAATTACAACCAACTAATTACAGCATTACCGCATAAATAGAAGAGGCAAGTGGAAGGGGGAAAAAAATAAGGAACTTGTCTGTCGGTCTTGCATTAAAGAATCAAATTGGTTATGAAAATTGTGATAAAAAAAAATCACCATTTTCATTTAAGGACCAAAAAATGTACAGCTGTGCCATATAGATTGCAAAATATTTGGGAGGAGATTTTCAGTGTACCTATTCCATGGCACATGGTTTATAAACTGATATGCATAATATGTTATATATATGGGGGATACAACCTTCCCAAGTCTGCAGTTTTTACTGCAAAGAGACAGTCATTAAATCCTTTTATTTTGGTACTGTCCACATGTAGATTTTACCTGGAGTTACTCTGCAGATAGCAATACTGTAATTTTTTTGCTAAAAGTATTATTATATATTTAATTTACAATCTGTAGAAACTATGAGAATAGAAAGGTTCAGAACTTTTGTGAAACATCACAGCACAGTTGAAAAATATATGGCAGAAATCCAATATGGATGGTGTTAAGAGATATAGAAGGGAGGGGTTGAATGGAGCTGAAACATGGTTCTAATAACAAGACAACTAATTTAAAATATGCCGTGTCCGTAAAATTTCTATAGGTTCAGAACTTTTGTGAAACAGCACAGTTAAAAATATATGGCAAATAGAAATCAGAAATAGATGGGAGTGGTTGAGGGTAGAGGAAGGACAGGACTAAAAACAAACAAAATATAAACTATTGTAAAATAGATTGTCCGTGAAATGTATATAATATGTATAAGTTGGAAGTAGAAGCCTAAGTGTTGTTGTTCATTAGTTTACTCCAGTTAGTGGAGGGGTAGTAGGGTTAGTGGAAAATAATAAAGGAAAAACATTTTTTTTTAAGTTGTGTGTGTATATACAGTTGAAGTCAGAGGTTTACATACACCGTAGCCACATACATTTAAACCCAGTTTTTCACCACTTTATTTTAAGAATGTGAAATAATAGTCGAGAGAATGATTGATTTCAGCTTTTATTTCTTTCATGACATTCCCAGTGGGTCAAAAGTTTACATACACTCAATTAGTATTTGGTAGCATTGCCTTTTAAATTGAACGTGGTACCTTCAGGCATTTGGAAATTGCTCCCAAGGATGAACCAAACTTGTGGAGGTCTACACTTTTTTTGAGGTCTTGGATGATTTCTTTTGATTTACCCATGATGTCAAGCAAAGAGGCACTGAGTTTGAAGGTAGGCCTTGAAATACATCCACAGGTACACCTCCAATTGACAGAATTATATCAATTAGCCTATCAGAAGCTTCTAAAGCCATGACATCATTTTATGGAATTTTCCAAGCTGTTTAAAGGCACAGTCAACTTAGTGTATGTAAACTTCTGACCCACTGGAATTGTGATACAGTAAATTGTAAGTGAAAATCTGTCTGTAAACAATTGTTGGAAAAATTACTTGTCATGCACAAAGTAGATGTCCTAACCGACTTGCCAAAACTATAGTTTGTTAACAAGAAATTTGTGGAGTAGTTGAAAAACGACTTTTAACTACTTAGGGAGCAGTGGGGCACTCCCAACACTACCCGGTGAAATGTGAGGCGCCAAATTCAAAATCCAAAAGTTGAATTATTAAACATTCATCAATATACAAGTGTTGCATAGTCATCAATAGCTCTGATTCTTTGCAATATCACAGAGTTGTCAGATTTCAAAAAGGCTTTACGGTGAAAGCAGAACATTTGATAGGATAGCCCCTCTCATATTTTATGCATTAGCATAAATCCATAACCAACTCAAAAAACGCATAAAATCGCTAATATAAAATCCCTTACCTTTCGAAGAACTTCTGCTGAGGGCTTCCCAAGTGTCCAACGAAGACTTCCAATGGTTCTTTTGTTAGAAAAAGTAATTTATTATATCCATAAGTCTCCGTTTGGTTGGCGCGTTATGATCATAAAATCCACCATTGAGTCACCCATTGAACCGTGAAGAGAACACGTTCAAATTATACCTATACACTTTCTACAAACAAACCAAACATAATTTTTTATGTATCCTTAGGTATCCTTTTGTGTAGATTTGCTGTAATATTTCAACCGGACGATAACGTGAACGATAGGAAAGGAAAAATAAAGTGGTGCGCGTTCACAATCTCGCGCACGTCAAACCTTGTTTACAAAAGTGGTCCTCTGACTTCTTCCTGTTCCTATCCGTTCTGGTTACTCCTAGAATTCCCAGTCTTTGACTGTTGACATCTAGTGGAAGCCATAGGTACTGCAGTTATACTCACATACATTATTTTAACACTCTTAGAAACTTCAGAGTGTGTCCTATCCAATAGCAGGTGGCAGGCATTTTAATTCGGGCACGCCAGACTCTCCAAAACCGTCACCTATGCAGCCGCTCCCTAAGAAGTTAAGTGTATGTTAACTGTACACAGTACCAGTCAAAAGTTTGGACACACTTACTCATTCCAGGGTTTTCTTTATTTTTACTATTTTCTACATTGTAGAATAATAGTGAAGACATCAAAACTATGAAATAACACCTATGGAATCATATAGTAACCCAAAAACTGTTAAACAAATCAACATGTATTTTATATTTGAGATTCTTCAAAGTAGCCACCCTTTTCCTTGATGACAGCTTTGCGCACTCTTGATATTGTCTTTCTCTCTCTTTGGGTCAACTACTCACCACATTTTATGCACTGCAGTGCTAGTTAGCTGTAGCTTATGCTTTCAGGACTAGAATCATTCTCTGATCCTTTGATTGGGTGGACAACATGTCAGTTCATGCTGCAAGAGCTTTGATAGGTTGGAGGACGTCCTTCGCAAGTTGTCATAATTACTGTGCAAGTTTATGGAAAAGGGGGGTGAGAAAGACGAGCCTCCTAGGTTTTGTATTGAAGTCAATGTACCCAGAGTATGGAAACTAGCTGTCCTCCGGCTACAACATGGTGCTACCTTATAGAGTGCTGTTGAGGCTACTGTAGAACTGCATTGCAAAACAGTGTGTTTTAATCAAATATTTGGTGACATGAATGTATTAAGTATAGTTTTATCTAAAAAGGGTTAACTTTTTTTTTTTTTTTTTCACTGACGCTGGTCCTCCCCTTCCAACTCTCAGGAGCCTCTACTGACCAACACACACGTTTGCGCACGCACACATACACACTTTTGTTGTTCTAGGATTGTGAAGATTCCAGACACTCCCGATGCCCTGTCCTTCAAACTCCGTGGCTCTGCCCCACCTCATGTACACGCAGTAAGGAAAGGTGAGTAACAACCTCTCTGATTGGGAAAGGGAAAGGGGGATACCTAGTCAGTTGTACAACTCAATGCATTTACCTGAAATGTGTCATCCGCATTTAACCCGACTCTTCTGATTCAGAAAGGTGCGGGGGGGCTTCCTTAATCAACATTAAATTATAGGATGAGGCGTTACCTGCCAGCCATGCACCTGTTAACTTCAGTTCCAGTTTCTTGAGGCTCTGCTTTTTAGGACCACGTGTTCGCCAGGCTAGGTTCAAAGTACATTTTTAAAAAGGGCAAGAAAAACTGTTGAGTCACGAGCAAGGGATGGGTCCAAATGTGTAAAACAGTTGGATAAGGAAGGAGGAAACATGGCCGCCGATTATTTTCTGCTGCATTGAGGGAGAAGAGTCATGCCCCGGGTCATGCTTCTCTTTTATTATGTCAGAGGGAGCTCATACACTCTGATCTTGCTGCACACACACACGCAGGCTCCTTTCAGCTACTGGCCCCATAGGAGTTTCTGAATGATGATATCATACTCCCCAGCTCCCCCTCTCTTCTCATAAATCAGGATCTTGGTTGACGGCCAGGATTTGGTTGGCTGCTAAACTGAAGTTATGGCGTTGTGTGCTTTGTGTGAGGTGGATCACTGGGGATATTATGCTTTGTGTGAGGTGGAGCACTGGGGATATTATGCTAAGAACAGGAGATCTGTTCTTATTTTAGGGCACAGCTAAAGTGTTAGCAGACAACTTATTTCAGGACCAAAATAATATAGGAACTATAATTATTATACACAGCTTTATAATAATATATGCCATATAGCAGATGCTTTTATCCAAAGCGACATACAGTCATGTGTGCTTACATTTTATGTATTGGTGGTCCCAAGAATCGAACCCAAAACCCTGGTATTGCTAATGCCATGCTTTACCAACTGAACCACACACCTATCTACTTAGAAGAGCAGATGGTCTTGGATATGCCTTACTCTCTGATAATGATAAACAGATTCTTAATCTCAATGGGATCTCCAAATAAAATAGAATAAACTAAATATTTACAGAATGGACCAGATAGATAAGGATACATTGTACACATGCTGTTTATTATAGAAAAACATTCATTCAACATGCATACATTCTGTGACATCGGTGGTTACAGGATTACACACAAGAACTGTGTCCCCGCCCACTTTGACCCCTGACCCCCTGTGTGATTTATAGGGTCGGAGGCGGCGGTGGCAGGCCTCCAGCCAGGTCAGTGCATCCTCAAGGTGAATGGCAACAACATGAACCATAGCGACTACCAGGAGGTCCTGGAGCACTTCACCTCCCACCACGACCAGCAGGAACAGCACGACATGGTGAGACAGTTTGCGTGCAGAGCTGTGGTCCAGCGGTAACACTACCGGATCCATTCACACGATCCCGGTCTCAACCCCCTCTGATTCTTACTGTCTGTCAATAAAGCATTAAAATACATAGGGAGAATCTCTTTTTTTTTTTTTGAGAAAGAGACATTGGACGACATACAATGATTTAATACTGTATGCACAATATTAGGGAAACATACATGGTCAGAGATTCAACCATGATGGCATTAGCCTAATGTACTATTGCTACTTTTCTACCAGTGTCAAGACGTTTTTCAATCAAACTACTGTAGTGTGTTCCCTTCTACAGTGTCACATGCAAGGGTTTGACTGATTTAATGCGTCACAACCAGGGTTCTTCCTCAATTTCACTCTTCGATTGTTTACAGTGAACTGCCAATATACCTACTTTTCTTCTTGTTTTTATTTTCCTACTGTGCCAAATATTTTTGCTTTATCCAGCTTTATCCAGCTTTATCCAGGGTATACTATGGAGTGCTTTCACTACGAGCTCCTTTGTTGATGTTTACTCTGGCTCCTCTCCTCTTGACCAATCCCCTGCTTTGTTGATGTTTACCGTGGCTCCTCCTTTCCAATCCCCTGCTTTGTTGATGTTAACTCTGTTTTGAGCACATTTTAATGTCTCATTTACTTCATTCACACACAACTTCTCTAACTGCCAGAGAAGCACATGTGATTCCAAGCACACCCTTGCACAGAAACCTAGACACACACTTGAATGTATGCACGCATATTATACACCTAGAGACACAAACACACCAGTGTTTGACCCTGGTGTGTCCTCCCTGTGTCCCGTCAGTGTCAGTGGGTGTTCCGTGCGTTTGAAGACGTGGAGGAAGAGGGGGGCTCATTCAGGGCCTGCACAGCAGAGAAATGCTCAGACATAGATGAGGAGAACGGCAGGAACGGAACAGGTACTGTACACCACCTCACCACGGGAGTGTGTGTGTGAGAGAAAGAATGGGAACGGATCAGGTACCTTACACAATCTCACCATAGAAGTGTATGTTTGTGTCTGTCTGCTAACAGGTGTGTACTTGAAAGTAGGTACTCAAAAGCGTCCCTTTGTCCGATCCAGACTACAGGGGGGGCCTGAGCCGGCTGTCTCTTTCTGATGGCACGGTGCCCCTGGTGAGCATGACGGTGGACAACGTGCACCTGGAGCACGGCGTGGTGTACGAGTATGTCAGTACAGCCGGCATCAAGAGCCACGTCCTGGAGAAGATGGTGGAGCCCAAGGGCTGCTTCAGCCTTACTGCGAAGGTACAGCACATGTCCACTGTTTTTGTAGTACTAGCATGCTAACACTACTCTTATCATGCTAGCAGCAGTATGTGGTTTAGTTTAAAGTTTTTGTGACGTACGCTAGCACAGTGACATGCTTTTCTTGCTTGCTCTTTCCCAACAATGCAGTATAATTTGTTTTTAAGTACAACAAAAACACACTAGAAATAGGAAGAACACAAATAAGTAGGAAACCTATATACCGGGTGAGTGCAAATACCATATTTACAATGTGTAGGGATACTGGAGTGGCAGGGTTAGATATGTACAGTTGAAGTCGGAAGTTTACATACACCTTAGCCAAGTACATTTAAACTCAGTTTTTCACAATTCCCGACATTTAATCCTAGTAAAAATTCCCTGTATTAGGTCAGTTAGGATCACCACTTTATTTTAAGAATGTGAAATGTCAGAATAATAGTAGAGAGAATTATTTATTTCAGCTTTTATTTCTTTCATCACATTCCCAGTGGGTCAGAAGTTTACATACACTCAGTTAATATTTGGTAGCATTGCCTTTAAATTGTTTAACTTGGGTCAAATGTTTCGGATAGCCTACCACAACAGTCCCACAATAAGTTGGGTGAATTTTGGCCCATTCCTCCTGACAGAGATGGTGTAACTGAGTCAGGTTTGTAGGTCTCCTTGCTCGCACACAGTTTTCAGTTCTGCCCACACATTTTCTATGGGATTGAGGTCAGGGCTGTGTGATGGCCACTCCAATACCTTGACTTTGTTGTCCTTAAGCCATTTTGCCACAACTTTGGAAGTATGCTTGGAATGCTTTGGAAGTATCTTTGTAAGACCCATTTGCGAAGCTTCAACTTCCTGACTGATGTTTTGAGATGTTGCTTCAATATATCCACATAATTTTCCTCCCTCATGATGCCATCTATTTTGTGAAGTGCACCAGTCCCTCCTGCAGCAAAGCACCTTCTTCACGACTGTTTGCGTGTGTGTAGACCATTTTAACTCCTTAGTGATTTAGACTCAGAGGAACTTGAAGGTCTCAACCCGCTCCACAGCCTTAGCTGTCTAACGAAATCACTATTTTAGTAGTTCTTTAAAGTAAATACTTTGACTGCTGAATACCAACTATTGATCAATTAGATCATGTATTTTCAGATTGAGATACCTCGTGAAGCAACTGCTCTCTATCCCTATCGATTGCGCGTTCTTCTGTGTCTGCGTGCCCTGCATAGACCGTACAAGTAGGAGCGCAATGGATTATGCTAAACTATATAGAATATTGGCCTGTTGGAAACTACAACTCCCTACCACATCGCACAGTTTGGTCTTTATCTAAAGATAAACTGTGCATTGTGCTCACAGAAAAACAAATACAATTTTATTCAAATAATTTAACTGACTTCGGTCAATTTGTTGTTTTAAAAAGGTAAAAATAACTGACATTTTTGTTAATTGCTCAGCACTTGCCTGAATGCTTCCTCAGCCTTACCGTCAAGGAACAGGACATTTCCATTGTTGTTGTAGTCTCCTAGCATTAGCATAAGCACTTTGGGTTTGTCTTTATTGCATAGCCACAGCCATGATTTCTACCATTTGGCATTTATGATGAAAACAATAGGAGTGAATGGTTCCCAGGTTGCGTCATGCTCTTCTCTCCATGCAGAAATCACTTAAAATAAGTTGAACTTGAAGACGTGAACCCAAAGGGATTTAAAACATACGCTCTGCCCTGTCCAGATCCTGGAGGCTTTTGCAAGTGACGACAGTCATTTTGTGCGTAACTGCAGACAGCTGATTTCGCAGAGCGACCGCGTGGTGTCCATGCCCCAGTTTGAGTTCAGGAACATCTGTGATACCAAGCTGGAGAGCATCCGCCGGCGAATCAGCAGATACCAGCAGGTAAACAGGATCCCTCTATCATAGCCCCTTTTGTAGTGCAAGAGCAGCTACAAATGTCCTCTCTCTCTCTCTCTCTCGCCACAGATACTCAGATCAGCAGCGAGTATTGATCCATCATTATGTGATAGCGGTAAATATACAGTTTTTCATTAGCTGTGGTTTTCAGTTTGCCCAGGAGCTGAGGAACAAGGCGTGCCCTACATTCAAGCAGGCAGGCGTGCTGCCCCACCCGCTGGGCTGCATGGACTTTGTGCCCACCAACTGTCACATCAACCTGATGCAGGTGTCCCAGCCCAAGACTACCATGGTGTCCGGCAGGGCCTTCAGCTTCCGCTTCGGACGCAAGAACTCCTTCTTGGGCCTGGACCCCAACCAAGGTGGGGAGAGAAGACGATACAGAGCAGACGTGTGTGTGTGCTAATTAATTACAAATTAAAAGCTGAAATGTCTAGAGTCAATAACTATTCAACCCCTTGGTTAAGGCAAGCCTAAATAAGTTCAGTAAAAATGTGCTTAACAAGTCACATAATAAGTTGCATGGATTTTTGAATGACTGCCTCATCATTGACCACAAAACCATGGAGGTTTTCCAATGCCTTCCAAAGACGGGCACTATTGGTAGAAATAAGACATTAAATATCCCTTTAAGAATGGTGAAGTTATTTATTACACTTTGGATGGTGTGTCAATACACCTAGTCACTACTAAGATGCAGTTGCCAGAGAGGAAAGACTTTAAAACAGGTACAGAGTTTAATGGCTGTGATAGGAGAATATTCCAAAACATGCATCCTTTTTGCAACAAGGCAGTAAAGTAATACTGCAAAAAATGTGGCAAAGCAATTCACTTTTTGTCCTGAATACAAAGTGTTATGTTTGGGGGCCAATCCAATACAACACATTACTGAGTACCACTCCATCTTTTCAAGCATAGTGAGAGTGAGAGAATTTGTTTTACTTACTTAGCTAGTGAATTCAGCTAAATAGTCTAGCCTACTCAAACAAAGACGAATGCTATGTTACCTAGCTTGCTATGGCTATCCAACACTGGAACTCTTCCTAGGTAAGCTTTTGGTTTTATTAATTTATTGCCACTGGGGCCCGCTGGTATAACTGTCCATTAGAAAATCTTGTTTGCAACTTTTGGACCAATGATTACATCCTAGATCAGCTAGATGCAGGTAAGATTGTGCAAGGCGGTATTGAATGTGTCAATGTCTCACCTTGATGACTCAAATTTCTCTCGACCTGTGCACATACGTTGTAAACTTTCAATCATAGGCTAGGTTGTAGCAACTTCATGATGGGTATAGGATGTTACATTGAGCTGGGTAAATGAAATATGACACTCTTCCAATATGCTGTAATAGAAATAAGGCTATGCACATAAAAAATAATCGCCCTCCCTCATCTTAAACAGCACCGACCGCCACTGTACTGTACATGCACTGGCACACACATACAGTACACACTCATACGCACACATACCTTTAGATTACACATAGAACAACAGTACAGCAGCACACATACTACAGAGCTCTATACCAACTTTGGAGAGTTATGTCAATGCCTCAGTTCATTTATTTTGTGTAATTCTAGTCTCAGTTGAGTTTTGCCAACAATAGCCCAGATCCCCTTTACAACATTGCGCAGAGCTAGCTTATAACCCACCTTAAAAGCTTAAAACGAATAGATAATTTCAACTAAATACCATCTTTGATCAATTAAATCCCACAGTACAAATTACTTTGAGCTCTCGTGATGAAACGAGTAAATTAGCCTTTAGCCGCATATAGTGACACTCCCGCAGTAAAGTAGTTGTAATCCCACCACTCTAATCATCTCCATTGGTTTCCCATTAAACAACCATTAGCCTCAGGCGACCCCCACTCCGAAACGTTTAGCCATTCTCTATGTGGGTGTTGGTGAATAATGTCATCAAAGCGGTCCCTCCAAGACACCAAGGGTGGGATATTCTTCAGAAAGTGAGGGGGAGAAAAGGTGTTCATTGGATTACTTTACTGTTTAGGTGGACAGGGAAAGAGAGTGGGAAGGACAGAGAAGAGGGAGAGAAACAGAGAGGAGAGAGAGAGAGAGCCGGCGGGAGAGATATTTTACAGGTGTAGCCCTTGGCCCATCCCCAGAATTAAATAGAACATTATGTATCTCTATGAGCCCATCTTGTCCTCTTGTCTGTGTTTTGTCAATCTCTGCGGTTTCGGTATCCTGCCTTTCGGCCTGTCACACGGGCCGCTCTTACACGGCTCAGAGAAACACTAAGACGGAAGAGACCGAGGAAGCTGCAACAGACAGCCAGCCGTCTGACTGGAAGATTAGCATTGCTAGTATTGCTTCAGCCTTCCTCCCTCCTCAGTTCCCTCAACTTAATCGTAGCCTGTGCTATTATGTGCTAACATTACACCCTCAGGCTTCTAGATCAGGAAATAGAATTGTGAATTAGACCAAAATAATTTTTCGCTGTGTTTTTATCATGTTCTATACATTTCTACATGACTCTCAAGGCAGTAGAATGTACATAGAACAGCAATATATAATGGGCCCTTTATACACAAGCACACTGTTTTTGTCAAAACGATAGGTTGTATATTCACCAGTGTTATTGTGTATGAAGACTCAGCATGTGGTGTGGGTATAGGTCTCTGGAAGTGAAAGTTGATTGTCTCTCCCTCTTTCCCACATCACGATGTAAAGTGAAGCTTTTCTGATAAGTTCTAACTTCGTTGAAAAATGTAGATACTTATTTTAATACTCTTTCACTTCCTTTACTTTTCTTTACTTCTATTTATTTTCTCTCTCCCCACAGCTAAACTGTCTCACATGTCTCACACCCAGCACTGTGTGACTAGCATGGGTGCCCCGTCTTACAGCTGCAGCGGTCTCGGGGATGAGGGGGATGGTGAGGGGGACAGCGAGGGCTCTGGAGAGGGCATCCCAGACAGGATGCAGCAGGCCAACCGGCTGAATGGCCTCAGCTTCCTGCTCACACAGGAGGACATGGAGATCCAGGATGCCTACATCCGTCTCTACAGCCGCCTGAACATTGCCGTGCGAGAGATGAGGAAGTACGTCACCCAAATAGACGTGTAAGTACACATATGAAAATCTCAATCCGTGTAAGTACACATATGAGGGATCTCAATCCGGTGGCCCTCGAGCCAGACACGTTCCGCAAGCTCATTTAATGTGGCCAATACACAGTGGGGATCTGAAATGTTTTACACCCTTGATAAAGACGAGTAAAAATGTCTAGACCACAGGTTGACAATGTGTTTCAAGTCCGGAGACTGAGATGGCCATTGCAAAATGTAGATTTTTTTGCCCAATTAAACATTTCTTTGTGGATTTTGATGTGTGCTTGGGGTTATTGTCTATATATAATTTCAAAAAATGTTTTTGCATACAATATAATTTAGCTCAGTATTTATCAAGGGTGTTATTATTCTGCATGAAAATGAAAGGCCAAGATAGAAGACTATCCCCAGACAGTCTTCCTGAGGCCCAGCCCTGTTTGTCCGGCTTCCCGTTTTTCTTGTTTGAAGGAAAGAGTCACCCATTTTGAATGTTATATCGTATTTGTGCATGTCTGAGAGATGTTCTATCTATTCCTGGGGTCATTTTATGTTTTCATGTGTATATGAGCTATTCACCGTTCAAGCAGACAGAAATACAGCCGGTGTGACGTGTTTTGCATCATATGACGCGTCATTCCCGCTGTATTTCTGTCTTCTTGAACGGGAATCGTTTCCTTTAACGAGTCCCAACGAGAAGGATATACTGCTTTCCCGGGAACAGGACCAAATCCCCGTAAATGCGTGAATAAAAGACACAGGAAAAGAGGGCGCAGGTCGGGCTGCCTTCTGAGAATCCGTAGGCGAGTCAGTAAACTCCCACTGCCATCCGTTCTACTCGCTAACATGCAATTATTGGAAAATAAAATTGATGACCTACGATTATCCTACCAATGGGACATAAAAACTGTAAAATATTATGTTTCACCGATAACATGGATAATATAGAGCTGGCGGGATTTTCCATGCACTGGCAGAACAGAGAAGAAGCTACGTCTGGTAAGACGAGGGGTGGGGGTGTGTGTGTGTTATTGTCAATAACAGCTGGTGCGCGATGTCTAATATTAAAGAAGTCTCGATGTATTGCTATGAGACAGCCTATAGGGAGGTCAGAGAACTGGCAGTGTGGTGCCAGGACAACAACCTCTCCCACAATGTGAGCAAGACAAAGGAGCTGATCGTGGACTACAGGAAAAGGTGGGCCGAACAGGCCCACATTAACATCGACGGGACTGTAGTGGAGCGGGTCGAGAGTTACAAGTTCCTTGGTGTCCACATCACCAACAAACTATCATGGTCCAAACACACCAAGACAGTCGTGAAGAGGGCACGACAAAACCTTTCCCCGTCAGGATAATGAAAAGATTTGGCATGGGTCCCTAGATCCTCAAAAAGTTCTACAGCTGCACCATCGAGAGCATCCTGACAGATTGCGTCACCGCCTGGTATATGGCAACTGCTCGGCAGTTGCCATATACGGCATCTGACCGTAAGGCGCTACAGAGGGTAGTGCGTACGGCCCTTTTACATCACTGGGGCCAAGCTTCCTGCCATCCAGGACCTATATAATAGGCGGTGTCAGAGGAAAATCCATAAAATTGTCAGAGACTCCAGTCACCCAAGTCATATACTTTTCTCTGCTACCTCACGGCAAGCGGTACCGGAGCGCCAGGTCTAGGACCAAAAGGCTCCTAAACAGCTTCAAATGACCACCGAACTATTTACATTGACACCCTCCACACATTTGTTTTGTACTCTCTCCAAATGAATTGAAAATGGATAAAATGTTTACATAATATTATCAAACAAATAATACTGTATCAACACAATATACTCGCTGTTTATTATTTATGTATAGTCACTTCACCCCTACCTACATGTACAAATTACCTCAACTAACCTGTACCCCCCGCACACTGACTCAGTACCGGTACCCCCTGTGTATAGCCTTGTTATTGTTGTTATTGCGTTACCTCTTTTTACTTAAGTTTATTTGGTAAATATTTTCATAACTCTTCTTGAACTGCACTGTTGGTTAAGGGCTTGTAAGTAAGCATTTCACGGTAAGGTCTACACTTGTTGAATTCGGCGCATGTGACAAAGTTTGATTTGATTTGAATAGCTCTGATACACATTCTCTCTCTCGTAAATGGGGGAATTCTTCAGTCCAAACTGTTTATGGACTGGGCAAGCAAGAATAGGCTGTGAAACCACAACCCCATTGAGAGGGAAAACCTTTACTGTGTGCAAACTAAATGTGCGCATATAAAAGCAAAGTGTGTGTGCATAAAAGACAGACACATTATGAGAATATTTCTTATATACTTCCCTTTCTCTTATTTTTCATGTGTTTCCTCTAATGTGGCGGGCGGGAACCACAGCCTCCTTTTGTCCATCACAGAGCCCACCCAGCCGCAGGGCAGCGAGCCTCCAGCCTACGAGGCCATTCAGCCCCCTTCCGTGACCCCCGAAGAGGGGGACAAGGAAAAGGCAGAGCACGGAGGTATCAAGAGGGTCTGCTTCATGGTGACAGAGGAGGACCAAGAGGACTCGGGCCAAGACACCATGAGCTACGGGGACTCCTACAGGTAAGATAAGAAAGACTTAAGATAAGACCTTCCCGCTAGCCGTGATTGGCTGATAATGAGTGGGCTTGACATGCTGAGAGATCGAGTTTTGAAATCAGTGGAATTTGAGTATGATAGCTAAGGAGATGGAGAAAATGCCTGTCTCTGGATTACGTCTTTAAACTAAGGGCAACCATGGCATCCGTGACAGAGTGCGAGTAGCGTCCATCCATGTATACGGATACCATAGTCTAGCTAGCTACATTTTCAGATATTTACACGTTTCTAATTTTGTCAGAAAGTCGTTTTCATTTCAAGTTAAAGTGTACTCTTAGCTAGCTAGCTAACGTTAGCTGTCTGGCTCCCTGGCTAACGTTACGTGTATGATCTTTGTCGTAATATTATTTGTATCTCAGAGCCATCAGTCTAGTTTGTCTCTCAGACAGTCAGTCTCGTCACATCTGGAGAGGGTGGGCTGCTCCAAACCTACCATGAGGTGCGACTAAATTTGGAACCCTCTCCCAGAGAGCATGTGTGCATGCGCAAGAGTGCCTGTGTGTGCGGAGGAGAGAATCAAGGCCAAACTCCCGTGTGTATTACGTAAAGGTTGGCACTTCAGTCTCAGCCCGTTGGGAATGATCCAGCATACCATTGGGAGACACATTAAGATGCACACAGTTTATAGGGCAGGCAGTAATAGAGTCAACACCCAGACTCACAAACAACTCACTAAGCTGTAGTGTCTTCCTGTGGTTTCCAGTTCACAGTGTGGGCCAGTTTGTTGTTGAGCCAAGCTGGATGATTATAGTAAAACAAAGTGATTGTTTTAGTGCGAAGCACGATGACAATGCTACTTCTGGCTCCTTAATCCACAAAGCACACAGAAATGTACAATAGTAGGGTTGCTTATTAAAATGCATTGAAAATGTAGGGATAATTGGAGAATAACTATTGAGCATTAAAGGGATGGTTCAGCAAATTGACATATTTGTTTCCTAACCTTAAAAGCAGTCTATGGACAAGGAGTGGCAGCAATCCAAACGTTGGTTTTGTTAAACTAGCCACTACCGAAAGGAAACATATCTACATTTTTTTTCCTGAACTGTCCCTTTAAGTTGTGGAGGCATGTGATCTTCTTTAATGTTTGAGTATCATTTGACTTCAACTTTTCTGGCATGTATTATTTTAACAATCTTATTTGGGACATTGGTGTAGCCACACCTTACGACATTATAGTGGAATGCATTTTAGTCATGCAAATGAAGTAAGTTGATGTTTGTGAGAAGCATTTGACTACTGCTCGCTCTGCCTATAAAATGAATACGAGGCAGTTATACAGTCAGTCAAATTATAATTACAAGACAGACTCCACATTTGACTTTGTGTTTTTTCTGTAGGGAATGAATGCACTCTGGGTTTGATTCTCAACTCTTTCTGACTATCTCTCTCACTCTCTGTGTGTTTTCAGTGAATGTAACAGTAACAGGGATTCCGTCTTGTCGTACTCAAGTGTGCGTAGCAACAGCTCTTACCTGGGGAGTGATGAGATGGGTTCAGGTAAGAAACAGTTGATAAAGTAACGACTAGACTAAGATGTTCATACCCCTGTAGGATAAAAAATACCACTTTGGTTTGCCTTATGTGGAAAAATGTACACAATTGTCCCTTCCATCTCTCTCTCTCAGGTGATGAGCTGCCCTGTGACATGAGCATTCCCTCTGACAAGCAGGACAAGCTGCACGGCTGTTTGGAGCACCTTTTCAACCAGGTGCACCATCTTTACCTTTACACTATCTTTTCCACAATACTCCCTTTACCATTACCGTTCTCAATCTTCTCACTCTGTTTTGTATGACATGCTTTTGTTAATGAACTGGGTTGACGTGTGTAGTGAAGATACTGTTCTGCACTAATATTATACGAACACACGTGCACATGCACACACATTAGCCCTCAGAAACATTTGGCACAGATCATGTTAATAGTAATTAGCCTGGTCTACATCTGTAGTGCATTGCCTTGTTGTGCTATCTCTCTATTCTCCTCTTTGCCATCCTGTCTTTCTCGCTCTCTCTCTCTCTCTACACACAATCACACACACACACAGACGTGTGTTCCTCCTTGCATCTACTCTTACCGACATCACATGCCCTTTGACCTCTCCCATCCTCCCCGAGGGGCACCACCATTTTGGCTCCCGTCGATTTCCTGGGCCCTAGTTTCCTGTTGCTGAGAGACTGAGGCCAGTCTCTGTATGTTGAGGTCTGACTGGTTGTGACTGTCATCTGCAGGTGGACTCCATCAACAGCCTGCTCAAAGGGCCCGTCATGACCAAGGCCTGCGAGGAGACCAAGCACTTTCACCCCGACCACACTAAGCCAGGTACCAGCTACGTTTAGTGTGTGTGTGTGTGAAGTGTTATACTGAATAATTCTCATAGCATTTATATTGGTAATTAACAAAATCATTGACACCCCCTGTTTCCGGAGCAGAGTTCTGTCACACTGAAGACTGGATGGTGCACTGTCACGTCATCCACAAGAACATCCAGGAGGACCCTTGGAACCTACCAAGCTCTATTAAGACACTGGTGGAGAGCCTGCAACTATTTGTGGAGGGTCAGTAAAACACAAACACGTGTAACAAATGCACACACCGCAGAAACCCACGTGTAACCCATCACGCAAACAAACACAGACACACACACATAGACACAGCAGAAACACATGTGGATCACTCGGGTAATAAAATCCTCCTTGTTCTGTAGATGGGAAGAACCAGGTGCTTCTGGCCCTGCTCAAATGTACAGGTAAGCCTTATGTCAGATTTAGATGATTGATTGATTGTCTACTCTGAGTGACCAGACAGTATTTCTGTCAATGTGTTGGGTTGAGAGGAGTAACTGTTGTCAAAATCCTGTCAACTGTCTGTCTCATGTGTCCTCTTTCACCCTTTCTTTTACCCTTCTCTCCTCTTTTTCATTGTCTATCACTATCATATCCTCTTTCTTTTGCAATTACCCCCTCCCTTACCTCTCTTTCTCGAACCTATCTCCCACCTCTTTCCATTATACTTCTCTCTCTCTCAACCCCACCCCTCTGCCTGTCTAATGACTTGTATAGTCCCCTGCCTTCAATATGGTTTGTATGTTGCTGTTTTTGAAATGTCCTGTGAAGAGTTTAAATGAAGCAAAGCACATTTCTGTTAAAACAAACAATACACAGATAATTATTTCCCCCTCTCCCACTCCCCGCGGCCCCAGACACGGCTCTGCAGCTGCAGCGGGACGTGATCTTCTGCCAGAGTGCGGTGGGCGCTGTGTGCACACTGGCCGAGCAGCTCCTGGCGGCGCTGCGGGCGCAGTTCAACAACGCTGGCGAGTACGAGGAAGACTGCAAGGACACGAGCCGTAAGTGGCTGGAGCAGGCGGCCGCCATCGGCGTGCTGCTCAACTTCCAGGCAACGCTGGCGCCCCACGTGGTAAGAGCCGGTACTGTGGTGAAAGAATATCCAGATACTGTGAAGACCATTTCATTTTTATTTAACCTTTTGGTAGCAATTATAATAGCTCCATGTAATAAAGCATTTATATTAGATTAGTAAATCGTTCATTCATCATATATTAATCATTACTCCCACATTTATAAATATATGTAACCTAGTTATTCACACACTTATAAACAACTTTTAAAGTATTTAATAATGATTCATAAGATAGGTCCTCATAAGCTATTTACTAATCATTAGTTGTGGGCTATTTTATATTTTATGTACATTTCTACCTCAGTCACATACATTATATATACAAAAGTATTTCAGGCACACCCATTGCTGACAGGTGTATAAAATCGAGCACACAGCCAGGCAATCTCCATAGACAAACATTAGCAGTAGAATGGCCTTACTAAAGAGCTCAATGACTTTTAACATGACACCGTCATAGGATGCCATCTTTCCAACAAGTCAGTTTGTCAAATTTCTGCGATGCTAGAGTTTCCCCTGTTAACTTCTTAGGGAGCGGTGGGGCACTAGCCGTGAACGCGCGTTTTCTTCTATTGACATCTGTGTGGCCACTTCCTTATTCGTCTTCTTCTATGCTCTAAAAGCATCTAAAAAGAATCAGAACACTTTCTCGAGACTGTTGACATCCAGAGGAAGCAATAGGTACTGCATTCATATGCCCTTATATGGGCATTTTGGTAAGGGAGGGTATTTTGTTTTGACATGTAGCTAGCAAGCTAAACATTGAACCATAATCCCAACTCATAACGTTACTACCATGTATGAAACTGCAGGTAGCTAATGCTAACCAACTAGGTTCAATGTTAGCTAGCACTAGCAATGCAAATGCAACTTAGCTATCATACTCTGCTTCCACCGGGCATTCCACTGATTTCAAAACTCCATCAACTTCTTCCGTGACAAGAGCACTGTTGATCGCCGTTTCAGAAGACTCCACATTGTCTGGTTCAATGAAAATGTTTTTTACCTAAATCAGGGATTTCCTCATCGTCAGATTTATTTTCAGAGTCAGAGAGAGTCAGCATGGCACGATTGTACTCAAGAAAGTGGAGCGCATTAGCAACACTTTTGCAGTACTTTGTGATTTCTTTTTTTTAAAAGCAGTGTTTAGAAAGGATTACCTACACATACCGAGCAGCTCATGTTATTGACAGAAGCATGCTACATGGCAGACCAATCCGAACTCATGTCTCGGCATGTCCAGCCCATCCATTATCTTAGCCAATCATGGCTAGCAGGAAGGATCCTGTCTTTTTCTGTGGCTAAACCAACTAGGCTCGTAATTTAACAATTGTATTTCTATTTGTAGATGGCATAGAAGTTTATTATTACCTCACATGAACATTCACATGTTCCAAAAGGCATTTCTGTCAAAAAACACATTTTGATATAATGTATGTTTATGTTCAAATGCTTCTCTTGTGAAGTAGTGACGTGTGACATATGCCTAGTTTCCTGAAATGAGTCGCATATTCATTGTCTCAGAATATGAGTGCTTATCTAGGATCAGGTCCCTCCTGTCCATATAATATTATTCATTTTAAAAGGCTGAACTGATTCTAGATCCGCACTCCTACTCTGAGACGCTTTCTGAATATGGTCCCTGGCCTGTTGGCTGAGCTTTGTGTCTTCTCTCTGCTGTGTAGAAGGAGGAGAGGACAATGCTGGAGGATACCCAGGCAGCCCTGTTGGACCTGGACAAAGTCACAGTGTTCTTCCGCCAGCTGGAGGATGAATGCCTGGTCGCGAGTAAGTAGACCCTTTCCCATAGCAACCACATCATTTTGCAATAGTGGCCAGTTTAAAGACTTGTGACTTGTGTTTACGCATGGTGGAGGAAGACACGCACGACTTGTACATCCCCAACATGTCCCTTTTCACTAACTGTAACATGGTTAGCTGAGATTGCTGTGTTAAGCAAGCACATCAGATGCATTTCCCATTTAGGGGGAGAAAGCCATGGATAAAATGGGGATGCACTATTCTAGGTTACTGCTCAACAGTAAGCATAACACAAACACATAATACAAAATACCTCTTCCTCCTTCCTTTAAAAACCAGTTTAACCTCTTAAGGAGCAGCAAGGTGCGTTGGGGTGCTACCAGGTGAAATGTTGGGGTGCTACCAGGTGAAATGCAAGGCGCCAAATTCAAAATCCAAAAGTTGAATTATTAAACATGCACCAATATACAAATGTTTCATACTCATCAAAAGCTCTGTTTCTTGGCAATATCACAGCATTGTCAGATTTCAAAAAAGGCTTTATGGCGAAAGCACCACATTTGATTGTTTGAGGGTAGCTCCTTCACTATTTTTGCCATTACCATGAATTCATTAGCCTTCACGGTTCACACAACACATTTCACAGCGAAAACAAATCAATTACCTGTTGAAGAACTTCTGATGATGGCTTCCCAAGTGTCCAACAAAGACAATCCATGGTTCTTTTGTTAGAAAAAGTAATGTATTATATCCATAAATCTCTGTTTGGTTCGCGCGTTTATATTCAGAAACTACAGCCTCCACTCCTCCATTGAAACGTGAAGAGAACTCGTTCAACTTATACCTATAAACTTGTCCAAGAACAATCAAACATCCTTTTTAATGTATCCTTAGGAACACTTTTATGTATATTTACTATAATAATTCAACCGGAATATAAACTGGGCGATAAGAACGGGAAAAAAACAAAGGACGAGCCTGGCGGGAGCGCACGTTGTCTTGTATAGGACATCTGAGGGGGACACTTCCTGATTCCTCTTCTTCTCTGCTCTAATGCATCTAATAAAAATCTGAACACTGTCTCGAGTGTTGACATCCAGAGGAAGCGATAGGTACTGCATTCATATGCCCTTATATGGGCATTTTCATAAGGGAGGGGTTCCAAATGAGGCACTCTGTCAAAACCACTTTTTCCAGGACAGAAATTCCTCAGGGTTTCGCCTGCCATATCCATTCTGTTTTACTCACAGACAAATGGTTAACACTTTTAGAAAATTCTGAGTGTTTCCTATCCAATGGTACTAACCCGGCTCGGTCTAGCTAACTAGCACATCGTAGCGGCTGTTGCTAAGGGAGACAGTTTGTGGAAGCTATAAGCTCATTTGACAGTATTGATTTGATAAAAGCCAGTTCAGTAACCCCCCTGAACTCTCGGTTTAGTAGAGCCATGTGTAAACATTATGGAGGCGGAGGGTTCCATGAAAGTCTAAAACATCACACCCAATCCCAAAGGATGGTCTTCAGAAGGTCTGCTAACCTCACTGGGGTTGTGTTGTTCCTAGGGTTCCCCAGGGGGCGGGATGATTAACCAATACATTTATCTGTTGCAGAGTATACTATACTGATATTGTCATTTGCAACATAGTAATAGCTATGAACAAGTTTAACCTGGAAGTAACCAATAGTGCCGTATTTGAGGAAAATTTACTTACAATGACTGTGATTGTCACACCTAGCTTAAGATGGCTACTCTAACTGTAAGTTGCTCTGTGTAAGAGAGTGCGCTAAATTACTCAAATGTAAATGTAATGCCAATAAGGAAAATCAGTAAGCCAATGGGTAATTGAAGGGAAAATGCCCCATAACTAACCTCCCCTTGGGGGTCAAGTGTGAAAGCTCAGCGGATTTCTGTGACGCGTGTGTATTGTTTTTTCCCCAGACACGCCGGTGTGTTACCACGTGGAGGGCACCCGGCAGGCCCTGAGGGTCACCATGTACCTGGACAGCTGCCACTTCAGTGAGCTCCCCACTCGCTTGCAGAATGGGGGCAGCCTCAGACTGCACACTGTGCTCTTCACCAGCGGTGAGTAGGAACAGAACAGCCCGCTAGTCTACAATTTTGCTGAATTCAATTGAGTTGATTCGAATTATCATCAAAAAGTTGGCTGAATTAGAGACCTGGCGGTCATCAAACCTCATTGAATCACAGTTTAATTAATTGAATTGAATGGAGTAGAGTCAAATGTTTATACTCCAGGTAAGTTTATTCCAGTTAAGAAGAACAAATATTACTTGTATTTTAACAGCAACAGTTCCAACCTAGACTAGTTTACAACAATCATTTCTACAGTAAGATAATTTTTCATCTTCATCTGTACTGTTACTTAGGGATGCAGTAACTAGCTTGCTTTGGCAAATGTTAGCTATTAGCTGTGTACAAAGCCAGGGGATTGTTTGAAAGAGAAACTCACATCTACTACTATGAGAGTTAGTTAGTACTCCCTTATTTCAGCTGATCATCACCTGTTATAAAATGACAACAATGCCTTGCTAGCTGACTTACTTTTCCACTGTCGAAGCACTGTTTCTTGAAGCATTCTGCCCTGTTCTGAAACAACTCCCTGGGTTTACCATCATGCTGTGGATGTTTGGTCAGGACGTGTTGTTTTATTAATTTGTTCGTTATGCGAGTCTCATTATTAAGCACTTCCACACACAAAACACATTGTGTGCGCTCCTCGTTATAAATTTGTATGAAATAGAGAGAAACTCATCGCTGTATATGCGTTTCATGACAATTGAGCTCAGTCAGAACTTGTGGCTAGCATGAGTCCATTTGATGACAGCGGTGAGTGATGGCGAGTGGGAATGACAAGTCAGTGGCTGACAGCGCTGCATCGAGTCTGTCCCGGAGTGATCTTTAAGAAAACTGCAGAAAAAATATCAGGTAAAGCACACTGGCATCTCCCTCTCACACTCGCGCAGCTGCCAAGCTGAGCAGAGAGCGCAGATGCACGTGGCCAAATCAATTCCAGTAATTAATGAAACAATTATAAATGTACACTGACACGTCGCGACCCATACTTTAAGAAAGGCGGGGTTAGATGTTTACATGTAATGTTCTAGTTACAATGCAAGCGAGAAAGTGCATATAGTCACAAACAAAATACGCCTTTTTGTTTAGTTCTTATGTAATTGCCATTTACGGTGTCATAACTACCATTTGAATAACGTACTATGACGTATAACCGGGAAATGTATTCTGTGCCTACCTATCTACTTCCTCTTCGCTATTATTTCACTGCAGTGCCCTTTCGACCTTCGTTGGGTCCATTTAAATGGCTGGAATTATGCTGGATTCCCTGTGCTAGGGAACCATTCATTTTCTATCCACATGTGCCAATTGGGACAATAACCCTACAGGGAGGCTCACATTGTTCAGTGGCTACAAAGCACAAGCCTGTAATGTAATACTATTCTGCAGTCGGAGACCTAGAGAACTAGGGCTAAATTGGGTGTCGTCGCCACCTACAGGCCACTCGTATTGGATACAGTTTTGTGTTCAGTGGTCTTATTCAGCTGTCAGAGAATAAACTTGTAAATTTTTGCCATTATAAAATAATATTAGATATGTCTGTCTAGGTGCATGTATGTACTGTATATTCATGCGTCTTCCTATCCTGTGTGTGTGTGTGTGTGCACTCTTTTCTGTGTATGTATCCGTGTTTGCCTGCCTGCATGTATTGCTATGTTATGTCTGTCCCTGGGTCAGCCCTGGAGAGGCCAGAGGGAGTGTCCCAGCAGGACTACATGTCCATAGAAGAGTTCCAGCAACGCACCAACGCCGTCGCCCTGGAAAGGGTCAAAGCCTACTACCGAAAACTCAGGTAGCAACCCACGCACTTTCTGTTGTGTTATATAGTATGTAATGTACTACCTACTGTATTGTACTACCCACTGTGTTGTACTTCCCACTTGCAAAACACACATTTGTAATTCATACATGCGTATTCATAAACTTGTGTGAAATAGGACAAATATAATAATCACAATTGTTATTATTATTATTTATTATAACCCTTTATTGTGCTCTTACAGGGCTTTTTACCTAGAGAAGTCAAATCTCCCAACCGACTCCAACACCACAGCTATGAAGATAGACCAGGTAAACAGAAATCAAAACTACTCTTTGTTTACGAACAAGCTCAGGGGCAGTACTTTTGACCGGAAAGCAAAGTTGGAGTACTTATTTTTGTCTTAACCCCTAAATCCCCTGTCTCCTGTCCCCCCTCTCCTTCCTAGCTCCTCAGACCCCTCAACACCCTGGACGACCTGTGTCGTCTGATGCAGTCATATGTCAATGTGCATCCCAATGCCGCAGGCCACCCCTCTGGCGTCAGCGTCCTGTGTGTGTCCTCGGAGCTGTGCAACCGCCTGGGCGCCTGCCATATCACCATGTGTGCCACTGGCATGCAAAGGTCCGTCGTATGACCTTGAAAGTGCTGTAATAGTATTGCCAGTTAGCGTCAGCTGGAGCAAACACTCATGCACATCTATGTATTACTATGTCAGGTGTAGTGCTTAGACATGCACTACGTACAGTATGCCTAACCCCTTTCCATTAGCTAATCATAGCACAGTCAAAACAACTTTGACCTGCTGAATTCTGACCTTTGTGTTGAGCAGGTGCACCCTGAGCGTGACCCTTGATCAGGCCATGATCCTGGCGCGGAACCACGGCCTCATGCCCCGCTGCATCATGCAGACCATGGACATCATGCGCAAACAGGTGCCCTAACTACACCCTTTTTACACGCCTAGGAACAGATTTAAGTTCTGGGTCGTATTCATTAGGGTACACTGTAGCAAAAAATTTAGCAACGGTGCCAAATGAATACAACCCACATCTCTCTCTATCCCCTTGCTAATCTTTAACGACCAGTTGCTCAAAAATGGAAACTGAATATGAAAGGAAGCAACTTCCACCTACTGTATAACATAGCATTACTAAAAAGGACTTTACTGACAAACAATAATGTACTGTACTTTGAACGTGGGCTTTGAGCTGAATTCTACAGTACATCAGGACATTGATGCAGTGGGATGGGTAAATGAAGGTTGCATGTAGTCTTTCCCCGATAGGTGTGGGTCGCTTTCAACCTAAAGACATTAGGTAGAAATATAACTTTGGGTACACTGTCTAAGCAGCGGATTTGGGTGCAGTAGCTGCAACCCTGTGGGCACTTGTCCTCAGTCTAAATATGTAAACATTGTCTAACCCTCTCTCTTCTCTGATAGGGCACCAGGGTCGAGATCTCGGCTAAAAACCTCAAAGTGATGGACCAGATGCCGCCCGCAGCCCCAAGGTACAGTGGGGCAAAAAAGTATTTAGTCAGCCACCAATTTTGCAAGTTCTCTCACTTAAAAAGATGAGAGAGGCCTGTAATTTTCATCATAGGTACACTTCAACTATGACAGACAAAAGGAGGGAAAAAAATCCAGAAAATCACATTGTAGGATTTTTAATGAATTTATTTGCAAATTATGGTGGAAAATAAGTATTTGGTCACATACAAACAAGCAAGATTTCTGGCTCTCACAGACCTGTAACTTCTTCTTTAAGAGGCTCCTCTGTCCTCCACTCGTTACCTGTATTAATGGCACCTGTTTGAACTTGTTATCAGTATAAAAGACACCTGTCCACAACCTCAAACAGTCACACTCCAAACTCCACTATGGCCAAGACCAAAGAGCTGTCAAAGGACACCAGAAACAAAATTGTATACCTGCACCAGGTTGGGAAGACTGAATCTGCAATAGGTAAGCAGCTTGGTTTGAAGAAATCAACTGTGGGAGCAATTATTAGGAAATGGAAGACATACAAGACCACTGATAATCTTCCTCGATCTGGGGCTCCACGCAAGATCTCACCCGTGGGGTCAAAATGATCACAAGAACGGTGAGCAAAAATCCCAGAACCACACGGGGACCTAGTGAATGACCTGCAGAGAGCTGGGACCAAAGTAACAAAGCCTACCATCAGTAACACACCACGCCGCCAGGGACTCAAATCCTGCAGTGCCAGACGTGTCCCCCTGCTTAAGCCAGTACATGTTCAGGCCCGTCTGAAGTTTGCTAGAGAGCATTTGGATGATCCAGATGAGGATTGGGAGAATGTCATATGGTCAGATGAAACCAAAATAGAACTTTTTGGTAAAAACTCAACTCGTCGTGTTTGGAGGACAAAGAATGCTGAGTTGCATCCAAAGAACACCATACCTACTGTGAAGCATGGGGGTGGAAACATCATGCTTTGGGGCTGTTTTTCTGCAAAGGGACCAGGACGACTGATCCGTGTAAAGGAAAGAATGAATGGGGCCATGTATCGTGAGATTTTGAGTGAAAACCTCCTTCCATCAGCAAGGGCATTGAAGATGAAACGTGGCTGGGTCTTTCAGCATGACAATGATCCCAAACACACCGCCCGGGCAATCGAAGGAGTGGCTTTGTAAGAAGCATTTCAAGGTCCTGGAGTGGCCTAACCAGTCTCCAGATCTCAACCCCATAGAAAATCTTTGGAGGGAGTTGAAAGTCCGTGTTGCCCAGCGACAGCCCCAAAACATCACTGCTCTAGAGGAGATCTGCATGGAGGAATGGGCCAAAATACCAGCAACAGTGTGTGAAAACCTTGTGAAGACTTACAGAAAACGTTTGACCTCTGTCATTGCCAACAAAAGGTATATAACAAAGTATTGAGATAAACTTTTGTTATTGACCAAATACTTATTTTCCACCATAATTTGCAAATAAATTCATTAAAAATCCTACAATGTGATTTTCTGGATTTTTTTTCCTCATTTTGTCTGTCATAGTTGAAGTGTACCTATGATGAAAATTACAGGCCTCTCTCATCTTTTTAAGTTGGAGAACTTGCACAATTGGTGGCTGACTAAATACTTTTTTGCCCCACTGTATAGACAATAGGAATGAGTTCACTCTTAAGCCTTGTTCACATTGCCAGTTTGAAGTGACTTGAATCCAATTTCTTTGCATGTCCGATTCGAATCTGTTCATTTTTCTGCAGTCTGAACAGCCAAAAAGCACATGGAATCGGATATTTCAAGCCACCTTCGTAGGTGGTCAAATGGTGATTTGCTGTTATTAGGCAAAAAGGACTGGAAGTTGGATCATCTTATCCTTTGAGGCTTTGAACAATCAAAGCAACTTGGAAATGTCCATGGCATTGTCACCTTAGCTTGCTACATAACTTCTGAGTGATAGGAAGCACGAGCACCACCACCAATCAGCCTACACCACTACACACACATCTGTCATTACTATGACAACTAGCGTAGTCGAGTCAGCAAATGACTGCTGGTCACTTATAACTTGCTGTTTTGACAGTCAGTATTCCAAATAGGATTTGAAAAACAAAATTGATTTGAGCATTAAGGCCTGCAGTGTGAACAAGGCTTTAGTTACACAGTACTAGCCTGGTTTCAAATCGGTTCATGCTGTAGGATTCTACAAGATGGCACAAACAGATCTGAAACCAGGCTACACAAATACCAGATCTTAAAATAATGTTCAACAATTTTTACTTCCCACAGGCTCTTCAAGTTGTGTCTGCCACCCGAAGATGGAGATCTATAAGAGACTAGGCATCGCTGTGTTTTTATTCCGCTCCGCTCATATATTTAGCCAAGATAGTCCACTCAGTAACTATTGCCACTGTTTTCCAGGGAGTCCTGGGTTCCATAGAATCAATAAAAACATATACAGCATACCCATACATACAAAAACACATCTAAAATCACAGCATACACAGAAGCACACAAATCATACGCGGTAGCATACATACAAAACAATGCTCACATTACAGCTATGTGTACTGCACTTTTGAAGGCGGACAAGTCTTCAAAAGTGATAAGTCCAGCTTGTTCCAGAGCAATGGTCCAAAGAACTGCAGACTGCCTTGAATGGCCATGTTTTTCGCTAATGATTGTGCCAGTAGGTGCGGGTCCCATTGGTCATAGGCTTTGACTGCTGCTCTGGTGTGCCCCCGGAGGATGGGTGGAGACTCCCACCTGAACAGGTCTGACATGTATTCAGGCAGTCTGTGCTGTGTCGCATTGAAAACAGTCACTAGGGTGTTGTAATGGATCATGACTGTCATTGGTTCAATTCCAGCTTTTTGCAGAAGAACCTCTGTTTTTATGTGTTCCCTCCGTGAATGCCCGGTCATGATACGAGCAGCCCTGTTGATGATACGCTGTAGCCGGTTAAGACCTGTCTTATTGCACTGATGTAGTGTTGGAAGCCATACTGTGGCACAGTAGTCCAGGAGAGTTGTTATGGTGTGGTACATTGTCAGGATGATGTCCTTGGAGACAAAGTACCTTGCTCTTTTTAGTGCAACAAGCCCAGACAGTAGTTTCCCTGTGACCAGGCTGGCGTGTTCAGTCCAGTGTAGGTGTGGGTCCAAATTCATCCCCAGGTACTTTGTGGAGTTTATTAGTGTTTTGTCCATCTGTTATTGTGATACTTTTGCATGTGTATCTCAGCTTTTGTGGGTTGCCAAACAGCATTGCCTTTTTCTGAGGGTATAGAGAGAGCTTGTTGTCAGCAAACCAAGCTGATGCCCTCTTGATGTCGCTTGACACGGACTCCATACTCTCCCTTGTGGTATTTGCTGAGTAGTACAGGACTGTGTAATCTGCATATACAGTACATTTGGAAGTATTCAGACCCCTTGACCACATTTTGTTACTGCCTTATTCTAAAATGGATGAAATATTTCAGTCTACACACAATACCCCATAATGACAAAGCAAAAACAGTTTATTTTTTAAGTTTGCAAATTTATAAAAAATAAAAACATAAATACCTTATTTAAATAAGTATTTAGACCCTTTGCTATGAGACTCGAAATTGAGCTTAGGTGCATCCTGTTTCCATTGATCATCCTTGAGATGTTTCTACAACTTCATTGGAGTTCAATTGATTGGACATGATTTGGAAAAGCACACACCTGCCTATAGAATGTCCCACAGTTGACAGAGCAAAAACTAAGCCATGAGTTTGAAGGAATTGTCCGTAGACCTCCGAGACAGGGTTGGGTCGAGGCACAGATCTGAGAAAAGAGCAAGATGGCCCCCGACAGAGATGGTCGCCTCGCTTCACGTCCTTAGGAAACTAGGCAGTAAGTTGTTTTTTTATTTATTATTTCATACATTGTTAGCCCAGAAAATCTTGTGTTATTATATACAGCTGGGAAGAACTATTGGATATAAGAGCGACGTCAACTTACCAACATTACGACTAGGAATACGACTTTCCCGAAGTAGATCCTTTGTTTGGACCTCTACACTGGACATTGGTTCTAATCCCAGAGGCCGACCCAAAACAACGTCATCGCCACAAGAGAGGCAGACGGAGTGGCCTCCTCGTCAGACTTAAAAGTTGAGCACACCATCCACTGTTTCTGAGCATATTACTCACCAATGTCCAGTCTCTAGACAACAAGGTGCACGAAATTAGGGCACGAGTTGCCTTCCAGAGAGACATCAGAGATTGTAACATTCTCTGTTTCACGGAAACATGGCTCACTCGGGATATGTTGTCAGTCGGTACAGCCACCTGGTTTCTTCATGCATCGCACCGACAGAAACAAACATCTCTCTGGTAAGAAGAAGGGGGGGGTGTATGCCTCAAGTTTAACGACTCAATCATAACCACATACAGGAACTCAAGTCCTTTTGTTCACCTAACCTAGAATTCCTTACAATTGAAATGCCGACCACATTATCTTCCAAGAGAATTCTCTTTGATTATAGTCATAGCCGTATATATCTCCCCCCAAGCAGATACCTCCAAGGCCCTGAAAGAACTTCACTGGACTATGTAAACTGGAAACCATATATCCTAAGGCTGCATTTATTGTAGCTGGGGATTTTAACAAAGCTAATTTGAGAAGGTTACCTCAATTCTATTGTTGCACCCGCTCAAGCAAAACATTGGACCACTGCTACTCTAACTTCTGCGATGCATATAAGGCCCTCCCTTTGGCAAATCTGACCATGACTCCATCTTGTTGCTCCCCTCCTATTGGCAGAAACTAAAGCAGGTTGCGCCCGTGCTTAGGTCTATCCAACGCTTGTCTAACTAATCAGATTCCATGCTTCAAGACTTATTTGATCACATGGACTGGGATAGGTTCTGGGTAGCCTCAGACAATAACATATAGGCTGACTGTGAGTGAGTTTATAAAGAAGTGCATTGGAGATGTTTTACCCACTGTGACTAGTAAAACCTACGCTAACCAGAAACTGCGGATGGATGCCGGCATTCGCACAAAACGGAAAGCGCAAACCACCGCATTTAACCATGGAAAGAGGTCTGGGAATATGACTGAATATAAACAGTGTAGTTATTCCCTCGGCAAGGCAATCAAACAAGCGAAATGCCGGGACAAGGTGGAGTCGCAATTCAACGGCTCAGACACGAGACGTATGTAGATCCCAAAGACTGGGCTCTCCTTCAATGTGGCCGACGTGAGTAAAACATTTAAACATGTTAACCCTCGCAAGGCTGCCGGCCCAGACGGCATCCCTAGCCGCATCCTCAGAGCATGCGCAGACCAGCTGGCTAGTGTGTTTACGGACATATTCAATCAATCCCTATCCTAGTCTGCTGTCCCCACATGCTTCCTGTCCCCAAGAAAGCTAAGGTAACTGAATTAAATGACTATCGCCCCATAGCATTCACTTCTGTCATCATGAAGTGCTTTGAGAGACTAGTCAAGGATCATATCACCTCCACCCTACCTGATACCCTAGACCCACTCCAATTTGCTTTCCGCCCCAATAGGTCCACAGACGATGCAATCGCAATCACACTGCACACTGCCCTAACCCATCTGGACAAGAGGAATACCTATGTAAGAATGCTGTTTATTGACTACAGCTCAGCATTCAACACCATAGTACCCTCCAAACTCATCATTAAGCTTGAGACTCTGGGTCTCGACCCCGCCCTGTGCGACTGGGTCCTGGACTTTCTGACGGGCCTCCCCCAGGTGGTGAAGGTAGGAAACAATATCTCCACCCCGCTGATCCTCAGCACTGGGGCCCCTCAAGGGTGCGTTCTCAGCCCTCTCCTGTACTCCCTGTTCACCCATGACTGTTTCGCTTCCAACTCAATCATCAAGTTTACAGACGACACTACAGTGGTAGGTTTGATTACCAACAATGACGAGACAGCCTACAGGGAGGAGGTGAGGGTCCTCGGAGTGTGGTGTCAGGAAAATAACCTCACTCAACATCAACAAAACAAAAGGAGATGATCGTTGACTTCAGGAAACAGCAGAGGGAGCATCCACCTATCCACATCAACGGGACAGTAGTGGAGAAGGTGTAATGTTTTTTTAAGTTCCTCGGCATACACATCACATACAAACCTGAAATGGTCCACCCACACAGAGTGTGGTGAAGGCGCAACAGCTGAAAAAATTTAGCTTGTCACCTTAAACCCTCAAACTTGTACAGATCGAGATCCTGTCGGGCTGTATCACCGCCTGGTACGGCAACTACACCGCCCTCAACCGCAAGGCTCTCCAGGGTAGTGCGGTCTGCACAACGATTCACCGGGGGCAAACTACCTGCTCTCCAGGACACCTATAGCACCCGATGTCACAGGAAGGCCAAAAAGATCATCAAAGACAACAACCACCCGAGCCACTGCCTGTTCACCCCGCTATCATCCAGAAGGCGAGGTCAGTATAGGTGCATCAAAGCTGGGACCGAGAGATTTGAAAAACAGCTTCTATCTCAAGGCCATCCGACTGTTAAACAGCCATCACTAACATAGAGAGGCTGCTGCCAACATACAGACTAAAATCACTGGCCACTTAACAAATTGATTTAATAATGGTATCACTAGTCACTTTAAATAATGCCACTTTAATAATGTTACATATCCTACATTACTCATATGTATATACTGTATTTTATACCATCTATTTCATCTTGCCTATGCCGCACGGGCATTGCGCGTCTATATATTTATATGTACATATTCTTATTCCATCCCCTTACATTGTGTATATAAGATAGTCATTGTGGATTTGTTATTGCAGTAATATCTATCGGACTAGAAGCACAAGCATTTCGCTACACTCGCATTATCTGCAAAAAATGTGTATGTGAACAATACAATTTGATTTGATTTGGGAAGGGTAATAAAAATAGTCTGCAGCAGTGAAGTTCCCCAAGAACACAGTGGCCTCCATCATTCTTAAAAGGAAAAAGTTTGGAACCACCACGACTCTTCCTAGAGCTGGCCACCCCCGGCCAAACTGAGAAATAGGGGGAGAAGGGCCTTGGTCAGGAAGGTGACCAAGTACCCAATGGTCACTCTGACAGAGCTCCAGAGTGCTCAGGACCTCAGAATGGAAGTTTCACCTTCCAACAGGACAACGACACTAAGCACACAGCCAATACAACACAGGAGTGGCTTCAGAATGTCCTTGAATCTCCTTGAGTGGCCCAGCCAGAGTCTGAACCCTATCGAACATCTCTGGAGAGACCTGCAACACTCCCCCATCCAACCTGACAGAGCTTGAGAGGATCTGCAGAGAAGAATGAGAGAAACTTCCCAAATATAGGTGTGCCAAGCTTGTAGTGTCATACCCAAGAAGACTCGGGACTATAAACTGGTTAAAGGGTCTGAATACAAATGCAAATGTGATATTTCACTAGTTTTTTTTATACGTTTGCAAAAATGTCTAAAAACCTGTTTTTGCTTTGTCATTATGGGGTATTGTGTGTAGATTGATGAGGGGGAAAAACTATTTAATCCATTTTAGAATAAGGCTGTAATGTAACAAAATGTGGAAAAAAGCCTAGTTTCTCAAGCTTCCTCATGAACTTGTGTTGGTGAACAGTGTCAAAAAGCTTTCTTCAGATCCAAAAAGATTGCTACTGTGACCGCCTGGCTGTTATACGCCGATGTCATGACCTCCACAACCCTTTGCGCTGCTGTAGTTGTGCTGTGTATCTTCCTAAAACCTCTTTGTTAGGCTGTAAATAGGCTGTTGAGTGAGAAATGGTTAGCAACCTGTGTGTGCACCAGCCTTTCCAACACTTTGGAGATCGCACATAGAATTGACACTGGACGGTAGTTTGCCACATCCGATCTATCCCCTGACTTGTAGATTGGTGGTATATAAGCTGTTTTCCATTGACATGGGATCTCCCCTTTTGAGATTGACAGATTGAGGATATGAGTCAGCCGCCATGGCATTTCTCTTTAAAAAAAATGTGCAATTACTGTAGGCTATTACTGCAATATGAAGGCATTAGTTATTTATTGTACTGGGAAGGAGCATTTGTGTTCCTCAATAATATCAGGTATTCAAGAATTGAAAGCATTCCAGCCTGCACATCATGCAGTATTAAATTGTTTTTAAAGAACTCCTTGGTCATTGTAATGCTTATCAGTCTAATGGTCTGATAAATTTGTTGAAATTGAATAATAATAACTGTTTTCAATTCTTCCATTATTTTTTCACGTTTTCAAATGTGCCTTTATTCATTTGAAAAATGAAAGTTGAGTGTGGGGGAGATTAGCTTTGCCTACACTATACAATGAACTTTTGTGAAACAGCACAGTTAAAATTATATCACAAATGCCATTTAAACGTAAACATACTTTTTTTTAATCAAAATGCGTTTTTTGGCAGAAATGCCTTTGAATAAAATACTGTGTTTCCATTAGTATTGAACAGGAACAAAAAGGCTATCAAATGTGTACTGTAATAACTGCGCTTTGGATGCCAGATCACTTTTTTGTGAGGCATATTATTACAACGTCTATACTGGTTTCACACCATATCTAAAGAGTCACATGTATTAAGCGTATCTTACCTGGATATGGTAGGTACCTTGCATCACAGACTGCCATCTGGACCATTGAAAAAAGAGCCCTTGAAGTTGTAGTAATTGCTGCCAGAGTTTGCCAGGTCTCGAATCCAAACATGATTTCAGTCAATGTTTTGCACAAAACGGATAATTCCAACGATACCCAAAATATCTGCCGATTTTTGCCCATTGTGCCACGGAGATATAAGCAACAAAATCCTCCTTCAGGACATGCCAGATAGCCTGGCACACTTCTACGACGATGGCACAAACTGTTGAGATTCCTATCTTATAAATAATAGCTTGCAGCATTACTTTGCCGTGTGCTGCCACTTGCCAAGAACCGAACAGTAACAGACAGCCTTTCTGCAGCACTTACAGGCAAACTGTGAGTTCTCTCGTACGAGATGTGAGGGGCAAGCCGCTGAAGCAAGTCATAAAATCTGGCAAATGACATCCGAAAGTATTGAAAATGTCTTTCCTCATCAATGCTTCGCAGAGGTTGGACAAGAGACGCATATTCTCCATCGTCCCCTTTTGTAGTGTTCAGTGGACATTTTCTGTAGTAGTAATAACAGTAGTAATAACAGTTCAAGCATGTAAAGCATAGAACACCAGACTTACCTGACATGTAGCTAGCATTTGTAAACAGGCATATAACACTGGATCCGGAACATCAAACGTCGTTGCTAGTTAGTCTGTCTCCCCAAGTCCCCTAGTGGATATACACTACATAAGCCGGACTTCCTCTCTGGGTGGAATACAACAAAAAGAGTCCGCTGCCCACATACAAGCATTTTATTTTTCTTCTATTTTGTAGACTGTGATGCAGATCTAATTTTTGTAGAAGAGACACATTCATGCTCGGAAGACAATACTTTTGTCAAAACACTAAGTCACAACAATAGACAAACATAGTGTGCTTAAACTAATAACACACAAATTATTGTATTTTTGTCTATATTGAATACATATTTTAAACATTCACAATGTAGGTTGGAAAAAGTATGTGAACTACATGGCTAATGACTTCTCCAAAAGCTAATTGGAGTCAGGAGTCAGCTAGCCTGGAGTCCAATCAATGAGACGAGATTGGAGATGTTGGTTAGAGCTTCCTTGCCCTATAAAAAAACACTCACAAAATTTGAGTTTGCTATTCACAAGAAGCATTGCCTGATGTGAACCATGCCTCAAACAAAAGAGATTTCAGAAGATCTAAGATTAAGAATTGTTGACTTGCATAAAGCTGGAAAGGGTTACAAAAGTATCTCTAAAAGCCTTGATGTGCATCAGTCCACGGTAAGACAAATAGTCTATAAATGGATAACGTTCAGCACTGTTGCTACTCTCCCTAGGAGCAAAGATGACTGCATAAGCACAGCGCACAATGCTCAATGAGGTTAAGAAGAATCCTAGAGTGTTAGCGAAAGACTTACAGAAATCTATGGAACATGCTAACATCTCTGTTGACGAGTCTACAATATGTAAAAGACTAAACAAGAATGGTGTTCATGGGAGGACACCATGGAAGAAGCCACAGAAAAACATTGCTGCACGTCTGAGGTTTGCAAAAGTGCACCTGGATGTTCCACAGCGCTACTGGCAAAATAGTCTGTGGAAAGATACAACTACAGTTGAGTTGTTTGGAAGGAACACACAAAAATATGTGTGGAGAAAAAAGGCACAGCACACCAACATCAAAACCTCATCCCAACTGTAAAGTATGATGAAGGGAGCATCATGGTTTGGGGCTGCTTTGCTGCTATCATCAACAGAAAAATGAATTCCCAAGTTTATCAAGACATTTTGCAGGAGAACGTTAAGCTATCTTTTCGCCAATTGAAGCTCAACAGAAGTTGGGTGATGCAACAGGACAACGACCCAAAACACAGAAGTAAATCAACAACAGAATGTCTTCAACAGAAGAAAGTACGCCTTCTGGAGTGGCCCAGTCAGAGTCCTTGCCTCAACCCAATTGAGATGCTGTGGCATGACCTCAAAAGAGCAGTTTTCACCAGACATCCCAAGAATATTGCTGAACTGAAACAGTTTTCTAAAGAGGAATGGTCCAAAGTTTCTCCTGACCGTTGTGCAGGTCTGATCCGCAACTACAGAAAATGTTTGGTTGAGGTTATTACTGCCAAAGGAGGGTCAACCAGTTATTAAATCCAAGGGTTTACATACTTTTTCCACCCTGCACTGTAAATGTTTACACGGTGTGTTCAATAAAGACATGAAAACGTATAATTGTTTGTGTGTTATTAGTTTAACCTCTTAAGCAGACTGTGTTTGTCTATTGTTGTGACCTAGATTAAGATTTATGCAGAAATCCAGGTATTTCCAAAGAGTTCACATACTTTTTCTTGACACTGTATTTCAAAAAAACCTTAGTCTTTGGAATATAATACCACATTTTATTTTACAGAAATTTGGGGGTTTCATTTTTTACTCATGCCCTGTTGCCGTAGATAAACATCCTGTTAAATTATAAACATTTCATAAAGCTCTAATGCAATGGTTTGTTATACATGCACAACTTCTCTCCACATAACTGTTTTATTTGTAATAACGGTGATATTCGATATAGAAATAGAACCTTGTTTTTCATAAATGATTTGCCAATAACATCGTTGTGGTTAATCAACTTAAATGATAATTAATGGTAGTCTTTATACTTAGTTATTACTCAAATTAGAACTTTTATGTTTTATAAGGAATATATAATTTTAATGATTAAGCTTTTCATTACATGTACTAAGTTACAGTGATAGTGTAGAAATGAATGGCATCAATATATTAAATAAGACATTTAACAATTTAGCCAGTTAAATTCACAGGAAGTTTACCCCAAATGCAATTCTTCAATGGGCATCTTCATTTGATGTGAAATGACTAATCCACATAAATATTTGATAACTAATAAAGTAAGAGAAGTATCTTTCAAGATCCTTCACAGATGTTATACTTGTAAACATTGTATTTCAAATTAACTGTAATTAAAGTAATTCATGTAGAAAAGGAATGTAGCTTTTGTGAATAGAAAAAGGAGACTAGAGCATTTATTTTGTGATTGTTTGCATGGTCAAATATTTTGGACAGATATAAAAATATATATTAGTGATAAGATGGGGAAACTTATAAAGCATTACCAAATTTGATATTTTTTATTTTACATACACTCAGTGACTGCCAATACATTGTGAACTAAATTAATTTCACAATATTATATAACATCCCTAAAATATATAAATACAAAATTATAAAATAATGTCTAGTGTACTTGTCAAAATGTACAGTAACTTGTCTATAGCATAATATACATTTTGTGTGTCTCTAGATTCATTTATTAAAAAAAATGTTGGTTATGTGTAATATCTGTATATTGTTTTTTACAATTTTCATATAATATAATAAAACACGTGCACACATGCACATAGATCAATGGAATGGAGCTCGTAGCTGCCTTAAACCAGCAAATGCATTATCACACTCCTCATCTGATTGGTGAAGTAAGTGGGTTTAGACTTTGGCTGTGGTAACTAGTGATGACCCAATTTTTGACAGACTTGGACAAACCAAAGTTAATCAAATCATTGACGGATCACTAATGCGTTCTGTGGAGAGAAAAAGTTATTCCAATATTTGCATAATTGTTGTGATTGGATGATCGAATCAGGATCAAATTCTCTGTTCTCAAGCTTAGAATTGATAGAATGCTAATATTTGAAGATGGCAGAAAGGCCAGTCTCTTTGGCACATTACAAGGAGTACAGGAAGTGGATTAGCTAAAGAGACTGCGGGAGTATTCCAGAAAGATGGTTTAACAAATTCAGGATTCTCTGCATATATCTGGCTTCTCTTAACCAGATAAGGAAGTCCACAATTTCTTGGTTCCAGAACGGCTACTTTTCGTTTAAGTAATTAGGCTAAGCGAAGCTCATACTGGTTGATCCAACAACTGGCACGTGCATGCAACATTCAAAAAGGTCCTCATGTCGATGACAGAAAGAAAATGATAGATATGGAGTCAAAGGACAGAGACTAATATTTCACATACAGTCTACTTGCGGTCTGTCTCTCCGACACTTGCAACTTTGCTTCAATTTTCAAATTCGATCTCCAGCTGTCGCATAGTAATGAACGTGTCGGGATGAGAGACAGGCAGGCAGCTTTTCTCAGCCAGTCGAAATCATGAATCAGCATCATTCCTATTGAAACAAATGCAGCTACTTTGTTGTTATTCTGGCTGCACTGTTTGACGTGAATGTAAGTTCGCCGTAGTTGGCTAGCTGGCAAGCGAGGGATAAGAATGTTGCCAGCCAATATGGCAATAGAACATTTAGAACTAACAACTGGGTCACGTCCATAGATACAGAACAAAAAGACAACTGGGCCCTGGCAACTGAACCGATAGAATGAATAACCAGCCGGCTTGGGTAGCAACCCCAGATTTGTGTCGGGACTATATCTTGTGGAAGGATGAAATGGTATGAATAAATTCATAAAAATAAAGTTTTTAAATTAAAATATGCAAATCATTATTTCATTATGTTGGCCACCTGTTGTATAAAAGGGATAATTCCCTCGAAGCTGGTGTATGGAGGATGTATTGGCACGGTTTGCCGGCCCGAGACAAAGTCCTAACAACACCCGTGCCAATATATTCTCAAAACACTGGCTTCTTGGGCATTATCACTTAAGTAATGCATGGCGAACAATGCAGGCTCCGATGTCAATTGGATTTTCTGCAAAGGGACAGGCCATAGTGACGGACAAGAATCTGATTGGCGGAGAAGCCCTTCTTTATCCACCAGGATAGACTAAGATCAAGTTAACCTAGTAGGTAGCAGGTTTGCTTCAGAACATTCGTTGCTATGGTTTCAGATCAGGCTGTACATCAAGCTCTCTTTCTGGAACTGGAAAATCTGAGTTTGCTCAAATTCTGGTTTGACAGATCTTGCTAACTCAATAGTCCAGCTTTCTGGAATACCCCTCTGGTATCCAGGCTAATAATAATGCACTCAATCACAGATTCATTTGGCACATCATTGAGCACATGTTGTTATTACACATATTGAAATATATGTGTAAAAAGTACAGACAACCTACAAATAGAACATTACATTTATTTCAATATGATTTACAGTAAATATATAGGCCATAAAATTATGTAGCCCATATACTATGTAGCCTTCTGTATTCATTTTTTTATTCAGTTTTCATTGCATATTTTTTCCTTTGCTCGTTCAAATTGGCAACTTTGTATTTGTAAGTCAACTTCGTTCCTAAGTTATCAACGGTCACAGAGAGACAGATAAACAGCTTGATTATATGTTTAGCTGAGATCTTCTGTGTACAAAGTGGGCAAAAAAGCTTCTAACGACTCACTTAGCTGTTCTATGAGTGGTCTGAGGCAGTCAGTAAATAACGAGCATTTTCAAGTTCAACTTTAACTATGGTTGTGGGAAACAGCTCAAAGATTTAACGATGCTTCTACAAAGGTTCTAGCAATGAACTTACTGCAGCCTTATGATGCCTTTGGGAAACCGGGCCCATCCCTAAGACCTGATCATTATATTGATGTTTGTTCGTCTGAAATGTTATTTGGCCTGATGGGAATTATCATGATCAGCAATAGGCATTCAAAGATAATTATAAATCTCGATTTCTGGTTACCGGTGTTTGGGTGATGAGTGAAATTGATTCTCAATACATTTCAGGGGCAGAATTTTAATGAATCCTATTTACAGTCTCAGCTGTTAGATTTTGATTTCGATGATGGAACAAAAAGTCATTTATCAATGAAAAGACACTTTGATATAACAAAGTCTCTTTTTTATTAACGGAAAATGAAACATGGACAAGAGTTTAACAATTAAAATGTTGGACGGGGCTCCCGAGTGGCGCAGCGGTCTAAGGCACTGCATCGCAGTGCTTGAGGCGTCACTACAGACCTGGGGTCGATCCCAGGCTGTGTTGCAGCCTGCCGCGACTGGGAGACCCATGAGGCGGCGCACAATTGGCCCAGCGTCGTCCGTGTTTGGCCGGCCGGGATGTCCTTGTCCCATCGCGCTCTAGCGACTCCTTGTGGTGGGCCGGGTGCATGAACGCTGACTTCGGTTGCCAGTTGTACGGTGTTTCCTCTGACACATTGGTGTGGCTGGCTACCGGGTTAAGCGAGCAGTGTGTCAAGAAGCAGTGTGGCTTGGCAGGATCATGTTTCGAAGGACGTATGGCTCTTGACCTTCGCCTCTCCCAAGGCCGTATGTGAGTTGCAGCGATGTGACAAAAATGTAACTACCAATTGAATATCACGAAAAAGGGGTACAAAAAAAAACAGTTCACAAGATCTATATTGTAACAGCTATTAAAATGGGAATCTATTTAATAAATTCTGCAAAATGTGGAGTTGTTAAAAATTGGATTTGAAACCACTGTGAATTTAATTAACACATTACGGGTTACCAGTAGCCTTATCAAAGCCTGTATGTCCATAGTATTCTGTCAAACAAAAAACAAAAGTGATGTAAGTATCAAAGTAGTGATAGAAGTACCACTGGTGTTGAAACGCACAAGCCAATGTCTGTAATATGGTATGGCAGTGCAGTGACTGCATCTGTTCATGTAATACTGTAAATTATGTGAAATGTATGAAAGATGCAAAAGAAGTTCATCGTGCTGATCAAATGTTCATCCACAAAATAAAAAAATAAACTCTGGAGGGCATTTTGATTTGTATTCAACTATATTCTTGTGTGATGTTTTCATTGATAGCTGATAAGTCTCAAAGTAATGTGACATTTTTGTCGTTATCGTTACAGAAATTAGTTCTATTCAAACTATAACATTGGATTTGACTTCTATTTAAATAAATTGTATGAAAGTTGCCAATTTGTTAATTTCAGTCTAAACAGTCCATATACATCAATTAAACATAAGAAATGTGTCTTTGATACCTTTAGAATCTTGACTTTTGAATAAACTACTCTTCCATACCTAACCGCTGTGGTACCTGCCCACTGATCAATTCAAATAAATCTTGAGACATAATGGCAAATAAGTTTACTTTTTCAAAGCCCACTGCTGTTGAACCTTAATGATAGTATCTGTTAGACCTGAAGGCCCAGACAGATGACCTCAAACCTGACAAGTACAACGACTGTATTTCCACTGCCTCAGCACAGGAACTAGCATTGATCTGTGTATAGAAAAACACAGACAGAAACAAATTGCCATTAAGCACGATATGGAAATGCAGCACTTTTTAAAAGGTTAAATACTTGCAGCGTTCATTGACTTCAGACCTAATCTGCATCAAAATGACTAAGCAAATACAAAACAAAAGTTAACTTGGATTGTATGAATTTGAAGTATGTCCTTTTGATTACGGTGTGTTTCAGAGTAAGGAGAGACCACATTGTCTTTCAGGGTACTTCTGCTGACTGAAATAATAAAATCATTATTTATTTTTTGCTGTTGATACACAATAGCGTGTAGAAAATGTGATTTCTTGATGGAATAATGATGGTCTCAATGAAAGCAAAATGTTCATTTCCATTACCAGATAAGACACATATAGCCTTTGAGTAAGACTATTACTAATTGCAATAGTAAATGCTATCTTAAATTATCAATGTCTTTTAAAAGTCATTTTTTAAAAGTCTTTGTTGGTTTGCACCATTTGTGATATTTAATTGGTGGAAACACAAAAGGCAATAAGACTAAATAACTTAATTACTACTAAATGTCAGGTTATTTAATTCATCTTGGAGGAAAGAACAGACCTTTACTGTTAATAAATGTTGTGATTTTTCTTCCAGCTTGATTTTCAAACTCTTTGATAAGTGACTAAGAATATCAGTTAAATGTGTCTGTTATTGAGTTGACTCTGATTAGGCTAATAGATACTGGGTACAAGAGTATATCTGTGAAACCAGCGCAATGTTCTAACTTAAAATATCTGAACAAATGCATTGTGCTTCGTTGCAGTCAATTATCTGCTGGGCTACTTCCAGCCCTGTTCCCATTCATCACCTTCAAGCTATTAAATCTATTCAAATCACTTGTCACCAGAGGTACAGTGCTTTCAGAAAGTATTCACACCCCTTGACTTTTTCCACATTTTGGTAGGTTACAGCCTTATTCTAAAATTGATTAAATCATTTTTTTTCATCATCACTCTACACACAATACTCCATAATGACAAAGCAAAAAGAGAAATTTTGACAATTTTACTAATTTATATTTTTAAAAATGAACAAATATCACATTCAGATAAGTATACAAGCTTGGCACACCTGTATTTGGGGAGTTTCTCCCATTCTTCTCTGCAAATCCTCTCAAGCTCTGTCAGTTTGGATGGGGAGTGTTGCTGCACAGCTATTTTCAGGTCTCTCCAGAGATGTTCGATTGGGTTCAAGTCTGGGCTCTGGCTTGGCCACTCAAGGACATTCAGAGACTTGTCTCGAAGCCACTCCTGCGTTGTCTTGGCTGTGTGCTTAGTGTCGTTGTCCTGTTGGAAGGTGAACCTTTGCCCCAGTCTGACGTCCTGAGCGCTCTGGAGCAGGTTTTCATCAAGGATCTCTCTGTACTTCACTCTGTTCATCTTTCCCTCAATCCTGACTAGTCTCCCAGTCCCGTCCCGCTGAAAACATCCCCACAGCATGATGCGGTTTCCTCTAGAAGTGACACATGGCATTCAGGCCAGTGTTCAATCTTGGTTTCATCAGACCAGAAAATCGTGTTTCTCATGGTCAGAGTCTTTAGGTGCCTTTTGGCTACTCCAAGCGGGCTGTGATGTGCCTTTTACTGAGGAGTGGCTTCCGTCTGGCCACTTTACCGTAAAGGTCTGATTGGTGGAGTGTTGCAGAGATGGTTGTCCTTCTGGAAGGTTCTCCCATCTCCACAGAGATGGGAGAAAAGTGGGGCCGCGTCCCTTTTCTAGTTAGGTGGTGTTCACAGGGGATAGCAAAAGCATCGGTCTGTACTTCCTCAAAAGGGTGAAGTCACCTTATATTCCGAACCACGATTTCAACCTTTGAATAATGTATTTGAAAGAGCAAGGGAGATTGTAAAAAATGACTCGGGCACAGCCGCTTCAGACAATGGGCTTGTTCGACATTGCAATCAACATATAAACGCAATATGTAAAGTGTTGGTCCCATGTTTCATGAGCTGAAATTAAAGCACAAAAAGCTTATTTCTCTCAATTTGTGCCCAAATGTTTACATCCCCATTTCTCCTTTGCCAAGACAATCCATCCACCTGACAGGTGTGGCATTTCAAGAAGCTGATTAAACAGCATGCTCATTACACAGGTGCACCTTGTGCTGGGGACAATAAAAGGTCACTAAAATGTGCAGTTGTGTCACACAACACAATGCCACTGATGTCTCAAGTTCTGGAGTGTGTAATTGGCATGCTGACTGCAAGAATGTCCACCAGAGCTGTTGCCAGACCTTTTAAGGTATCTGTATTCCCAGTCTTGTGAAATCCATAGATTAGGGCCCAAAGAATTTATTTCAATTGCCTTAAAATTAATACTCCAAATTCCTTATTTAATAAAAAGAGACAATGGCAGTAGCTAGAAGCTGAGTATGACAGAGGATGCAGGAGTGAAGGGATGGGCTTCACTTTAAAACACTCGAAAGATCTGAACAAGGTTTCAACAAGGTTTCAATCCATAAATCAGTCAAAAATCCAAGGTGGGCGAGAGATCACTAAAGCTGGCACCCGCATCTGTTCAAAATAATTCAAATTTCTTCTTCCGTCAAAGGCTCCATAAGAATAGCAAATATGAAAACACAAGCATTTCTTGGGAATACATTTTTTTTATATCACGCTTAGGTTTTGTTGTCCATGAAGTTTATATTTACAAAGAATGGAAAATGTACAGTGAGTTCTGAAAACAATGGCAAAAAAAATATTATTTAAAGAAAGCTGTCCACTCCAAACTATATAGCATAAGAAAAGGGTTAGTTACATTGGTGGAACTTTTTTATTTTAATTAACCTTTTTTTAACTAGGCAAGTCAGTTAAGAACAAATTCTTATTTATAATGATGGCCTAGGAACAGTGGGCTAACTGCCTTGTTCAGGGGCAGAATGACAGATTTTTACCTTGTCTGCTCGGGGATTCGATCTAGCAACCTTTCGGTTACTGGCCCAACACTAACCACTAGAAAGAAAATAAAATAAAATAGGCTACCTGCCGCCCCAACTTGAAAAACTACCTAAGAGAATTATGGACCTGAAACCAAAATCTGTCATATCCACTTATATGTAGCGGTCTCATCCATGATAAACAGTTAATCCAAGTGTGTCATGGCTCATCCTTTAAAAACAAGAGGGTCATCAGCAACTGACCCACACTTAAAATCTCCAACACCGCAACCCATGTCGACATTTCAAAAACAGAAAGGGACCAATATTAACAGAAATAACTCATGCATGGAGCCAGTTGACTACTCAAAAAAAAAAAGGCAAAAGTCCAACAACAGGAGGCCTTAAGACATCCAAAGTCTATTGAATCAAATGGATTCAATATGGAGGCACCTCTCAGTTGACAAAAATTGTTTGTGGGTTCTAACCACTGGAGGACCGTGTGGTCAGAACTCTGTCATTTTCTTGTGAGTGTCAGCCTTCCTGTTCTCCCTCTGGGCTGAGAGCTCCTGGGCCTTCTGCTGGACCAGCAGGCTGCGGGCTGCAGACAGCTTCTCTTCCAGGTGAGTCACCATGGAAGAATCCCTGTAGGGACACAGAGGGAACAGTGGTTTAATAAGAACTACTTAGACATGGGGAGGAGTTGCTTTACAGACGTACACTATAGAAGTACATCTTCAGAAGCAAAGTTGCTACAGAGGAAGAAAGCTAAGATCTAAGAGAGAGAGAGGCTGCATTGGGAGAATAGGGACCTACTATATTTGTGACTTGCTGCAAATCCTAAACCCATCTCTAGCCAGCAAAGATCAAACTATCATTGACATGAGTTTAGACAACATTGTTTAACAACTACAGTACACTGCCATTCACATCTGATGGCCGGTGAAGTGCTCCTATGGGTGTTGGGCATCAATCTTACGATATGAGGCGAGGTGAGTTCCCAGGGTCCCTCCTTTCCTTACCTCCCAGTCCGTCGGCTCAGGGACTCTGTGAGTCTCTGGATCTCCCTCTCCGTCTGGGCCACCCTCTCTGCCGCCTGGAACAGCTTTACGTTCAGGTTTCTCTTGGTGCTCTTCCCCCCCCCTTGTAAGCCTCCACTCCAGCCCCTTGAGACGATGGAGTATGTGGGGGGCCACAAGTGCCTCCTGCCTCAGGGTTGGCGTCCCCGTTCCCCAGCTTGCGGTTCAGGAAGTCAAAGACGTTGTGGCGCCCACCAGTGTTACGTGCTCGAGCCTTTCTTGTTCTCTTATTGCGGCTCACCTGCTGCCCATCTTTGCCTTTGGCCACTTTGCTCTGCGTCTTCCTCGCAGTGAGCTCAGCACACTGGTCCAGAGATTTACCATTGGGCAGGACCACAGCCAGCACTGGCTCCACCCGACCCTCTGACGTTTTACCCAGACCTGTTGGGCACAGACGCATCTACTATGGGCTTGCTGGGAACGGCAAATTGTGGCTTGTATCTTGAAAAGCAGTTAAACTGATTGCTTTAAACAGAGTACGAGTTGTATGGGACATTGCTTTTACTAATCCAAACATTTCACAAATCTAAGGGCAGAAGTAAGAGGGGGAGGCCCAAAACAACATTGCAGAGAACAATCAAGACTGAGCTCCAACACCACCAGCGGGGGCATGGTGAAGATGATGACCCGAGACTGACAGAAGTGGAGACTGTTGCTTCACCTGTGTTTCACTAATCCTTGATTGTGAACTAACCTTTTAAATTGACAATTTCATTCACCAGAAAATATGTGCTGCAAGGCAATACGCATTTGATTTTAGAGTAGCCCAACAGTTCTCATTACATTGTGTTTTACAGTATTACTACATACAACTGATCTGCATTGTCTCCATATTTGTTGACTGATAATCACTTGTGCTTACCTTTCCCATATTCATATCCCATTTTGAGCATGAGCTTGGAGCCTATGCCTCTTGTGTGTGCCTCCCAGCCACCAAAGGCAGAAGAACTTCTCGACTGCGCCCAATCCTCCTCTTGGGTTAAAACTGATGGGTCAATGAGAAGACAAACTAAATACTTTCTGCATGCAGGGCATCTGTACAAAGAAACATTCAGCCACTGTGCAAGTAGGTTTCATGTTATCCACTAACGTTTGTGGTTAGAGCGAAAGGAAAAACATTTATTCAATTGGGAAGTAAATTACAAAATCAATAACATCCTCTATTTCTACCTAAGGGCGATTCCATGCCAGTATGCCCCAAAAATGTTTTGCTATCTCAGATTGTTTATCTAAACTTCATTGGAGTGAAGGATGTTTAACATGCTTTTGACATTTGTATCAAACCATAAATCATGATGAAAGTGGCTATCTTAGGCCTTTTTATGATCTGTGAACTGTACATAATACAAACACCATCTTGGATTATAATGAGGGGGCATATATAGCTCTCAACACCCCCTCCCCCATTTGTGACACAAATGTAAAAATCATCCTTCCAACAAAGTTTTAGTGTGAGAATTGCCAAAACAATCTGTTATAACCAAAATAATTTCTGGCCATGCTGGGGTAGAATCGCCCATAACACAATGTCTTTAAGGTAGCTGCATCCCATTACATGGAAATACTCAAGACAAAGCTGGGTCTACACCATAGAAATAGAATCTGGCGTCTATTCATACTGAACATACAGTTGAAGTTTACATACACCTTAGCCAAATACATTTGAACTCAGTTTTTCACAATTCCTGACTTTTAATCCTAGTAAAAATACCCTGTCTTAGGTCAGTTAGGATCACCACTTTGTTTTAAGAATGTGAAATGTCAGAATAATAGAGAGAATTATTTATTTCAGCTTCCCAGTGGGTCAGAAGTTTACATACACTCAATCATTATTTGCCTTTAAATTGTTTAACTTGGGTCAAACGTTTTGTGTAGCCTTCCACAAGCTTCCCACAATAAGTTGGGTAAATTATGGCCCATTTCTCTTGACAGAGCTGGTGTAACTGAGTCAGGTTTGTAGGCCTCCTTGCTCGCACACGCTTTTTCCGTTCTGCCCACAAAGTTTCTATAAGCTTGAGGTCAGGGCTTTGTGATGGCCACTCCAATACCTTGACTTTGTTGTCCTTAAGTCATTTTGCCACAACTTTGGAAGTATGCTTGGGGTCATTGTCCATTTGGAAGACCAATTTGCGACCAAGCTTTAACTTCCTGACTGTTACTTCAATATATCCACAATTTTCCTACCTCATGATGCCATCTATTTTGTGAAGTGCACCAGTCCCTCCTGCAGAAAAGCGCTGCCACCTCCGTACTTCACGGTTGGGATGTTTTTTCGGCTTGCAAGCCCCCTTTTTCCTCCAAACATAACAATGGTCATTATGGCCAAACAGTTCTATTTTTGATTCATCAGACCAGAGGGCATTTCTCCAAAAAGTACAATCTTTGTCCCCATGTACAGTTGCAAAACGTAGTCTGGCTTTTTTAATGGTGGTTTTGGAGCAGTGGCTTCTTCCTTGCTGAGCGGCCTTTCAGGTTATGTCAATATAGTTTTACTGTGGATATAGATAGTTTTGTACCGGTTTCCTCCAGCATCTGCACAAGGTCCTTTGCTGTTGTTCTGGGATTGATTTGCAGTTTTCACACCAAAGTACGTTCATCTCTTGGGAGACAGAACACATCGCCTTCCTGAGCGGTATGACGGCTGCGTGGTCCTATTGTGTTTATACTTGCGTACTATTGTTTGTACAGATGAACGTGGTACCTTCAGGCGTTTGGAAATTGCTCCCAAGGATGAACTGAGGACTTGGCTGATTTCTTTTGATTTTCCCATGATGCCAAACAAAGAGGCACTGAGTTTGAAGGTAGGCCTTGAAATACACCCACAGGTACACCAACTGACTCAAACGATGTCAATTAGCCTATCAGAAGCTTCTAAAGCCATGACATCATTTTTCTGGAATTTTCCAAGCTGTTTAAAAGGCACAGTCAACTTAGTGTATGTAAACTTCTGACCCACTGGAACAGTGAATTATAAGTGAAATAAACTGTAAACAAATTGTTGGAAAAATGCAAAGTAGATGTCCTAACCAAGTTGCCAAAACTATATAGTTTGTTAACAAGAAATGTGGAGTGGTTGAAAAACAAGTTTTAATGACTCCAACCTAAGTGTGTGTAAACTTCCGACTTCAACTGTACAGTCGTGGCCAAAAGTTTTGAGAATGACACAAATATAAATTTTCACAAGTCTGCTGCCTCAGTTTGTATGATGGCAATTTGCATATACTCCAGAAAATCATGAAGAGTGATCAGATGAATTGCAATTAATTGCAAAGTACCTCTTTGCCATGCAAATGAACTGAATCCCCAAAAACATTTCCACTGCATTTCAGCCCTGCCACAAAAGGACCAGCTGACATTGTCAGTGATTCTCTTGTTAACACAGGTGTGAGTGTTGACGAGGACAAGGCTGGAGATCACTATGTCATGCTGATTGAGTTCGAATAACAGACTGGAAGCTTCAAAAGGAGGGTGGTGCTTGGAATCATTGTTCTACCTCTGTCAACCATGGTTTCCTGCAAGGAAACACGTGCCGTCACCATTGCTTTGCACAAAAAGGGCTTCACAGGCAAGGATATTGCTGCCAGTAAGATTGCACCTAAATCAACCATTTATCGGATCATAAAGAACTTAAAGGAAAGCGATTCAATTGTTGTGAAGAAGGATTCAGGGCACCCCAGAAAGTCCAGCAAGCGCCAGGACCGTCTCCTAAAGTTGATTCAGCTGCGGGATTGGGGCACCACCAGTACAGAGCTTGCTCAGGAATGGCAGCAGGCAGGTGTGAGTGCATCTGCACGCACAGTGAGGCGAAGACTTTTGGATGATGGCCTGGTGTCAAGAAGGCCAGCAAAGAAGGCACTTCTCTCCAGGAAAAACATCAGGGACAGACTGATATTCTGCAAAAGGTACAGGGATTGGACTGCTGAGGACTGGGGTAAAGTCATTTTGTCTGATGAATCCCCTTTCCGGATTGTTTGGGGCATCCGGAGAAGACAAGGTGAGCGCTACCATCAGTCCTGTGTCATGCCAACAGTAAAGCATCCTGAGACCATTCATGTGTGGGGTTGCTTCTCAGCCAAGGGAGTGGGCTCACTCACAATTTTGCCTAAGAACACAGCCATGAATAAAGAATAGTACCAACACATCCTCCGAGAGCAACTTCTCCCAATCATCCAGGAACAGTTTGGTGACGAACAATGCCTTTTCCAGCATGATGGAGCACCTTGCCATAAGGCAAAAGGGATAACTAAGTGGCTCGGGGAACAAAACATCGATATTCCCCAGACCTTAACCTGTTACGGATCCAATCCCGTGAACGGGATCGATTTTGACAACATCCGGTGAAATGCAGAGCGCCAAATTCAAATTACTAATTTCAAACATTCAAATACAAATGCTGCACACCCTTCAAAAGCTTAGACTCTTGTTAACTTCTTAGGGCTAGGGTCTCATTTTCCGAATTTTCACCTGTCTGACGTGCCCAAAGTAAAAGACCTGCCACTCAGGCCCAGAAACTAGGATATGCACATAATTAGTACTATTGGATAAGAAACACTCTGAAGTTTCTAAAACTGTTAACTGATATAGCAGGTGAAAACCCGAGAAATTTCTGTCCGGAAATCATTTTTCTTTTGACCTTTCCTCACTTTGAATACCTGTTTATTGAATTTTTAGGGAAATAGGACTCAGGTTGCAGTACCTATGGCTTCCACTAGATGTCAGTCTCTGGACAGTGTTTTGAAGCGTTTATAATGGAAGAGAACCAAAAGGAAGACGATTTTGTATGACAATCCAGGAAATCCTGTCTGTCTAGTGCACGATATACCCGGGAGCGCGCAGCTCGGTGTTTACCTTTTCTATCGTGTAGGTTATTATCCGAGTGAAATATAATAGCCAATATAGATAAATGAATGCCTAAAGGATAAATTGTTTGATTTGTTTGGGCAAACTTGAAAGGTATAATTTGAACCCGTTCTCTTCACTGTACAACGGGCGAGTAGACTGGAAATGCTTGGTGGACTATCTGAACATAACGCGCCAACCAAACAGATTTATGGATATAATAAATTACTTTTTCTAACAAAAGAACCATGGAATCTCTTGTTTGGACAGTTGGGATGCCCTCAGCAGAAGTTCTTCAAAAGGTAAGCGATTTATTTTAGCTCTTATGGGTTTTGTGAGACCCGCGTTGGTTATGAATTTATGCTAATGTGGAAAATATGTGAGGTGCTTGTTATGAATAAATTCATATGATTTGTTTAATGACTAAATTATTATATGTTTAAAATAATGTTTAAGTAATTACTAAGAATGTTATTTTCCTGAAAATATATGTAATAGGTGTTAGAGGAATAGGTCTAGAACTTTTTAGGAGACTAAGACATCGTGTTACTATTTTGCAACCTAAGCAGGATGGAGTTGAGATAACAGGAAAACTGTCGACAGACGATTTATAACGGGACCCTATAACAGGAAACGGTTTCTTCACCCAGGGGAGAAAGCGGTCAGAAAGCTGTTAGAAGTGATAAGATGTAAGTTGTAAAACGCGCAGCCCATCTAAAGTGGGGTGGAGTTAAATTGTATGTATATATAAAGGACTGTGGTCTTATTGTGATTTTAGAATTCTCGGTGAATAAACATTTGACATAATGATCTCTGCAGCTGGGTCTCTGTCTGTTTCATCTTAACCAAAGCTTTACGACTTTTGGGTTACAGACAGAGTAAGTCAATTAAAGTTCAGTTTGTGAACATTGAGAACAAAATTTCCATAACAGTGCTACCCTCAAACAATTAAATGTTGTGCTTTCGCCGTAAAGCCTTTTTGAAATCTGACAATGCTGTGATATTAACAAGACTAATCTTTGCAACCATATGCAACACTTGTATATCCATGAATGTTAAATATTACACATTTTTATTTTGAATTTGCCGCGCTTTGTTTGCTCCGAAAACGAATCTGCTCACGGGATCGAATCCGTAAGAGGTTAATCTAACAGCATTGTCAGGTTTCAAAAAGGCTTTACGGCAAAAGCACAACATTTGATTGTCTCAGGACAGCGTCCCACTCAAACTCAATTAGCATAATAACAACCAGCAGAAGTATCACAAAACTCAAAAATAGCATAAAATAAATCGCTTACCTTTGATGGCATACCCAAGCGTCCAGGTTACACAATAAAAGGTCCCTTTGTTCGATAAAGTTCCTCTTTATATCCTTATAGCTCCGTTTGGTTGGCGCGTTTTGTTCAGTAGTCCACCTGCCCAAAGGCTTTCATCCATGCAGACAAATGATATCCCAAAAGTACCCGTAAAGTTCGTTGAAAAAAGTCAAACAGCATTTGTAATCAATACTCAGATACCCTAAAATGAATATAAACTATAATATTTCAGACGGAATATAACCTGCTGAATAGAAGAGAAAAAGTACTGAGCGCGCATTCCCTGTTACACGCAAAATCCAAAACAGTACACTTGACGTGGACTCAGGAACAAGTGGTCTTACTCCCTTGATTTTCATGATTGAAGCTTCAATCCTTTTCTAAAGACTGTTGACATCTAGTGGAGGCCATAGGAACTGCAATCTGGGGGTTAAACTATGAGGCTTAGAATAGCATGTCAGTTGAAAACAGTGTGGCATGACTGATTCAGACATCCTGGATGGATTTTGCTCGGGTTTTTGCATGCCATATCAGTTCTGTTATACTCAGACATTATTTTAACAGTTTTAGAAAGTTCAGTGTTTTATATCCAAAGCTACTAATTATATGCATATCCTAGCTTCTGGGCCTGAGTAACAGGCAGTTTACTATGTGCACGTTTTTCATCCGAACTCATCCTAACAAAATACTGCCCCCTAGCCCTAAGAAGTTAATCCCATTGAGAACTTGTGGTCAATCCTCAAGAGGCGGGTGGACAAACAAAAACCCACAAATTCTGACAAACTCCAAGGATTGATTATGCAAGAATGGGCTGCCATCAGGATGTGTCCCAGAAGTTAATTGACAGCATGCCAGGACAGATTGCAGAGGTCTTGAAAAATAAGGGTCAACACTGCAAATATTGCCTCTTTTCATCAACTTCATGTAATTGTCAATAAAAGCCTTTGACACTTATGAAATGCTTGTAATTATACTTCAGTATTCCATAGTAACATCTGACAAAAATATCTAAAGACACTGAAACAGCAAACGTTGTGGAAATTAATATTTGTGTCATTCTCAAAACCTTTGGCCACGACTGTACATACTGTGACCGTACGTACATACTGTATCCCAAACAGAAGCCATGGATTACAGGCAAGATCCGCACTGATCTAAAGGCTAGATCTGCCATTTTCAAGGAATGGGATACTAATCTGGACGCTTATAACAAATCCCTCTACGCCCTCTGACGAACCATCAAACAGGCAAAGCATCAATACAGGGCTAAGATTGAATCCTACTACACCGGCTCTGACGGATGTGGCAGGGCTTGCAAAGGGAAAAAGAGCTACCCGGTGACTCGAGCCTACCAGACAAGCTAGATGCCTTCTATGCTCGCTTCGAAGTAAGCAACACTGAACCATGCATGAGAGCACCAGCTGTTCCGGACAACTGATGTGATCATGCTCTCCGTAGCCGATGTAATAACCAATGTAATAATAGACAGGGACTTTTTACTATGATTAAATGTCAGGAATTGTGAACAAATTAGTTTAAATGTATTTGGCTAAGGTGTATGTAAACTTCCGACTTCAACTGTACGCAGTCACTGCACTTATTGATGAAACAGGTGACTAATGTGGTATACGCCTCAATGCCATTGGATGAATCCAGGAACATATTCCAGTCTGTGCTAGCAAACCAGTACTGTAACTGAGCATCAGACCACTGCATTGAGCGAGTCAATGGTACTTCCTGCTGGAGGTTTTGCTTGTAAGCAGGAATCAGGAGGATAGAATTATGGTCAGATTTGCCTAATGGAGGGCGAGGGAAAGCTTTGTACGCATCTCTGTGTGTGGAGTAAAGGGGGTCTAGTTTTTTTTATACCCCCTTTGTTTACAAGTGACATGCTGGAAGAAATGAGGTAAAACAGATTGAAGTTTTCCTGCATTGAAGTCCCCACCCACTAGGAGCGCTGCTTCTGGGTGAGCATTCTCGTTTGCTTATGGCCTTATAGGGCTCGTTGAGTGAGGTCTTAGTGCCTGCATCGGTTTGTGGTGGCAAATAGACAGATACGAAAAATATAGGTGAGAATTCTCTTGGTGAATAGTGCGGTCTACAGCTTATCATGAGGTACTCTACCTCAGGCGAGCAAAACCGCGAGACTTCCTTATTAGAGATCGCACACCAGCTGTTGTTGACAAATAGACACAGACCACCCCCCCTCGTCTTACCAGAGGTTCCTGTTCAGTCTTTCCGATGCACGGAAAACCCAGCCAACTGTATATAATCCATTTTGTCAATCTTTTGCCTCTGATTCGTTAAAGTAAAAATCTTTGACCAGTCCGAGGTGAGTAATCGCTGTTCTGATGTCCAGACGCTCTTTCCGGTCATAAGAGACAGTGGCATTATGGCATTACATTATGTACAAAAAACAAAACAATAAAAGTTTTGGGCAAATTGGTTAGGAGCCCCGTAAAACGGCAGCCACACCCTCCGGCTCCATTTGTAACAACTGCAGACCTCGTGTAACCACGAGTTTCAACGGTACCGGTCAGATGGCAGACAGCATGTATGGCATCGTGTGGGGGAGCGGTTTGCTGATGTCAATTGCGAACAGTAAGCCCCATGGTGGAGGTGGGGTTATGGTATGGGCAGGCATAAGCTACGGACAGCGAACACAATTGCATTTTATCAATTCCTGGAAGCTGAAAATGTCCCAGTTCACCCATAGCCTGCATAATCACCAGACATATCACTCATTGAGCATGTTTGGGACGCTCTGGATTGACGTGTACGACAGTGTGTTCCAGTTCCATATCCAGCAACTTGACACAGACATTGAGGAGGAGTGGGACAACATTCCACAATCAACAGCCTGATCAACTCTATGCGAAGGAGATGTGTCACGCTGCATGAGGCGAATGGTGGTAACAACAGATACTGACTGGTTTTCTGATCCACGCCCCATCATTTTTATTAAAGGTATCTGTGACTAACAGATGTATATCTGTATTCCCAGTCATGTGAAATCCATAGATTAGGGCCTAATTAATGTATTTAAACTGACTGATTTCCTTGTATGAACTGTAACTCAGTAAAAACTTTGAAATTGTTGCATGTTGCGTTTATATTTTTGTTCAGTGTATATGGTCTACACATTGTTGAAAGAGGTACGTACCTCTGGGGAATGCTGCTTCGGCCTCTCCATTGTCATCCTCCTCTGAGTCAGAGCAGGAGGGCAGGTCATCTTCTCTCAATGGTGGGATGACCCCGTCAGCCTCCACCATGACGTTCTTCAGCAAGGCCGAGTCGAACTTCACCGTGTAGAAATCACTGTCGATGTCTACTCAGACAGACAAGAGCATTTCAATCACCTTGGTTAGTGGAACACAGCAATCGGAGCTGATCAGATGTTAATCTTGTCGACTACAAAACTTTGACATGACACCCAACATGATGTAACTAATTCGGGACTCAATAGGCTACATCTCTAGTAGTGGGTAAATTGGGTGAAATTGAATGGGTTTGAGAAAGGCAATGCTTGTTTTGCTGTAGGTCAGCCATACTCAACAGGCGGCCACAGTCCGGATCCGGACCCAGAACTGGGTCAATATAGATCGCTGCGCATGACTTACAAAATAACAAACAGTGCCTTCAGAAAGTACTCATACTCCTCGACTTATTCCACATTGTTGTGTTACAGCCTGAATTCAAAAAGGATCACCCATCTACACACACACACACACACACACACACACACACTACCCCATGATAACAAAGTGAAAATGTTTTTTTCAGAAATGTTAGCAATTTCATTCAAAATGAAATAAAGAAATCTCATTTACATAAGTATTCACACCAGAGTCAATACTTTTTAGAAACACCTTTGTCTGCCATTGCAGCTTTTGGTATGTCTGTATCAGCTTTTCACAACTGGATTTGGGGATTTTCTCCCATTCATCCTTGCAGATATTCTTAAGCTCTTAAATTGGATGGGGAGCGGCAGTGAACAGCATTCAAGTCTTTCCACAAATGTTCAATGGGATTCAAGTCTGGGCTTTGGTTGGGCCACTCAAAGACTTTCACATTCTGGTTCTGAAGCCATTCCAGCGTTGCTTTAGCTGTAGCTTGGGGTCATTGTCCTGTTGGAATGTACATTTTCACCCAAGTGTAAGGTCATTTGCACTCTGGATTAGGTTCTCATCAAGGATTTGCTTGTACTTGGCTCTATTCATTGTTCCCTCTATCCTCACCAGTCTCGCAGTCCCTGCCGCTGAAAAGCATCCTTATAGCATGATGCCTGCTTCATGGTAGGGATGGTGTTAGATGGGGGATTTCTCCAGACATAGCGCTTTGCCTCCAGGCCAAGGAATTACATTTTTGTCTTATCTGACCACAGATTCTTATGTCTTGTGCTTTGTCTTTCACGTGCCTTTCTGCAAACTCGTTATGTGTCTTTTTCTCAAGTGTGGCTTCCGAATGGAGACTTATCAAATCAAATTAAGAAAGCCCTTTTTACCTCAGCAGGTTACAAAGTGCTGATACAGAACCCAGCCTAAAACCCAAAAGAGCAAGCAATACAGCTGTAGAATCACAGTGGCTAGGAAAAACTCCCTAAAAAAAGGCAGGGACCTAGGAAGAAACCTAGAGAGGAACCAGCCTCTGAGGGGTGGCCAGTCCTCTTTTGGCTGTGCCGGGGGAAGATAAGAGTACAGGCAATTAGGTCAGCACCTCAGGAGTAAATGTTTTTTTAAGGTATCTGTGACCAACAGATGCATATCTATATTCCCAGTCATGTGAAATCCATAGATTAGGGCCTAATTAATATACACTGCTCAAAAAAATAAAGGGAACACTAAAATAACACATCATAGATCTGAATGAATGAAATAATCTTGCTAAATACTTTTTTCTTTACATGGTTGAATGTGCTGACAACAAAATCACACAAAAATGATCAATGGAAATCAAATTTATCAACCCATGGAGGTCTGGATTTGGAGTCACACTCAAAATTAAAGTGGAAAACCACACTACAGGCTGATCCAACTTTGATGTAATGTCCTTAAAACAAGTCAAAATGAGGCTCAGTAGTGTGTGTGGCCTCCACGTGCCTGAATGACCTCCCTACAACGCCTGGGCATGCTCCTGATGAGGTGGCGGATGGTCTCCTGAGGGATCTCCTCCCAGACCTGGACTAAAGCATCCGCCAACTCCTGGACAGTCTGTGGTGCAACGTGGCGTTGGTGGATGGAGCGAGACATGATGTCCCAGATGTGCTCAATTGGATTCAGGTCTGAGGAACAGGCGGGCCAGTCCTTAGCATCAATGCCTTCCTCTTGCAGGAACTGCTGACACACTCCAGCCACATGAGGTCTAGCATTGTCTTGCATTAGGAGGAACCCAGGGCCAACCGCACCAGCATATGGTCTCACAAGGGGTCTGAGGATCTCATCTCGGTACCTAATGGCAGTCAGGCTACCTCTGGCGAGCACATGGAGGGCTGTGCGGCCCCCAAAGAAATGCCACCCCACACCATGACTGACCCACCGCCAAACCGGTCATGCTGGAGGATGTTGCAGGCAGCAGAACGTTCTCCACGGCGTCTCCAGACTCTGTCACGTCTGTCACGTGCTCAGTGTGAACCTGCTTTCATCTGTGAAGAGCACAGGCGCCAATGGCGAATTTGCCGATCTTGGTGTTCTCTGGCAAATGCCAAACGTCCTGCACGGTGTTGGGCTGTAAGCACAACCCCCACCTGTGGGCGTTGGGCCCTCATTCCACCCTCATGGAGTCTGTTTCTGACCGTTTGAGCAGACACATGCACATTTGTGGCCTGCTGGAGGTCCTTTGCAGGGCTCTGGCAGTGCTCCTCCTTGCACAAAGGCGGAGGTAGTGGTCCTGCTGCTGGGTTGTTGCCCTCCTCGGCCTCCTCCTCCGTCTCCTGATGTACTGGCCTGTCTCCTGGTAGCGCCTCCATGCTCTGGACACTACGCTGACAGACACAGCAAACCTTCTTGCCACAGCTCGCATTGATGTGCCATCCTGGATGAGCTGCACTACCTGAGCCACTTGTGTGGGTTGTAGACTCCGTCTCATGCTACCACTAGAGTGAAAGCACCGCCAGCATTCAAAAAAGTGACCAAAACATCAGCCAGGAAGCATAGGAACTGAGAAGTGGTCTGTGGTCACCACCTTCAGAACCACTCCTTTATTGGGGGTGTCTTGCTAATTGCCTATAATTTCCACCTGTTGTCTATTCCATTTGCACAACAGCATGTGAAATTTATTGTCAATCAGTGTTGCTTCCTAAGTGGACAGTTTGATTTCACAGAAGTGTGATTGACTTGGAGTTACATTGTGTTGTTTAAGTGTTCCCTTTATTTTTTTGAGCAGTGTATTTAAATTGACTGATTTCCTTATATGAACTGCAACGCAGTAAAAACGTTGAAATTGTTGCATATGGCGTTTATATTTTTTGTTCAGTGTAAATGTTGTAGTTATCATGGCCAGATTATGTGCCCAGGAGCCTTAACCCCCAGGGTGCCCCCATTGATTTTGTTGAGTCACTCAGGTATCCTCCCTTGTCGTGCTCCTGCTCCAGTTTGTGCTGTTCTGCCTGCGGCTATGGAACCCTGACCTGTTCATCAAATGCTACCTTGTCCCAGACCTGTGGTTGCCCATTCCCCCTCCTCTCTCTCTCTGCTATGAAAAGTTTTTCCTAGCCATCGTGTGACTACGTCTGCATTGCTTGCTCTTTGGGGTTTTAGGCTGGGTTCTGTATAAGGTACTTTGTGACATCTGTGGATGTAAGAAGGGCTTCATAATACATTTGATTGATTGATATGAACACGCATAAGACATGGCAAAATTTGTAGAATTGCGGGAAATTATCTTTACAAAATTGCAACATTCTCTCTCCGCCAACAAGAGGGGTGTGAACAGTTTGGGGTTGCATAGGTTGCAAGGTGGGTGTTTGTTCCTACACCGATAAATGACAATATCCATCCGGACCTTTGTCACATAGAAAATGTGTGACCGAACCTCCTCAAATAGTAGTTGAGTACCCCTGCTGTAGGTGATGGACAGTCAGTGACACACCTGTTATTTTGCCCGAGTACCAGATGCCATCGTCTTGCCTGGCCAAGCAGGAGGAGCCTTCTTGAAGGTTAGTGAGGTCCGACTCCAGGAACTCTCTGAGCTCTGACACATACACCACCTCGCCATGGGAGAACCTACAACATCAGAACCGGGTCAGTCCTTACTGAGAAGGCGTATCATAGCCAGTTCAGGCAAAATAATATTGGGGAGAGTAATCGAAAAGGGTTTCAATTGAACTGAAAAGAATGTGCAAAATACTGCATGAAAGCTCAACACCTCAAACATTTTATGGCAATTCAAATTAAGTGTAAAACTAAGTGGGGGTTGAGGAAAAATAAGGGTGTAATGGTATAATTTGACTGACAAAAAAAAGTGTTCTGCTTTCCTTCCAACCCTGTAAAAAGACATCCGTGTGAGATCATCGATCGGTTTTCCGTTAAAACAATAAGGTATACAATTTAATGTGAGTAAACAATGCAGTTCCGCTGAGCCAGCAACAGTTTAGGTCTCACGGTGAGTCCCTTTCAGATGGTTAAGCATTGCACCTGTACTACCATTACCATACCTCAATGCTACCTCTTAAAGTTAGCATTTCCTTCTCATTTAACTTCTTAAAGTATTGCCATTCAGGACTTCGCTGCTGTCGCTTGCCTTTCTGCCATTTTTCCAATTGTTAATGATGATCATCTCACAAAATCACCAAAGTAGCCTAAAGTTTACATCTCCCTCTGGTTTTATTTAAATTACATAACATTTCCCATCCCTATCATCTTGTCCGGCTATAACATGGAAAATAACATGTTTTGTGATAACTGCAATGCGATTTGAATTTGGTTTCTGATTTTTCTTAACGTTATAAGGATCCTAATTTCGTTTAAATGTTCACCCCTTAATAAAACACTATACCTGCAGCTGTCTGCGAAGCGACACTTGTCCTCCAGGAAGAATGGGCAGGGCTTCATGGACTTCTGTGTGGGATGGACATACAGCACCCTCACCTGGGCCTCATTCCTGTCACAACTCTCTGTCCCCACGACCATTGCATTGTGGTACTCCAAAGTCCCCCAAGAGGTGCGGTAGGGTGCTCGCACTTTGGTGCCACTTAGCACGTCTACCTCTCCCTCCACCTCGCCGCCATCATCCTCCTCTTCCTCCTCTCCCTCATCTTCCCTCTCTCTCATGTCTGAGCTACTTCCGGAAACCTCCCCCACTTCCGAGTAGAAGGCAGCAAACTCATTGTCCAAGCCACCGTTAGCTGGTGTGCCTGTGGCTAGCGACTGGAGCCCGTCGTCCTCTTCGAGAGTGGCTAGGAGCCGACTCTTCTTGACCGACACTAGGCTAGCTTCTGTGAGTTCTATCAGCTGAGAGAGGTCTTCTTTCAGTTGTAGCAGGTCAGCCTGCTGTGACGGGTCCAGGCCGGCCAACAGGGCACTCTCCACCTGCTGCAGCTGGGCGCTGTAGGCCGTGATGGCAGCCTCCAGGGTTCCTTCGTCCATACTGGCCTGGGTGGGCAGCAGCCACTGGTCAACATCTAGTTAGAAAGGTGTCTGACAAGAAAAGCTCATGAATAGATGTATGTCTGTGACCTTCCATCATTAACATGTTGCATAACTAGGTCTGGATGTGCATCCATCAGCTAACTTATTAGCTAGGCTAGGCTATGGCTAGAATAGTTAGCTATCATGCTTAGCTATAAAAACACCATGACATGAGCTCATATGTGATACTGACAACAAAGATTAGCTGAGGAACACTGAACTCCATTCTCTTATATCGAAAGCGGATATAGCTAAGAGAAGAGTTGAGCGTTCCTCAGTTAGCGAATATGTCTACCTAGCTAACTAAATTAGCTAGTTAGCTACCTACCCCTCTTGATACCTTTAGCTAAGGTTACCTAGCCATATAACATTCAAAGTAAATGGCGAATCGTCAATTAGGAAGCTATCACAAATAATGCTGCTAGTTAGCAACAGAGGTAGCTAATGCAATGATAATCTAGCTAACGTTAACCATTTATGCTAACCAGCTGTTGAGTGCTAGCAATTCAATTAGGAACGTTATACTTACTTCGTGACCTTCAACCCCTTTTCTACAAAATTGCCAATTGGAGGGAGAACTTTAAAGTCATGTTGTAAAAGAACACATAAAACCAACAGGGGAAAGACATGCAGGCTGCCGAAGGTGTCCGTGCGAATGTAACGTAACCCGGAAGTAAATCATTTCCCACTGCATCTTCGCAAAATACAAGTATTTCTAAAGCATCCATATAGAATCATTAAACCGTGGAGAATTGTCCGAACAGATCGATTTATAAGGTTGACAATACGTTTTCTTCCATTTAGCAGATTTTATTTCAAGATACAAATATGAAACAATCTTGAGCGTTTCAAAAGGTTCTGTAAGGTAATAGATACGTGTGTGTGATCGATCATGAGGACCCTATTTCCTGTAGCGCAATAAATCAATACACGGACAAAGGAAAGTAGTGCATCTCCGACTGTGCGACACTTTGGGGTGCGTTCGTAAATTCACTCTGGCTATCTACACCGATTTCAGAGGGCTCTTGTCTGAGTGGGGCATAAACGCCAAACGCCAGCAAAAAAAGCGTAATTAAATTGTTGCCAGCAGCACAGTTACAGTCACCAACTCTCTGGATAACATGAAAAAAAAACAAAGCTCTGCTAGGGCGAGTAAAATGGTCAGAGTGATGTGTTCTGTCATTTGTGTCTAGAAGTAGTTAGCCAGTTCGCTCTGAATTTACGAACGCCTAGAGTGGACGCTGGCACTCCAGATTGAATTCACAAACACAACCCAAGCTAGCCAACATTAGCTGGTTAGCTTCTTCTTCGATGAGGTTTAACGGCGTTTGGCGTCCAATAAATGTTGCATGACTGCCACCTACTAGACTGGAGTACAACTCCCTTATACTTTGCTTGAAAAAAAAAGAATGGGACACCACCACTTATCACAACCTGTAACTCTTCTAATGTAAAGTCTCACACACCCAAATACTTCTCTGCAGCTGACACCACAACCTCCATTTTCTGCGACTTACATTCCATCCCTGCAGTACAGTTGATAACCATTGCTATAAATGCTAAAAATCCAATCTTACTGAAATGTATATCACTTGTTGGCATATCCCTCTGTACTGGTACAGATCTACTACTCACACCACTCCTCTCAGGATACCTCCCCCTTGAACCACCTTCCCCTACTTTCTTCACTGCCTCAGCACATGACAACTCATATGACAAACCTCAACCTGCCTCTCTAGCACGGGACATTTCTGAACTCCTCAAAATACATAAGTACAAAGTAAAACATTTAAAATTAAAGTAACAAATAATTAAAGAGCAGCAATAAGATATCAATATCAAATATCATGTATACAGAGGATGTATACAGGGGGTACAGGTACAGAGTCAATGTGCGGGGGCACCGGTTAGTCTAGGTAATTGAGGTAATATGTACATGTAGAGTTAAAGTGACTATGCATAGATAATAAACAGAGTAGCAGCAGTGTAAAATAGGCGGGGGTGCAAATCATCTGGGTAGCCATTTGATTAGCTGTTCAGGAGTCTTATGGCTTGGGGGTAGAACTTGTTAAGAAGTCTTTTTGGCCGAGACTTGGCGCTCCGGTACCGCATGCTGTGCGGGATCAGAGATAACAGTCTATAACTTGGGTGGCTGGACAATTTTTAGGGCCTTCCTCTGACACCGCCTGGTATAGAGGTCCTGGATGGCAGGAAGCTTGGCCGTATGCACTACCCTCTGTAGTGCCTTGCGGTTGGAGGCTGAGCAGTTGAAATACCAGGCAGTGATGCAACCAGTGAGGATGCTCTCAATGGTACAGCTGTAGAACTTTTTGAGGATCTGAGGACCCATGCCAAATCTTTTCAGTCTCCTGGGGGGGAATAGGCTTTGTCGTGCCCTCTTCGCAACTGTCTTGGTGTGTTTGTTGCATGATAGTTTGTTGTTGATGTGGACAACAAGGAACTTGTTCTCATTTGTGTTGATCACGTTGAGGGAGAGGTTGTTGTCCTGGCACCACACGGCCAGGTCTCTTACTGTCTCATCGTTGTCTATGATCAGGCCTACCACTGTTGTGTCATCTGCAAACTTAATGATGGTGTTGGAGTCGTGCCTGGCCATGCAATCATGAGTAAACAGGGAGTGCAGGAGGGGACTGAGCATGCACCCCTGAGGGGCCCCCGTGTTGAAGATCAGCATGGCGGATGTGTTGTTACCTAACCTTACCACCTGGGGGCGGCCCGTCAGGAAGTCCAGGATCCAGTTGCAGAGAAAGGTGTTTAGTCTCAGGGTCCTTAGCTTAGTGATGAGATTTGAGGGCATTATGGTGTTGAATGCTGAGCTGTAGTCAATGAATAGCACTCTCACATAGGTGTTCCTTTTGTCCAGGTGGGAAAGGCCAATGTGGATTGCAATAGAGATTGCATCATCTGTGGATCTTTTGGGGCGGTATGCAAATTGGAGTGGGTCTAGGGTTTCTGGGATAATGGTGTTGATGTGAGCCACGGCCAGCCTTTCAAAGCACTCCATGTCTACCGACGTGAGTGCTACGGGGCGGTAATCATTCAGGCAGGTTACCTTCGCTTCCTTGGGCACAGGGACTATGGTGGTCTGCATTTCAGACTCAGTCACGGAGAGGTTGAAAATGTTAGTGAAGACACTTTCCAGTTGCTTTGAGTACACGTCCTGGTAATCCTATTTAAAGGTCTTGCTCACATCGGCTACCGAGAGTGTTATCACACAGTCATCCAGAACAGCTGGTGCTCTCAAGCATGCTTCAGTGATGCTTGCCTCGAAGCGAGTATAAAAGGCATTTAGCTCGTCATGGTAGGCTGGGCAGCTCGCGTCTGGATTTCTCTTTGTAGTCTGTAATAGTTTTTAAGGCCTGCCACATCCGACGAGAGTCAGAGCCCGGTGTAGTAGGATTCAATCTTAATCCTGTATTGACGCTTTGCTTGTTTGATGGTTCATCTGACGGCGTAGAGGGATTTCTTATAGGCTTCCAGATTAGTGTCCCGCTCCTTGAAAGCGGCAGCTCTAGCCTTTAGCTCGATGTGGATGTTGCCTGCGATCCATGGCTTCTGGTTGGGATATGTACGTACTGACACTGTGGGGACGATGTCATCGATGCACTTATTGATGAAGCCGATGACTGAGGTGGTGTACTCCTCAATGCAGTTGGATGAATCCCGGAACATATTCCAGTCTGTGCTAGCAAAACAGTCCTGTAGCGTAGCATCCGCATCATCTGACCACTTCCGAATTGAGCGAGTCACTAGTACCTCCTGCTTAAGTTTTTGTTTGTAAGCAGGAATCAGGAGGATAGAATTATGGTCAGATTTGTCAAATGGAGGCGGGGGAGAGCTTTGTATGCGTCTCTGTGTGTGGAGTAAAGGTGGTCTAGAGTTTTTTCCCTCTGGTTGGACAAATTGCTCAATTGGTTACGGCATGTAAAACGTCAGCCATGCTCTTTGGTGCCATCTTAACATCTTAACAGAGATGAGGTGTTAAAGAGGTGATAAAGAAAAGGCTAATTGCCAATGAGCATATCCCCATATTCATTTATGAAAAGAATGAAGCTCTGTGCTCTTAGAATTTTTTAAAGATCAAATAGTATGGTCTGCTCTGTGTTTTCATTATTTCATGTAAAAAATATTGTGATACTAGTATCGTCCCGGACCTAGTTTTCAATAGGAACTGGGGGTTTCCAGATTTAGTCAAAAAGAGCATTCTTCCTATAAAGTAAAAAAAAAATGATATTTTACTACTAATGAACAAGGGTCAACCTAAAGACAAGAAAACAAATATTTGATTTTACAATAATTGATTGTTGGTATGTATAATGTTATTTACATGGCCTTAAGTGAGTGGCTGAATCACTCTTACATGTCTATAAACCCTCTTGAGAGAGATTGTTTATGTCGTGAGGACTCTCAGGTGTATTTGAATAGAATCTGTGCTTCTGAAATAGTCCATTGAAAGAGTGTAGCTGTTTGTGTCACTGTGTAGTTAATACTTTTGTGTATTGTGGTTTCATAACTACACATGCGTGCAAAGATTAATAGGCAGCAGTGTCAGCTGTCAGTGACGTAACAAAGTAAATATGTGAATAGGTTTTGTGTGGGCAGACAAAGCATGGAGCCTGGTGATGTGTATGTAATTAGCAGGGGCGACTACTAGTGATCCAAATTCCATTCCGTCCCAACCCTAGCCACAGTGTCACTCCTATCAATCCAACTGTCACGATCTCAGTGAGGGACAGACCAAGACGCAGCGATGCTTCCAGTATACATATTTATTACGAACGTAACTGGGCAAAAATAACAAAATGTAAACAAAGATCGTGGCGATGAACACAACTGACAACATAGAACAAGCTATGTACAAACAATAACCCACAAACCCCTAGTGCAAACTACAAACGTATATATGGTTCCCAATTAGAGGTAACGACACTCAGCTGCCTCTAATTGGGAACCATTACTCCAACATAGAAATATATAACCTAGAACAGAAAAAACCCTACAACAAAACTAAACTAAACACGCCAGCCTGTCAAAATCAGGCCTGAACGTGACACCAACCCTGAATTAACTTTCAGTATCACTTTCAAAATAACTGTCATTACCTTCCAGTTTCTCCATAAACGTAGTAAACTAGAAATTGAGAAATAAATAATAATATGCCAAGAAACATGCTGGATTTCTGGGAAAGAATACACACCATTAACCACAATAGCAAGAGTCTGCAACATCCTAGAGTAACACCTTCCATAATAAACCACTTATAAGGTACTTCTAAACCGTTTGCTCACCATTTATTAATCACTACTCCCACATTTGTAAGGTAGTTATTCACACATGTATATATATGTCCTTAAACATCCTGTGTTCTGTGCTTGTTCTTTTGCCAGGTACAGCAGGAATGTCTACCAATGGTATGCTCATCTTTACATTTTTAGAAATTACACTGGTCACTCAAAACCTTTCTAAAATATTCATAAAGTATAAATAGCACTCACTTCAGATTAGGGACTGCAAAAAGACTGGTTTATTCATGTGCTGAACACACATGATATAAATGCCTTATGAATGGTTTATTACGGATGTTTAAAAGTTTTACTTCCTAGATGTAAATGACTAAACACATTTTTAGTCAAAGAGGAAAATCACTGAATAAATGCCTTATAGATGACCATTGGCTTACATAATACCTTATAATAGCCTAACTACATATTTGAAATTAGTGCATTTCAACTGTTCCCCCCTGCCCACTTTAGATAAGTGTTTAAATATTAGGCTACATATAATTTAATTGAAGAAAACAGAGAGAGAGAAGGAGAGAGAGAGACTGCCAGTTCATTCATATTTTGGCTGTAGCCAATGGCTACATTAAGGAACTGGTGGTCTCTCTCTCTCCCTCTCTCTGTTTTCTTCTATTGAATTCAATAAACAACATTCTGTGTTTGTCAAAGAACAATGCTGGGACTAGTTTATGTGGATATGGATAGATTTCCAGTGCTGTGCTACACTTGACAGTGTTGTGTATGCGTATCTTTCTGCCAATAAGTGACGGGCCTTTCAGTGAATGAAATAAGCGGGAGAAGGTGGGACTTTCCAGTCTTCAGTGCATTGGCTATATGTAATGTAATCCGACATTAGAAGCGAATCAACATTGATAAAACAATGAAAATGCACAGGGACAGTCCCCTAATTCACCTTTATTGGTATACTTAATGACTTAGTAAAAATAATTGTATAAATGTCAAGTAGATGGATATTACCTAACCTATGTAAGCGAATCTAACAACTTGATAGGCTATATTGCAAGTAGCCTCGTGGTTTTGGAGCAGTGGCTTCTTCCTTATGAGCGGCCTTTCAGGTTATGTCAATATAGGACTCGTTTTACTGTGGATATAGATACTTTTGTACCTGTTTCCTCCAGCATCTTCACAAGGCTCTTTGCTGTTGTTCTGGGATTGATTTGCACTTTTCGCACCAAAATACGTTCATCTCACAGAACACGTTCCCTTCCTGAACAGTATGACGGCTGCGTGGTCCCATGGTGTTTATACTTGCGTACTATTGTGTGTACAGATGAACGTGGTACCTTCAGGCATTTGGAAATTGCTCCCAAGGATGAACCAGACTTGTGGAGGTCTACAATTTATTTTCTGAGGTCTTGTCGGATTTCTTTTGATTTTCCAATGATGTCAAGCAAAGAGGCACTGAGTTTGAAAGTAGGCTTTGAAACACATCCACAGGTACACCTCCAATTGGCCTATCAGAAGCTTCTAAAGCCATGACATCATTTTCTGGAATCTTCCAAGCTGTTTAAAAGCACAGTAAATTTAGTGTATGCAAACTTCTGACCCACTGGAATTGGGATACAGTGAATTATAAGTTCAATAATCTGTCTGTAAACAATTGTTGGAAAAATGTGTTGTGCCATGCACAAATTAGATTTCCTAACCGACTTGCCAAAACTATAGTTTGTTAACAAGAAATTTGTGGAGTGATTGAAAAACGAGTTTTAATGACTCCAACCTAAGTGTATGTAAACTTCTGACTTCAACTGTAATTATTCAGACCTTTTACTCAGTACTTTGTTGAAGCACCTTTGGCAGCGATTACAGCCTAGAGTTTTCTTGGGTATGACGCTACAAGCTTGGCACACCTGTATTTGGGGAGTTTCTACCGTTCTTCTCTGGAGATCCTCTCAAGTTCTGTCAGGTTGGATGGGGAGCGTTGCTGCTCAGCTATTTTCAGGTCTCTCCAGAGATGTTAGATCGGGCTCTGGCTGGGACACTATTGGACATTGAGAGACTTGTCCCGAAGCCACTCCTGCATTGGCTTGGCTGTGTGCTTAGGGTGTTTGTCCTGCTGGAAGGTGAACCTTCCCCACAATCTGAGGTCCTGAGCATTCTGGAGCAGGTTTTCATTAAGGATCTCTCTGTACTTTGCGCCGTTCATTTTTCCCTCGATCCTGACTAGTCTCCCAGTCCCTGCCACTGACAAACATCCCCACAGCATGATGCTGCCACCACCATGCTTCACAATAGGGATGGTGCTAGGTTTCCTCCAGACGTGATGTTTCTCATGGTCTGAGAGTCTTTAGGTGCCTTTTGGCGAACTCCACACGGGCTGTCATTTACCTTTTACTGAGGAGTGGCTTCTGTCTGGCCACTCTACCATAAAGGCCAGATTGGTGGAGTGCTGCAGAGATGGTTGTCCTTCTGTAAGTTTCTCCCATCTCCAGAGAGAAACTCTAGAGCTCTGTCAAAGTGACCATCGGGTTCTTGGTCACCTTCCTGACCAAGGCCCTTCTCACCCGTCTTGGTGGTTCCAAACTTTATCAATTTAATAATGATGCAGGCCACTGTGTTCTTGGGCACCTTCAATGCGGGCAGGAATGTTTTGCTACCCTTCCCCAGAACTGTGCCTCGACACAATTCTGTCTCGAAGCTCTACGTTTTTTGCCCTGACATGCACTGTCAACTGTGGGACCTTATATAGACATTTGTGTGACTTTGTCCAATCATTTTAATGTACCACAGGTGGACTCCAATCAAGTTGTAGAAACATCTTAAGGATGATCAATGGAAACAGGATGCACCTGAGATTAATTTCAATTCTCAGCAAAGGGTCTGAATATTTATGTAAATAAGGTATTTCAGTTTTTTATTCGTAATAATATTTGCTAAAATTTCAAAAAAGCAGTTTTCACATAACATTATGGTTTATTATGTGTCGATTGCTGAGGATTTGTATTTATTTAATCCATTTAAGATTAAGGCTGTAATGTAACAAAATGTGGAAAAAGTCAAGGGGTCGGAATACCTTCCCGAATGCACTGTACGTTTTCTGAGAGACTCTGCTTTTGATGGTGGAGTCATAGTACTTTTTAACCCAAACTGTTCGGCTACAGACTGAAGTTGACACATCAGCGGTACCGACTTCAGGCAAGTCCCGCTTGTGGGGCTTGAAGAGCAAAACAACCAACATGTACAGTACCAGTCAAAAGTTTGGACTCACCTACTCATTCAAGGTTTTTCTTTATTTTTAGTATTTTCTACAATGTAGAATAATAGTGAAAAATATATTTTACATTTGCGATTTTTCAAAGTAGCCACCCTTTGCCTTGATGACAGCTTTGCACACTCTTGGCATTCTCTCAACCAGCTTCACCTGGAATGCCTTTCCAACAGTCTTGAAGGAGTTACCGCATATGCTGAGCACTTGTTGGCTGCTTTTCCTTCACTCTGCGGTCCAAACCATCTCAATTGAGTTAAGGTCGGGTGATTGTGGAGGCCAGGCCATCTGATGCAGCACTCTCCTTCTTGGTCAAATAGCCCTTACACAGCCTGGAGGTGTGTTGGGTCATTGTCCTGTTGAAAAACAAATGATAGTCCCACTAAGCGCAAACCTGATGGGATGGTGTATCGCTGTAGAATGCTGTGGTAGCCATGCTGGTTAAGTGTGCCTTGAATTCTAAATGAATCACAGACAGTGTCACTAGCAAAGCACCCCCACACATCACACCTCCATGCTTCACGGTGGGAACCACACATGCAGAGATCATACGTTCACCTACTCTGCGTCTCACAAAGACACGGCAGTTGGAACCAAAAACATCAAATTTGGACTCATCAGACCAAAGGACAGATTTCCACGGTCTAATGTCCATTGCTCATGTTTCTTGGGTAAAGCAAGTCTCTTCTTATTATTGGTGTCCTTCAGTAGTGGTTTCTTTGCAGCAATTCGACCATGAAGGCCTGATTCACTCAGTCTCCTCTGAGTTGATGTTGAGATGTGTCTGTTACTTCAACTCTGTGAAGCATTTATTTGAGCTGCAATTTCTGAGGCTGGTAACTCTAATGAACTTGTCTTCTGCAGCAGAGCTAACTCTGGGTCTTCCTTTCCTGTGGTGGTCCTCATGAGAGCCAGTTTTATCATAGCGCTTGATGTTTTTTGCGACTGCACTTGAAGAAACGTTCAAAGTTCTTAAAATGTAAATACCAAGAGTTCCTATACAAGTCAGTACATGCCACTGGGATCAGAAAGGACTAACTCTAGACTTTGACAGCCACTTATGTGGATTGAAATTGTTGAGAATTCAAGTTGTAGGCTGAAGTAAATTTTTCCTACTGTTGATTCTTAGCATTAGCTACCAGATGCCATTTAACAGCAGATTTTATGGATTGAAATGTCTAAGAACTTTGTGTTGGAGGTGCCAGTGTATTTGACCTACTACTTTTAGGCTAGTGTTGATGTTTAGTAGCAGTGGCTAATGTAATGCATAGAGACAATTTTTTATTTGACTAGACAAGTCAGTTAAGAACAAATTCTTATTTACAATGACAGCCTAGGAACAGTGGGTTAACTACCTTGTTCAGGGGCAGAACAACAGATTTTTACCTTGTCACGTCTGGGATTTGATCTAGCAACCTTTCAGTTACTGGCCCAATGCTCTAACCACTAAGCTACCTGTTGCCCAACATGCTGAAAAACTACTGTTGTTAAATGTTCATTTCAATGCCAGGTCATAAATGGAGAGTACCTGGGGCCTCATTTATAAAATGCTGTTTTTATATCAAATAAAGTTGTTTCATTTTCATTTATAAATCACACAATTTCATGCAAAATCTATGTAAATTGATATGTAAATCAAGTTCAAGATTCATAAATCACATTGTTGCTGTGGATTTCATTGTAGGCACAATTTATGATCAAATGTTCTTACGATGGTTTTACAAATGAGGCCCCCCAGGTCTGTATGTTTTTATGAGGTGATGATGGTGATGATGGGTCTTCGTCAGAGTAGGTAGCTTTGGACTGGAGGATTCTTTTTGAAAGTACCAGCGAGATGCATTGCTATTTGAAGTGCAGCACCAACACCTACATTTGAAGTGGAACACAAACACCTACAGAGTTCACCAACACCTACAGAGATTAATGCACTTGACACACGTGTATGATGTTTTGAGTGTTTATTTATTTTAAAGGACAGTTTCACAATATTTTTAATCTTCGACAAATTTCTGAAAAAGACAGACCTCACAACAGCAGGAACTGAAAAAATATACCTTGTAATCTGTGATATATATACAGTGGGGGAAAAAAGTATTTAGTCAGCCACCAATTGTGCAAGTTCTCTCACTTAAAAAGATGAGAGAGGCCTGTAATTTTCATCATAGGTACACTTCAACTATGACAGACAAAATGAGGAAAAAAAATCCAGAAAGTCACATTGTAGGATTTTTTATGAATTTATTTGCAAATTATGGTGGAAAATAAGTATTTGGTCACATACAAACAAGCAAGATTTCTGTCTCTCACAGACCTGTAACTTCTTCTTTAAGAGGCTCCTCTGTCCTCCACTAGTTACCTGTATTAATGGCACCTGTTTGAACTTGTTATCAGTATAAAAGACACCTGTCCACAACCTCAAACAGTCACACTCCAAACTCCACTATGGCCAAGACCAAAGAGCTGTCAAAGGACACCAGAAACAAAATTGTAGACCTGCACCAGGTTGGGAAGACTGAATCTGCAATAGGTAAGCAGCTTGGTTTGAAGAAATCAACTGTGGGAGCAATTATTAGGAAATGGAAGACATACAAGACCACTGATAATCTTCCTCGATCTGGGGCTCCAGGCAAGATCTCACCCCGTGGGAGTCAAAATGATCACAAGAACGGTGAGCAAAAATCCCAGAACCACACGGGGACCTAGTGAATGACCTGCAGAGAGCTGGGACCAAAGTAACAAAGCCTACCATCAGTAACACACTACGCCGCCAAGGACTCAAATCCTGCAGTGCCAGACGTGTCCCCTGCTTAAGCCAGTACATGTTCAGGCCCGTCTAAAGTTTGCTAGAGAGCATTTGGATGATCCAGATGAGGATTGGGAGAATGTCAGATGAAACCAAAATAGAACTTTTGGTAAAAACTCAACTCGTCGTGTTTGGAGGACAAAGAATGCTGAGTTGCATCCAAAGAACACCATACCTACTGTGAAGCATGGGGGTGGAAACATCATGCTTTGGGGCTGTTTTTCTGCAAAGGGACCAGGACGACTGATCCGTGTAAAGGAAAGAATGAATGGGGCCATGTATCGTGAGATTTTGAGTGAAAACCTCCTTCCATCAGCAAGGGCATTGAAGATGAAACGTGGCTGGGTCTTTCAGCATGACAATGATCCCAAACACACCGCCCGGGCAATCTAAGGAGTGGCCGTAAGAAGCATTTCAAGGTCCTGGAGTAGCCTAGCCAGTCTCCAGATCTCAACCCCATAGAAAATCTTTGAAAGTCCGTGTTGCCCAGCGACAGCCCCAAAACATCACTGCTCTAGAGGAGATCTGCATGGAGGAATGGGCCAAAATACCAGCAACAGTGTGTGAAAACCTTGTGAAGACTTACAGAAAACGTTTGACCTCTGTCATTGCCAACAAAGGGTATATAACAAAGTATTGAGATAAACTTTTGTTATTGACCAAATACTTATTTTCCACCATAATTTGCAAATAAATTCATAAAAAATCCTACAATGTGATTTTCTGTTTTTTTTTTTCCTAATTTTGTCTGTCATAGTTGAAGTGTACCTATGATGAAAATCACAGGCCTCTCTCATCTTTTTAAGTGAGAGAACTTGCACAATTGGTGGCTGACAATACTTTTTTCCCCCACTGTATATATACACACATATAGGCTTAAGTAAAAATACATTTTACAATATATTAGTCCTATAAAGTCATATGAGGAAACCATTTGTTGACTTTACGTCTTAAACGGAGCAGCCCGTCTGTGTCCAGGATATCATGCATTCGAATAGCAAAAGGTTTGTTGTTGCTAGGTTTGTTCTTAATAGTTGTGAGAAGGTCTAGAACAGTTGAATTTTTTGTGAAGTTTTTCCCTGCACTCCTCCTGAGCACAGTCATCAGTCTTTTGTGCTTTCTTGGTGGGAGGATCTGTAGTCCCAGGAATTCCATCAACTCTCCATCACAGATAGCTTCATCTGAGTGGTTGAGAGAGAATGATAGAGAAAGTGAGAGAGAGAGAGCAACCAAGACCATATTAATTGACTGTATTCAAATAAATTAGATCACCATTTATGATAAACAAAAAGGCTTTTCAGAGTCAGTTTTAGTAGGTAAGAAGGTGACAACAACATACAATTATCAAACAGTCATTCAATACATGTTTTTCTATATGTATACAAAAGACTAAACAACTGCATGGACAGAATCTTAAAATGTTCAACATTTATTGTGGATTATATTGTTCAAATTAACATCAATCTCTCACCTTCATGTGTTATCGAACCACTCTTACAGGCTGAGCAGTAAACATCATGCCTGTCGTCGCCTGGTATAGTGGTGCGATCTGGAGCACACACAGTGAATTTCTGACATGTTTTCCTGCTGGAGGAATCTGCAGAGAAGAAGCCCACTCGGCAAGGTTCACATGTCACATCAGTGTATGCTGTTCCTGGAAAATAAGAATATTGATCGTATAGCCTTCATGGTGTATTTCATCCGTAAACCATAATAAACGAAAAACCTGGTGGTGTGCAGAGCCAACTGGAAACAGCAGTGGAAAAGGCATTTTTATTATGAAAGCCTAACATTATATTATCACTTACCATTCGAGAGCACCCCTTTGCCGGGCAGACACCTACTGTGCCTTGAACATGACCCATGTCTCATGTAAAACCCGTCCTTGCACTCGCACTTTCGGTTGTGAAATTGGGTGCACTGCACGCTTACAAACTGATCATTCGTACAAAAAATATTGCAGTATTGACACTGCTCGATGTAGTTCCAGATTTCTGTGTAGTGGGACATTGGGCAAGGTGCGCATTCTGTCTTGCTGTCCTTCGTGCAACGCTTCCATAAATGTGTTCCGGGAGGACATTTGTCGCATGTGAGGGAAACTCCTGTCACCTCATCTCTCCAGATGTAGGTCGGTGTGGGTGCGCCTGATTCTGTCTCGTTGCCGCCACAGAGCGTGAATACCAGGAGCGGCAGAAAAAAATCGATCAGCTATTGGAAGAAAGAGCAGTGTTATAATTCAGAATAAATCATAACTTTTATGTAGGCTAGGTTACGTCTCATAGTATGGCTGTCCAACGCCATCAAATTACTATTTAATATGAGGCTATTCAGCTTCAAGCATTATTGTCTACGGTATAATATACATTCCTATAGGCACTGAAGAGGCCAGTATATATGAGTAGAGAAATAACTCACCAGATACATTTCCCTCTCTAGTCAGCTAGAAACTGATTTGTTCACCGTCTTTCGAATGTATACATAGGGATGATGACTCATTTCTCATACTCAGTTCCCAAAAACACAGAAACTTCCTGACGCCTGTTCCATAAACTGGAACATATCACATGGTGTTATCATTGAGAGAAACGAAAGGATGTGGCTTGATAAACTCACACAGATCATGTTTGCGTACCAATTTTTTTTATCTTTCTTCCTAATCCACATGCACCCTATTCCCCACAAATATAAAACTGGTGCTGGCATGGCTTAGATGGAGTTTGAAAGGAAGTGAACAAGTGCATACTTTGGGAGAATGGAAAGATTATTGGAACTTGTATAGTTCAATACTATGTAATATAAGCAAAAGAAAGATTGGTGCGCCATAGCCAAATAAGAGTTACAGTTGGCATATATGAAAATAAAACTTTTGCACAAGGGCCTGCCATCATTCACTTTGAAGTGGACTGTGTGTTTACAGGCAGTTGCAACAGCGCAACAACATTTGATCGCATTTGCCAAAAGCCACAAAATACACCTGAATTGGTTTCTACAAACGTGTAAACACCACGGGAGTCCTCTTACATTTTTTTATTTAACCAGGTAGGCAAGTTGAGAACAAGTTCTCATTTACAACTGTGACTTGGCCAAGATAAAGCAAAGCAGTTCGACACATACAACAACACAGAGATACACATGGAGTAAAACAAACATACAGTCAATAATACAGTAGAAAAACAAATCTATATACAATGTGTGAAAATAAGGTAAGATAAGGAAGGTAAGGCAATAAATAGGCCATGGTGGCAAAGTAATTACAATATAGCATTTAAACACTGGAATGGTAGATGTGCAGTAGATGAATGTGCAATGTAGAAAGACAGGTGCAAAGGAGCAAGATAAATAAATAAATAAATACTGTAGGGGAGGAGGTAGTTGGTGAGGAATTGGCTTTGGGGGTGATCAGTGAGATATACCTGCTGAAGCGCAGGTGGGTGCTGCTATGGTGACCAATGAGCTGAGATAAGGCAGGGCTTTACCTAGTAGGGACTTGTAGATGACCTGGAGCCAGTGGGTTTGGCGACGAGTGTGAAGCGAGGGCCAGCCAACGAGAGCGTACAGGTCGCAGTGGTGGGTAGTATATGGGGGAACTTCACAGTCCTATTGATTAAAAAACAATGAAAAGGTAGGCTCTCTCTCCTGCAGTTGCCTATGCACATCAACAACAAGATTAACAACTAGCGATTTACATTTCTTGCTATCTAATCAAATGACAACTGCATCTCTAGCTGTAGCCACCGAAAAACGCTATGAGGGGGAAAAGTCACTCACTTACTCCTCCAATGACATAACATCCTCCTAGTAGCTAGCTAACGTTAGGCTCTGTGTTTTTAGCTTGATAAATGAATAATTAATGTAGCATTGCTGTAAGGTGCACTCAAAATGTACTGTAATGGAACAGGCAGGGAGCAGGTCTCAAACCCTCGACCTTCTAGCCCGAAGTCCAGCACGTTATCGACTGAAGCTGCTCAGAGTCGATATCTGCACTTATAAACCCAGGGTCGTTACACTATTGTAGTTGATGAGCCAGCTTAGGCTACTACTCAGTGGGTCGGCAGGTAGCCTAGTGGTTAGAGCGTTGGGCCGGTAACCGAAAGGTTGCCAGATCAAATCGCCAACCTGACAAGGTAAAACAATCTGTCGTTCTGCCCCTGAACAAGGCACACTGTTCCTAGGGCGTCATTGCAAAATAAGAATTTGTTCTTAACTGACTTGCCTAGTTATATAAAGGTAATTTTTTTTTTTGCTGTAATAGGCCTACATGTTTATTCTTTGCATGGTGTTTTCTGCAGGTTTAGTTTTGGTTATTAATTGTCAAGTTTTAAAAACCGATGTCAGACATTTTAGTAGCCTAGCTAGGACTGTGGCATGTCTGTACACTTTCCCTTAGCTGTGTGCTGTAAACGGACACACGAAGCAGCGCAATTGAAAGCGCAATTGAAGTTGAATTCACCTATGACTCAACGACGATGACTCAACTGTTGATAAATGATACTCACCTTGTGCGATCTATTGTCCTTTAGTATTCATTTATACCCGCGTGTGAAACTTTTGACAACCAAGACAAATTTCTGAGGGCTAAACTTTAGGTCAGGTAGAAGATTCGGTCAGTGCCATTAGTGAATTTACGAACTGCCAGAGTGCTCCAGAGTGAATTTACAAACACACCCTGATAGAAATATTTTTTTGTACTACCAAGAAATGTATTAGTGAATTATGGGTGTGTTCTTAAATTCACCGGTCTTCTAATCATCACCAATCTACTTTTCATTTTCCATTTGTCTTGTCTTGATTTTCACACACCTGGTTTGCATTCCCCATTATTATCTGTTGTATATTTAACCCTCTATTTTCCCCCCATGTCCTTGTGCGTGATTGTTTATTGTTAAGACGTTTCTTTCCGGCTGGTGCAGTTTATTTATGCCTTGCCTGTTTTGCGTTTGGCATGTGTATTTGTATTACGCGTTTAGCGGTTTGTTTGATTCATTGGTTGAGTAAAGTGCTTTGCTCACTCAGTACTGTTCTCCTGCGCCTGACTTTTATGCACCAGCTTCACAAGAGCCTTGACACACTCAGACTAGAGTGCTCTGAAATCGGAGTAGATATTAGACAATGCATTACTGTACATCATGGAATTTTTAGTAAAATATGAATTATTTTTAAAAGATCAAACTGAGAATGAGATATTTTTGACTGATATTATCGGTTTGTTTCATATCTGCAAAGTAGTTCAAATGCTGTCAATTCCATTTTAAATAAGGTTTCATCCCATTACTACATTATTAAATAAAAATTGTCGTAGCAAACCAGTCCAGTTTTCAACACTATCAAGTTGTGTTGATTAGCCTAAGGCCATTCTCCCCCGATTGCTCAGTTTGGCCGGGCAGCCAGCTCTAGGAAGAGTCTTAGTGGTTCCAAACTTCTTCCATGAAGAATGATGGAGGCCACTGTGTTCTTGGGGACATTCAATGCTGCAGATATATTTTTGTACCCTTCCCCAGATCTGTGCCTCGACACAATCCTGTCTCTGACATCTACGGACAATTGCCTCGACCTCATGGCTTGGTTTTTGCTTTGACATGCACTGTCAACTGTGGGACCTTATATAGACAGGTGTGTGACTTTCCAAATCATATCCAATTAATTTAATTCACCACTTGTGTACTCCATTGTTCCTGTTCCCAAGAAAGCTAAGGTAACTGAGCTAAACGACTTTCGCCCCGTAGCACTCACCTCCGTCATCATGAAGTGCTTTGAGAGACTAGTCAAGGATCATATCACCTCCACCCTACCTGACACCCTAGACCCATTCCAATTTGCTTACTGCCCCAACAGGTCCACAGACGACGCAATCGCAATCACACTGCACACTGGCCTAACCCATCTGGACAAGAGGAATACCTATGTAAGAATGCTGTTCATCGACTACAGCTCAGCATTTAACACCATAGTACCCTCCAAACTTGTCATTAAGCTCGAGACCCTGGGTCTCGACCCCGCCCTGTGCAACTGGATCCTGGACTTTCTGACGGGCCGCCCCCCCAGGTGGTGAAGGTAGGAAACAACATCACCACCCCGCTGATCCTAAACACTGGGGCCCCACAAGGGTGCATTCTCAGCCCTCTCCTGTACTCCCTGTTCACCCATGACCTCGTGGCCATGCACGCCTCCAACTTAATCATCAAGTTTGCAGATGACACTACAGTGGTAGGCTTGATTACCAACAACGACACGACGGCCTACAGGGAGGAGGTTAAGGCCCTCAGAGTGTGGTGTCAGGAAAATAACCTCACACTCAACGTCAACAAAACAAAGGAGATGATCGTGAAACAGAAGAGGGAGCAGCCCCCCTATCCACATCGACGGGACAGCAGTGGAGAAGGTGGAAAGTTGTAAGTTCCTCGGCATACACATCACGGACAAACTGAAATGGTCCACCCACACAGACAGCGTGGTGAAGAAGGCGCAACAGCGCCTCTTCAACCTCAGGAGGCTGAAGAAATTTGGCTTGTCACCAAAAACACTCAAACTTTTACAGATGCACAATCGAGACTGTTAGGTTTGAGAATATGTTTCGTTTGCTACACATGAATGTGTTTGAGCTCAGGCTGATAAATTGTGGAACAATACAGTGGATTGTGCAGACACCGGGTGTCTGGCTAAGGGGCAGTATAACCTTGGGAGATAACAGTATGTTGAGCTAGGAACACATGAATAGAAAGATGTGGAGATGCAAACAGGACCGAGCCTGTGGCCTCAGTAACCCCGGACAACAAGCGCCAAGAGGCTGGAACCAGCCTGTGCGCCTACTATTGGCTGGGCAAGTCTAAACCACGCCCGGCCACTGTTCTGATAGGCCCATCCCGAGGTGGGAACTAACTTTGTCAGAACATACTTACACCAATGAATTTAGCAGAAAGGGCAGTTCTCTGGTAGCCCTGCGTGGTGTATCATTGAACCCCGTATATACAAACTTCATATTTACCATTTATGCTTGTGTGAGAATAAATACCTTGAATTAAGAACGTACTCTAGTAATCTTTCATCCTCAACACCAGACTAAATTTGACGCAACCTAACAATTGGTGACCCCGACGTGATGATTTGATCTTTTGATCTGGTGAGGACCCTCGCTGAGAATTGATCAGCCCATTGGACTTCGCTGTCGTGGGACGGAGTGTTTCACAAAGAGTCCGGACTACAAAAAACATGTAAGCAGACACCTATTGTATTATAATACTGAAGTACTGCATATTGAACATATCCAAATGTATTTGTGAAACACCAGTTCTACGTAAGTGACTAAATTAAATTATTTCAATTATGTCTATTTACATAAATTGTTGAATATGAGACAAGCATGACATGATGGTAACTGTGAAGTAATTGCTAACATGGCCATGTTGACACTCCTGGAATAAGCGCCACCATCTGCAGTGGGTCACCGGGAGTATAGGGAATTTAAATTTGACATGTACTGTGCATGAACATTGTGATTGTCGATTATAACTGTATAGGTATTGTGATTATGAACTGTGGTTTCAAATTGGCAACTATATGTGAATTTCAGGGAAATGTGTGGAATTTAGACAGTGTAGCGAGATAGAGATATAGGATATCCGTACACTTTAATGCCAAATTTAAACAGTGTTGACGGGCACCGAGAAAGTGCCCGTGTACTTTAAAAGGAACCAAATTTAATAGTGTCGACGTGGGGACGTTCTTGAGCCCTCGTGCACTTAAAATGAAGGCATAGTAATACAGTGTTAACGTAGAAACAAGGTTCGTCCTTAATGAGGTATCGCATTGAGTGTCGGATAGAATTCTCGTATACTTTAAATGAAGGCATAGTAAAATACAGTGTTGACGAGGCGACGAGGTTTGTAACTAGTACAACTAGAAGCGCCCGTATACTTTAAAAGCCAAATTGACAGTACTGCACTACAACTGGGGAGTGTAAAAGGGGATACACTGTTTAGAACTAGTGAGTACTTTAAGGTACACGATTAGGAACAAGTGAGTACTTTAAACGATAGGTGCGTGTGCGATTGCGAGTGAGAGTGTGACCCCAGAATAGACGCAGTTCACAATTTCTAACATGGAACGCGTCATACAAAAACTGAAAGAGGAGTTGGAGGTGAATGGAGGTCGTGATGGAAAGGAGTGGAAGAAAAGAGGAGAGAAGTTATACAGAGGATGGGTATCTGATGGATACATCCTAAGAAGAAATGGGCTGTCAACGCCCGAAGAATCACAAACTATATTGGGAGGACTAAAGCGACAAGTGCTAGTGAAAGAACAGGATTGACGCACAGGGGGTGCAAAATCCTCAGGAAACAACGAAAGTAAATGGACAAAGCGAGATTGAAGGAACGCATAGGTTTGGCTATGCTGGAGAAACTCAAAAAAAAAAAAAAAAAAAAAATCTCAAAAGGGAGAACAGACGCACTCGCCAGGCTGTATCCATCCCTGCCACGGGCTCCGCCACCATATGGATCTCACAGCCACGGTGAACTACAAAAAGAGAGCAGAACAACTCAGTAGAACACCAGCGGGAACTGAAAGTGATATGTGTGTGACGGATGTGCAGAACTGAGGAGGACTTGTGAGAGTGAGAGCGTGTCTGGACAAAGTACAGACACTCATCAACAAACGGAGGAGTCTAGGAGAAGATATTACAGAGAATGGATAGAAGGGGAGCCCGGTAAAATATTAAAGACGCTTAAACAAAAAACAGAACTTTCACCGAGTGGAAACAGGAGGGAGAACAGCGCAGGGGTAAGATGATTTAGAAAGTTTGAATCAACTAGTTCATTAGTGGATATTAAGTTTAAAATGGATATATTAACGTTGTATTCCGCCACATTCGAACCATCGCTAAAAGTTTAGATTTGACGTTCAATGTTGATAAAAAAAAATGTATGCTATGTGATAGAGCAGAAAAACCATGCGACTCAAGAAAAAACTTCAGTCTCTGTTGTTTTAATTCGAAATAAATGCATATGGTACACATTGGAAGAGGATATAATAACTAATTAAAGTGGCCTCCCTGTAAAAAGCAGAAATAGGTTTGTTTTAACTATATAAAAAAAAAAAAAAAAATAACTGGTAACAAACGTTAGCAAAAAGAGAAGGGTTTGGAAGCAAGTAATTGTTGGGATGTTTAAAAGTAAAGGTATGAATAAAACATTACTATTGTTCGACAATCAAGCTGATAGGGCAGCACCAACTTTTTGAAGGTCCAACATATGTTAACTAATAGTTTAGCATTTGACTAAACAAATGCAAAGGTTAAACTGATAGGATTACTGGAAAGGACCTCTGGGATTGGTTAGTTTAAAGTAAGGTAAATTCCACATAATGGAAAACTATTATATGAGGTTTGAATATAGTGCTTGCTTTCAGGAAAAATGGAAGTCAAATACGTGTGTATGTGTGTTAATTAAGGGAGACAATAGATAATGGTTAACAGAAATAGTCTACTGTATAATAGCTATCAAATTGGTCTATTGGAAATTGGGATAACAGTGTTTGTACATGATTATGGCAGTGAGAGACCAACCATATAATATTGTGTGTGTGTGTGTGAGGTGAATGAGTAGGAACGTCTAAGTGGAGCATGGAAGTGTTTGGACATTTCTGTTTGATTTCAACATATGGGTTAAGACGCGCCCCCAGGTACACACAGACAATCAATGTGATTGTGGAGGTTTCACGGAAGTGGGATTTAATTTGTACAGAACTGTTTTGGAAATCCCTGAATAGTTGAACAATTCCTGGTGAAAACTGATCACTTTCACTAGAAATTGGGGGAAAGACAAAACCGACGAGAATTTCATGTAGAAAAAATAAAAAACTTTTTGTGAGAAACACTATTTTCTATCCAAATTGTACTAATACTTTGGGAGATTATTATTATCTCATTGGGAAATTATATGGATATTGTTTGGGAAATATAGAGAGAGTTTTGGGGCAGAGACAGGCTCCCCCGCCTTATGAGTAGAAAGAGGAGGGGGGAGGCCATGAGGAGTATATGGGGAGTTTTGGGCTGAACACACGGGTAGGCGCCCATCACCAGACAGTGTAGATGAGGAGGATAAGATAGATACTGAATTACTAGGTATTTGAGTTAGCTACAGTAGATTTGGCTCTAGCATGGGAACAGAAAACCATTTTTAACATTGTTCTGACTCATGAGGCTACGGGGGGGAGCAATGGTACCGGTGCTAATTTCCTACTTGTGTTCCGTTAACCTATTGGGAAGGGATGTGATGTCACTTTTGAATAGAGTTGTATCACCCACTGAAAGGGGCATGAAGGCTCACATAGTTAAGAACAACATGGTCATCAGTGGGGACAGCGAACCTTGTTGCTAGTATAGTCAGGACTTAGTCAGAATGGTGGGAGAGTATGGGTTATTGTGTATCAAAGGGAAAGAAGATTAAGGACTGGGTATCCGTGGAGGGAGGGGTTGCGCACAGCCCATCCGCAGAAAGAAGATTAGGAAGTTTTGTTTGGCATTTTCTAGATATGACTGTTCGTTTACTCAGACTGTGGACTGTAGGGAGGGGGTCATGAAGTCAGCTTTGACCTAGAAGAAGGATAAGACAGTGGCCTGTTGCTCCTCTCTTTGAATACAGTGGAGTCTTTTGTGTCTTAAATGACTAATAGGTACTGATGGGAGCCCACGTTTATTGTAGCTTGATTTGACTGATTTGCCATTAACAGATGGAGAAATTACTATGTTTATAGATGAGTCTTCAAGGTAGAATTCAGATGTTTCGAATACAACTGGGTATGATGTTGTTACCCTTACTAAAAACTTAGAGGCTGAATCACGACCTAGTCACTATTCTGTGCAGCAGGCAGAAATTGGTAGTTAGATATTTGTTAAGATAGAGCCATTTTTAGATATGGTAGTGTTTTGATACAGGGGCAGAGCCTTGTATCAACAGGAGGGATATGGTAGAGATGATTGTTAGATACGGTAGAGATTGTTGGACAACACAAATTACTTCATAAAATTTTTTGTTTATACAATATTATAGAATGCATGAATTCTAGGATTAAAAGTAGGTTAAGATAGACACACCTGAGTACAGAATGAAATTGGGTAAAATGTCTACTAATAGAATTAATGAGATATTAGGATAACCCCAGACGAGGGATTATCTCCATTTGAGAAAGTATTTGGTAGACCTTTTAGAATGAGAGTTAGGAAGATAGTAGCAGATCACATGAGAAGTTGTTTGCTAACCACATCTGTATGTCAGAGATTTTATGCCCAACAGGAGAACTACAGAAGGAGGTGATGATCCAGCCTGGTGACTGGGTGTGGGTCCAGTCTCTGGAGGAAAAGGACTGGGAGCAGCCCCGTTGGGAAGGTCCCTACCAGGTTATGTTGGTTACAGCCTTTGCCATTAGAATATCAGAAAGAGCAACCTGGGTCAACGTTACCCACTGCAGGAAGGTAGGAACACATACCAACACCGTGGAGCACACGCAGAGTTAAAGAGCAGAACTGGACCAATAGGGTCACCTCTGTTAACGAAGATTTCCTACCCCGACCTATCATCACTGTAGTGTGTTCACTAAAGGTGTGAGTATGGGGTGGTACCTAGCAGACTGGCTAAGGGCAGGAGAGGGTTGGCGGTTTTTGGGATATGGGGTACCTTGAGCTGCATCATAGTTTTGAGGATCTTTTTTATAAATCCTGATTCAACACCTCTAGTATAAATTATATGTCGCTGACAGGTTTAAGAAGTAAAAGACTAGTTATATAATACCCGACCCCTCATGAATAAGAAGGATATAAAGGAGTTCAAATAGGTGATGATGTGAGATTTAAGTAAATATTAAAAATGTCCCTAATATAGCAGGGATATGGGTGCATAATAAATTGTATAAGATAATTCAGGACTTTGTGATACCTTTGTATTTCTGTTTGGGACCCACTTCATCTTGTTCCTGGCCTAGGTAATTAAAACCCTCCAAAGAGTCACAGGAACAGACACGGAATGAAGGTATTGGGCTTACACTGATGATTGTGGACTCAATTTTTCCTGTTCATTAATCCAGTCGGTAGAGACCAACTTCACGAAAGACCCAGGTCCTGTAGTGGATCTCAGTGGATGTCTGTTCATGTGACTGATTTGGGTTTGGAAGTATAGGAGAAAATTCTCAACCTTACAGCTCCTGTAACTGATGTGTGGTGGGTTTGTACCAATGAAGGAGGCCTACGACAGACATTACCTAAAGGGTGGAGGGGCACTTGTGTTCTGGTATTATTGGTCCAACCAGTTAGGATTAGACATCAGAGACCAGTTCTGGACGGGATAACTAGAAAAAGGAGAAATATAGGTTCTAATGTAGGCAGTTCTATTTGGATGGATGTCATAGGTATCGCCAGAGAAGTTCCAGACGAGTATAAAGCTATGACTCAGTTTGGGGAGGGTTTTATCACTACGTCCTTCTGGTGGGTAATGATAACTAAAAATGTTGATTTGGATCAATTATATGTATTATAATCAACAGGGATTTGTGAATAAGACTAGAGATGCAGTGATGGGAATCTCTGAACAATTATCCGCCACCTCCCTCATGACCTGGCAAAATAGGTTGGCTCTAGATTGGCTGAAGGGGTGGCGTCTGCAGAATAGTGGGGGAATAATGTGCTGTACCTTCTTCCCCAATAACATAGCTCCAGCGCTGATGAGTTGGTTTGACAATATGTTTGGACAATGGAAAAATGTAATGATTACTGTGTTGTGGGCTACTTTGACCTGTATGACTGTGTTAGTATTGTTTGGGTGTTGTGTGATTCCGTGTGTGAGAGGTTTAATTTACAGGATGCTGGAGAAATCAATGACACAACAGATGGTGGGATACGGACCGATTCCAAGCTCTGACCAGGGGAATGATGAATACATGCCTCATGACCCTCTAGATGGCTCCAGTTCCTTTACTCATGAGGAACCCATGTTTGATGAGACAATTTTCAATGTTTAGATTAGATCTTAATAAAATCCTACCTAGAAGAGTTATGATTGGATATAGCCCTGGAACAGTAATTGATGAGGATCAGATGTAAATACATGTATTGATTTGGTGTGGTGTCATTATTAATTCTAATCAATATAGATGGGTGATTGTATGTAAAATTTGGTCAATAGGGTGGATTGTTATAGGTTTTATGGTTATGACTAAATGTTTGTACATCTAAGAATATTCCATTCTGAAAAGGTATGAGATAGAGATAGGGTTATAAGACAAAATGGTAGTCCAATTAATGTGTGTGTCTAGAAATGAATATTGTGGAGAGGGGAACAGGCTAGTATGACTTCATTTAGGGAGTATCTGGGAGAACAAAGAATTCTTTGATTCTACCAGACACATGCGAAATACTCCCGTCCTTGAAGATAGGTCAAACTCGGGCGGATCCCTCCCTATGTTGCAAAGATTGTGATAAGGAATGAATGGGTACTGTGGGAAGACACTATTTCTTGGCTGGGGTGGAGGGGAACGGACTGTTCTCCTGGTTGGGTGAATGGTTTGGCCAGTACACAGCCTTGGTGGTTACTGGATTTCTGACCCTAATTATTGTGTTTGTAATGTTGATGAGTTGTTCTGCTTGTATCATCCTTTGTCTGAGGATGTCTGTTACAGATGTTGTGCATGCTGCTGGCATGATGCCTTTACTGGAGGCTCAAGAAGGAGATGCTGACACTGAGTCTAACTTTCGGAGGAAAATGGGTTTGATTAAGGATGACCCTTGGTTTGCTGTGGGGGAGGTCGTGGAGTGATCTTTTACTTACTATTACCAATCAAGTGTTTGCTAATGTACCACTAGTAGGTGAGTGACACCCTTGCGGGTGTCAAAAGGAGGAATCTCAAAATACAATTATATCTTAATCAGCCGCTTATTATTCCTGATTCTTATTCAATGCAGGGTTGTTGTTTCATAGATCCAGAAGGTTTTAAGTTCCTGGGTGGCTGGTAGCCAACCCAGTACAAGTGAGGCGTAGCAGGAAGGACTACAGGGTTTTAACCACTTTTTAATAAAATTCCTGTGTAATGTTGGTTTCTGTTTTCTTCTGTTTTATGTTTTTGTATTTAGTGGGTGACACCCTAGTGGGTGTCAAAAGGGGGACTCAAAAACACGTTAACTTCTAATTGTCTATCTACAGGTATTTACTTTTCATTTTTAACATTTCTTACTTTTATGCTGGTAGTATATTCACCATTGTTGCATTTATATGAGTTATTGCTGCATTTATATTCACACCCTATTGGGTGTGAAAAGGGGGATTGTTAGGTTTGAGAATATGTTTCGTTTGCTACACATGAATGTGTTTGAGCTCAGGCTGATAAATTGTGGAACAATACAGTGGATTGTGCAGACACCGGGTGTCTGGCTAAGGGGCAGTATAACCTTGGGAGATAACAGTATGTTGAGCTAGGAACACATGAATAGAAAGATGTGGAGACGCAAACAGGACCGAGCCTGTGGCCTCAGTAACCCCGGACAACAAGCGCCAAGAGGCTGGAACCAGCCTGTGCGCCTACTATTGGCTGGGCAAGTCTAAACCACGCCCGGCCACTGTTCTGATAGGCCCATCCCGAGGTGGGAACTAACTTTGTCAGAACATACTTACACCAATGAATTTAGCAGAAAGGGCAGTTCTCTGGTAGCCCTGCGTGGTGTATCATTGAACCCCGTATATACAAACTTCATATTTACCATTTATGCTTGTGTGAGAATAAATACCTTGAATTAAGAACGTACTCTAGTAATCTTTCATCCTCAACACCAGACTAAATTTGACGCAACCTAACAAGACCATCCTGTCGGGCTGTAACACCGCCTGGTACGGCTACTGCTCCGCCCACAACCGTAAGGCTCTCCAGAGGGTAGGGAGGTCTGCACAACGCATCATCGGGGGCAAACTACCTGCCCTCTAAGACATCTACACCACCCGATGTCACAGGAAGGCCAAAAAAAATCATCAAGGACAACAACCACCCGAGCCACTGCCTGTTCACCCCGCTATTATCCAGAAGGCGAGGTCAGTACAGGTGCATCAAAGCTGGGACAGAGAGACTGAAAAACAGCTTCTATCTCAAGGCCATCAGACTGATAAACAGCCATCACTAACATTGAGTGGCTGTTGCCAACATACTGACTCAAATCTCTAGCCACTTTAATAATTAAAATTGAATGTAATAAATGTATCACTAGTCACTTCAAACAATGCCACTTTATATAATGTTTACATACCCTACATTACTCATCTCATACAGTGGGGAAAAAAAGTATTTAGTCAGCCACCAATTGTGCAAGTTCTCTCACTTAAAAAGATGAGAGAGGCCTGTAATTTTCATCATAGGTACACTTCAACTATGACAGACAAAATGAGGAAAAAAAATCCAGAAAATCACATTGTAGGATTTTTAATGAATTTATTTGCAAATTATGGTGGAAAATAAGTATTTGGTCACATACAAACAAGCAATATTTCTGGCTCTCACAGACCTGTAACTTCTTCTTTAAGAGGCTCCTCTGTCCTCCACTCATTACCTGTATTAATGGCACCTGTTTGAACTTGTTATCAGTATAAAGACACCTGTCCACAACCTCAAACAGTCACACTCCAAACTCCACTATGGCCAAGACCAAAGAGCTGTCAAAGGACACCAGAAACAAAATTGTAGACCTGCACCAGGTTGGGAAGACTGAATCTGCAATAGGTAAGCAGCTTGGTTTGAAGAAATCAACTGTGGGAGCAATTATTAGGAAATGGAAGACATACAAGACCACTGATAATCTTCCTCGATCTGGGGCTCCACGCAAGATCTCACCCGTGGGGTCAAAATGATCACAAGAACGGCGAGCAAAAATCCCAGAACCACACGGGGACCTAGTGAATGACCTGCAGAGAGCTGGGACCAAAGTAACAAAGCCTACCATCAGTAACACACTACGCCGCCAGGGACTCAAATCCTGCAGTGCCAGACGTGTCCCCTGCTTAAGCCAGTACATGTTCAGGCCCGTCTAAAGTTTGCTAGAGAGCATTTGGATGATCCAGATGAGGATTGGGAGAATGTCAGATGAAACCAAAATATAACTTTTTGGTAAAAACTCAACTCGTCGTGTTTGGAGGACAAAGAATGCTGAGTTGCATCCAAAGAACACCATACCTACTGTGAAGCATGGGGGTGGAAACATCATGCTTTGGGGCTGTTTTTCTGCAAAGGGACCAGGACGACTGATCCGTGTAAAGGAAAGAATGAATGGGGCCATGTATCGTGAGATTTTGAGTGAAAACCTCCTTCCATCAGCAAGGGCATTGAAGATGAAACGTGGCTGGGTCTTTCAGCATGACAATGATCCCAAACACACCGCCCGGGCAACGAAGGAGTGGCTTCGTAACAAGCATTTCAAGGTCCTGGAGTGGCCTAGCCAGTCTCCAGATCTCAACCCCATAGAAAATCTTTTAAAGTCCGTGTTGCCCAGCAACAGCCCCAAAACATCACTGCTCTAGAGGAGATCTGCATGGAGGAATGGGCCAAAATACCAGCAACAGTGTGTGAAAACCTTGTGAAGACTTACAGAAAACGTTTGACCTCTGTCATTGCCAACAAAGGGTATATAACAAAGTATAGAGATAAACTTTTGTTATTGACCAAATACTTATTTTCCACCATAATTTGCAAATAAATTCATAAAAAATCCTACAATGTGATTTTCTGGATTTCTTTTCCTCATTTTGTCTGTCATAGTTGAAGTGTACCTATGATGAAAATTACAGGCCTCTCTCATCTTTTTAAGTGAGAGAACTTGCACAATTGGTGGCTGACTAAATACTTTTTTTCAGTGAGTTCAAGACCAATTGTCTTGAACTCACTGAAGTCTATAATTTCTCTTCATTATTTCTTGTCATATGAGAAAGATTGTCAACTGGATTCATGAGGACGGCTAGCTTGCTAGCTAAGATTTTGAAAGTATGATGTTGACATGATCAGTCCAATCAAAGCTACTGTAGATATAACGTGATTTGACGTCATTTTATCATGTCAACATCATACTTCATGTCAACATCATACTTTCAAAATCTTAGCTAGCAAGCTAGCCGTCCTCATGAATCCAGTTGACAATCTTTCTCATATGACAAGAAATAATGAAGAGAAATTATAGACTTCAGTGAGTTCAAGACAATTGGTCTTGAACTCACTGAAAAAAAGTATTTAGTCAGCCACCAATTGTGCAAGTTCTCTCACTTAAAAAGATGAGAGAGGCCTGTAATTATATCGAATCTTCCATTCCTCTCAAAAATTTTAGAAAAAGCTGTTGGCAGCAACTCACTGCCTTCCTGAAGACAAACAATGCATATAAACGCTTCAGTCTGGTTTTTAGACCCCATCATCAGCACTGAGACTGCACTTGTGAAGGTGGTAAATGACCTTTTAATGGCGTCAGACCGAGGCTCTGCAACTGTACTCATGCTCCTAGACCTTAGTGCTGCTTTGATACCATCGATCACCACATTCTTTTGGAGAGATTGAAACCCAAATTGGTCTACATGGACAAGTTTTTGGCCTGGTTTAGATCTTATCTGTCGGAAAGATATCAGTTTGTCTCTGTGGATGGTTTGTCCTCTGACAAATCAACTGTAAATTTCTGTGTTCCTCAAGGCTCTGTTTTGGGACCACTATTGTTTTCACTATATATTTTACCACTTGGTGATGTCATTCGAAACATAATGTTAACTTTCACTGCTATGCGGATGACACACAGCTGTACATTTCTGATGAAACATGGTGAAGCCCCAAAATTGCCTCCCTCCTTGAAGCCTGTGTTTCAGAGCATAAGGAAGTGGATGGCAGAAAATTTTCTACTTTTAAACTCTGATAAAACAGAGATGCTAGTCCTAGGTCCCAAGAAACAAAGAGATCTTCTGTTGAATCTGACAATTAATCTTGATGGTTGTACAGTCGTCTCAAATAAAACTGTGAAGGACCTCGCGTTACTCTGGACCCTGATCTCTCTTGACTGAACATATCAAGACTGTTTCAAGGACAGCTTTTTCCATTTACGTAACATTGTAAAAATTAGAAACTTTCTGTCCAAAAATGATGCAGAAAAGTTAATCCATGCATTTGTAACTTCTAGGTTAGACTACTGCAATGCTTTATTTTTCCGGTTATCCGGATAAAGCACTAAATAAACTTCAGTTAGTGCTTAACACGGCTGCTAGAATCTTGACTAGAACCCCAAAATTTGATCATATTACTCCAGTACTAGCCTCTCTACACTGGCTTCCTGTTAAGGCAAGGGCTGATTTCAAGGTTTTACTGCTAACCTACAAAGCATTACATGGGCTTGCTCCTACCTATCTTTCTGATTTGGTCCTGCCGTACATACCTACACGCACGCTACGGTCACAAGGCACGCAGGCCTCCTTACTGTCCCTAAAATTTCTAAGCAAACAGCTGGAGGCAGGGCTTTTTCCTATAGAGCTCCATTTTTATGGAATAGTCTGCTCATCCATGTGAGAGACGCATGAACTCGGTCTCAACCTTTAAGTCTTTATTGAAGACTCATCTCTTCAGTAGGTCTTATGACTGAGTGTAGTCTGGCCCAGGAGTGTGAAGGTGAACGGAAAGGCACTGGAGCAACGAACCACCCTTGCTGTCTTTGCCTGGCCGGGTTTCCTCCACTGGGATTCTCTGCCTCTAACCCTATTACAGGGGCTGGAGTCACTGGCTTCTGGTGCCGTATGGAGATCTTGTGGGCTATACTCGGCCTTGTCTCAGGATGGTAAGTTGGTGGTTGAAGATATCCCTCTAGTGGTGTGGGGGCTGTGCTGACAGAGTGGGTGGGGTTATATCCTGCCTGTTTGGCCCTGCCCGGTTTCGTCCGGACAGGGCCACAGTGTCTCGACCCCTCTCCTGTCTCACCCCAGTATTTATGCTGCAGTAGTTTATGTGTCGGGGTGCTAGGGTCCGTCTGTTATATCTGGAGTATTTCTTCTCTTATCTGGTGTCCTGTGCGAATTCTAAGTATGCTCGCTCTAATTATCTCTCTCTCTTCTTTTTTCTTCTTCTCTCTCTCTCTCTCTCTCTCGGAGGACCTGAGCATTAGGACCATTCCTCAAGGCCTACCCGGATGTCCCAGTCCACCTGGCCGTGCTGCTTCTCCAGTTACAACTGTTCTGCCTGTTTTATGAACATTTTAAAATCTTGTCCATGTTCTGTTATAATCTGCACCCGGCACAGCCAGAAGAGGACTGGCCACCCCTCACAGCCTGGTTCCTCTCTAGGTTTCTTCACAGGTTTTGGCCTTCTAGGGAGTTTTTCCTAGCCACCGTGCTTTTACACCTGCATTGCTTGCTGTTTGGGGTTTTAGGCTGGGTTTCTGTACAGCACTCTGTGACATCAGCTGATGTAAGGGGGGCTTTATAAATAAATTTGATTTGATTTGATTTGATTTGATTTGATTTTATCTGTGGCCAATAATCTTGAGCCTTTTTAGATGGGCACTTCTAATGCAACTCTATGGCAGCGCCCAAGGGGCTTGAATTTTCGAACTCTACCCGTAGATTTTGTGATGACGTAGTGTGCCCATGAGTGACAGAACACTTAACCAATCACAGGGCAACTAGAGAACATTACCAACCCCTACACTCCGTATTTTCCGCTGGCTGCCCCACCACAGAAAGCACAGAGCTAGGCTGAAACACCTGTATTTTGGAGCTGCCTTACTTAATAAAGCAAAAAAGAGAACAAGTTTGCATGCGGCTTTATTAACTCAATTATTCGATTTTGTTTTTTACATTGTTTGCAAAGTTATATGTGACACATATTAATGCCAAAATAACATGCAAAACAGGCAAAAATGAATGACGGGTCGCCACTGAACCTGACAGAGCTTAAGAGGATCTGCAGAGAAGAATGGGAGAAACTCCCCAAATACAGGTGTGTCAAGCGTCTAGCGTCATACCCATGAAGACTCGATGCTGTAATCGCTGCCAAAGGTGCTTCAACAAAGTACTGAGTAAAGGGTCTGAATATTTATGTAAATGTGATATTACATTTTTTTATTTTAATACGTTAGCAAAATAAAAATAAAAAAGTTTTTGCTTTGGCATTATGGGGTATTGTGTGTAGATTAATGAGGAAAAAAAACATTTTATTCATTTTAGAATAAGGCAGAAATGTAAGAAAATTGGGAAAAGTCAAGGGGTCTGAATACTTTCTGAATACAAAAGTATGTGGACACCCCTTCAAATTAGTGGATTCGGCTATTTCAACCACACCCATTGCTGAAAATCGACCACACCGCCATGCAATCTCCATAGACAAACATTGGCAGTAGAATGGCCCGTACTAAAGAGCTCAGTGACTATCAACGTGGCACCTTTCCAACAAGTCAGTTCATCAAATTTCTGCCCTTCTAGAGCTGCTCCGGTCAGCTGTAAGTGCTGTTATTGTGATGTGGAAACGTCTAGGAGAATAACAGCTCAGCCGCAAACTGGTAGGCCACAAGCTCACAGAACGGGACTGCCGTGTTGTCCTCACTACCGACTTCCAAACTGTCTCTGGAAGTAATGTCAGCACAATAACTGTTCATCGGGAGCTTCATGAAATGGGTTTCAATAACCAAGCAGCCGCAAACAAACCTAAGATTACCATGTGCAATGCCAAGCGTTGCCTGGAGTGGCGTAAAGCTCGCCGCCATTGGACTCTGGAGCAGTGGAAACTCGTTCTCTGGAGTGATGAATCACGCTTCACCATCTGGCAGTCCGACGGATGAATATGGGTTTGGCGGATTCCAGGAGAATGCTACCTGCCCGAATGTATAGTGCCAACTGTAAAGTTTGGTGGAGGAGGAATAATGGTCTGTGGCTGGTTTTAATGGTTCGGGTTAGGCCCTTAGTTAGAGTGAAGAGAAATCTTATTGTAACAGCATACAATGACACTCTAGACGATTCTGTGCTTCCAACTTTGTGGCAACTGTTTGGGGAAGGCCCTTTCCTGTTTCAGCATGACAATGCACCCATTTACAAAGCGAGGTCCATACAGAAAGGGTTTGTTGAGATCGGTGTGGAAGAACTTGACTGGCCTGCACAGAGCCCTGACCTCAACCCCATCGAACACCTTTGGGATGAATTGGAACGCTGACAGGCCTAATCGCCCCAATCTCCCAACATAATAAGCAATGCTCTTGTGGCTGAATTGAAGCATTGTTCCAACATCTAGTGGAAAGCCTTCCCTGAAGAGTGGAGGCTGTTATAGTAGCAATGGGTGAACCAACTCCATATTCATGCCCATGATTTTGGAATGAATGTTCAACGAGCAGGTGTCCACATATTTGTGGCCGGTGTAGGGTATATTTCCACACTATGAGATTGGAATAAAACTGTTAAATTGTGAAAATGATGATAATGCCCTTTTAGTGTAAGAGCTGTTTAAAAAGACCGCCTGAAATGTTAGTCAGTTTTGGTATGATAGAGTTTTGGCCTGCCTGGTGACAGGCTTAAATTAGTTAATAGACCGGCTAGTTTTCCCTTCCCCACTCAGACCACTCCCAGACAGTCCTAGCAAAATTCTTGCTTGAGAAATTGCTATTTGCTAAGAAGCAATTTTGGTTTATTTTTTACATTTTTAATTGAATCACAGTAAGGTACTTCATTGTTTCCCAGAAATGATTTGATATTGAGATGAAAACAGCTATATTGGACCTTTCTTAGTACATGAAAATATTTGCGAAAAATACATTTAAGTATATGTTTTGTTTAGCTTTTAGTTTTTAGATAATATACATGAACTTCACTTCCGTAAGGGCACCATTAATCAAGCCCTAATGAATACTGCAATAGACCGTCAGTCAGAGGACCAGCAAAAGGGCTTCCTCCTCACCTGCACCCTGTGGGTCTTCTTCCGGCACATCTCGTCCAGGTACTGCATCTTCAGAATGACCCGGTGGACCATGCGGGGCGGGAACAGGAGGCCTGTGATGATGACCTATCGGCCAGAGGTGTCAGCAAAATCCAGCCCCTCGCTGGCCTGGCAGAGGGACAAGGAGACCAATCAAGGCGCACAGAAAATACCACTGTCTGAGCTTGAGATCAATTCAGAGTGATGTCTCTGTGTGTTGTCATAATATTGTAGCGACCTTAACCCAACACCTCGTCAAGAGGTTCGGCTCTCCTGGTGTAACGGCTAAGGCAGTGGTCAGTCACCAACCTTTTCTGAGTATTTTTTATTTCTATTTAACTAGGCAAGTCAGTTTTAAGAACAAATTCTTATTTACAATGACCCCAGGCCAAACCTGGACGACGCCCTATGGAACTCCTAATCCCGGCTGGATGTGATGCAGCCTGGATTCAGTGCCTTAAACCGCTGCGCCACTCAGGAATTAAGATTACTTTCTGATACAAAATGTAAGCCGAGATTTACTGATCTACCACTAAATAAAAAAACGAAAGCCTATGCAACATTAACCTTTTTAAAAACAGTTCTGTAGGAATGAGGTTTGTACAGTAGGCTATACGCCCAATACATTTTCACTGCATATTGGCTATGCTTCAATTGTTCTGCCAATAATGCGGTACAACTTGAGTTTCGCCATAATCTTAAAGATGGTGTACCTCAAGTTTTGAAATATTATTTTTAAGTGGTCTGGAAATAACATTGGTAGGGCAATTCAAGCATAGCCCATATGCAGTGATAATGTATTGGGCCTCTAGCCTACTGCACAAATCTCATTGCTACAAAACTGTTTTTAAAAAGGTGAGTGAGCATACATCTAAATCATTAGCTTTTTATTTTATTTTACTGGACTGATGGTGCCTGGATCTAATGATCAGTCTCAGAGGAGGGAGGGAGGGAGAGAGCAGCTCCCTCCCTCAACTGAAGCTGACCAAAATGGGGACTCCGTCTTCCAGCATCGCATTATTTCTGCCTCATGCACAAATTCATGTTGTTACTTTTATGACCAGAGAAAGTGAAATATTCCTCGATACAAAATAAAGCCAAAAGCCACTTATAAAAAAGCAACGCACGCCTATTGATACATTTTGCTGCTCATTCATTGCAGCTGCAGTGCGGGTTGTGGCGCAAGTGGGAGCAGGGAGAAGCACATTTTATGGCGTATAAGTGCTGAATAAAAAGTGTTGACAGTGCTGAATAAAACTTAAACATGAACTCACTCATAAAAACAGAAGCTGTTTTCTGTATTCGTTGAGTATTTTAAAAGTTTTAAAAGTTCTGAAATCTCACATTATCAACTCGAGGAAGTTGCACATTGTCATCTGAGCAATCCGATTGGCCAGCGGTAGGCCTATAGGTGCGCTTGATATGCTCTCTGAGCCTGGCGGGTAAGAGGAGTTTATACTTTCAGACACATGAAATGGTTCAAACTGGGAACATTTTGCCTAACCAGGAAAGCTGAATCAAATATACCTACCACCAACAAGGCGATACGAATTCCAAAAATGTGAATGCAGGGTTTGCGTTGTCAGGTTTTTTACAGAAATGGCAATCGGCTAGGAATGCTTAGTCGTTTGGCAATCGACAGGTTGGTGACCACTGGGCTAAGGTGTTGGGTTGACAGTCACTGAATACGGGTTTGAGTCCCAGTCGGGGCTACCCCCAGAATTTACTATATTGGTGTCAGAAGTTGGATGGCGCCCATAAGGCCATCAGAGGGACTTGTACACCTCAGGGATTTGGTATAGAGAAGTGTAGGGACACGCTTTCCCGGGGTTAGTGGGGTTAGTGTAGAGATCTTAACCCAACACCTAGCGACCTCATCAAGCCAATCGAATCTCTTGTAATAGTTAAGGTGTTGGGTTGACAGTCACTGGACCCAGGTTTGACTCGACATCAGGGCTACCCCCTGAATTTGCTACAATATAATTAATTTAAAAATGCTTAAAACAACAAATTTATAGGGATGCTGTATACAAAAGTAGACAACCTGATGAAATTATTAGGCTTGGAGGCACTCCAGGTACGTTTGCCCGCTGACAAAGAAATGATAAGTCTATAATTTTAATGGTAGGTTTATTTGAACAGTGAGAGACAGAATAACAACATACATCGTTACCTGTATAAAAGACACCTGGGAGCCAGAAATCTTTTTGATTGAGAAGGGGTCAAATACTTATTTCCCTCATTAAAATGCAAATCAATTTATAACATTTTTCACATGCGTTTTTCTGGATTCTTTTGTTGTTATTCTGTCTCTCACTGTTCAAATAAACCTACCATTAAAATTATAGACTGATCATTTCTTTGTCAATGGGCAAACGCACAAAATCAGCAGGGGATCAAATACTTTTTTCCCTCTGTCACGATCTTCTTTATAGACGGACCAAGACGCAGCGATGCTTCCAGTATACATATTTATTTAAACGTAAACTGGGAAAATAATAAACCAACGAAGACTGTAACAATGGTGTACATGAAAACACACCAACCAACAATGACCCACAAAAACCCCAGTGAAAACCACAAACATATATATGGTTCCCAATTAGAGGTAACGACAATCAGCTGCCTCTAATTGGGAACCATTTCCCCAACATAGAAATAGAAAACCTAGAACACAAAAAACCCTACTTAACAAAACAAACTAAACACGCCAGCCTGAAACCCAGGGCTGGATGTGACATTACCCCCAAAGGCGCGGACTCCGACCGCGCCAAAAATCCATGGGGGTCCTCGGTGGGTCTCTTTGTCCTAGGTGGCGGCTCCGGTGCCGGCCCTGCTGGCCCGAGATCACGCACCGGAGGCCCAGGGCTAGAAGAAGGAAGAGTATGTACCAGGCTGGTACAACACCCTAGAAACCTGGTACAATGACCAGGCCGTGCTGAGCTCACGATGTGCACTGGGACTCTGGTGCGGGGAGCAGGAACGGGCCGTGCTGGACTCACAATGCGCACTGGGACTCTGGTGCGGGGAGCAGGACGGGCCGTGCTGGACTCACGATGCGCACTGGAACTCTGGTGCGGGGAGCGGAACGGGCCGTGCTGGACTCACGATGCGCACTGGGAGTCTGGTGCGGGGAGCGGGAACAGGCCGTGCTGGGCTCACGATGCGCACTGGGACTCTGGTGCGGGGAGCAGGAACGGGCCGTGCTGGACTCACGATGCGCACTGGGATTCGGGTGCGGGGAGCAGGAACAGGCCGTGCTCACGATACGCACTGGGATCCTGGTGCGTGGAACAGGGACAGGAAGTGCTGGGCCCACGACGCGCACAGGGATCCTGGAGCGTGAAACAGGGACAGGACGTGCTGGACCCACGACGTGCACAGGGATCCTGGTGCGTGGAACAGGGACAGGACGTGCTGGGCCCACGACGCGCACAGTGATCCTGGTGCGTGGAACAGGGACAGGATGTGCTGGACCCACGTCGCGCACAGGAGACCTGGATCGCAGAGCCGGCACCATCCTATCAGACTGCACACTCACCCTAGCCTCACAGATGAGGGAAGCTGGAATGTCGCACACCGGGCTGTGGGCACGAACCGGAGACACCGCACGCAGAGCCGGCGAAGGATATTGAGGTCCACGAAGGCACACTGGAGACCTAGCGCGCAGAGCTGGCACCATTCTTCCAGGCTGCACTCTCACCCTGGCCTCACAGATGAGGGGAGCTGGAATGTCGCGCACCGGGCTGTGGGCACGAACCGGAGACACCGCACGCAGAGCCGGTGCAGGATATCCTGGCCCGAAGAGGCGCACCGGAGACCAGGAGCGCTGAGCCAACACCCTCCTTCCTGGCTGCCAACTCCCCCTAGCACGACAGATGCGAGGAGCTGGCAAGTCGCGCACCGGGCTGTGAACGCGCACTGGAGACACCGTGCGCTTCTTCGCATAACACGGTGTCTTACCAGTGCGACGCTCCCTCCGGAAAACACGAGGAGTTGGCTCAGGTCTCCAACCTGCACCAGCCAAACTCCCTGTGTGCCCCCAAAAAAAATATTTGGGGGGCTGCCTCTCGGGTTTCCTCGCCAGACGTGTTCCAGCATATCTCTCCCGATCGGGTGTCCATACACCATATCGCTCCTCATAGAACCGCCGCTCAGCCTTCGCTGCTTCTAGCTCCTCCTTAGGATGGCGATACTCCCCCGCCTGACTCCAGGGTCCCTCTCCAGCCAGGATCTCCTCCCTGGAACGACGATGCTCCTCAGACTTCCTCCATGGTCCCTTTCCAGCCAGGATTTCCTCCCATGTCCAGAAATCCTGCCTCCTTCGCTGCTTGGTCCTATTTTGGTGGGTTATTCTGTCACGAAAACCACAAACATATATATATGGTTCCCAATTAGAGGTAACGACAATCAGCTGCCTCTAATTGGGAACCATTTCCCCAACATTGAAAACCTAGAACACAAAAAATCATACTAAACAAAACAAAGTACACTGCTCAAAAAAATAAAGGGAACACTTAAACAACACAATGTAACTCCAAGTCAATCACACTTCTGTGAAATCAAACTGTCCACTTAGGAAGCAACACTGATTGACAATAAATTTCACATGCTGTTGTGCAAATGGAATAGACAACAGGTGGAAATTATAGGCAATTAGCAAGACACCCCCAATATAGGAGTGGTTCTGAAGGTGGTGACCACAGACCACTTCTCAGTTCCTATGCTTTCTGGCTAATGTTTTGGTCACTTTTGAATGCTGGCGGTGCTTTCACTCTAGTGGTAGCATGAGACGGAGTCTACAACCCACACAAGTGGCTCAGGTAGTGCAGCTCATCCAGGATGGCACATCAATGCGAGCTGTGGCAAGAAGGTTTGCTGTGTCTGTCAGCGTAGTGTCCAGAGCATGGAGGCGCTACCAGGAGACAGGCCAGTACATCAGGAGACGTGGAGGAGGCCGTAAGAGGGCAACAACCCAGCAGCAGGACCACTACCTCCGCCTTTGTGCAAGGAGGAGCACTGCCAGAGCCCTGCAAAATGACCTCCAGCAGGCCACAAATGTGCATGTGTCTGCTCAAACGGTCAGAAACAGACTCCATGAGGGTGGAATGAGGGACCAACGTCCACAGGTGGGGGTTGTGCTTACAGCCCAACACCGTGCAGGACGTTTGGCATTTGCCAGAGAACACCAAGATTGGCAAATTCGCCACTGGCGCCCTGTGCTCTTCACAGATGAAAGCAGGTTCACACTGAGCACGTGACAGACGTGACAGAGTCTGGAGACGCCGTGGAGAACGTTCTGCTGCCTGCAACATCCTCCAGCATGACCGGTTTGGCGGTGGGTCAGTCATGGTGTGGGGTGGCATTTCTTTGGGGGGCCGCACAGCCCTCCATGTGCTCGCCAGAGGTAGCCTGACTGCCATTAGGTACCGAGATGAGATCCTCAGACCCCTTGTGAGACCATATGCTGGTGCGGTTGGCCCTGGGTTCCTCCTAATGCAAGACAATGCTAGACCTCATGTGGCTGGAGTGTGTCAGCAGTTCCTGCAAGAGGAAGGCATTGATGCTAAGGACTGGCCCGCCCGTTCCCCAGACCTGAATCCAATTGAGCACATCTGGGACATCATCATCCACCAACGCCACGTTGCACCACAGACTGTCCAGGAGTTGGCGGATGCTTTAGTCCAGGTCTGGGAGGAGATCCCTCAGGAGACCATCCGCCACCTCATCAGGAGCATGCCCAGGCGTTGTAGGGAGGTCATTCAGGCACGTGGAGGCCACACACACTACTGAGCCTCATTTTGACTTGTTTTAAGGACATTACATCAAAGTTGGATCAGCCTGTAGTGTGGTTTTCCACTTTAATTTTGAGTGTGACTCCAAATCCAGACCTCCATGGGTTGATAAATTTGATTTCCATTGATCATTTTTGTGTGATTTTGTTGTCAGCACATTCAACTATGTAAAGAAAAAAGTATTTAATAAGATTATTTCATTCATTCAGATCTATGATGTGTTATTTTAGTGTTCCCTTTATTTTTTTGAGCAGTGTATATTCTGTATGGATACAAGGCTACCACTTTATCAGGACTGGAGTCAGTTCAATACAAACTCATTCACTGCAGGAAATTGAGTGAGATTCAAATCCTAACCTGAAAATAATTATAATAGAAAATAATGAGCAATTGTCACTTTATGGGTGGAATTCCTAATACATTGCTGATTTGAGGGTGTTCAAATGGTGACAACCTCTTCCTGTGGAATCCATGAACTGCACTCACCCTCAAGAACTCCAGGGTCTTGTCCATCATGAGGTAAAAGAGGAAGAACACCAGCAAACCATGAGGGACCACACAGCCCAGATTCATAGCAGAAAGAAAAGGTGAAAGAATGAGAATTAGGGTAATTTAGAAGAATATGTTGTGTGGTCCACATTGAAATGAAACAGACTGGGCAATCTGCGAAGCATCAGCAGCCGTTCAGTCTCTTGAATTACAGATAAGTGCCAGATAATTCAGGGGCGAATACATGGGTTGTTTTGAATTGCGGTGGCATTTGGGCATGGCATTTTGGATTAAAAAAAAAAGATTTTGAAAAACTAATTCTACCCTTTGTTGGGTACATCTTCCCATACTAAATCAACTAATATGGCCATTATTATTACCATTATTTACCATTTCTTAAATGAAGGCGGCAGATGCTCAAATCTAAGGTCATTAAATCCTTATATAATAATTTTCCTCACAATGTAATTTCCCTTCATCGAGTAACACCAATGACACATTGAATTTAAACACACCAGATTATCAATGGAATCCTCAAATTTATGACATACTAAAAGGGCGTGATTAGCTAATAATTGTCTTTAATTTAGACCCCTACCCCGATAACAATTTGCCACTGGAAGGAATGCTCGAGGTCCTTGCATATCTTTGTAATGACTGATTTTCAAGGTGTTAACACCAATGACATAAAACTTAGGGACACACATTATAGTAGAAAAAACTATTTGGTATTTTAATAGCATTCTTTGTTTTTATTGATATATACAATATATTAAATACTTTTGAGCTTTCAAAATAATAGATATTTCTAAATCACCACAACTCTACACATTGCTACTGGGACAATCCAATTTGCTTACCCTAAGTACTTTCCATAGGGTGGCGAGCAATTGGCTCAGCGTCGTCCGGGTTTGGCCGGGGTAGGCCGTCATTGTAAATAAGAATTTGTTCTTAACTGACTTGCCTAGTTAAATAAACGTTACACACACACCACAAAAGTTATTTTGATGGCATGTACGCATGTCCCCATTACCAGTAAAACATAATCAAAACCTATTTCTTTCACTTACTTGCTGTGCTGTTTCGTTGTTCATTTGTTCAGTCGTTTCATTCTCAACCAGGATTTCATCATACATGTGAAGCAGTGAAGTTTCAGCTCTGTCTGTCCGTGGCCTCTCTACCTCGGTGTGCACTGTCACTGTGTCCGTTTCCATCTTGTCCAGGTGTGTAGGCAACATTTCATGTAAACCCTGTTTCTTGTCTGCATCGAAGTAGCGGTCCTTGTACAAAGCATCGAGCATGGTGGCGACACAGTAAAGCGAGAATGCCACCGAATCGCTTGTTCACAGCCTGTCAGCAGTTTTGTTGAGCAGGCATTTCAATGCCATGACAGAGGGTATCACGTCTGCTGCAGGCGCAGTTGATGAGCTTATTTCTTGAGTCAGTTGTTCGAATGGAGCAAACTAGTATGTTCATGTTTCCAAGTTTCAAACATGTTCTCAAATGCCATTCAAATGGCAGCAGCGGCATGACAACCAGCACAATCATGAGCATAAAATACGACTTTCCTCAGTACTAAATCCTCGACGACCCACTGTGCCGTCAGACAGCCTGCTCATGGGGCTGATATTGCTGGTCCAAATTTCAGTCGTGAAGCTAATAGCAGTGACGCTATTACTGTGCAGCTCCAGTAGGGCAACATCTGAAAAATAGCGCACTTGATAGTGTGTACCGGTGCTCCACCAGTCGGCGAAAGGGCCCTTGTCAAGGGCAATGAATTCCATTATCTTATTTGAGTTGTCTCGCTGAAATGTTCTTACTCTATCAATTGACTGTTTGACTTGTTGACTGCTCGATCCACACAGCAGACATTGTGGGCTAGGTTGGGAATGCTGTGTTGCACGTGTAGCGCCAAATTTTACATGGCGTCATTACGTCATGTACCTACATTATATACAGTGGGGAAAAAAAGTATTTAGTCAGCCACCAATTGTGCAAGTTCTCTCACTTAAAAAGATGAGAGAGGCCTGTAATTTTCATCATAGGTACACTTCAACTATGACAGACAAAATGAGGAAAAAAAATTCCAGAAATCACATTGTAGGATTTTTTATGAATTTATTTGCAAATTATGGTGGAAAATAAGTATTTGGTCACATACAAACAAGCAAGATTTCTGGCTCTCACAGACCTGTAACAACTTCTTTAAGAGGCTCCTCTGTCCTCCACTAGTTACCTGTATTAATGGCACCTGTTTGAACTTGTTATCAGTATAAAAGACACCTGTCCACAACCTCAAACAGTCACACTCCAAACTCCACTATGGCCAAGACCAAAGAGCTGTCAAAGGACACCAGAAACAAAATTGTAGACCTGCACCAGGTTGGGAAGACTGAATCTGCAATAGGTAAGCAGCTTGGTTTGAAGAAATCAACTGTGGGAGCAATTATTAGGAAATGGAAGACATACAAGACCACTGATAATCTTTTTAAGTGAGAGAACTTGCACAATTGGTGGCTGACTAAATACTTTTTTTCCCCACTGTAGGTATGCACGTCAGCTTTGACATCGGTTTTGCACATTGCCGTTTGTCACGAGAATCTTGTTCTCAATGTTCTAAAATAAACTTTTAATTAACCACTCAGTCTGTAACCCAAAGGTTGTAAAGCTTTGGTGAAAAATAAAACAGAATTCTGATCTCAAAATGGGAACACAGTCTTTTTATATTGTACATGCAAATGAGCTGAATACAAATGAGCTCCACCTCTCTTTAGGTGGCTGTACTTTTCCACAGTATACATTCATGGCTTATCACTTTCTGCAACATAATTCATCAGGCTAGACAGTTCCTACCAGTTCCTCCCGTCCCGAGGACAGGGAGGCCTTTCTTATCTAGTTGTTCTCACAAGAAGTATTTTGTTCTCTCAAATACACCATGTCCTAGTCTCTAAAAAGTTCTAGACACACACATTCTTGGTTTGTTGTCTTATATCTTTAACCCCATTGCATACATTTTCAGGGTGAGAATATTCTTAGTCATTACTTACATACAAATTCCTCTAGCGTTAAACTATACATCGGGCCGATGTTTTATTTGTCGTATGTACAGGATACACATGGTATACACTGTCCAACTAAATGCTTACTTCCAGGTTCCTTTTCGACAACAATAAGAAATAATATAAGATAAGAATATGAACATAAAGTAAACGGCAAAATAGAATAGAATAAACATTTTAGCATAAGTATAATACAGGAAGGCACAATTTATAGTCCGTTATAAACTGGGTGTTTTGAGCCCTGAATGCTGATTGGCTGAAAGCCACGGGTCCGACAAAAGAATTCTTGTTACTGCTCTAATTACTTTGGTGACCAGTTTATAATAGCAATAAGGCACCTTGGGGGGTTTGTGGTATATGGCCAATATACCATAGCTAAGGGCTGTATCCAGGCACTCCACGTTGCATTGTGCTTAAGAACAGCCCTTAGCCATGGTATATTGGCCATATACCACACCCCCCTGTGCCTTATTGCTTAAATATAAGTCATACAGGACAGGACTTGCAGTATACAGCACTTGCATTGTTTTATTATTGATAAACTGTTCAATGTAAACAAAAACATGTATGATGTGTAACTACGTCATTTTAAAAGTATTTTTTCATGGTTGCAAAGGCAAGGGACTCAAATAGTGAATTTAATCTACAATTATATCATTATAACATCAAATTGTCATAAGTCATAGAACCACAGTCAAGACAAAATTCTGAGGCTACTATTTCTGTTCGACAGCCACTTGTTTGTCTATTTGAGTGGAATAATGGGCTGGGTTTTTATGAGTGCAAAAATGTATTGCGGTAAATCAAATGATGTACTGTGTTTAACTGTGATTGTGAGAGTAATTTAGAATGCTACCACAGAGAACGCTACCAAAGGCATTATGAAGCAAAGCTAAATATGTTAACACAACCATCCAACATTTTTGTTTCCCAAACAGTCGTAATGTTTTCTTTGACCTGATTGAGACCTGAGTGGTCGAAATAAATGTTAAATAAATACATGCCCTGGGAGCATACAATGCAGTGAGAGCAGTGTGTTGTACTGTACTACTAAGGCAGGTTTGACCTGTTAGTGGGTATCATAAACAAATAGCTAGGTACCTACTACTCCATTATCTTTGTTTTGCAATCTATTCAATTCAAATCGTACCCATTGACACAGTTTCTCCACACCCACTTCAAAACAAGCCTGGGCCCATACTCAAAGACTTTCAGTGTGACAGAGAGGGTAGACAGTGGTGGAGGTGCCCACCTACAGTCAAACGCTGAGCGGAGTTGCTTGTTGTCTTGACCCCGGTCGATGATGCTGACAAAGATCTAATCATGCTGAATCACATAGGGGTTCTCCAGGAACACTTGAAATGGACTATGGGGGCGAAAGTTCAGGAGAAGAAGCGAAACCCTAAAAAAGGAAACCACTGTCAGTAGAAAACACCAAAATGAGAACTGTGTGGTCTGACTTTAAGTCGCTCTGTATAAGAGTCTCACCAGCTCCTGCATGTTGAATCCATGTGAGAAGCACCAGTAACTCCGAACATTTCTTGAAATATACCATCAGAAAACACACCACACAACCAATGGTTACCCAGAATCATAAACCACCATGATCTTTCATTCAACTGGGGAACAAGAAGATATAAACAAAACACAGCATGACACTACATTGTGGTTAATTATTATTATCTTGAGATGTAAAGAAGATGCACCACTAACAATTCCAGGGGGAAACCACCGCAAGAAAACACCACACAATGGTTACCAGAACCACCGTAACAAAATAAGAATTTTCATTCAACCCATTAATTTCATTCAGCATGTATTATTTGAACCTTGCTGCACACTACGGGTCCAAACCAGAGCGCATGCGTGCATAATACGCTCTGTCTAGCTCAGTTGCCTGCACACAACATAGTATTTTGGTTGAAGTTGTCACGATTCTCTTCGTTAGGGACAGACCAAGACGCAGCGATGTAGCCAGAATACATGTTTAATGACGAGACGGAACAAAACAATAAACGAAGAAACAAGACGTGAGCCCTAACGCTAAATACTAAACTATACACAAAGATCTAAACCTAACCACGACTGGCGAAACCTAACCTAACCACGAACTGAGAAACCTAACTAGACATAAATGGAGAAACCTAACTAGACACGAAAGCCAAGAACCCGACTGAACAAGATGAACGTAACATTAACATAATCAATAACCCACGAAACAAAAGTGAAACTCCCAAATATATATATATGGTTCCCAATTAGAGACAACGAGACTCAGCTGCCTCTAATTGGGAACCATTATCCCAACATAGAAATATACACCCTAGAACACAAACCCTACACCAAAACGAAACCAAAACGCTCCAGCCTGTAATCTCGGGCCTGGGCGTTACAGAAGTACGGCCAAGCAGCTCTGCCTCTAGCTAGGTCTCATCAGGCAGGTTGATTCAGGTTGACTTCTGTAAGAAGCTCTGTCTCAGTGCTTAAAGCTATATAATGTATTCCTGGGCCTGTATTCACAAAGCATCTCAGAAAAGAAGTGCTGGTCTAGGGTCAGATCCCCCGTGTCAGGTCCCCCCGTGTCCATATAATGTTATTATGATATAAAAGACTAAACTGATCCTAGCCCTGCTAATCTGACACACTTTGTGAATACGCTTGTCTTGCAAGTTGAGATTGAGATGTACAGCATACAGTACACACAGAAACATAATGTATCCATTAAATATTATATTACATTACAGACATCATGACTGGATTATAAAATACAATGGAGTCCTCAAGAGAATATTTTACATGGATGTAGCTCTAATTCAGAGCTGTTTAGTGCTATATAATGTAGTCCTGGGGAGTATTAGCCCATTTGTCTTGCAATTTGAGATTTAAAAAAATATATATGTTTTTACAGAGTCCTCAAGAGGAAGCCTAACACTGACTGTTAACTTCTTTTTTGGGGGAGTTTTGTTTTTTCTTATTATTGCTGGTGGCTTTATGGATATAGACCTGTGAGAAGGAATATATGTGCCAACCATATTAAAACCATGCTTCAAATATACAATTTCTCCACTATGTGGTAGTGACTGCAGTGCCTACTACACACCTTAAATTGAGTGGTGCTGGATTAAATGTTAGGCTGCATATTTGCACCTTTGCCACCCGCTTGTGATTAAGCATGAACACCAGCTAGTGAGAGAAAAGATTCAAATGAGATAGATAAGAAAATACATTATATATTATTGCGTGTATTGCAGATTGGACATACATTTTTATTTGTATTTTTTTAAGGACATTGTTTCTGATATAATGCTGAGCATTTTACATGATATCAATATAGTCTCCCTTCTCTTTCATCACCCTCTTCTTTGTTTCTTAACCTGATCTGAATGCTCTTTTTTTATTTGTAAAATATTTTTGGGGGAACGAAATTAATATAAAAAGGCTTTAAAAGTGAACCAACCTGAATTATGTCCGTAAATTCTGTAATCAAGTTGTGTTCATGAAAATGCCTGGTAGTATTATCATCATCATTAACTATGTTCTGAGGCTCACAGTCATGTTCTGAGGCTCACAGTCTTTAATGAAAAACTGTAGGATGTGGTTCTACAAGGAATAGAAAAGGAACATATAAGACACAATAATATGTGATTATTAATATAAGATGCATACAATATTAAGGCTTAATCAGATGAGCTTAATACAGCATGCAATGCAAACTTAATGAAATAGGACTTCACATAGATGTGAATACAATAGTGTCTCAAAATGATTTTCTGTATGTAATAGGCTCATATTACATCTAAAAGATAATGCCGTATAGGTTAGTGATTATCCACAGAAGAATTTGTCCATGCATCTAAAACTAAGTAAGAATATGCCATGTTTATTATACTGTATGTATGCTGTAGGGGGGATAAAGTAACTACATAAAGTTATAATTTGTCATTGTTTATGCATCATCATTGCTAGCAACTACGTTAGCTACTTGACCAGGCTAACTATTTTCTATGCGTCATGCACACAGTGCATTGCAGTTATGTTTATGCTTGAGATATAAGAAGATTTAGGTCGCTTTATTATTGTGGTCCTTCTATGCAGAATTGTTTGCATTGCAGCACTTTTTGCACATAGTCCCTGTCACGGATCCCTCCGGAACTTTCATCACGCACACCTGTGGTGCAATAGATGATACAAAATACAGTATATACATGTGACATGAGTAATATAAGATATGCAAACATTATTAAAGTGGCATTATATAAAGTGGCATTGTTTAAAGTGACTAGTGATCCATTTATTAAAGTGGCCAGTGATTGGGTCTCAATGTAGGCAGCAGCCTCTCTGAGTTAGTGATTGCTATTTAGCAGTCTGATAGCCTTGAGATAGAAGATGTTTTTCAGTCTCTCGGTCCCAGCTTTGATGCACCTGTACTGACCTCACCTTCTGGATGGTAGCGGTGGGAACAGGCAGTGGCTAGGGTGGTTGTTGTCCTTGATGATCTTTTTGGCCGGGCAGGTAGTTTGCCCCCGGGGATGCGTTGTGCAGACCGCACCACCCTCTGGAGATCCTTGCGGTTGAGGGCGGTGCAGTTGTCGTACCAAGCTGTGATACAACCCGACAGGATGCTCTCGATTGTGCATCTGTAAAAGTTGCGCTTTCTTCACCACACTGTCTGTGTGGGTGGACCATTTCAGTTTGTCTGTGATGTGTACGTCGAGGAACTTAAACTTTCCACCTTCTCCACTGCTGTCCCGTCGATGTGGATAGGGGGGTGCTCCCTCTGCTGTTTCCTGAAGTCCACGATCATCTCCATTATTTTGTTGACGTTGAGTCAGAGGTTGTTTTCCTGACACCACACTCCGAGTGCCTTCACCTCCTCTCTGTAGGCTGTCACATCGTTGTTGGTAATCAAGCCCACTACTGTTGTGTCAGGGAGTACAGGAAGGGGCTGAGCACGCACCCTTGTGGGGCCCCAGTGTTGAGGGTCAGCGAAGTGGAGATGTTGTTTCCTACCTTCACCCCCTGGGGTCGGCCCGTCAGAAAGTCCAGGACCCAATTGCACATTGCGGAGTTGAGACCCAGGGCCTTTAGCATGATGATGAGCTTGGAGGGTAATATGGTGTTGAATGCTGAGCTGTAGTCAATGAACATCATTCTTACATAGGTATTCCTTCTGTCCAGATGGGTTAGGGCAGTGTGCAGTGTGATGGCGATTGCGTCATCTGTGGACCTGTTTGGGCGGTATGCAAACTGAAGTGGGTCTAGGGTGGCCGGTAAGGTGGAGGTGATATGATCCTTGACTAGTCTCTCAAAGCACTTCATGGTGACAGAAGTGAGTGCTACGGGGCGGTAGTCATTTAGTTAATTTATCTTTGCCTTCTTGGTACAGGAACAATGGTAGTCATCTTGAAGCATGTGGGGACAACAGACTGGGATAGGGAACGATTTAATATGTTCCTAAACACACCAGTCAGCTGGTCTGCGCATGCTCTGAGGACACGGCTAGGGATGCCATCTGGGCCAGCAGCCCTGCGAGGGTTAACACGTTTAAATGTTTTATTCATGTTGGCCACGGAGAAGGAGAGACGGGGAGGGCAGTCCTTGTCAGCGGGCCGCGACGGTGGCACTGTATTATCCTCGAAGCTGGCAAAGAAGGTGTTTAGTTTGTCTGGAAGCGTGACGTCGGTGTCCGTGACATGGCTGGTTTTCTTTTTGTAGTCCGTGATTTCCTGTAGACCCTGCCACATACATCTCATGTCTTAGCCATTGAATTGTGACTCCACCTTGTCCCTGTACCGGCATTTCCCTTGTTTGATTGCCTTGCGGAGGGAATAACTACACTGTTTATATTCAGACATTATATTCAGACATACTCTCAGACCTCTTTCCATGGTTCGCACTTTCAGTTTTGCGTGAATGCCGCCATCCATCCACGGTTTCTGCTTAGGGTAGGTTTTAGTAGTCACAGTTGGTACAACATCTCCAACGCACTTCTTTATAAACCCACTCACAGAGTCAGCGTATAGGTCGATGTTGTTCTCTGAGGCTGACCGGAACATATTCCAGTCAATATTCCAGTCAATTCCAGCCAAAACAATCTTGAAGCGTGGCTTCCGATTGGTCAGACCAGCGTTGAATGGTTCTCGTCACTGGTACATCCTGTTTGAGTTTCTGCCTATAAGACAGTAGGAGCAAGATGGCGTTGTGGTCGGATTTGCCGAAGGGAGGGCGGGGGAGGGCTTTGTAGACATCGCGGAAGTCAGAGTAGCAGTGATCGGGTGTATTACCCCCGCGCGTAGTGCAATCAATATGCTGATAGAATTTAGGTAGCCTTGTTCTAAAATTTGCTCTTTCTAGAGAGGTGTTTATCTCTGTCGGTGCAATGCATGGAGAAGCCCGGTGGCTGAACAGATTCCGACAACTGTTATAGAAATTTTGTTCTCAAAACTGAACTTCAATTAAACAACTCCGTCTGTAACCCAGAATTTGTAAGATACTGGTTGAAATAAGACAGACAGGAGCCCAGTCTACAATGGTCAAAGGTAAATTGTTTAATTCACGCGAGAGCTCTGATCTTAAAAGGTGTACACACTTAAAAGGTGTCTTTTTTATGGTACAATGTTGAAATACAAAGAATACAAAGGCCCCACCATATTCCCCACCCTTTCCAGGAAATAGTGTTTTCTCACAGTACCCATTCATTCCTTATCACAATCTTTGCAACATAAGTCAACCTTGGACAGCTGCTCCTAACTGTCCCTCCCGTCCCTAGGACCAGAAGCCTTCCCACATATGTCTGATTAGAACTAAGAATGCTTTGTTCTCACAGATACTCCCTAGGTCAAGTTGTATCAGCCTGTTCCACTCTCCACAATATTCATTTCTAGACACACACATTAATTGGACTACCATTTTGTCTTATAACCCTAACTCTATTGCATACAGTTTCAGAATGGAATATTCTTAGATGTACAAACATTTAGTCATTAAACATAAAATCTATAACAATCCACCCTTTTGACTAATTTTTTACACACAATCACCCATCTATATTGATTAGAATTAATAATGACACCACACCAAATAGAAACAAACTATAAAGAAATAACACCACATCTATTTTGATTAGAATTATCATTGCCACACAAAACGATTACACAAAACCAATACATGTATTTACATGTGATCCTTATCAATTACTGTTCTAGGCCTATATCCAATCATAACTCTTCTAGGTAGGATTTTCATTATGATCTTCATGAAAAGAAACAGCATAACAATTAAGGTCTAATCTAAACATTGAAAATTGTCTCATCAAACATGGGTTCCTCATGAGTAAAGGAACTGGAGCCATCTAGAGGGTCATGAGGCATGTATTCATCATTCCCCTGGTCAGAGCTCGGAATTGGTCCGTATCTCACCATCTGTTGTGTCATTGATTTCTCCAGAGTCCTGTAAATTAAATCTCTCACACACGGAATCACACAACACCCACACAGAACTAACACAGTCATACAAGTGAAAGTTGCCCACAAAACAGTAATCATTACATTTTTCCATTGCCCAAACATATTGTCAAACCAACTCGTCAGAGCTGGAGCTATGTTATTGGGGAAGAAGGTACAGCACATTATTCCCCCACCCTTCGGCAGACGCCACCCTTTCAGCCAATAACACATCTAGAGACAACCTATTTTGCCAGGTCATGAGGGAGGTGGCGGATAATTGTTCAGAGATTCCCATCACTGCATCTCTAGTCTTATTCACAAATCCTTGTTGATTATAATACATATAATTGATCCAATCAACATTTTTAGTTATCGTTACCCACCAGAAGAACGTAGTGATAAAACCCTCCCCAATCTGAGTCATAGCTTTATACTCGTCTGGAACTTCTCTGGCGATGCCTATGACATCCATCCAAATAGAACTGCCTACATTAGAACCTATATTTCTCCTTTTTCTAGTTATCCCGTCCAGAACTGGCCTCTGATGTCTTATCCTAAGTGGTTGGACCAATAATACCAGAACACAAGTGCCCCTCCACCCTTTAGGTAATGCCTGTCAGAGGCCTCCTTTATTGGTACAAGCCCACCACACATCAGTTATAGAATCTGTAAGGTTGAGAATTTTCTCCTATACTTCTGAACCCAAATCAGTCACATTGACAGACATCTATTGAGATCCACAATAAGACCTGGGTCTTTCGTGAAGTTGGTCTCTACCGACTGGATTAATGAACAGGAAAAATCGTGTCCATAATCATCAGTGTAAGCCCAATACCTTCATTCCGTGTCTGTTTCTGTGACTCTTTGGAGGGTTACTACTACATTTACTCTATAGTCATTAATATCCAAACTTTGTTTAAAACTCCATCGAGATCACTTTCCATTCACATACCCCGGTCCCCAAGTATGTTTAATTACCTAGGCCAGGAACAAGATGAAGTGGGTCCCAAACTTAAATATAAAGGTATCACAAAGTCCTGAATTATCTTATACAATTTATTATGCACCCATATTCCTGCTCTATTAGGGAAATGTTTAATATTTACCTTATATCTTACATCATCACCTATTTGGACTCCTTCTTTATATCCTTCTTATTCATGAGGGGTCGAGTATTATATAACTAGTCTTTTACTTCTTAAACCTGTCAGCGACATATAATTTATACTAGAGGTGTTGAATCAGGATTTATAAAAAGATAATCAAAACTATGATGCAGTTTAAGGTACCCCATATCCCAAAAACCGCCAACCCTCTCCTGCCCTTAGCCAGTCTGCTAGGTACCACCCCATACTCACACCTTTAGTGAACACACTACAGTGATGATAGTTTGGGGTAGGAAATCTTTGTTAACAGAGACGACCCCCAGACCCTATCGGTCCAGTTCTGCTCTCTAACTCTGCGTGTGCTCCACGGTGTTGGTATGTGTTCCTACCTTTCTGCAGTGGGTAACGTTGACCCAGGTTGCTCTTTCTGATATTCTGATGGCAAAGGCTGTGACCAACATAACCTGGTAGGGACCTTCCCAACGGGGCTGCTTCCAGTCCTTTTTCTCCAGAGACTGGACCCACACCCAGTCACGAGGCTGGATTGTATGGCTCCCCTCCTTCTGTAGTTCTTCTGTTGGGCATAAAATCTCTGACATACAGGTGTGGTTAGCAAACAACTTCTCATGTGATATGCTACTATCTTCCTAACTCTCATTCTAAAAGGTCTACCAAATACTTTCTCAAATGGAGATAATCCCTCGTCTGGGGTTATTCGAATATCTCATTAATACTATTAGTAGACCTTTTACCCAATTTCATTCTGTACATCTTAAACTACTTTTAATAATACTATTCATGCATTCTATAATATTGTATTAACGGAAAACTATTATAGGAGGTCTGAATATAGTGCTTGCTTTCAGGAAAAATGGAAGTCAAATACATGTGTATGTATGTTAATTAAGGGAGACAATAGATAATGGTTAACAGAAATAATCTACTGTATAATAGCTATCAAATGTACTGATTGGAAATTGGTCTATTAACGATAACAGAGTGTTTGTACATGATTATGGCAGTGAGAGACCAACCATATAATACTGTGTGTGTGTGTGATGTGAATGAGTAGGAATGTCTAAGGGGGGCAGGGAAGTGTCTGGACATTTCTGTTTGATTTCAACATATGGTTTAACACACACACCCAAGTACACACAGACAATCAATGCGATTGCGGAGGTCTCACTGAAGTGAGATTTAATTTGTATAGAACTGTTTTGAAAATCCCTGAATAGTTGAACAATTCCTGGTGGAAACTGATCACTTTCACTAGAAATTGGGGGGAAAAACTCCCAGGAGAATTTCATTTAAAAAAAAAAAAAAATAGAAAATTGTGAGAAACACTATTTTCTATCCAAATTGTACTATTACTTTAGGAGATTATTATTATCTCCTTAGGAAATTATATGGATAGTGTTTGGGGAATAGAGCCTTGTTCAGTCTGCATATAGGAGTAGAGAGAGAGTTTTGGGCTGAACACACGTGTGTTAGAACATGCAGTAAGACAACCATCAGGATTGTTCTGGGGCAGTAGCGAGTATATGGGGTGAAAAGGGTAGGCGCCCATCGCCAGACAGTGTAGATGAGGAGGATAAGATAGATACTGAATTACTAGGTATTTGATTTAGCTACAGTAGATTTGGCTCTAGCACAGGAACAGAAACCATTTTTAACATTGTTCTGATTCATGAGGCTTCAGGGGGGGAAGCAATGGTACCAGTGCTGATTTCCAAGTTGTGTCCCGTTAACCTATTGGGAAGGGATGTGATGACACTTTTGAATATAGCTGTACCACCCACTGAAAGGGGCATGAAGGCCCACATAGTTAAGAACAACATGGTCATCTGTGGGGACAGCGAACCTTGTTGCTGGTATAGGCAGGACTTAGTCAGAACGGTGGGAGAGTATGGGTTATTGGGTATCAAAGGGAAAGAAGATTAATGACTGGGTATCCGTGGAGGGAAGGGTTGCGCACAGCCCATCCGCAGACAGATACCGTAGGAAGTTTTGTTTGGCATTCCCTAGATATGACTGTTCGTTTACTCAGACTGTGGACTGTAGGGAGGGGGTCATGACGTCAGCTTTGACCTAGAAACAGGGGGGAAGAAGGATAAGCCAGTTGCTTGTTACTCCTCACCTTTGGATAAAGTGGAGTCTTTTGTGTCTTGAATGACTAATAGCTACTGATGGGAGCCCACGCTTATTGTGTAACTGAGAAAGTTGTGTTGCATAGGCCTGATTAGATGAGTCTTCAAGGTAGAACTAAGATGTTTCGAATACAACTGGGTATGATGGTGCTACTCTTACTAAAAACTTAGAGGCTGAATCACGACCTAGTCACTATTCTGTGCAGCAGGCAGAAATTGATTTATTTGTTATTTCTCAATTTCTATATATGGTAGAGCCATTTTTAGATATGGTAGTGTTTTGATACAGGGGCAGAGCCTTGTATCAACAGGAGGGATATGGTAGAGATGATTGTTAGATATGGTAGAGATTGTTGGACAACAGAAATTACTTAATAACATTTTTTGTTAATACATTTGCAAGAAATTCCTTAAAACCTGTTTTCCCTTTGTCATTATGGGTTATTGTGTGTAGATTGCTCAGGATTTTTATTGATTTAATCCATTTTAGAATAACATAACAAAATGTGGAAAAAGTAAAGGTGTCTGAATACTTTCCAAAGGTACTGTACAAATTAGCCCCAGAAGCAAAATGAATAAAAACATGGAATCATCAGATGAACACAGGCCTATTTCTGTAATTAATTCAATCTAGGCATTTTGATAAATGTTGTGTATTTTCCTCAGTCGAAGAATAGGCAGTTTATCTCTAAGACCCCTTAGGGTGGGAGCTATTATCACTTTTCTATGGGATAAAGTGCAATTTTATCTGTCGATACACCTCAGAAATGATTATGGTTTGCAGACCCTTAACATAATGGATGGAGATTGCAACAACCTGCTTTAAACTCTACGGGATCGGTGTCCTTAAACCGGGACAGTTGTTGCTCAATATGCGATAATGTGACTAGAATGATGTTGTAATTAACAGCCAATTCTGGGACATAGACAAGTCGTACATGGGCAGAAAGCTTAAATTCTTGTTAATCTAACTTCAGTGTCCAATTAGAGCAAAAAGGTCAAAAGGTACCTCTGAAGGTAAATCTAGCTCTGATTTGTCATCCTGAGAGTCCCAGAGATAAAATGTAGCATAATTTTGTTTGATAAAATATATTTTTATATTCAAATGTAGAAACTGGGTTCTACAGTTTGACCCCACTGCTGTCTCTGGCTACACCCCCCGGCCATCTAGATGTGTGAAGGTTAGTGTATTTTCTGTAGGGAAGCTAATGATCCATCATGTCTGACATTCCTGGGAGTGTGTAAACTTATTTTTTTTATTACCATAGCATTTTTTGTATGTTCTCTATAGTTATGTGCTTGAAAATGTATAAATTGACCAATTCAGCAGATTTGGGCAAACTCCTGGCAGACTTGATACAAAATAATGTGCAGTGAAGTAATTCTCCACTGGATCAGTCTGAAACTTTTCACACACCCTGTTGCCATCTTGTGGTCAACGTCTAAATTACACCTAGAATCTAATCTCAATGTATTGATTGCCTTTCTCTTGCATTTCAAAGATGATTTAAAAATATTGTTTGTATTATGTTTTACCAGATCTAATGTGTTATATTCTCCTACATTAATTTCACATTTCCACAAACTTCAAAGTGTTTCCTTTCAAATGGTATCAAGAATATGCGTATCCTTGCGTCAGGTATTGAGCTACAGGTAGTTAGATGTGGGTCATTTTAGGTGAAAATGTAAATAAAAGGGTCCGATCCTTATTTCAATTCTATGTTGAATCTCCAGTATGCATAATATATATAAAAGTGTTCATCAAGCATTAGAATTTCTGCTTAAAATTCCACCTGGCTCGGATAGAAGGGATGTGCAGTTTTGCTATGGGAAATATCAGAGCACCTAGCAATTTAGATATTTCAATATTTCAACTATTTCCCAAAACCAGTTTACAATCCAAAATATTTGAATGCAATTGGGGAATATGTATATATTTTTATTTATTTATGAATTGTATGGGTTATGCAACTTGGTTTGCATAACCCAACAGCAGTCCGAAACCCTTACCACTGCTACACCTGGCTATCAGCGGAGCCTTGTCTGGCAGCGAAACGTTTAATTCAGCCTAATTTTAAAAAACATAGCTGATATTGCTGACTTGCTTAAACAAATGTGGTTTTTACTGACAATTGAGATGTACAAACTATGTCATAAGGGAATGACGAGCGTAGAAAAGGCAGTCTGTAATTTCAATTAAGACATATTCAATAGTCAAGCTATCACGGACATAGGCAATATTTGTTCAGCACTTTTGAAATGTACGGCGACAGAATTCAGAACATGGGCCGTTTTTACAGTATTCTCCCCTGTACACCAAGTCAGAACCGTAAGATAAATAAAGGGGGCAAATAAGCAGACAAGGAAAGCTCTTACAGTATTCGATGATGACATTTCTCTAAAACAGGCTATAGGCTAAATGTGCAGAACAGTAGGCTAAGTTAGGAGGTGAAAAGGGAGGCACATGGGCTACTAACTTACAACACAACATACACTTAGTATAACTTTTTTAGCTACATACAATACATTTTTGAACTCACCTTGTTGTGCTGTGCTCACTTGAACAGGACAGCAGTTGGATGACAGTTAAAAATTACTTTCCGTATTTTCCCAGTCAGAGTTAGTTTTATCCGAGTTTCCAGTTGTTTTGAACACGGCAGAAGTCATGCTGCATCGACAGCATGGCCAATGTAATCAACATTTTCTGGCCCATGGCGTTACCCTTTTTTTCGGGATATCCAATTAGTAGTTACAATCTTGTCTCATCGCTGCATTTCCCCTACAGACTCGGCAATGGTTGAAAGCCAAGCCGCACTGCTTCTTGACACACTACTCGCTTAACCCGGAAGCCAGCAGCACCAAGTTATAAACTTGATATCCACTATAAAAAGCATCTAGACATTATCTAGACTAACATTTCGTTTTCAACAGCGGAGATTTGTATAAACCTTGCTATCTGTCTGTCTGACATTGTTGCAACATTATTGTAATATTCAAATTCTATCTCCAACTGTTCCATAGTAATGAACGTGTCGGGAGTCAGGACGAGAGAGGCAGGCAGCGCTTCTCAGCCAGTCGAAACCATTAATCAGCTGGCATCATTTTTATGGACAAAGAAATGTCAATTGAAAAACTGTCAAACGAAACAAAGCCCAGCTAGTTTGCAGTCTTTCCATCTTCAGATTGAAGTTATTGTGTTAGCTGTGTTGTTGGCTAGCTCCTCTGAACAGCAGTGTCCTAACAAGACAACACAGAATGCCAGCATCCCGGAGTCGCTTCTTCACTGTTAACGCTGAGACTGGTGTTTTGCGGGTACCGTTTAATGAATTTGCCAGTTGTGGACTTGTGAGGCATTTGTTTCTCAAACTAGACACTCTAATGTACTTGTCCTCTTGCTCAGTTGTGCACCGGGGCCTCCCACTCCTCTTTCTATTCTGTTTAGAGCCAGTTGGCGCTGTTCTGTGAAGGGAGTAGAACACAGCATTGAACGAGATCTTCAGTTTCTTGGCAATTTCTCGCATGGAATAGCCTTACTTTCTCAGAACAATAATAGACTGATGAGTTTCAGAAGAAAGTTCTTTGTTTCTGGCCATTTTGAGCCTGTAATCGAACCCACAAATGCTGATGCTCCAGATACTTAACTAGTCTAAAGAAGGCCAGTTTTATTTCTTCTTTAATCAGAACAACAGCTTTCAGCTGTGCTAACATAATTGCAAAAGGGTTTTCTAATGATCAATTAGCCTTTTAAAATGATAAACTTGGATTAGCTAACACAACGTGCCATTGGAACACAGGAGTGATTGTTTCTGATAATGGGCCTCTGTATGCCTATGTGGATATTCCAGTAAAAATCTGCCGTTTCCAGCTACAATAGTCATTTGCAACAGTAACAATGTCTACACTGTGTTTCTGACCAATTTTATGTTATTTTAATGGACAAAAAAATTTGCTTTTCTTTAAAAAACAAGGACATTTCTAAGTGACCCTAAACTTTTAAACGGTAGTTGTTTATACGTAAATATAATTATATAAACACAGCAACAACATTTTTTTTTCTCAATGTCAACTGCGTTTCTTTTCAGCAAACTTAACATGTGTAAATATTTGTATGGACATTCATCAAGATTCAACAACAGACTTAAACTGAACAAGTTCCACAGACATGTACAGTATATCACAAAAGTGAGTACACCCCTCACATTTTTGTAAATATTTGAGTATATCTTTTCATGTGACAACACTGAAGAAATGACACTTTGCTACAATGTAAAGTAGTGAGTGTACAGCTTGTATAACAGTGTAAATTTGCTGTCCCCTCAAAATAACTCAACACACAGCTATTAATGTCTAAACCGCTGGCAACAAAAGTGAGTACACCCCTAAGTGAAAATGTCCAAATTGGGCCCAAAGTGTCAATATTTTGTGTGGCCACCATCATTTTCCAGGACTGCCTTAACCCTCTTGGGCATGGAGTTCACCAGAGCTTCACAGGTTGCCACTGGAGTCCTCTTCCACTCCTCCATGACAACATCACGGAGCTGGTGGATGTTAGAGACCTTGCACTCCTCTAGCTTCCGTTTGAGGATGCCCCACAGATGCTCAATAGGGTTTAGGTCTGGAGACATGCTTGGCCAGTCCATCCCCTTTACCCTCAGCTTCTTTAGCAAGGCAGTGGTCGTCTTGGAGGTGTGTTTGGGGTTGTTATCATGTTGGAATACTGCCCTGCGGCCCAGTCTCCGAAGGGAGGGGATCATGCTCTGCTTCAGTATGTCACAGTACATGTTGGCTTTCATGGTTCCCTCAATGAACTGTAGCTCCCCAGTGCCGGCAGCACTCATGCAGCCCCAGACCATGACACTCCCACCACCATGCTTGACTGTAGGCAAGACACACTTGTCTTTGTACTCCTCACCTGGTTGCCGCCACACACGCTTGACACCATCTGAACCAAATAAGTTTATCTTGGTCTCATCAGACCACAGGACATGGTTCCAGTAATCCATGTCCTTAGTCTGCTTGTCTTCAGCAAACTGTTTGCGGGATTTCTTGTGCATCATCTTTAGAAGAGGCTTCCTTCTGGGACGACAGCCATGCAGACCAATTTGATGCAGTGTACGGCGTATGGTCTGAGCACTGACAGGCTGACCCCCCACCCCTTCAACCTCTGCAGCAATGCTGGCAGCACTCATACGTCTATTTCCCAAAGACAACCTCTGGATATGACGCTGAGCACGTGCACTCAACTTCTTTGGTCGACCATGGCGAGGCCTGTTCTGAGTGGAACCTGTCCAGTTAAACCGCTGTATGGTCTTGGCCACCGTGCTGCAGCTCAGTTTCAGGGTAATCTTCTTATAGCCCAGGCCATCTTTATGTAGAGCAACAATTCTTTTTTTCAGATCCTCAGAGTTCTTTGCCATGAGGTGCCATGTTGAACTTCCAGTGACCAGTCAGTATGAGGAAGTGTGAGAGCGATGACACCACATTTAACACACCTGCTCCCCATTCACACCTGAGACCTTGTAACGCTAATGAGTCACATGACACCGGGAAGGGAAAATGGCTAATTGGTCCCAATTTGGACATTTTCACTTAGGGGTGTACTCACTTTTGTTGCCAGCGGTTTAGACATTAATGGCTGTGTGTTGAGTTATTTTGAGGGGACAGCAAATTTACACTGTTATACAAGCTGTACACTCACTACTTTACATTGTAGCAAAGTGTCATTTCTTCAGTATTGTTACATGAAAAGATATACTCAAATATTTACAAAAATGTGAGGGGTGTACTCACTTTTGTGATATACTGTAACTAACAGAAATTGAATAATGTGTACCTGAACAAAGGGGGACAAGTGTGTCTTGCCTCTCTGTCAAAATCAAAAGTAACAGTCAGTATCTGGTGTGGCCACCAGTTGCAATAATACTGCAATGCATCTCCACCTCATGGACAGCACCAGATTTGCCAGTTCTTGCTGTGGGATGTTACCCAACTCTTCCACCATGGCACTTGCAAGTTCCCGGACATTTCTGTGGGGAATGGCCCTAGCCCTACCCTCCGATCCAACAGGTCCCAGACGTGCTCAATGGGATTGAGATCCGGGCTCTTCACTGGCCATGGCAGAACACTGACATTCCTGTCTTGCAGGAAATCACGCACAGAACGAGCAGTATGGCTGGTGGCATTGTCATGCTGGAGGGTCATGTCAGCATGAGCCTGCAGGAAAGGTACCACACGAGGGAGGAGGATGTCTTCCCTCTGACGCACAGCATTGAGATTGCCTGCAATGACAACAAGCTCAGTCCAATGATGCTGTGACACACCGCCCCAGACCATGACGGAAGAGCACTTCCAGCGATGATGTCTGGTGAGGACCTGCCTTACAACAGGCCTACGAGCCCTCAGTCCAGCCTCTCTCAGCCTATTGCGGACAGTCTGAGCACTGATGGAGGGATTGTGCATTCCTGGTGTAGCTTGGGTAGTTGTTGTTGCCATCCTGTACCAGTCCCGCAGGTGTGATGTTCGGATGTACCGATCTTGTGCAGGTGTTGTTACGCGTGGTCTGCCACTGCAAAGACAATCAGCTGTCCATCCTGTCTCCCTGTAGCGCTGTCTTAGGCGTCTCACAGTACGGACATTGCAATTTATTTCCCTGGCCACATCTGCAGTCCTCATGCCTCCTTGCAGCATGCCTAAGGCACGTTCACGCAGATGAGCAGGGACCCTGGACATCTTTCTTTTGGTGTTTTTCAGAGTCAGTAGAAAGGCCTCTTTAGTGTCCTAAGCTTTCATAACTTTGACCTTAATAGCCTACCGTCTGTAAGCTGTCAGTGTCTTAATGACCGTTCCACAGGTGCATGTTCATTAATTGTTTATGGTTCATTGAACAATCATGGGAAACAATGTTTCAACTCTTTACAATGAAGATCTGTGAAGTTATTTGGATTTTTACGAAACACAGGGTCCTTTATATAGTATATATTGGTCATGGCTCCCGAGTGGCGCAGCGGTCTAAGGCACTGCATCTTGATGCAAGAGGCTTTACTGCAGTCCCTGGTTCTAATTCAGGCAGTATCACATCCGACCATGATTGGGAGTGCCATAGTTCGGCGCACAATTGGCCTTGCATCATCCGGGTTTGGCCGGGGTAGGCCGGCATTGTAAATAAGAATTTGTTCTTACCTGACCTGCCTAGTTAAATAAAGGTTCAATTTAAAAAAAGAACTGGCGGCAACCGCAGCGCAATCAATAAGAGGTGAACAGTGGCTGGTGCTGAAAATATAGTTAACTTGTTATGCAAGTGTTACACACCAACAGATGGAGAAAACCTACACCAGTCGAGCAATTCATTTCAACAAATAATCTTCATTTTAATTTGACTTTACAAACAACATGAGGACTTCATTGGAGTCTATTTCTTCAGAGCCTAGACCTATATAAAATAACTTAACTGAGTCGAAAGCCTTGGCCAGGTCGATGAAGACGGCTGCACAGTACTGTCTTTTGTCGATGGCGGTTATGATATTGTTTAGTACCTTGAGCGTGGCTGAGGTGCACCCGTGACCAGCTCGGAAACCGGATTGCACAGCGGAGAAGGTCCGGTGGGATTCGGAGTGGTCAATGATCTGTTTATTAACTAGGCTTTCGAAGACTTTAGAGAGGCAGGGCAGGATGGATATAGGTCTATAGCAATTTGGGTCTAGAGTGTCACCCCCTTTGAAGAGGGGGATGACCGCGGCAGCTTTCCAATCTTTAGGGATCTCGGACAACACGAAAGAGAGGTTGAGCAGACTGGTAATAGGAGTTGCAACAATGGCGGAGGATAGTTTTAGAAGAGAGGGTCCAGATTGTCTAGCCCAGCTGATGTGTGTGGGTCCAGGTTTTGCAGCTCTTTCAGAACGTCTGGTATCTGGATTTGGGTGAAGGAAAAGCTGTGCAGGCTCGTACAAGTAGCTGCGGAGCTGTTGGCCGGTGTTGGGGTAGCCAGGAGGAAAGCATGGCCAGCTGTAGAGAAATGCTTGTTGAAAAGCCTATTATTATTATGATTATGATTATTAATTAATGAATTATGATTATTAAGCCTATTATGCTTAACAGCCTAATAGAAGTAGCATTTTTTTTTATTAGGTCTACTTACAATTGCAACTGGTCAAAAATGTAGCATCCTGCATAAAACAGTCTGTACGTTCGAACTAAAACAATGTAACTAATAATGAAAGCGCACATTTGTAAATCCCAAACTCTAAAAGTAATTGAAAAGCTAGATACAAATTGTTTGACATTGTGGTTACAATAAAGAATGTAGCCCCTCATGCAAATGTTTCCTAGTAGCAGGACAATATATTTTTTATAACCCGGCTACTGTTGTGAAGATCCCTCAACTTGCAATGTATTCGATGCTTAAGTACTCTAAAGTGTTACATGTCTAACTCAAAACAACAGTACAGAATTTCTTCATCAACATCTTTTATGCTTTCGTTAATAAAATAAAATAATGAGAACTAGACATTCAAATGCGGATGTTCATATAAACTACATTTTAGTCGCACTTCCCCCCAGCTCCATGACCACAGGTAAAACCTTGCTGAGATGATCAACGTATTTGTTGCATTGTTGTATCGTCAATTTCTCTAGCCAAAACATCTTGATGGCCTTGACCAGTTCATCTTTGTTTGTAGGCTTGGCAGAGTTACGGATGAATGTTTTCAGTTGATGCCAAACAAGTTCGATCGAGACCTGCATGTAGAGATGAAAAAAATATTTTTAGATATACTGTAGGCCTACCGAAGGTGTTGTAGGTCTTTTATTTATTTATTTTAATTTAACCTTTATTTTACTACATAAAGGTCTACTTACTCTGCTGGCATCTTGACCCAGTTTATGCTCTCATTTGCATTGCAAACCCGGGCGGTAGTGTGTTTTGGGTCATTGTCTGCATTTGGAGAAAATTAGGTACAATAATAGAAATATAGGCCTAAACGTAACAAAATATTGCTATAATCCTACCTTGAAAGAAACTATGTGTACCCAGAAACACCTCTCTGACATAGGGTCCAGCATATCTCTTGATGATTTCTTCCTCAAAGAAATCTCGTGCCATGATACCTGAAAAAGGAGGCAAGAGTGAATTATTGTGGAACACATAACAGTCCGTGAGGTGTAGGCTATGTACCTTTTGCTTTGTAAATAGCCAAACTTACCATCAAAAATCAAATATGGGACTGGTCCCTGGCAAGAAATTGCCCTCCACACAGTTTGAGTGGATGCTTGGGACTCAGGTGATCTTCTCCTTTTTTTTCTGTAGCACGGTTGAGAGCCACGGTGGATTCATCTGTGAGGATGACATTATTGAATGTCTCGCCAGTTTTGATCCATGCCTAGGCCTGCAGGACGCAAAGTTCTTTGTTTGTCAGACAAACTATTGGGTCGAAACCACAGAACAGTACAAACAAGCGAACACACATGGCTAATGTTCTGATAATTGTTTTGAAATAATATATATACATTTATATATAAAACATTTCTTACCAAGCCTATCCATAAGTCCACACAAGTTTATTCAACTGTCTTCTGACTATAATTAGAGTGAGGTTCATGTTGTGTCATGATGACAGCAGTTGTCCAGTGATGCCTTTGCTGATCGCTCATCATCTTCATGAATATAAACAAGTGATGTCTGCTATATAATCAAGTTAGGTTTCTCCAGAAATAAATAATTCTAAATAACAAACTGGCTTTATTTACAAATTAGTGAGAATTATATAAAAGCCCCTTAGATATTCTCAGATATTCTCACAGATCCTAACGGAAAATGCCCTCTAAATGTCCTCTAAATGTAATTATTGGTGGAGAGCCACGTCATTTAATTTTTTTTCCTACCACAGGCGAAATGAGTCTAACTAGTGTTGAGTAATGTGCTGTTAAAAATGGTGTAGGTCTTACTTATTTAAAGAGCATATTAAAGTTAGAAGCAAAAGCATACAACTATTTTAGCATAGTTTCGCACTGCTCTGAGGCAAGCATGGGGACTGGTTTTGACAAATCAATGAGATTTTTTTTCCCACTTAATCTCCTTTTGGGTATTGGTTAGACAATAATTAGACTATTAGGGTGCATAAATGTTATGCTCTTAGTGTAACCGTTATTTAACTAGGCAAGTTAGTTAAGAACAAATTCTTATATAGAAGGACAGCCAACTCCTTCCTCCTGTTGTACAGCGCCATATTTTCCATTCCCATCCTAACGGAAACCCTGATGGTTTAATTTTTTGTTTTTCTCTGAATAGAAACACCATAATATTAATCAAATAAATGAAGCCAAATTTCTTAAAATCAATCCCATATACTTTGTTATTACAAAAAAGGTTTTAAATTCTCTGATAATGCCAATATGGAAGACTATCAAATGCTTCTCAAATATGCCCTCTGGTGGTCAAACTAGCAATAACTTGCATTAACAGAAAAAATGGCTGACAAATAGATAATGTGCCACAGAATGCTGCAGCAGCCCGCAAGGTGTGCCGTAGTATGGCGCAACTTTTGAAGGAGGAACCACTGTACGTACACATTTTATCAACATACTCGCATAGCCAAGCTGTGTTCGGATACCCATACTATGACACTGTATACTACATACTTAAAGAGGATATACTACATACTATATACTATTAGTTCATTTTAGTATACTGTAAACGAACAGTAACCTTTCATTTGTAAACGAAAAGTAACCTTTCAGTTGAGATTCGCATGTCTACCAGAAGTTGATGCTGTTGCTATGCAGCCTCTTGCTAGCATAACAAAATACTAGTTCGACATTTTACGACTTTGAGTGTTTGGAAATTCAGACTGTTCAGAGCGCAAACTGCCCGCTCTGGCAAAGGAGCAGGGTTTAATCAGAGCGTTCTGACCTCACAACAGCAGTCAAGCATCTAAGACTTCCAGACACAAATAAGAGAACACCTCACTCTGACCATTTTACTCACCCTACCAGATCTGGTTAGGCTTTTTTCATGTTAAAGCTTTGGTGACTAACTGTGCTGCTGGCAACAATTTAATTACTCCCTCTCGTGCTAAACACCCGTTGAATATGGCCGGTGTCAATGTTTCAAGTCAATAAACGTTGGATAGTTAGATAGCATACAGTTGAAGTAGGAAGTTTACATACACATTAGACATTTTCACAATTCCTGACATTTAATCCTAATAAAAATTCCCGGTCTTAGGTCAGGTAGGATCACCACTTCATTTTAGGAATGTGAAATGTCAGAATAATAGTAAAGAGAATGATTTATTTCAGCTTTTATTTCTTTCATTACATTCCCAGTGGGTCAGAAGTTTACATACACTCAATTAGTATTTGGTAGCATTGCCTTTAAATTGTTTAACTTTCCAAGATGGCGTCTTTCAGACGTCTTTTGTCCTCGCCTTGTCTTGTCGTGTCCCGTGTATATATCTTTTTCTTCGCATATATTTTTTAATTTTTTCTTAACCTCAACTTCAACATACTCTCCTGCAATCTGCCTCATCCAATGTGGTAAGGATCTGCTATTTTATTTACTTTGAAACGGAACCCCAAACTGAAGCTAGCCAGCTAACTAGCTACCAGCTAGTAGTCAGCTATCCACTGCTAGTGGTCATCAGCTACCTTTAGCCTGGACAACTCCCGCCAGTCTGCACAGCGTGACTCAAAGCAGAGCAAAGCAGAGCAAATAATATTTCCAGGTTTCTACCAAAACTCTGAACCTTTTCACCTGGATCATCGCAGCTTGCTAGTTGCTATCCGAGTGGCCATACCTGGCTAATGTCTCTGTCCTGAAGCAAGAACCAATTAGGCTGGAGCTAACCTTTGCTAGGCCCATCTCTCCACTAGCCAAAGAGGCCCATCAGCCACTCCCTGGGCTACAATACCTATTTTGCCAATTGGCCTGGACCCAAGCCTACCCATCATGACTGGACAACCAACATAATTCGCCCGAGGGGGTTGTTCAACTGGCTCCTCCGTCGCGACGTCCCCTGAATTTCCATCTGCTAGCCTGCTAGCCACAGCCCGCTAGCTGTCTAGAGCATATCGAACTGTTAGCTTAAGAGGCCCATCGGACAAAGTTTTTGGCCACTAAATCAATTTTGACAATTGGCCTGGACCCTTTTACCACACGGAGCTCTGCTGATCCACGACGACTGGTCTGCCGACGAAACAACACGAGGGGGCTACAACAGACTTCTTCCATCGCGACGTCCCTCAAAGGCCCTTCTGCTAGCTTGCTAGCCCCGGCCCGCTAGCTGCCTGAATCACTGTGTCTCCGGACCGCCGAGCCACTCACTGGACCCTTATGATCACTCGGCTAATGCTAACATTAGAAGCCTCCACCTTTCCACACAGTTGCTGCTTGCTATAGACCACCTTCTGCCCCCAGCTGTGCCCTGGACACTATATGTGAATTGATTTCCCCCAATCTATCTTCAGAGCTCTTGCTGTTAGGTGACCTAAACTGAGACATGCTTAACACCCCGGCCATCCTACAATCTAAGCTTGATGCCCTCAATCTCACACAAATTATCAATGAACCTACCAGGTCCAATATACACAGACAAAAAGGAAAGCAAAGGCTAGCTTTTTTAAACAGAAATGTGTATCCTGTAGCACAAATTCCCAAAAGTTCTGGGACACTGTAAAGTCCATGGAGAATAAGAGCACCTCCTCCCAGCTGCCCACTGCACTGAGGCCAGGCTCGCTGGTAACCATAGCAGCAGGTATATCTCACTGGTCACCCCCAAAGCCAATTCCTCTTTTGGCCGCCTTTACTTACAGTTCTCTGCTGCCAATGACTGGAACGAACTACAAAAATCATTGAAACTGGAGACACTTATCTCCCTCACTAGCTTTAAGCACCAGCTGTCAGAGAAGCTCACAGATCACTGCACCTGTACATAGCCCAACCAACTACCTCATCCCCTACCGTAGTCATTTATTTATCTTGCTGCTTTGCACCCCAGTATTTTTACTTTGCACATTCATCTACTGCACATATACCATTCCAGTGTTAAATTGCTATACTGTAATTACTTCGCCACCATGGCCTATTTATTGCCTTATATCTTACCTCATTTGCACACATTGTATATAGATTAGTTTTTTTTCCTACTGTATTATTGACTGTATGTTTACTCCAATGTGTAACTCTGTGTTGTTGTATGTGTCGAACTGCTTTGCTTTATCTTGGCCAGGTCGCAGTTGTAAATGAGAACTTGTTCTCAACTTGCCTACCTGGTTAAATAAAGGTGAAAAAAAAAAGAAATCGGAAACACTGTCACCACCGATAAATCTGAGATAATTGAGAATTTCAATAAGGATTTTTCTACGGCTGGCCATGCTTTCCACCTGGCTACCCCCACCCCGGGTCAACAGCCCTTCACCCCCCACAACAACTCGCCCAAGCCTCCCCCATTTCTCATTCACCCAAATCCAGATAGATGATGTTCTGAAAGAGCTGCAAAATCTGGACACCTACAAATCAGCCGGGCTAGACATTCTGGACCCTCTCTTTCAAAAATTGTTGGAACCCCTATTACTAGCCTGTTCAACCTCTCTTTCGTATCGTCTGAGATCTCCAAAGATTGGAAAGCTGCCGCGGTCATCCCCCTCTTCAAAGGGGGAGACACTCTAGACCCAAACTGCTACAGACCTATATCTATCCTACCCTGCCTTTCTAAAGTTTTCGAAAGCCAAGTTAACAAACAGATCACCGACCATTTAGAATCCCACCGTACCTTCTCCGCTATGCAATCTGGTTTCCGAGCTGGTCATGGGTGCACCTCAGCCACGCTCAAGGTCCTAAACGATATCGTAATCGCCATCGACAAGAGACAATATTGTGCAGCTGTATTCATCGACCTGGCCAAGGCTTTCGACTCTGTCAATCACCACATTCTTAATGGCAGACTCAACAGCCTTGGTTTCTCAAATGACTGCCTCGCCTGGTTCACCAACTACTTCTCAGACAGAGTTCAGTATGTCTAATCAGAGGGCCTGTTGTCCAGACCTCTGGCAGTCTCTATGGGGGTGCCACAGGGTTCAATCCTCGGGCCGACTCTTTTCTCTGTATACATCAATGATGTCGCTCTTGCTGCTGGTGATTCTCTGATCCACCTCTACGCAGACGACACCATTCTGTATACTTCTGGCCCTTCTTTGGACACTTTGTTAACTAACCTGCAGACGAGCTTCAATGCCATACAACTCTCCTTCCGTGGCCTCCAACTGCAAGTAAAACTAAATACATGCTCTTCAACCGATTGCTGCCCACACCTGCCTGCCTGTCCAGCATCTCTACTCTGGACGGTTCTGACTTATAATATGTGGACAACTACAAATACCTAGGTGTCTGGTTAGACTGTAAACTCTCCTTCCAGACTCACAATAAGCATCTAAAATCCAAAATTAAATCTAGAATCAACTTCCTATTTTGCAACAAAGCATCCTTCACTCATGCTGCCAAACATACCCTCGTAAAACTGACTATCCTACCGATCCTTGACTTCGGCGATGTCATTTACAAAATAGCCTCCAACACTCTACTCAGCAAATTGGATGCAGTCCCAATGTCATCCGATTTGTCACCAAAGCCCCATATACTACCCACCACTGCGATCTTTATGCTCTCGTTGGCTGGCCCTCGCTTCATATTCATCGCCAAACACACTGGCTCTAGGTCATCTATAAGTCTTTGCTAGGTAAAGCCCTGCCTTATCTCAGCTCACTGGTCACCATAGCAGCACCCACCCGTTGAACGTGCTCCAGCAGGTATATTTCACTGGACACCCCCAAAGCCAATTCGTCCTTCGGGCGCCTTTCATTCCAGTTCTCTGCTGCTAATGACTGGAACGAACTGCAAAAATCCCTGAAGCTGGAGACTCATATCTCCCTCACTAGCTTTAAGCACCAGCTGTCAGAGCAGCTCACAGATCACTGCACGTGTACATAGCCCATCAGTAAATAGCCCATCCAACTACCTCATCCTCATACTGTTATTTATTTCATTTATTTTGCTCCTTTGCACCCCAGTATCTCTGCTCGCACACTCATCTTTTGCACATCTATCACTCCAGTGTTAAATTGCTATATTGTAATTATTTTGCCACTATGGCCTATTTATTGCCTTACCTCCCTTATCCTACCTCATTTGCACACACTGTATATAGACTTTTTGTTTATTCCATGTGTAACTCTATGTTGTTGTTTGTGTCGCACTGCTTTGCTTTATCTTGGCCAGGTCGCAGTTGTAAATGAAAACTTGTTCTCAACTAGCCTACCTGGTTAAATAAAGGTGAAATAAAAGAAAAGAAAACTTGGGTCAAACGTTTAACCTTCCACAAGCTTCCCACAAGTTGGGTGAATTTTGGCCCATTCCTCCTGACAGAGCTGGTGTAACTGAGTCAGGTTTGTAGGCCTCCTTGCTCGCACACGCTTTTTCAGTTCTGCCCACACATTTTCTATAGGATTGAGGTCAGGTCTTTGTGATGGCCACTCCAATACCTTAACTTTGTTGTCTTTAAGCCATTTTGTCACAACTTTGGAAGTATGCTTGGGGTCATTGTCCATTTGGAAGACCCATTTGCGACCAACCTTTAACTTCCTGACTGATGTCTTGAGATGTTGATTCAATGTTCAATGTCCAATGTTCAATTTTGCGACATAATATTCCTTCCTCATGAAGCCATCTATTTTGTGAAGTACATCATTCCCTCCTGCAGCAAAGCACAGCCAAAACAAGATGCTGCCACCCCCGTGCTTCACAGTGGGATGGTGTTCTTCGGCTTGCAAGCCTCCCCCTTATTCCTCCAAACATAACGATGGTCATTATGGCCAACAGTTCTACTTTTGTTTCATCAGACCAGAGGACATTTCTCCCAAAAGTACAATCTTCGTCCCCATGTGCAGTTGCAAACCGTAGTCTGTCTTTTTTATGGCGGTTTTGGAGCAGTGGCTTCTTCCTTGCTAAGCAGCCTTTCAGGTTATGTTGATATAGGACTCGTTTTACTGTGGATATACTTTTGTACCTGTTTCCTCCAGCATCTTCACAAGGTCCTTACACTACATACTCAATTTATTTCACAAATTGTAAGGTTAGTGTGTTTATGCTGAGTAAATCTATTAATCTTGATTTTATTGGTTTTGATTTTCTATTGATAGAACGATAACATCAAAACCCTGATTTATTGAACTTTTGATTTTTCTTTCATGTCATTGAGCCAATTCACTATAGCATCTCTGAATTCTTCATTAGATTGGAAGTTTTTCCTGTCATCAGGGAAATGCTGCACAATCTTATCTATGATTAGATTTTTTCACACATTCGAGCCAAATTGGTAGAATGCTCTTTTAGTGCCTCTATGGCTTTGCTATAGTTTACCTCTTCTATGATGGTTATTTCTGCGCCTCTCTCAACAATGTCCAGAGTTTAGATTTCCTCTCTCACGGTTTTAATATGTGCCAAAATCCAAGTTAGTGATACCCACTTCCCCGGAGAGTTGTTACGGTATTTGTGCCTTTTATTTGGTCAAGGCACCTGATACCTTGTATTAGAACCAATACTGAAGCTCTGCCAATTTACTACTGTAGAATATGCTAGACCTAATGTCTTATACCAGTCTCACGCTTAAAATATCACTATCATGTGTTGACAACACAAATTACCAAAATACGGCCCATCGTTTGTCCATAATGTAAATCTCTCGTCAATACACACACTCAGGAAACAATAACAAACACACAAAACAGTTATCTTCCTTTCTTGTAATTTAAAACGAGTCATTTTGTCTCCATCAAAATATTTTTTAAGTACTCTATGTCATTTTTTATTTTGTACCCACATGGTAGTTCCTATGTACATTTCCGTGTAGGGTTTAAATTTATAGCTGGTTTCCCAATAATAACCAACTGTTTCACCTGTACACTGACTAATTCCTTTTCTTTTACAATGTTTATTTATTTAATTTTTTTACTGCAGGTGTCACACCCTGATTAGTTTCACCTGTCTTTGTGCTTGTCTCCACTCCACCCTGATCTGTTTCACCTGTCTTTGTGCTCGTCTCCACCCCCCTCCAGGTGTCGCCCATCTTCCCCATTAACCCCAGTGTATTTATACCTGTGTTCTCTGTTTGTCTATTGCCAGTTCGTCTTGTCTTACCAGCATGGTTTTCCGTGCTCCTGTTTTTCCTAGTCTCCTAGTTTCCTAGTCTCCTAGTTTTTTAGCCCTGCCAGTTCCAACCTGTTCTGCCTGCCCTGACACTGAGCCTGCCTGACCATTCAGCGTGCCCTGACCTTGAGCCTGCCTGCCCCATTGTACCTTTCGGACTCTGACCTGGTTAATGAACTTCTGCCTGTCCTCGACCTGCCTATTGCCTGCCCCTTGTATTTTCATAAATATCAGAGACTTGAACCATCTGCCACCTGTGTCTGCATCTGGGTCTCGCCCTGTGTCGTTAAAGTACGAACTGGCAATGACTGACCCAGCAGACTCGGACCGGCTCCGCAACGCTGTCTCCCTTCAGGGAGTCACCATTGAAAAACATGAGGAGCTACTTCAGAGCCTTATGGAAGGTCTCCATACACTGTCAAGACGCCATGACCAGGGTTTCAAGATGTTACTAAAGCATGCCACAATGGAGACCTCCCAGACGCTCAGTAATTCCCCTGCCAGTGATGCCTACCCTACCCCCGGCTTCCCGAGAATCCTGAGCGCTATGTTGGGGACCCTGGAACCTGCCGGACGTTTCTTTCCCAGTGCTCCCTCATCTTTGAGCTGCAGCCCTCTTTGTTCTCTTCGGACAGTTCGAGAATAGCGTACCTTATAACGCTTATGTCTGCTAAAGGCTAAGGTGGTTTGAGAGCAAAAATCCACAATTTGCCTTCGTTTGGAGGATGTTAATGCAGGGATGAGGAAGGTAGTCGATTCTCTGGTGTCCGGGAGAGAGGTGGCCCGAAAGCTACTTCAATTACGTCAAGAACCCTGTAGTGTGGCAGACTTTCGCACGTTGGCCGCCGAGAGTGCCTGGAACCCAGAGTCTCTGTTTGATACCTTTCTTCATCGACTATCCAAGGAGATTAAAGATGAGCTCGCAGCTCAGGAGTTACCCCTGGACCTTGACTCCCTCATAGCCTTAACAAGAAGGATCGTTGGACTTCTACAGGAGCGCAGGAGGGAGAAGAGGTCTGTTTTCGGCCGCACTCGTTTGTCCAAGGTTGCTTGCTCGCCCCCGAAGAACCCGGGAAGTCCCCGACGCCTGCATTTCCGAGAAGATCCTAAGGCACCCGAGTCCCCTCGGGAATCATCGGGAACAAGAGACTAATTTACTACTGTGCCTACGCAACAGGGCAGAGCTAGGTTATCGCCAAAGGAACGACTACAGAGGCTTAACTCCAACAGTTGCCTGTATTGTGGTGCTACATGGCATTACAAATCCGCCTGTCCAGTAAAAGACCAGACTCATCAACTACGTAAGAGTACTATGGTGGGCCATACAGGGAGTTTTCTAACTCCCATTACTCGTACTCTCTTCCATGTTATCCTGCTGTGTGGTGACCGGTCTAAATATCTCTTATTTACTCTGAACCTCTACTCTCCATTTACTCTAAAGCTGATGAGAGTTTTATGGACACTACTCTGGTATCGGAGCTGTGTATCTCCACACAACTCCTCTCAGTTTCCATGGACTCCAGAGCACTGGACGGACACACCATAGGCAGGGTCACTCATAGTACGATGCCCATTAACCTGCGTGTGTCGGGCAATCACAGTGAGTCTATAAAGCTTCTTCTCATTGAATCTCCCCATGTTCCTGTTGTTTTGGGATTCTTATGGCTCCAGAGGCACAACCCCGTTATTGACTGTGCCACTGGTTCTATCCTGGGTTGCATCCATGTATCGACTACCAGGGCCTCAATGACATCATGGTGAAGAATCGCTACCCTCTACCACTCCTCTCCTCGGCTTTCAAACCTATCCAGGGGGCAACCATCTCTTACAAGTTGGACCTTCGGAATGCCTACTTCCTAGTTCGGAAAAACTTCTTGCAGGCTCTGGTAAAGCCTCGGATTGCTCTGCCATTCCCGCGGAATACCAGGACCTCCTGGAGGTGTTCAGCAAGGCTCACCTCCCTGAGAGAAACCCAGATGAGAGAAACCATGACGTAGGAAATCAGGAACTTCTGGTGGTCAAGATTGCGTTGGAGGAGTGGAGGCACTGGCTGGAAGGGGCGGAACATCCATTTGTGGTGGATTAGCTAACACAACATGTCATTGGAACACAGGAGTGATGGTTGCTGATAATAGGCCTCTGTATGCCTATGTACAATAGTCATTTACAACATTAACAATGTCTACACTGTACTTTTTATCAATTTGATGTCATTTTAATGGACACATTTTTTTATTTTCTTTCAAAAAACAATGTAATTTCAAAAACAATGGCCCTGTCCTTTCTGAGTCCGAGCCAGCAACCTGTGCACAGCATCCAGTCAAAGCTATCGACTGCCTTTTCTCTCAGGAGTGCGACATGAGTCCACGTAGAGTGAGCATGGAGAGAGATCCCGTAAAAATAGCTCATGCTGCTGGTGTACTGGTTGGAAAATGGACAATACATAATGGACCGTTAAGGACAGTGGCGGCTCAGGTGAAAGATTTGTCTGCATGGGAAAATCAGATTATCCCCCAGATTCGGGACATTATCAACGGTCATCCACTTTGAACATTTGTCATTGGGAGGATGAACTGAAACATTATCTGAAGAAGAAAATTAAGAAATGCCAGAAGAATGAGTGCCGGGGTCAATCGTGCCGTAATTGATTCAGGCTTGTCCAACATTGTTTATTTGCGGTATTAGGTTGATTGTGGCGGTCTACACACTGCGAAATCTATAATAATTTAGACAAAACATGCATTGAGATACCGATCTGTCAATAACATGCCACTTGCGAGAAAAGCTCCAGCAGAAATGTCTTTGCCAGAATCCATAAATGAAATTGTGTAATGAAACATATGTGAAGGTCTTAAAAAAGGTTCTACTGCAATGGTTTATACGTTTTGTATTTGCATTTATTAGGGATCCCCATTAGCTGCTGCTGCAGTTCAACAAGATCACTACACATCAATCACCAGGACATTTGTATTGCAAACATTTGCTTTACTTCAAAGGAACAGCTCCACTATCATGTTACATAAGCACTCACTCGATAGCGTGAGAATACCCGGACAGGGTGACCATAAAAGGGCATAAACACATGATACTAAAAATAGATCATCAATCACTTTTTGACATGCCGTCTACTATATTCTCTCTGGCCTGCCATAAAATACACTCAAGCACCATTGTCTGGATTCAGAAAAAAGGCAGCAGACTGTTTTGCATGGCAATACCAAGCATTCCAAGTCACAAGCGTCTTTGAGGCAACTTGGAGGCTCCAACGAAAGGAAAGTGAACCCTCGACACCCTTTCCCGAGCTCTACAATTTGCGGTTTACAAACTGTGGGTATAACTTGTGCCTCCAGGATTGGGCTTACTGAAGAGTAATAATGAAGATAAATTAGAGATAAAACGTATCTGTGCTCATCGGCAATTGTACAAAGATTACACAACAAGTTGGAAATCGTAAATTCAACAATGAGTTGTTTGGGACGAATCAGTGGCTAACTGCAAGCGTGGCAAATAAACCACTATAGTTAGCCTGCTATTCAATGGAGTGGCTGTGTTTTTTTCCAGAGAAGTCCAGAGAATGCCAGATTTTGATAACAAAATTTGCCTACAAAGAACCGCTGCGCCACTTTCACAAGGTGAGTCTAAAAATGTATTGTATGCTGCTGCAAAATTATGTAATATGCAAGGGAGAAGAAATGTATACTGTAGCTAAGAAATTAATACTAAGTGTATGTTGTGTAGTAAGCAGCCCATGTGCCCATTTTCACCAATGCGGTATTGTAAACACATAACAGAAGCTGACTTGTGGTGCTTGGCTTGCACGTGCAAATTCAGCACACAAAACATTCTATAGTAGAATTGTGTTATTTGACGTGTCAAATTAAAAGCTTATTTAACGCGTCAAATAGTGATATATGACCTGTATCTTTTTTGGCACGCAAAGACCCAAACGACATTCAATGTGCCTCACCTTAATAATTTGGTCTATTTTCACCTCTTAATTTCACCTACTGTTCTAACTTGGTAGTGCACAAATAGCGTATAACCTGTTTTAGAGAAATGTAATCATCGAATATTGTAAGAGCTTTCATTGTCTGTTTATATGCCCCATTTATTTATCCTGTGGTTCTGACTGGTACAGGGAGTACACTGTAAGAACAGCCCATGTTCTTAATTCTGTCGCTGTACATTTCAAAAGTGCTGAACAAATATAGTTATATTGACTGCGTCCATCGTCGCTTGCTCATTAATATCTTAAACAAAATTGCGGATTGCCTCTTATAAGGCTTGTCGTCCCCATGTGCCATGATTTGTACATCTCATTTGTCAGTAGAAACCACATTTGTTTAAGCAAGTCTACCATATCAGCTATGTTTTTTTAAAGGCAGTACAGTGAGGGGAAAAAGTATTTGATCCCCTGCTGATTTTGTACGTTTGCCCACTGACAAAGAAATGATCAGTCTATATTTTTAATGGTAGGTTTATTTGAACAGTGAGAGACAGAATATCAACAAAAAAATCCAGAAAAACGCATGTGAAAAATGTTATAAATTGATTTGCATTTTAATGAGGGAAATGTGGACAAAGAAGAGAGAGAAAAGAGAGACCAGTTTAATGTTTTAAGTGGGATGTTGCAGTTTTGCACATTTATTTATTTTTCTTTGACATGGTGCAATATTCGATTATTATGTTGTTCAGATTGTATTCGTTTTGAATTGTTACATTTACAGTGAGGGAAAAAAGTATTTGATCCCCTGCTGATTTTGTACGTTTGCCCATTGACAAAGAAATGATCAGTCTATAATTTCAATGGTAGGTTTATTTGAACAGTGAGAGACAGAATAACAACAGAAAAAAGCAAGGGTTTTGCCACCAAGTACTAAGTCATGTTTTGCAGAGGGGTCCCATAAATAGAGTATGATTTCATTTAATAATTGTATTATAATTTATTATAATTGTTTTAACACCACACTCAAGCTGAGCCGAACGAGACGGCTCACTGAAAAAAGACGGAATTCCCATCTCACTACTGTGAAGTGCATGTGTGCAATAACTCAATTCGCTCTTCCACTTCTTGTAGACAACGCAATTTTTACTTAAAAAAAACTTTGGCAAATGGTCACTTATACAGAACTTAATGCACTCTGTTCGTAACATATTTTAGATTTGGGAACAGAAAAAAGTATTCAGATCGGACTTTTCCTCGATAAGAAAATCAGCAGAATGTCGGCCCAGTTCAATCTCGCTCCATCTTCTCCCACCGTCGGCCACTGGGCTTCCTCTCCTTACCATATTTAGTGGTGAGTGGAACCGTTAACCGGATGCTTCAGCTTTATACATCCGGTGAAACATCTATCTCATTGCTCTATCTGTGACAGAACCATCCAGTGACCGCGCAAAACCTACGCTCGTGAACTTTGAGCGACGTTAGCGAAAGCAGCTAGCGTTATTCTTGACCACTACAACAGGTAAGACGAGCACGTTATACGGTACTATAAAAACAGGCATATATGTGCCTCTGTTGCTAGCGAGCAACTGTTCCTCACGACGCAGCAGAACGTAAACACTGGACGCTTCGGTCGGGCAGTCGTAACGTGCTACGTTGTTTCATCCCCACGGCGATGCTCGCTGGCGTTGGCTCGCTGTGCGTTAACTGTGAAGCTCAACTTACACCCTTGTGAAATGAAATGTCAGTGTGTGGATCCGCTAACTTAGTGAAATATCCAGCTGGTGCGTCAGCCATGGTACAACAAGTCATCTGTATCTGCATGCCTTATTTGGGCCTGGCTTAGCCACCCAACTAGCTTCCTATACCATGAATAATGTATCTACAGCACAAAAACTGCAATGAGAAGAACTCACGTTATACGTAAGATCTAGTTCGCGCAATAGCGTTGATTCCAAATGTCTTAGCTTGTTAGTCAGGCTCTTTCCATAACATCCATCACTAACTACCTAGTAGGCATGTGCACCTTTCCCTTTCAAGACGATTCTAGATACTTTTGTGTGTTTTATCTAGTGTAGATCACCAAGCGCAATGCCTCAACCCCATCGAACACCTTTGGGATGAATTTGAAGGCCCTGTGAGCCAGGCCTAAATCGCCCAAAATCAGTTGCAACCTCACTAATGCACTTGTGGCTGAATGGAAGCTTTATTAGGCCTGGCTTACAGTCGACGTCCCAATTCATCCCAAAGGTGTTTCATCAAATGTTATTGGTCACATACACATTGTTAGCAGATGGTAATGCGAGTGTAGCAAAATGCTTGTGCTTCTAGTTACGACAGTGCAGTAATATATATAACAAGTAATCTAACAATTCCCCAACAACTACCTAATACACATCTAAAGGGGTGAATGAGAATATGTACATATATGGATGAGCGATGGTCGTATATAATACAGTATATACATATATGAGAGATGTAAACATTTAAAGTGTCATTGTTTCAAGTGACTAGTGACCTGTTTTATTAAAGTGGCCAATGATTGGGTCTCAATGTAGGCAGGAAGGCCAAGTGATTGCTGACTTAGTGATTTCTGTTTAGCAGTGTGATGGCCTTGAGATAGAAGCTGTTTTTCAGTCTCTCGGTCCCAGCTTTGATGCACCTGTACTGACCTCGCCTTCTGGATGGTAGCGGGGTGAACAGGCAGTGGCTTGGGGGCTTGTTGTCCTTGATGATCTTTTTGGCCTTCCTGTGACTAAGGGTGGTGTAGGTGTCCTGGAGGGCAGGTAGTTTGCCCCCGGTGACGCGTTGTGGTTGAAGTCAGGGCTCTGTGCAATCCAGTCAAGTTCTTCCTCACCGATCTCAACCAACCATTTCTCTATGGACCTTGCTTTGTCCACGAGGGCATTGTCATGCTGAAACAGGAAAGGGCCTTCCCCAAACTGTTGCCAAAAAGTTGGAAGTACAGAATCGTCTAGAATGTCATTGTATGCTGTAGTGTTAAGTGGCATCCTATGCCACGTTGAAAGTCACTAAGCTCTTCAGTACGAGCCATTCTACTGCCAATGTTTGTCTATGGAAATTGCATGGTTGTGTGCTTTTTTTTTTTTTTTTAAACACCTGTCAGCAATGGGTGTGGCTGAAATAACCGAATCTGCTAATTTGATGCGGTGTCCACATACTTTTGTGTGTGTCTACAGTGCATTCAGATAGTATTCACACCCCTTCCCTTATTCCAAATGTTGTTGCGTTACAGCTGTACATGCTGACCAGACTGCACCCGTCGAGTGTGCGAGCGTAGCAAAATAAATGGACACATTCATGTTATGCAATCATTGCACCCACACTGCGTGTGAGCATCTGCATAGCCAGGCGCTAAAATAGAACTAAGCAAGTCCTGCCTCTCCCATCTCCTCTTTGGTTTTTAGGAGCATATACCCACGTGGGTGATTGAAAGATGAACTGAGGTCCACACTCCAGTCGGTTGTGGTAATGCACCTTAAAGTTGGTTGCCAACTGCCATATGAAGTCAGAAGAAGAAGCAGCCTGAAGGAGGAGGGATTACTAGAAAACAAACTTTTTTTAGCCTTTTATCTGTGGATTAATTGTCAGAGTAGAGGACCTTGTGCATTTCAGGTAAAATAATAACCCAATGTTTATATCCCAAGACAAATTATCTAGCAACAGCAAGCTAGCTATCTAAATTACCAGAGTTTGTTTTGATATTTCAACCAGCTTGTCCTGATCGCGTCTGGTTTGGGGGGACAAAATCAACATGCGTACGATGGCAGACGCGTGCGGTCTGGTCAGCATGTTATTCTAAAACTGATTTAAATAAAATGGCTTCATCAATCTACACACACTACCCCATAATACAAGTTATTTAGGACATTTCTGCAGCATTGAAGGTCTCCAAAAACACAGTGGCCTCTCTCTTTCTTGAATGGAAGAAGTTTGGAACCACCAAGACTCTTCCTAGAGCTGGCTGCCTGGCCAAACTGAGCAATTGGGGGGAGAAGGACCTTGGTCAGGGAGGTGACCAAGATCCCGATGGTCACTCTGGAGTGCTGTCAGAGTTCCTCTGTGGTGATGGGAGAACCTTCCCGAAGGACAACCATCTCTGAAGCACTCCACCAATCAGTCCTTTATGGTAGAGTGGCCAGACTGAAGCCACTCTTCAGTAAAAGGCACATGACAGCCCACTTGGAGTTTGCAAAAAGGCACCTAAAGGACTCTCAGAACATGAGAAACAAGATTGAACTCTTTGGCCTGAATGCCAAGTGTCAAGTCTGGTGGAAACCTGGCACCGTTACTTCAGTGAAGCATGGTGATGGCAGCAGCATGCTGTGGGATGTTTTTCAGAGGCAGGGACCATGAGACTAGTCAGGATCAAGGGAAAGATTAATGTAGCAAAGTACAGAGAGATCCTTGATGAAAACCTGCTCCAGAGCGCTCAGGACCTCAGCCTGGGGGGAAGGTTCACCTTGCAACAGAACAACAATCTTAAGCACACAGCCAACCTTAAGCACACAGTATGAGTGGCTTTAGGACAAGTTCCTGAATGTCCTTGAGTGGCCCGGACTTGAACCCGATTGAACTTGGAGAGACCTGAAAATAGCTGTGCGGTGACACTCCCTATCCAACCTGACAGAGCTTGAGAGGATCTGCAGAAAAGAATGGGAGTAACTACCCAAGTGCGGGTGTGCCAAACAACATGACCCTGAGCCAAACAATGAGTAAAATATTTATCGTAGAAACATCAAATAATAGCTTTACCTTTCTACAGAATGACAATAACATACAGTACCAGTCAAAGGTTTGGACACACCTACTCATTCAAGTGTTTTTTCTTTATTTTTACTATTTTCTACATTGTCAACTATGAAAAAACACATGGAATCATGTAGCAACCAAGAAAGTGTTGAACAAATCAAAATATATTGTTTATATTTGAGATTCTTCAAAGTAGCCACCCTTTGCCAAGAGTGTGCAAGCAGTCAAGGCATTCTCTCAACCAGCTTCATGAGGTAGTCACCTGGAATGCAGTTCAATTAACAGGTGTGCCTTGTTAATTTGTGGAATTTTTTTCCTTAAATCGTTTTGCAGAAGATAGACCTATTTGGTAAAAGACCAAGTCCATATTAGGACAATAACAGCTCACATAAGAATTGAGAAATGACAGTCCATTACTTTAAGACATTAAGTTTTGAAACTTTGAAAGTTTCTACAAGTGCAGTCACAAAAAACATCAAGCACTATAATACAGCTGCTACCAGTCTCAGAAATGTGGCATTAACTACACCTTTGTATTGCATTCCAAATAAATGCTTCAGAGTTCAAGTAACAGACCCTTCTCAACATCAACTGTTCAGAGGAGACTGCGTGAATCAGGCCATCATGGTCGAATTGCTGCATAGAAACCACTACTGAAGGACACCAATAAGAAGAGACTTGCTTGGGCCAAGAAACAAGGGCAACAAACGCCGTCTCTTTGTGAGACGCAGAGTAGGTGAACGGATAATCTCTGCATGTGTGGTTGCCACCGTGAAGCATGGAGGAGGTGATGTGATGGTTTTGTGGTCCTTTGCTGGTGACACTGTCAGTGACTTATTTTGAATTCAAAGCACACTTAACCAGCATGGCTATCACAGCATTCTGCAGCGATATGCCATCCCATCTGGTTTGCGCTTAGTCCCACTATCATTTGTTTTTCAACAATGATAGTGGAATGCTGGAATGCTTTTCCAACAGTCTTGATGGAGTTCCCACATGCTGAACACTTGGCTGTTTTTCGTTCACTTTGTGGTCCAACTCATCTCAAACCATCTCAATTGGGTTGAGGTCTGGTGATTGTGGAGTCCAGATCAGCTGATGCAGTACTTATCACTCTCCTTGGTCAAATAGAATGTACAATGTAGAAAATACAAAAAAAAATAAAGAAACCCTTGAATGACTAGGTGTGTCCAAACCTTTGGCTGGTACTGTACATATTTGGGAAACTGAACGCAAGCATGCAGGTTAAATACAAAAACATTCTACAGGTGAGTGACTGAATCAGTGGATTCAGAATAAATACATATTTCTTATTGGAGAGTCTTTCAAAAGCCAACCATGCCATCTTCCCTCGGCTGTGCATGTTTCTAACATAAAATATCTTCAGTAAGTGTCCCACACAAGTGTTGACTGCTCACCTCCAATGCGTGGAAGAGCACTTTGGGACTTATTTCCCAATCCGTTTGACTGTGATCCTGACTCCGTTGACATGCCAGTAAGTGAAATCGAACTGCTGATTGAGCTGTCATGTGACCGAATGCATTCATGCCGTCTCTCTCTGAGCATTAATGCCACGTTCAACTGGGAAAATCAAGCTCCGACTGGGGGGGAAACAAGTTTTGAACAGTCATCCAACTTGGGAACTCGGGCCTCTTTTTCTAGAGCTGACTGTCCAACCTGAAGATCACAGACATTATGATTTGACCTACTTTTCAGGGTTCCCAGTTGTCTTGAAAGCACTCAGTGCTCTCGTCTGCGTTAACCAAATATCAATCCAGGTTGGATGTGACAACAGCGATGAGCTGCGCACTGTCAATCACGCCCCCTAACTTTGAGAATCTCCGACGCGACATGCATCAAGCACACCCGTCTCATTGGTGGAGGTGAGATATGATGCATTGTCAGACTAATTTGCAATTGGCTGTCATAGCCCCACATTTAAAAGTATGTGATGGTGAGTTCAGAGACATACTGTTAGAATGTTTTTCAATTGACTGCCATTGCACCAAATAAAGTAAATATTGGATCTTAATTAAATAATGGTTGGGGATGTGAGAATGTTCAGATATCAAAATCGGGTCGTGGTCTAGGGCTATCACAGTATTTAAAGTAATACAAGTTCTAACTATGCTTTGAGTAGTGCGTGACTCTAGGGTGGCAAGACATACATTCTATGTGATTTCATTGGGCCTTTCTCCATTCTAATTGTTTAAGTCATTTTCAGCATTTTCATCAATTTCTGCGTTTCCTGTACTCTATTTTGAAGTCATTGCCACACTGCCACGTAGGGCTGCACAAAATGGGCAAACAATCTAGGCCTTATTTTTAACCATATGTTGTGATTTGTGTTCACTTGGGTGGACTGTTGGATTCATGGAAATATAATTATTATTCAAATTCTGTAGTATAATAGTGGGCACTTTGAATACAGTGCTTGACATGACAAATTCAGTGTTGACAAGTGTTTCCTAGAGGACCCTATAATCTTTGGCTACATTGGATGGTTTCTTTTAGCTACTTCATGTAGCTAACATATTCTTGCTTCGCCTATTCTTTTGATTTAGAAGATACTGTTGCGCATAAAACATGCAGAGGCAGGTCTATACCATCACTGGTATTATCAGGCTGTATAGCTAGTTACGTTTGCTCTGACTTTAGTATATTTATTAGCTAGCTAGTGATTAGCATTAGCGGCTAACAAGATTTAGGGCCAACATAAGAAAAGACGTGCTGCAGAGACTGAATGCAAGGAGGAACAACCAATGCGCTCCTTGAGTGACGGGGCTAGTTCTGTGTGGAAAGCGGCATATAGCGAAAGTGGTGCGAAGTAAACTATAAAAATGGACACATTTATCACATTAAAAAATAAAACATATACCATTTTATTAAAGGTAAAGTAAAACCCTAAACCGATCCGTACACCAATATCGGTAAATGGTATACCGCCCAGGCCTATCGTGGGCCAAAAGTTTTTGGGAACCTCTGATGTAGGCACCTGAGCTGAGCCACTAATTAATTTGCAATGTTTTGCAGATTCAGTGTTTTTGAGCTAGTAAAGTATCAATATTTATCTTTAAAAATGAGCTATGACATCAAATGAGCTATGACGTGAATAATGAATATACACTGAACAAAAGTTATAAACGCAAAATGTAAAGTGTTGGTCCCATATTTCATGAGCTGAAATAAAAGATCCCAAAAATGTTCCATATGCAGAAAAAGCTTATTTCTCTCATTTTGTGCAGAAATGTAAATCCCTGTTAGTGAGCATTTCTTTGCCAAGATATGCCACACTACTCAGGTGGATGATTATCAAGAAGCTGATTTAAACATTATGATCATATCACAAGTGCACCTTGTGCTGGGGACAAAAGGCCACTCTAAAATGTGCAATTTTGTAAACAGAGTGCTCCATTGTGGGGTTATGGTATGGAAGTCATAAGCTACGAACAATCAACACAATTGTATTTTATTGATGGCAATTCTGAATGCACAGAAATACCGTGTCGAGTTCCTGAGGCCTGTTTTTTGTTATTAAATATATATATATATATTTTAAGGCATCTATTCCCAGTCACGTGAAAACTGTAGATTAGGGCCTAATGAATTTATTTAATGAATTAACTCAGTAAAATCTTTGAAATTGTTGCATTTTTTTTAAAATATTTTTGGTGTGTGTGTGTGTGTGTGTGTGTGTGTGTGTGTGTGTAGCACAACTTTGGATTTCATCCAGTCTCAAAATCAAATGGTTTAGACCATGTGTCAATCTCGTTCCACGGAGGGCCCAGTGTCTTCGGATTTTCACTCGCTTGTACTTGATTGATGAATTAAGGCCACTGTTAAGTAAGAAACTGCTCTCACCTGTTTGTCTAGTTGAAAGGAAGAAAATAAAACCAGCAGACACTAGGCCCTCCATGGAATGAGTTTGACACCCCTGGTTTAGACGGTTTGGGAGTTTTTCGAAGTGAACCTATCTCCTTGTGCTTTCACCATGAAAGCAAAAAATAACATATACACTGATTGTTTAACTTCTTCAGGCTAGGGTCCTTTTTTTCTCAATTTCCACCTGACCGACGTGCCCAAAGTAAACTGCCTGTTGCTCAGGCCCTGATACCAGGATATGCATATAATTAGTACCATTGGAAAGAAAACACTGAAGTTTAAAAATGTTAAGAGACTAACACAATAGATAACGTAGGAGAAAAACCAACTGGAAATAATTTGAGAACCCATGCTCTTACAATGGAAACAATTTAAATCTAGCTCTCAGTATGCAATTCCTATGGCTTCCACTGGGTGTCAGCACTCTATGTTCAAGGTTTCAGGCTTGTTTCTTCCAAAACGAGTAAGAATGAGTTTTACTACAGGGACACACTATTGTAAATTTGTGTATGCGTGCGCGATGAAGACAAGACGCACCTGCTAATATCGTTTTCCTATTGAACATACTTCTTTCCGTATTAAATATTGTAGTTTGATTACATTTTAGGGTATCTGAGGAGTCAAAATACGTTTCAAACGAAGTTTAGCGGTAGATTTTTGGATTCCTTTCTCTGCATGTTGAACAAGTGGATTACTCAAATCGATGGCCCCAACTAAACAGACTTTTTTTTGGGATATATAAGTATTTTATCTAACAAAACGACACTACATGTTATCGCTGGGACCCTTTTGGATGACAAATCATAGGAAGATTTTCAAAAAGTAAGGGAAGATTTAATATTTGAATTTATGAAACCTGTGCCGGTGTGAAAATATTTTGATGTGGGGCGCCTTCCTCAAACAATGGCATGCTTTCGCTGCAATGGCTACTGTAAATTGGACAGCGAAGTTAGATTAACAAGAATTTAAGCTTTCAACCGATATAAGCCACTTATATGTACCTAAAATGTTTCATATTCATAATTTTTATGATTATTTATTTGAATTGCGCGCCCTCCAGTTTCACCGGAAGTTGTCCAGCTAGCGGGACGCATAGCCTTAATTAAAGCAGGGATGGGCAACTGACGCAGTCCCCCTTTTTGAAGGCCCTCGGATAAATTTCCACAGACATTTATTTATTTAGGAACTCCGTTGGAGTCTTAACTTAATGTTGCGTGTTAGAAAAGTAAAATACACAAATTCGAAATTGGGTTGGGCATCAGCAGTTTCTCTCTTATGTCAGTCACTGATAGTTAGTCAATTAGCCCATGTCAGCAACATTTTATTTATTGCTAAGTTAGTTTAGTGGCCAGCTATATAAGCTTGTTATCATGGCCGAAATTACTGTCCGTGGGGCCCCCATTTTTTTATTTTGTTATTCAGTCTCACTCAGATATCAGACTTGTGAGCAACGGCAGCCCCTCATTGAGTTCAGATTTCTTTTGGGCCCCCACCCTCATCAGTTTCCCATCTTTGGTTTAAAGCAAAACTACCAAACCTATTGCTGATGGTGAACCTGTACTATAAAAATAAAATTTAGTGTAGCCTAAGCACCAATCAGCAGGTAGCTTAGGATACTTTATTCTGGTAAACCACTTTTAATAGTGCATTTGATAACAATAGCCTAACAAATTGCGTTGGTTGTCACTCAACTAATAAAGCCTAATATTGCGCAAGCCATTTTACAAACGTTTGAATGCTCAAGGTGATGCACGGCCTACTTCTTGTTGGTCGGCGGAGCAAACAGTGCACAGTTTGACTAGGCTACTGATATTGTCTGACCGACGCATGCTACAATTTAGATCTGTTCGGGGACCGCAGACTGATGCACTCAAATCTTAAACATTTGAACCAGGGACCGATGCGTATTGGTGAATCGTTACTTCCCTACTAACTAGCTTACATAGCCAAATGGATGCCTAAGCAAAGGTATGATCAATCACCCCTGAAAGGCCAGTTGGTGGTAGCCATAGTGAAGAGACCTAGTACACTTCTGTCAATTACCAATATTAGCCCACCCCATATATCATACAAGCTAAACCAGCCTAAAAGACATTGAAGGGAGATGTGCTCTGGAATGACATTTTGTCATTAGCACAGAACTTTGTCTGTTTCACTCAGTGAGACCTGACCCCCCCTCCCCCTCATGGCATCATCTGAGGTCCATGTTAATGTGGAGGAGGTGGTAGTCGTGACAACGCCGGATGGAGCAGGGGAGGGGTCGGCTGCAGAGGAGGTGAAGACTGTGCTGGTGGCTACAGAGCTGACCCAGGCAGGGTGAGTGGTGGTACACACACATTGAGATTGAAGTCCCATGACAGCTTCTCCAGATCAACCAGGGAAGTATTTAAGCCTAAAACATAAAGAGTGAGTTAATTGTGTGTTTACCATATCCTATGCCCTACTAGGGTATAGTCTAGTCTTTGGTAGTGGTACGCTTGATAGTATCTGTCCCCTCTCATCTGGGGTGCTGCATATTGTCTTTGATTTAACACTCACTGAGCTTTGTCAATGGCTTATTGACTTATTGGAGTTTCTCGATCTATGCCGTTCAGGGAGGAACTTACAGATGGAAGCGTGGAGTCAGAAACCGACGCCACCAGCACTGTGACAAAGGAGGCATTCCTAGGTAAAGTTAACCCATTCACGCAAACTACCTATAGCGCCTATTGGCAATAGTATCTTCTGGCCGGGGAGGTTTGTTAAGATCCCCGACACTTGCTCTAAACGTTGACACTCATCACTTGCGGTACGGTTTTGGAAACCGAAGGAACGTATCCTTCATATCAACAAAAATAAATAGAAAGGTTATATTACTACACTTTTTTTATAGGGTTCCCACACTGCCACATTTCCATGTTGCAGCGCTTGTTTACGGAAAACAAACGGAAGACAGTCGACTACCTATATGTGTCTCCGAACACCTGTGTGTAAACCGAAGACGGACACCACAAACCACTGTCGGCGGCAACTGTGTCAAACCGGTTGAAATTATTTTGATGTGATATAAAAGCATATGGCTTTGTTCTAGAACCGTACCGTAATTTGAGAATCGATTCATGTTTAGATGGAGTTTTTGGCAGCCAGAGCCAATTAGTTTCTAAACAGAACATGTAAGGTCCTTGGACTATAAGAAGTAATGTTTGCCCAATAATGGACTAAAGGAGCCTAAAGTAAAGTTATATGCTGATAAGGACATTGTCACAATATCCGCTGTACCAAAGGGCACAGCTAGTTCTGCTGTACAAATTCCTCTAACTCATTCATTGTCCCTCTAGGCAGGCCTATCAAACTAACAATCAAATTAAAATCAAACTTTATTTGTCACATGCGCTGAATACAAAGTGTCGACCTTACCGTGAAATGCTTACTTACAAGCCCTTAACCAACAGTGCAGTTCAAGAAAAAGTTAAGAAAATATTTACCAATAAAATAAAAAGTAACGCAATAAAATAACAATCATGAGGCTATATACAGGGGGTACCAGTACCGAGTCAATGTGTGGGGGTACTGGTTAGTCAAGGTAATTTGTACATGTAGGTAGGGGTGAAGTGACTATACATAGGAAATAAACAGCGAGTAGCAGCAGTGTACAAAACAAATGGAGGGGGGTCAATGTAAATAGTCCGGTGGCCGTTTGATTTAATAGTTCATTAGTCTTATGGCTTGGGGGTAGAAGATGTTAAGGAGCCTTTTGGTCCTAGACTTGGCGCTCCAGTACCGCTTGCCGTGCGGTAGCAGAAAAAACTGTCTGATTTGGTTGACTGGAGTCGATTACCATTTTTTTGGGGCTTTCCTCTGACACCGCCTAGTATATACGTCCTGGATGGCAGGAAGCTTGGCCCCAGTGATGTACTGGGCTGTACGCACTACCCTCTGTAGCGCCTTACACCCTGACTACACCGCTCGCGTCGTGTGCGCTACAAAGTACATTTTGAAATCTGTTATTCAATTATTGCACCCACACTGCTCACGCGCACCAACGAGCGTCTGCATTGCCAAGGGCTAAAATAAAAGTCAGTTCTATTTCTGACGCAGTTCGCGCTGCAAGTCCTGCCTCTCCCATCTCCTCATTGGTTTATAGAAGCAGGTGTTTGGACCATGATAGTTTGTTGATGTGGAGTTTGACCGATTCTGATTTAACGGCGATAACGATTTTATTGGAGGACAAAAAAAGACGATACCGATTAATCAGCAGATTTTTATTTTTTATAAAAATGTGAAATAATGACAATTACAACGATACTGAATGAACACTTATTTTAACTTAATAAAATCTATTTAGTCTCAAACAAATAATGAAACATGCTCAATTTGGTTTAAATAATGCAAAAACACAGTTTTGGAGAAGAAAGTAAAAGTGCAATATGTGCCATGTAAAAAAGCTAACATTTAAGTTCCTTGCTCAGAACATATGAAAGCTGGTGGTTCAATATTCCCAGTTCTTCACTATTCCCAGTAAAGAAATATTAGGTTGCAGTTATAGGATATATGACGCGTCAACTATTTCTCTGTACCATTTGTATTTCAAATACCTTTGACTATTGGATGTTCTAAAAGGCACTTTTAGTATTGGCAGCCTAATCTCGGGAGTTGATAGGCTTGAAGTCATAAACAGCGCTGTGATCAAGCATTGCTAAGAGCTGCGGGCAAACGCAGTAAAGTTTGAATGAATGCTTACGAGCCTGCTGCTGCCTACCACTGCTCAGTCAGACTGCTCTATCAAATATCAAATCATAGACTTGTTTATGATATAATAAACACAGAAATACGAGCCTTTGGTCATTAACATGGTCAAATCCGGAAACTATCATTTCGAAAACAAAACGTTTATTCTTTCAGTGAAATACGGAACCGTTCCGTATTTTATCAAACGGGTGGCAACCCTAAGTCTAAATATTGCTGTTACATTGCACAACCTTTAATGTTATGTCATAATTATGTAAAATTATGGCAAATTAGTTCGCAACGAGCCAGCCCGGACCAAACTGTTGCATAAACCCTGACTCTGCGTGCAATGAACGCAAGAGAAGTGACACAATTTCCCTAGTTAATATTGCCTGCTAACATGAATTTTGTTGAACTAAATATGCAAGTAAAAAAAATATACTTCTGTGTATTGATTTTAAGAAAGACAAAATATGTTTATGGTTAGGTACACTCGTGTAACGATTGTGCTTTTTTTCCGCAAATGCGCCCTTTGCTAAATAATCACCTGTTTGGTGAAGAAGGCTGTGATTCGATGATAAATTAACAGGGACTGCATTGATTATATGCAATGCAGGACAGGCTAATTAACCTAGTAATATCATCAACTATGTGTAGTTAACTAGTGGTTCTGTGAAGCTTGATTGTTTTTTATAAGATAAGTTTAATGCTATCTAGTAACTTACCTTGGCTCCTTGCTGCACTAGCGTAACAGGTGGTCAACCTGCCATTCCTCGTGGAATGCAATGTAATCGGTGTCCCAAAACATTTGTCGACCTCTACTTGAAACTCTCAACCCGCTCCACTACAGCCCGCTCCACTCCCTATAGGCTGTCTCAATGACAGATTTTTACCTTGTCAGCTCGGGGATTCGATCTTGCAACCTTTTGGTTACTAGTCCAACGCTCTAACCACTAGGCTACCTGATGCCCCAGCATTCTCACATAGGTGTTCCTTTTGTCCAGGTGGGAAAGGGCAGTGTGGAGTGTGATTGAGATTGTGGCATCTGTTGGGGCGGTATGCAAATTGGAGTGGGTCTAGGGTATCCGGGAGGATGCTGTTGATGTGAGCCATGACTATCCTTTCAAAGCGCTTCATGGCTACCGACATGAGTGCTACGGGTCGGTAGTCATTTAGGCAGGTTACCTTTGCTTTCTTGGACACAGGAACTATGGTGGTCTGCTTGAAACATGTAGGTATTACAGAATCGGTCAGGGAAGCGTCTGGGTTTCCCTTTATAGTCCGTAATAGTTTAAGCCCTGCTGCATCCGAAGAGCGTCAGAGCCGGTGTAGTAGGATTCAATCTTAATCCTGTATTTACGCTTTGCCTGTTTTATGGTTCGTCTGAGGGCATAGCGGGATTTCTTATAAGCTTCCGGATTAGTGTCCCGCTCCTTGAAAGCGGCAGCTCTAGCCTTTAGCTCGATGCAGAAGTTGCCTGTAATCCATGGCTTCTGGTTGGGATATGTACGTATGGTCACTGTGGGGGCGACGTCGTTGATGCACCTATTAATGAAGCCGGTGACTGAGGTCGTATATTCCTCAATGCAATTGGATGAATCCCGGAACTATTCCAGTCTGTGCTAGCAAAACAGTCCTCGCGTCATCTGACCACTTCCGTATTGAGCAAGTCACTGGTACTTCCTGTTTTAGTTTTTGCTTGTACGCAAGAATCAGGAGGATAGAATTATGGTCAAATTTGCCATATGGAGGGTGGGGGAGAGCTTTGTATGCATCTCTGTGTGTGGAGTAAAGGTGATCCTCTGGTTACACATGTGACATACTGGTAAAATGAGGTAAAACTGATTTGTTTGCCTGCATTAAACTCCCCTGCCACTAGGAGCGCCGCTTCTGGATGTGCATTTTCTTGTTTGCTTATGGCCTAGTTTTAGTGCCAGGATTGTTTTTTTTTTCTCCCGGTGGTAAATAGACAGACACAAATAATATAAGCTGTGGACCACACTATCTATCATAAGTTACTCTACCTCAGGTGAGCAATACCTAGAGACTTCTTTAATAATAGACATCGCACACCAGCTGTGATTGACAAAAAGACACACACCCCACTCCTCGTCTTACCAGACGTAGCATCTCTGTTCTGCCAGTGCATGGAAAATCCTGCCAGCTCTATATTATCCGTGTTGTCGTTCAGCCACGACTCTGTGAAACAACATACGATATTATGTCCCGTTTTTAGGATAATCTTGATCGTAGGTCATTGATTTTATTTTCCAATGATTGCACGTTGGCCAATAGAACGGATGGCAGTGAGGGTTTACTCGCTTGCCTACGAATTCTCAGAAGGCAGCCTGACCTCCTCCCCCTTTTTCTCCATCTTTTTTTTTTCACGCAAAGGATGGGGATTGGGGCCTGTTCCCGAGAAAGCAGTCATGTCGGACTCGTTAATGGGGAAAAGCTTCTTCCAGTTCGAGGGGAGGAATCGCTGTTCTGATATCCTGAAGTTATTTTCGGTCATAAGAGATGGTAGCAGCAACATTATGTACAAAATAAGTTGCAAAAAAAAAAAAAATAGCACAGTTGTAAAACGTCAGCCATCCCCTCCGGCGCCATTCCACTTCCCTAAACCATCACTTAGTTTTTGTAAAGTGGCTGTGTGCATGTCTTAAATGATCAAATTAATTAAATGCTGGCTTGTAATCTGCCTCTCTGTCTGAGCAGTGAAGCTGTCAGAGGAGATGGATGTGGAAGCTGATTTGGTCTACCCAATCACTTGTGGGGACGTGAAGGGCATCCTGGTCTGGAAGAAGTTTGTTTGCCCTGGCATCAACATCAAATGTGTCCAAGTACGTCTGATTTAACTCACTTTTTACCCATTTTTTTTTATTTCAACTCAGTCTTTCACAGTCCTATCGGATCATCATTTTGAGGTTTATTATCCCCATGATATGCGCACAAAGAAAGGAACCATGGAGGTACCGTGTCATGTTCATTTGGCCCTAAGAAAAAAACCAGGCTGTCCAATAAAAAACGCTTAGCACCGTTTTGCTACGATGTGCACTCATGACGTCATCAGGGTCAATCTCTGTTCCAGTTCAATGAGCATCTCATCAGTCCCAAGGAATTTGTCTATCTGGCTGGGAAATCTACATTGAAGGACTGGAAGAGAGCCATTCGTGTAAACGGCACTATGATCAGGTCAGTGGCTTCAATGGGATTCACACTTGGGTTTACACAAAGGATTTACAATGTGAACCATATGGTTCTCCATGCAAAGAATTGAGTAGAGTTCTCTAAATTCACGCTGCCAGTCTGCAAAGTGGATTATCAATCATTTTGCTGTTCTGAAATGTGCCACACGATGGCACTGTAACATAAAATAAATTAAGGGTGCTTCCATGGCACTCGTTTAGTAAGGCCTGGGTCATGTTCAATAGCCACTAAATGAAAGAAACATGTTTCAAATGGGCTGAAACAGGGAAGGGTCTACCTGGACTGAATAAGAAATGCTTATTTTTGCTTTCGATTGCAAAACCGAAATAGTTTCCCATTGCGTGCCCTAATGAACACAACCCTGCGCTTTGTCGGGAGATAAGACTTTCTCTGATGCTGTCTGGCAGCTGAATAATGGTGTATGATATAATTCCCCATAGGAAAATCATGGACTCAGGCGAGCTGGATTTCTACCAGCACTCCAAGGTGTGCTCCAACACCTGCCGCAGTACTAAGATTGACCTGGTGGGGACCAAAGTGTCACTCCGCAGCCAGCAGTCCACCGAATACATCCCTGTCACCCCTTCCTTATCTGACGGTAAACACACAGACGCACACCGTGATCCACTCACATCCTAGTTTGTGGAAAGAATTGTGTAACATTTGAGGTGTTCAAAGCTTACCATGATGTCATTCTAGTGAACGGCTCACCGGCCACGTTTCCAACAGAGGTATCATCAGACGACACCACGGAATGGGTCACGGCCATAGGAGGTGAGTTTGAACTGACCACTTTGCTTAGAAATTAGGCTAGCTTACTTTAGACGTTCAACAATCTGACACTCAACTGTATTTCCAACCACATCACAGTGCACTTAGTTATAATTGTGATCATGATGTACACTTACTCTCTATTTACTGTAGAGGTTTTCAAATCTCTCTTTGGGCACCCACAGACGTTCCATGTATTTTAAATATTCCACAGCTAGCCCACCTAATTCAACTTGTCAACCTACACTCAGATCTCTCTCACTCACTCACTCACTCACACACAGAAGTATGTGGATACCCCTTCAAATAAGTATCCACAGATTAGTGGATTTGGCTAGTTCAGACAGTGGTTGCTGACAGGTGTATAAAATGGATCACACCGCCATGCAATCTCCATAGACAAACATTGGCATTAGAATGGCCTTACTGAAGAGCTCAGTGACGTTCAACGTGGCACCATCATAGGATGCAAACTTTCCAACAAGTCAGTTCATAAAATTTCTGCCCTGCTAGAGCTTCCCTGGTCAACTGTAAGAGCTGTTATTGTGAAGTGAAAATGTCTAGGAGCAACAACGGCTCAGCTGCGAAATGGTAGGCCACTCAGGCTCACAGAACGGGGCCGCAGAGTGCTGTCCTGGGTTGCAACACTCACTACCGATTTCCAAACTTCCTCTGGAAGCAACGTCCGCACAATAACTGTTTCTCCGGGAGCTTCATGAAATGGGTTTCAATGGCCGAGCAGCCGCACACAAGCTTAAGATCACCATGCGCAATGCCAAGTGTCGGCTGGAGTGGTGTAAAGCGCGCCGCCATTAGACTCTGGAGCAGTGGAAACGCGTTCCCTGGCAGTCCGACGGACAAATATGGGTTTGGCGGATGCCTGGAGAATGCTACCTTCCACAATTTATAGTGCTAACTGTAACATTTGGTGCAAGAGGAATAATGGTATGGTGCTGTTTTTCATGGTTCAGGCTAGGCCCCTTAGTTCCAGTGAAGGGAAATCTTAATGCTACAGCATACAGTGATATAGATTATTCTATGCTTCCAATTTTGTGGCAACAGTTTGGGGAAGGCCCTTTTCCTTTTTCAGCAACATAATGTCCCTATGCACAAAACAAAGTCCATACAGAAATGGTTTGTTGAGATTGGTGTGGAAGAACTTGAGAGCCCTGACCTCAACCACAGAATGGAGGCTTTTATAGCAGCAAAGGTGGGGACCAACTCCATATTAATGCCCATGATTATGGAATGAGATGTTTGACCAGCAGGTGTCCACATACTTTTGGTCATGTAGTGTATCATCAAGTCCTTGAATCGATAAATCTGGTGAGCTAGTTCAGGGCTACAACAAAATTGTGAAACTTCTGGGAGTCCCCAGGGAGAGGTTTGAAAACCACTGATTTACTGGCAAGTCACACGTCTGGTAAATCCGGCATGAACAGTGTTTTATCTATCTCTGAATATCTCTTTCAGAGTATTTAGTACGTTGTTTAGAAGCGACTTTGTGGTGTCTGTGTGTATGCTTGCTTGCTTTGTTCCAGAGGATTCTGTGACCTTCTGGAGGGGTCTGAAGGAGGCTGGGTTGCTGGAGGAAGTGGTGGAGGACTTCCAGAAGGAGATTCAGGAGGTACTAAAGGGAATGCAGGAGCGCATCACCGAGCCTCCCCTGCAGGTGAACGGTCAGTGGGGCTTCTCTCAATTAAATGATCTCTCTGTGTGTGTGTGTGTGTGTGTGTAATATAAGATGGCACCGAATAATATGGCTGACGTTTTACATTCTCCCAACCAATTGTGCTATTTTATAGTTTTTTTTGCGTTTTGTATAACTTTTATTTTTTTTACCTATTGTGGTACATAATGTTGCTGCTACCGTCTCTTATGACCGAAAATAACTTCTGGACATCAGAAAAGCGATTACTCACCACAGACTTTTAACGAGTCCGACGAGAAGGATATCCTGCTTTCACTGGAACAGGCCCAGATCCACTCTTTTTGCGTGAAGAAAAGATGCCAGAAAAGAGGCTGCAGATCGGGCACCCTTCTGAGAATCTGGAGATGAGCAAGTAAACTCCCATTGCCTTCCATTCTTCTTGCTAACGTGCAATGACCTACGATTAAGATTATCCTACCAACGGGATATTAAAAAGTGTAACATCTTATGTTTCACCGAGACGTGGCTGAACGAAGATACCTTTTTGCTAGCACAGACTGGAATATGTTCTGGGATTTTTATTTAACCTTTATTTAACCAGGTAGGCCAGTTGAGAACAAGTTCTCATTTACAACTGCGACCTGGCCAAGATAAAACAAAGCAGTGCGACAAAAAACAACAACAGTTACAAGTGGGAAACAAAAGTACAGTCAATAACACAATAGAAAAATCTATATACAGTGTGTGCAAATGGCGTAAGGAGGTAAGTAATTACAATTTAGCAAATTAACACTGGAGTGATAAATGTGCATATGATGATGATGTGCAAGTAGAAATACTGGTGTGCAAAAGAGCAAAAAAGTAAATAAAAACAATATGGGGATGAGCTAGGTAGTTGGATTGGCTAATTACAGATGGGCTGTGTACAGCTGCAGTCATCGGTAAGCTGCTCAGATAGCTTATGCTTAAAGTTAGTGAGGGCGATAAGTCTCCAACTTCAGTGATTTTTGCAATTCGTTCCAGTCATTGGCAGCAGAGAACTGGAAGGAAAGGCGGCCAAATAGGTGTTGGCTTTGGGGATGACCAGTGAGATATACCTGCCGGAGCGCGTGCTATGGGTGGGTGCTGCTATGGTGACCAGTGAGCTGAGATAAGGTGGAGCTTTACCTAGCAAAGACTTATAGATGACCTGGAGCCAGACTATGTAGCGAGAGCCAGACGACGAGAGCATACAGGTCGCAGTGGTGGGTGGTATATGGGCCTTTGGTGACAAAATGGATGCCACTGTGATAGACTACATCCAATTTGCTGAGTAGTGTTGGAGGCTATTTTGTAAATGACATTGGTAGGATCGTCAGTTTGTATGTGTGACACCATGAGTGAAGGAGGCTTTGTTTTGCGAAATAGGAAGACGATTTATAGATTTAATTTTGGATTGGAGATGCTTAATGTGTCTGGAAGGAGAGTTTACTGTCTAGCCAGACACCTAGGTATTTGTAGATGTCCACATATTCTAAGTCACAACCGTCCAGAGTAGTGATTCTGGGCGGGTGCGGGAAACGATCGGTTGAAAAGCATGCATTTAATTTGACTTGCGTTTTAAGAGCAGTTGGAGGCCACGGAAGGAGTGTTGTGTGGCATTGAAGCTCATTTGGAGGTTTGTTAACACCGTGTCCAAAGAAGGGCCAGATGTATACAGAATGGTGTCGTCTGCGTAGAGGTGGATCAAGGAATCACCCCCAGCAAGAGCGACATCGTTGATATATACAGAGAAAAGAGTCGGCCTGAGAATTTAACCCTGTGGCACCCCCATAGAGACTGCCAGAGGTCCGGACAACAGGCCCTCCGATTTGACACACTGAACTCTGTCTGAGAAGTAGTTGGTGAACCAGGCGAGGCAGTCATTTGAGAAACCAAGGCTGTTGAGTCTGCCGATAAGAATGCAGTAATTGAGAGTCGAAAGCCTTAGCCAGGTTGATGAAGACTGCTGCACAGTACTGTCTTTTATCGATGGCGGTTATGATATCGTTTAGTACCTTGAGCATCGCTGAGGTGCACCCGTGACCAGCTCGGAAACCGGATTGCACAGTGGAGAAGGTACGGTGGGATTTGAAATGGTCAGTGATCTGTTTTGTTAACTTGTCTTTTGAAAACTTTAGAAAGGCAGGTTCAGGATGGATATAGGTCTGTAACAGTTTGGGTCTAGAGTGTCACCCCCTTTGAAGAGGGGGATGACCGTGGCAGCTTTCCGATCTTTAGGAATCTCAGACGATACGAGAGGTTTAACAGACTAGTAATAGGGGTTGCAACAATGGCGGCGGATCATTTTAGAGATGGTCCAGATTGTCTAGCCCACCTGATTTGTACGGGTCCAGGTTTTGCATCTCTTTCAGAACACCTGCTATCTGGATTTGGGTGAAGGAGAAGCTAGGGAGGCTTGGGAAAGTAGCTGCGGGGGGTGCTGAGATGTTGGCCGGGGTAGCCAGGAGGAAATTATGGCCAGCCGTAGAGAGATGCTTATTGAAATTCTCGATTATCGTGGATTTATCGGTAGTGACAGTGTTTCCTAGCCTCAGTGCAGTGGGCAGCTGGGAGGAGGTGCTTTTATTCTCCATGGACTCTAGTGTTAGAACTACAGGATGCAAATTTCTGTTTGAAAAAGCTAGCCTTAGCTTTCCTAACTGACTGAGTATATTGATTCCTAACTTCCCTGAAAAGTTGCATATCGCGGGGGCTATTTGATGCTAATGCAGAATGCCACAGGATGTTTTTGTGCTTGTCAAGGGCAGTCAGGTCTGGGGTGAACCAAGGGCTAAATCTGTTCTTAGTTCTACATTTTTTGGAAGGGGCATTCTTATTTAAGATGGCGAGGAAATTACTTTTAAAGAGCAACCAGGCATCATCTACTGACAGGATGAGGTCAATATCCTTCCAGGATACCCGGGCCAGGTCGATTAGAAAGACCTGCTCGCTGAAGTGTTTTAGGGAGCATTTGACAGTGATGAGGGGTGGTCGTTTGACCACGGACCCATCATGCACGCAGGCAATGAGGCAGTGATCGCTGAGATTCTGGTTGAAGATAGCAGAGGTGTATTTAGAGTGCAAGTTGGTCAGGATGATATCTAAGAGGGTGCCCATGGTTACGGATTTAGGGTTGTACCTGGTAGGTTCCTTAGTAATTAGTGTGAGATTGAGGTCATCCATCTTAGATTGTAGGACGGCCGGGGTGTTAAGCATATCCCAGTTTAGGTTACCTAACAGTACAAACTCTGAAGATAGATGGGGGGCAATCAATTCACATATGGTGTCCAGGGCACAGTTGGGGGCTGAAGGGGGTCTATAACAAGCGGCAACGGTGAGATACTTTTAAAAGTAGAATCTCCTAAGCCAGGATTCAGACACTGCTAGAATATCAGGGTTGGCGGAGTGTGCTAATGCAGTGAATAAAACAAACTTAGGGAGGAGGCTTCTAATGTTTGACATGCATGAGACCAAAGCAGTGGCTAACTGACTACTAGCTAGTTAGCTGGCTAGCTTCTGAAGGGAGTTCTGGTTGTAAAGTATAAAAATAGCAGATCGGTACCACATTGGGGGAGGCGGGTTGCAGGAGAGTATATTCAGACCGTAGATGGAAAGTGAGATTAAAATATATACGAAGAAAACGATATATACATGGGACGGGACAAGACAAAGACACACGTCTGACTGCTACGCCATCTTGGAAACAACCTGTTAGTGAGCATTTCTCCTTTGTCGAGAATTTATCCACTTGACAGGTGTGGCATATCAAGAAGCTGATTAAACAGCATGATCATTACACAGGTGCACCTTGTGCCAGGGGCAAAAAAAGGCCACTCTAAAATGTGCAGTTTTGTCAACACAATGTCACAGATGTCTCAAGTTTTGAGCGAGCATGCCAATTGCACGCTGACTACAGAAATGTCCACCAGAGATGTTGCCAGATAATTGAATGTTCATTTCTCAACCATAAGCCACCTCCAACGTCGTTTTAGAGAATTTAGCAGTACGTCCAACCAGTCTCAAAACTGCAGACCACGTGTAACCATACCAGCCCAGGACCTCCACATTCGGCTTCTTCACCTGCGGGATCATCTGAGACCAGCCACCCAATTTATGCACAAACTGTCAGAAACCATGAGGGAAGCTCATCTGTGTGCCCGTCGTTCTCACCAGGGTCTTGAACTGACTGCAGTTTGGTGTCGTAACAGACTTCAATAGGCAAATGCTCACCTTCGATGGCCACTGGCACGCCGGATGAATCCCGGTTTCAACTGTAGCGGGCAGATGGCAGACAGTGTCGATGGTGTCGTGGCGAGCGGTTTGCTGATAACGTGACGAGATCCTGAGGCTCATTGTCGTGCCATTCATCCACCGCCATCACCTCATGTTTCAGCATGATAATGCACGGCCACATGTCGCAAGGATCTGTACACAATTCCCGGGAAGCAGAAAATGTCCGTTGTTCCATGACCTGCATACTCACCAGACATGTCACTCATTGAGTATGTTTAGGATGCTCTGCATCGACGTGTACGACAGCGTGTTCCAGTTCCCGCCAATATCCAGAAACTTCGCACAGCCATTGAAGAGGAGTGGGACAACATTCCACAGGCCACAATCAACAGCCTGATCAACTCTATGTGAAGGAGATGTGTCGCGCTGCATAAGGAAAATGGTGGTCACCAGATACTGACTGGTTTTCTGATCTACGCCCCTACTTTTCTTTTTTTTTGTTAAGGTACACTAAATTATCAGTATTTGGACACCTGCTCATCGACCATCTCATTCCAAAATCATAGGCATTACTATGGAGTTGCCCCCCCCCTTTGCTATAACAGCCTCCATTCTTCTGGGAAGGCTTTCCACCAGATGTTGGAACATTGCTGCGGGGGACTTGCTTCCATTCAACCACGAGCATTAATGAGGTCGGGCACCGATGTTGGGCAATTAGGCCTGGCTTGCAGTCGGGGTTCCAATTCATACCAAAGGTGTTAAATGGGGTTGAGGTCAGTGCTCTGTACTTCCCAGTCAAGATCTTCCACACCTATCTCAACAAACCATTTCTGTATGGACCTCGCTTTGTGCACAGGGGCATTATGCTGAAACAGGAAAGGGTCTTCCCCAAACTGTTGCCACGATATTGGAAGAACAGAATCGTCTAGAATTTCATTGTATGCTGTAGTGTTTTCCCTTCACTGGAACTAAGGGGCCTAGCCCAAATCATGAAAACCTACCCCAGACCATTATAACTCATTCACCAAACTTTACAGTTGGCACTATGCATTGGGCCAGGTAGCGTTCTCCTGGCAGCCGCCAAACCCAGATTTGTCTGTCGGACGGCCAGATGGTGAAGTGTGATTCACTCTAAAGCGTTTCCACTGCTCCCGAGTCCAATGGCGGCGAGCTTTACACCACTCCAGCCGATGCTTGTCATTGCGCATGGTGACCTTAGGCTTGTGTGCGGCTGCTCTGTCATTGAAACCCATTTCATGAAGCTCCCAACAAACAGTTATTGTGCTGACGTTGATTCCAGAGGCAGTTTGGAACACGGTAGTGAGTGTTGCAACCAAGGACAGATGATTTTTATGAGCTACGCGCTTCAGGACTTGGCAGTCTTGTTCTATGAGCTTGTGTGGCCTACCACTTCTATCTAGCAGGACAGAAATTTGACGAACTGACTTGTTGGAAAGATGGCATCCTATGACAGTGCCATGTTGAAAGTCATTGCTCTTCAGTAAGGCTATTCTACTGCCAAGTTTGTCTGAAGATTGCATGGCTGTGTGCTTGATTTTTATACACGTCAGGAAAGGTTGTGGCTGAAATGGCCAAATCTAGTCATTTGAAGGGGTGTCCACATACTTTTGTGTATACAGTGCATTCGGAAAGTATTCAGACCCCTTGACTTTTTCCACATTTTGAGCTACAGCCTTATTTTAAAATGGATTATTATTTTTCTATACAATACCTCATAATGATAAAACGAAAACCAGTTTAAAAAATATATATGTTTGCAAATGTATTAAAAATAAAAAACATACTTTATTTACATAAGTATTCAGACCCTTTGCTATGAGACTCGAAAATAAAAAATATATTTTTAGTTTTTGGTACTTTTACACCTTTTTTTTTTTTCTCCCCAATTTCGTTGAGAGCCATGCATCAACCGAAACACGGCCCTGCCAAGCCATACTGCTTCTTGACACACTTCTCACTTAACCCGGAAATGCTGTCCACCTGGTGACCGAAGTCCGCTTGGAGGCGCCCGGCCCGCCATAAGGAGTCACTAGAGCGTGATGGGAAGAGGAAATCCCGGCTGGCCAAACCATCTCCTAACCCGGACGACACTGGGCCAATTTTGCACCACATCATGAGTCTCCCGGTCTTGGCCGGCTGTGGCACAGCCTGGGATTGAACCCGGGTCTGTAATGACAACTCAAGCACTACGATGCAGTGCCTTAGACCGCTGTGCCACTCAGGAGGCCCTAGATGTTTCTACAACTTGATTGGAGTCCTCCTGTGGTAAAGTCAATTGATTGGACATGAGTTGGAAAGGCACACATCTGAGGTCCTAGAGTTGACAGTGCATGTCAGAGCTAAAAACAAGGCATGAGGTCAAAGGAATTGAGCTTTGAGACAGGATCTTGTCGAGGCACAGATCTGGGGAAGGGTCAGGTAGGTGACCAAGAACCCGACAGTCACTCTGACAGCGCTCCAGAGTTCCTCTGTGGAGATGGTAGAGTGGCCAGAAGCCACTCCTCAGTAAAAAGCACATGACAGCCCACTTGGAGTTTGCCAAAAGGCACCTAAAGGAATCTAACCATGAGAAACAACAGATTGTGGTCTGGTCTGATGAAACCAAGATTGAACTCTGGCCTGAATGCCAAGCGTCGCATCTGGAGGAAACCATCGCTACGGTGTAGCATTGCTGGCAGCATCATGCTGTGGGTTGTTTTTCAGTGGCAGAGGCTGGGAGTAGAGTCAGGATCGAGGGAAAGATGAACGGAGCAAAGTACAGGGAGATCCTTGATGGAAACCTGTTAGAGCGCTCAGTACCTCAGACTGGGGGCGAAGGTTCACCTTTCAACAGGACAACGAGCCTAAGCACAAAGCAGTGGCTTTGGGACAAGTCTCAATGTCCTTTAGGGGCCCAGCCAGATTCTGGACTTGAACCTTAACGAACATCTCTGGAAGAGACCTGAATATAGCTGTGCAGCGACGCTAACACATCCAACCTGACAGAGCTTGAGAGGATTTGCAGAGAAGAATGAGAGGAACTCACCAAATACAGGTGTGCCAAGCTTGTAGCTTTATACCCAAGAAGTCTTGAGGTTGTAATTGCTTCCAAAGGTGCTTCAACAAAGTACTGAGTAAAGAGTATGAATACTTATGTAAATGTGATATTTCAGTTTTAAATTGAAGAAATTGGCAAAATTTCGAAACCTGTTTTTGCTTAGTCATTATTGGGTAGTGTGTGTAGATTGATGGAGGGAAAAAAACTAGTTACAGCATTATTCTTATTTTCTTAACAAAATGTGGAAAAGGTATTTATTCCCAGTCATGTGAAATCAAGGTTCTAATTAACCTATTTCAGTAAAATCTTTGAAATTGTTGCGTTTTTATTTTTGTTCAGTCGATTTTAGATTTTGTTTTATTTTCTATATTAAAAAGGACTGCAATTTGTCAAACTGTTGAATATGTGTACAAAAGTGTCCTCTTTCCTTTAAAGCATGATTTGATGGTCATTACTTTTTTTACATGAAAGGATAGGTTAACTTGGCCCCACAGATAATTGATCTGAGATCGACCTTAGGTTTCAGTCATGGGATTTTTGTTTTAACCCCTGGGAGGGTCTTATAATAAGACAAAATAAACAAAGGTGGTTCTGCTTGTATGTTATGTGCTAAAACAAAATTTTAACTTAAACAAAGACTTTGTTCAGAAATGTTTACACCATTCCTTGAACATAGTCATGTGGGATCTCTTTTTCTGCTGTCCTAATGCCATTCTTCTCACTTCAATCCTGTCTTTTCATGCTCCTATTCTCTGTGTTGGACTATGTCTTTCAGACGCTGTGCTGCTGAACAATATAGTGCAGAACTTCGGCATGCTCGACTTGGTTAAGAAGGTGCTAGCCAGTCACAAGAGCCAGATGGACCGCTATAGGGAGCAGTATTCACGCAGTCTTGTCGGTGAGTTAAATTCTCACAATAACATTATTTTGTCTTTGAGCCCTTTGTGTTATGAGGATTTCCTAGATGTCACTTTTTGTTGCAGCTGGCTTAGAAGCAGCTCCTTTTGCAAATAATGTGAAATGTTAATGTTTTGCCTTGTGTATTAAGTTTGGCCCGTCTTTTGCCGTAGCTCTGGAACAGCAGTGTGACGAGCACAGGAAACGTGCCAAGGAGTTAAAGAGCAAATCCCAACACCTCAACAACGTCCTCATGACCCTAACTCCCGTGGCTGTGCCGTCCACGCCCAAACGCCCACGCCTCACCCGCGCTGTCTCGGGACCTGCCATTATGTCCAGTGCCCCCACCCAGATCACAGGCCTGCCCCTCACAGGCCTGCCAGCTGGGTGCAAAGCGCTCTCGGTGGGGGGAGCCGCCGCCGGTGCCGGCCAGCAGACCTACACCCTGCTGACCTCCCCCACGGGCGAGCTGGGGCCAGATGCCTCCAATCTGACGGTACTCTCCACGGCCGCCGCCGTTCAGGAGGGCGCCGCTGCCGCCACTACAGCCTTTGTCAAGATGGTCAGCCCAGGCTACCAGCTGATCACGCTGCCTGCTGCATTGAGCACCCAGCTACAGGGCCTGGCTGGGGGCACGGCCCAGGGCACCACTACCATGGTGGCAGTGCCTGTGGGTAACAACGCACTGCAGGGCACGGCAGCAGTGGTCACAGCGTTGGGGAGACAGGTTGAAGTTCATATGCAGGAGGGTGTGACACCAGAGACTGAGGAGCAGGAGGCGAAGGAGACGGTGGAGAGTTAGATGTACTCCTCCTATAGTGCTATAAACACGTCAGGGACTGAGGCCGTTTGTCCTCACTGGTTTGTGCGAAAAGTACTGGAACCAGTGCCTAGGTCTAGTGGTTGTGTGTGTGTGTGTGTGTGTGTGTGTGTGTGTGTGTGTGTGTGTGTGTGAGAGAAAATGTCTGGGTAGAATTGAGTTTGGAATTCAAAACAGTGTATATTGTTATAACCATGCAAGTAGATGCTGACTGCTCAAAAGCCATGATCTTAGTTCTTCTCAGGTGTCCATTTTCACTGGGGGGTAGGTGCCATGTTCACATTATCTCTTTACATTATGCAAAAAATGTCAATTCTACAATGCTCATCTTTCAACATCAGAATGTTTTTCGATTTCAACAATTAATAACTAACTTTTTGTTGAATATTACAATGCATTTTATTATATAGTTAATGTTTTTTAACAAATGAAAAGTGAACAAACTAGTGGTTTTGTTGAACTTGTCAGTGTACTCTGTAAATTAATTGTATAAATTCTTAAATCTAGCCATTACTGGAAAACTTGAAGTATTTGGCATTTCTTTTTATTTCTAAACCAGTTGTTCAATTCATCATGAAATCAATACTTTTCTTCTGACCAGAAAAGGCATTGAGTTGTGATTTTCACCAGTCTTCTCATTAACTTAAATGACATGGATCATGAAAGGGCAAATCAAATGCAACATTGAACGGTGAGTCCACATGATCATGACCCTCGCTTGATGGGCAAGCATACAAACTAGTCTACATGACTGGTAAACCTCGAAGGCTGGTCGTTTCTACTTTGCTGTTTCACAAAAGTTCTGAACCTATATGCATTTTACGGACACAGTATATTTTACATTTGTTATCCAGACACTCCTCTTTGGCCAGTGACTGCCGACAGGTGCGTTTGCACTTAGTTTGGGGTGCATAGTGCACAGCAAATTAAATCCGATGGCATCAACCGTGAATAACAGTTGATGGACTCACCGTTCAATGTTGAGTTTGATTTGCCCTTTCGTGATCCATGTAATTTAAGTTGATGGGAACTTTATGTTCAAAGTTCAAATGTTTTGATTGTAATGACAATTTTAAGAATCAGTCAGTGAACTTCAAAGACTACAACAGTTTATTCAATGTGAATCATTCAAGCTGACTCCTGATTGTGAATGCAATAAAAGGGCCTATTTTGCAATGAGAGGTGCTCTCCATGATGCTCATATGCACCACGAGCCTACATTTGAAGTTGTTTACATACACTTTGGTTGGAGTCATTAAAACCACTCCACAAATTTCTTGTTAACAAACTATAGTTTTGGCAAGTCTGTTAGGACATTACTTTGTGCATGACACAAGTAATTTTTCCAACAATTGTTTACAGACTGATTATTTCACTTATAATTCACTGTATCACAATTAGTGGGTCAGAAGTTTACATACACTAAGTTGACTGTGCCTTTAAACAGCTTGGAAAATTCCAGAAAATAAAGTCATTGCTTTAGAAGATTCTGATAGTCTAATTGACATAATTTGAGTCAATTGGAGGTGTACCTGCTGATGTATTTCAAGGCCTACCTTCAAACTCAGTGCCTCTTTGCTTGACATCATGGGGAAATCAAAAGAAATCAGCCAAGACCTCAGAAAATAATTGTAGACCTCCACAAGTCTGGTTCATCCTTGGGAGCAATTTCCAAATGCCTGAAGGTACCACGTTCATCTGTTACAAACAATAGTATGCAAGTATAAACACCATGGGACCACGCAGACATCATACCGCTCAGGAAGAAGATGCGTTCTGTCTCCTAGAGATGAACGTACTTTGGTGCAAAAAGTGCATATCAATCCGAGAACAACAGCAAAGGACCTTGTGAAGATTCTGGAGGAAACCGGCACAAAAGTATATCTACAGTAAAACAAGTCCTATATCGACATAGCCTGAAAGGCTGCTCAGCAAGGAAGAAGCCACTGCTCCAAAACAGCCATAAAAAAAGCCAGAATATGGTTTGCAACTGCACATGGGGACAAAGATCATACTTTTTGGAGAAATGTCCTCTGGTCTGATGAAACAAAACTAGAACTGTTTGGCCATAGTGACCATCGGCAATAAAGGCAATATTTGCAACAGTAAGCAAAATCCATTACAAGGTAGAGTGCTAGAAAAAAAATTTGTGTGCTGTTTAATTGAGGGTTATTTAAAGTAAAAAAAACTAACTATAACCAAACTTTAACCAGAGCAGTATGCAGTTATCACTCTAGACTTTGTTAAGTTTTAGAAAAGCACTTCTTTCTAATGTAACTCTTGCTCTGTTGCGGCGGCCACTTGAAAGGTCTCCAGTTAAACTAAAGACCCGCTCTGCAAACGCTTCGGAAGCTGGCATTGCCAGAAGGTCTAATGCCAGAGGTTTCAGCAGTGGATACATGGTGGAGCTTTGAGAAGACCAGAAATCCATGCCGGATTCTTCTGGGTTTGCATGGGACAGGGCTTCTTTGAATTTTTGGACCTCTTGTCTGATGGAGGCCTTGGAGGTCTTTGGCTTTGATAAATGGCCGATGGGCACTAAAAAACCTGAATCTAGGACGCTTTTGCAGAGGCGCCTCTGAGACCTCTGCATTTCCAATGTCCTCATCTGTCACCTCTTCCTGGTATGGTACACTGCGAGTGATGTACTCTTCAGCTTTACTGAGGAAATTCTGTATGTTGTCATTATCATTGTCAATCAGGGTCTCTGCTGACACACTAGCGTCAACAAAACAAGCAGCTGCAGCAAGAGGAGAGAACTTGCTTGCCGACACATCCAGAAAACAGCTGAAGCGTAAATCCATGTTTGCAGACATCTTCTGTGCCAGTGTAGCTACATCCCTGTAGCTCCTGGCATGAGCAAGGGAGAAGTCTGAAAGGTGGCTCCTCAAGTCCAGTAGTGCAGGGACAACCAGGGAGAAACAACACGTGTCACTTTCAAGCACCTTTGTGTGTTCTGCAAACGGAAGGAGCAAATCTTTGAGGATGGCCATCTTCTGCCATTCACTGGGCAGTAGGCAGTCCCAGCCCATGGTGTCAGCCACTGATGTCACATGGTCCTTTACTTGAGTAAACGAGACAACATCAAAAAGAACTGGACCATCTGGTTTCACAGTCTTTGATGAGAATGAGTCCACATTGTTCCAGCAACCGTTCTGTGGCAACAGATGATTTGCGAAACTGTCTCACCAGATGCCGGACCTTGTCCAGTAGACGTTTGATTGCTTGTTCCTTCTTGACCATGTTGACGACAAGCTGAAGGGTATGGACCACACATGGGGTCCTCTCCAAGGTTCCATATCTGATAGAAAGTTTAACACAAAACAACAATTATTTTCATTAATCCTACAATAACTATTAATCTATACAATAGCACTTTATCACTACATGAAATTAATTAAACATATTTATTTCAGATTATTTTTAGATTCAATATCAAATATCTATTACAGTGAATAAGCTCTCTATAATAACAAACATCATTCACAGACTGACCTTTCGTCTGCCTCTTCCTCTTCATCACTATCCTTGGAATCGTTCTCATCAGAACTGGTGTCCTCTTCTTCGACGCGAAATGCAGAAACCATGTTGCTTCCATTATCAGTTATTATCATGATAATTTTTTCGTTTGGGATCCCCCATTCTTCTGTGCACTCCTCCACAAGAGTGACAATAGAATTAGCAGTGTGTGGGTGAACCATTTGCTTTAGGTTTAGTAGTATGTGTTCAGCTTTACTGTCCTGAACATTGAAATAGCAAGCACTGACAGCCAGGAAGGAGGCTGTGAGCCCCTTTTTAGTCCATATGTCAATGCCAATGGTTACTTTGCGGGCCATAGCCAGTCTGTTTTTGAATTTGACCTTTTTAGTTAGGTACATTTGGTCCACTAGATTTGTAATTTGGGTATTTTTTGGCACAGTCAGTCTTTTATCTATTTTCTCCATCATGTTGATGAATTCCTCATCTTCTACTGTCCGTGGAGGGTGGGCTGTCCGGGCTACCCATTTAGCTATAGCCTCCTCTTTAATGCGTTGTTCCTGGGAGTCTGGCTTGTACTTGATGTGAGAAAAGAGTGCACCTGACATAGATGGCCTCTCCTCTTTCCTGGCTGGTTGCTTGACCACATCTGGAATCTATGGTAAGAATAAATACAATGAGGCCTCATTAAATGCAATAATATCAGGAACACAAGTGTTATAGTGGAAATAAATAACTTAATATATATATTTTTATATATTATGTAAATGACCAACTGAATGCAAGTTATACATGTTATTGCACACACCATTATTGATGATATTTGGAGCAATATTACATGTAATTGTTAAACTTGATTCCCTTACATATAAATTTGCTTTTATGCCTAATTACGTTCATTTTGATTATGATGTGATTGTGACAGGGGCGCGGGAAGAGGTTTCAGGTTGGGAGTGCTGAGTTTTTTCAGTCACCACTTTTGAATAAGAAACAATATCAAGACTATAAAACTTGTCAAAACTCCGCGAATCACAACAAGTGTATCAGTGAGAACACTCGTTTAAACAGCGCATACACTCGAACTTGACTGCACATCACATTTTGGACTTTATTGATACTGCTTTTAATCGTAATGCAATGGACCGGTCAACGGGACATAAATGAAGCCTTAGGTTAACTTACCTGAATGTGTGCGTGGTTAGCCTTTAGATGTCGTTTAAGGTTGGTGGTGTTTTTCCCTGATATTTTTTGTCCGCAGTGTTTCCCGTCAGTTATGATGACACATTCTAACTTTTTGTCAGTATCATTGTACTTAAAATGCGACCAAATATCGAGCCTCTTCCTTCGACCTAGCATGTCGTCGTCGCTCGTCACTCATGTTCGCTGTGGGTGCTGTGTTCTGCAGTTTTGTGTTGCAGCCACAGGCTGGCAGCAACAGGAGTATGAAACCTGTACTTGAGCAACAGCGCGAACTCATTCGGAATATTTTAAAGGCGTAACAGCTGATGAAAAAGCAGAGACGATTGTAGACGAAAATGAAGAGAGATTTTATCTTAGTTTTTAGACATTTGTCTCGTCTTTTTTCGTCAACAATAATGCATGTTAATTTAGTCTTAGTCAGCGTTTTTGAACAGTGGTGCAGTCTCGTCATCGTCTCGTCTTAGTCATGAAAAAAAAGGTTGTTGACAAACATATTTCGTCTCGTCTCGTCTGACGAAATTAACACTACCAAGCATACTTCCAAAGTTGTGGCAAAGTGGCTTAAGGACAACAAAGTCAAGGTATTAGAGTGGCCATCACAAAGCCCTGACCTCAATCCTATACAAGATTTGTGGGCAGAACTGAAAAGGCGTGTGCGAGTAAGGAGGCCTACAAACCTGTCTCAGTTACACCAGCTCTGTCAGGAGGAATGGGCCAAAATTCAACCAACTTCTTGTGGAAGGCTACCCGAAACATTTGACCCAAGTTAAACAATTTAAAGGCAATGCTACCAGATACTAATTGAGTGTATGTAAACTTCTGATCCACTGGGAATGTGATGAAATAAATAAAAGCTGAAATAAATAATTCTCTGTACTATTATTCTGGCATTTCACATTCTTAAAATAAAGTGGTGATCCTAACTGACCTAAGACAGGGATTTTTTTTTAGTTTAAATGTATTTGGCTAAGGTGCATGTAAACTTCCGACTTCAACTGTGTGTGTATTTATATACGTGTGTGTGTGTGTGTGTGTGTGTGTGTGTGTGTGTGTGTGTGTGTGTGTGTGTGTGTGTGTGTGTGTGTGTGTGTGTGTGTGTGTGTGTGTGTGTGTGTGTGTGTGTGTGTATATATATATATATATACAGTGGGGAAAAAAAGTATTTAGTCAGCCACCAATTGTGCAAGTTCTCTCACTTAAAAAGATGAGAGAGGCCTGTAATTTTCATCATAGGTACACTTCAACTATGACAGACAAAATAAGGAAAAGAAATCCAGAAAATCACATTGTAGGATTTTTAATGAATTTATTTGCAAATGATGGTGGAAAATAAGTATTTGGTCACATACAAACAAGCAAGATTTCTGGCTCTCACAGACCTGTAACTTCTTCTTTAAGAGGCTCCTCTGTCCTCCACTCATTACCTGTATTAATGGCACCTGTTTGAACTTGTTATCAGTATAAAAGACACCTGTCCACAACCTCAAACAGTCACACTCCAAACTCCACTATGGCCAAGACCAAAGAGCTGTCAAAGGACACCAGAAACAAAATTGTAGACCTGCACCAGGTTGGGAAGACTGAATCTGCAATAGGTAAGCAGCTTGGTTTGAAGAAATCAACTGTGGGAGCAATTATTAGGAAATGGAAGACATACAAGACCACTGATAATCTTCCTCGATCTGGGGCTCCACGCAAGATCTCACCCGTGGGGTCAAAATGATCACAAGAACGGTGAGCAAAAATCCCAGAACCACACGGGGGGACCTAGTGAATGACCTGCAAAGAGCTGGGACCAAAGTAACAAAGCCTACCATCAGTAACACACTACGCCGCCAGGGACTCAAATCCTGCAGTGCCAGACGTGTCCCCCTGCTTAAGCCAGTACATGTTCAGGCCCGTCTAAAGTTTGCTAGAGAGCATTTGGATGATCCAGATGAGGATTGGGAGAATGTCAGATGAAACCAAAATAGAACTTTTTGGTAAAAACTCAACTCGTCGTGTTTGGAGGACAAAGAATGCTGAGTTGCATCCAAAGAACACCATACCTACTGTGAAGCATGGGGATGGAAACATCATGCTTTGGGGCTGTTTTTTCTGCAAAGGGACCAGGACGACTGATCCGTGTAAAGGAAAGAATGAATGGGGCCATGTATCGTGAGATTTTGAGTGAAAACCTCCTTCCATCAGCAAGGGCATTGAAGATGAAACGTGGCTGGGTCTTTCAGCATGACAATGATCCCAAACACACCGCCCGGGCAATGAAGGAGTGGCTTCGTAAGAAGCATTTCAAGGTCCTGGAGTGGCCTAGCCAGTCTCCAGATCTCAACCCCATAGAAAATCTTTGAAAGTCCGTGTTGCCCAGCGACAGCCCCAAAACATCACTGCTCTAGAGGAGATCTGCATGGAGGAATGGGCCAAAATACCAGCAACAGTGTGTGAAAACCTTGTGAAGACTTACAGAAAACGTTTGACCTCTGTCATTGCCAACAAAGGGTATATAACAAAGTATTGAGATAAACTTTGTTATTGACCAAATACTTATTTTCCACCATAATTTGCAAATAAATTCATTAAAAATCCTACAATGTGATTTTCTGGATTTTGTTTCCTCATTTTGTCTGTCATAGTTGAAGTGTACCTATGATGAAAATTACAGGCCTCTCTCATCTTTTTAAGTGAGAGAACTTGCACAATTGGTGGCTGACTAAATACTTTTTTCCCCCACTGTATATACCCCAAAAATATATGGGGGATTGGATATGATGCAGACCGTTACATTGATGGAAGCTACAATCTATCTGTAATATTAAAGCTGATCTAGACCCCCCTGATCTAGACCCCTTGTTATTTGTAAGACGTGGATACGATGCTACAGAGGTCGACGAGCCTGATTCCTGACAAGACCGTGTCGGCGAGTGGATAATCCTCATTTATCTTCCATCCCACTAGTGAACATGCTATCTATGGAGAATAAACTGGGTGAGCTCCGTTCGAGACTATCCAATCAACGGGACATTAAAAACGGTAATATCTTATGTTTCACGAGTCGTGACTGAATAAGAACATGGATAATATACAGTTAGCTGGGGTTTCCGTGCATCGGCAAAACAGAACAGCAGCTTCCAGTAAGATCAGAGGTGGTGGGGTGTGTCACTTTGTCTATATTCTTTGTAGCTCTCTATTTACCACCACAAACCAATGCTGGCACTAAAACCGCATATTAACAAGTTGTATAAGGCCATAAGAAAATGCCATCCAGGGGCGGCTCTCCAAGTGTCCAGGGACTTTAATGCAGGAAAAATGAAATCCGTTTTACCTCATTTCTACTAGCATCAAATCAAATGTTATTTGTCACATACACGTGTTTAGCAGATGTTATTGCGTGTGCAGCGAAAATGCTTGTAACGTGCAACTAGAGAAAAAAAAAACTGTAGATCACCTTTACTCCACTCACAAAGCTCGCCCTCCATTTGGCAAATCTGACCTTAACTCTATCCTTCTGATTCCTGCTTACAAGCGAAAACCCACACAGGAAGTACCAGTAACGCGCTCAATATGGAAGTGGTCCAATGAATGCAAAGCTACACGACTGTTCGCTGGGATTCATCCGATCGCATTGAGGAGTATACCACATCAGTCACCGGCTTCATTAATAAGTGCATTGACAACTTCCTCCCCACATTGACCATATGTGACCGACCGGCTGAAATCGGTCAAAATTTGAAAATGCGTTTTATACGTTGGATAAAAGTAGAGACTCAGAGCTACAAAATGGTATATGTTATACATCTGCACTACAGTTGAGGAGGAACAATGGGAAAGTAATTTTGCTTTGAAAGTTGATAAACTTGTAAACTCACTTTTGAGAAAATGGCCTTCATGTCTTCACCCATTCAGCCTCGTTCACACCCTCTTAAGCTTTAGCCCCACCCATCACTTTAAGGGTTGATCCGAATGTACTAACAGCAGTCCTAGCAGAGCTGGTTAGGCTGTTATGTTATCCAGTGCATTGGTGACTGCAACTATGCTGTCAGATTGTCTGTTTGTAAATTCAGAGCGTTTCACGTTCAGAGTGCACACTGGACGCTCTGGCCAATTAGTAGGGTTGATCTGAACATTCTGACCTCACAACGGCAGTCAAGTACCCAAGCTAACTGGCTAACATTGGCTAGCTTGCTAGCTAATTCCATACACATAATGAGAGAACACCCCACTCTGACCATTTTACTCGCCCTAGCAGAGCTGGTTAGGATGTTTTCATGTTTTCCAGAGCGTTGGTGACTGTAACTGTGCTGCAGGCAACAATTTAAATTATGCTTTTCTGCAGACGTCTCTGGCACACTAAGAGTGCTCTGAAATCGGAGTAGATGGCCAGGCGGAATTTATGATCTCAGTATTTTGTTAAGACATGGCTCTGCAGGTAGCTAACCAAACAGGTTCAATGTTAGCTAGCTAACATTAGGCTATAGCTAGCTAAGCAAATGGCTATGAGATACGAATAATAAGGTCATACACGTAACGTTAGCTAGTGAGCCAGCCAGCTAACGTTAGCTAGCCAGGTAAATAATGAACCATAATCACAACTCTATCTCAGCCAATCATGGCTAGCGGGAAGGTTGCTGTTTTTTCTGTGGCTAAACCAACTAGGCTCGTAATTTAACAATGTTATTCGTATTTACAGAAGGCATGCAAATGTGTTATTAAGGCACATCAAAGTTCACATGTTTGAGAAGGCATTTCTGCCCAAACAAAATGCATTTTGATAAAAAAAATAAAAATAAGTTCAAATGGCTCTCTTGTGAAATAGTGGCCTGCGACATACGCCTAGTTTCCTGAAACGAGTCACATACAGTGAGGGGAAAAAAGTATTTGATCCCCTGCTGATTTTGTACGTTTGCCCACTGACAAAGAAATGATCAGTCTATAATTTTAATGGTAGGTTTATTTGAACAGTGAGAGACAGAATAACAACAACAAAAAAATCCTGAAAAACGCATGTGAAAAATGTTATAAAATGATTTGTATTTTAATGAGGGAAATAAGTATTTGACCCCCTCTCAATCAGAAAGATTTCTGGCTCCCAGGTGTCTTTTATACAGCTAACGAGCTGAGATTAGGAGCACACTCTTAAAGGGAGTGTTCCTAATCTCAGTTTGTTACCTGTATAAAAGACACCTGTCCAAAGAAGCAATCAATCAATCAGATTCCAAACTCTCCATCATGGCCAAGACCAAAGAGCTCTCCAAGGATGTCAGGGACAATATTGTAGACCTACACAAGGCTGGTATGGGCTACAAGACCATCGCCAAGCAGCTTGGTGAGAAGGTGACAGTTGGTGCGATAATTCGCAGATGGAAGAAACACAAAAGAACTGTCAATATCCCTCGGCCTGGGGCTCCATGCAAGATCTCACCTCGTGGAGTTGCAATAATCATGAGAACGGTGAGGAATCAGCCCAGAACTACACGGGAGGATCTTGTCAATGATCTCAAGGTAGCTGGGACCATAGTCACCAAGAAAACAATTGGTAACACACTACGCCGTGAAGGACTGAAATCCTGCAGTGCCCGCAAGGTCCCCCTGCTCAAGAAAGCACATATACATGCCCGTCTGAAGTTTGCCAATGAACATCTGAATGATTGTGGGTGAAAGTGTTGTGGCAGATGAGACCAAAATGGAGCTCTTTGGCATCAACTCAACTCGCTGTGTTTGGAGGAGGAGGAATGCTGCCTATGACCCCAAGAACACCATTCCCACCGTCGAACATGGAGGTGGAAACATTATGCTTTGGGGGTGTTTTTCTGCTAAGGGGACAGGACAATTTCACCGCATCAAAGGGACGATGGACGGGGCCATGTACCGTCAAATCTTGGGTGAGAACCTCCTTCCTTCAGCCAGGGCATTGAAAATGGGTAGTGGATGGGTATTCCAGCATGACAATGACCCAAAACACACAGCCAAGGCAACAAAGGAGTGGCTCAAGAAGAAGCACATTAAGGTCCTGGAGTGGCCTAGCCAGTCTCCAGACCTTAATCCCATAGAAAATCTGTGGAGGGAGCTGAAGGTTCGAGTTGCCAAACGTCTGCCTCGAAACCTTAATGACTTGGAGAAGATCTGCAAAGAGGAGTGGGACAAAATCCCTCCTGAGATGTGTGCAAACCTGGTGGCCAACTACAAGAAACATCTGACCTCTGTGATTGCCAACAAGGGTTTTGCCACCAAACAGGCAAAGCGTCAGTACAGGACTATATCGAATCTTACTGACGCTCATCGGATATGGCAGGGCTTGCAAACTATCACGGATTACAAAGAGAGAACTGCGAACTGCTCAGGGATGCGAGCCTACCAGATGAGCTAAATGCCTTCTATATTCGCTTCGAGGCAAGCAACTGTTGGGGTAGGTTCCTTGTTCCTTGTCAATCATTGGCTTATTGGTGCAATCAGACAATATCCTCTTTAAGTAAATAAATCAAAACTTTATTAATGCAATTGCAGACAGAAGTTGACAACGGAAACACAGCACGTATGTTTCAGAGCAAAATAAAAAAGATCAAAGTTGCTTTAATATACTTGCAGTCAACCCCTAGTGATGTAACTGTCTACGTCAACAAGACCAATTCCATGCATATACAGTTATACAAACTTGCAGGAGAAAACAATAGTCTAGTGTTTTCTAAGGGCCCAGCAGTAATTTTCCGTTCCTGTGTGGCTTACAGTGGTGTGTCTGACTTGTCTCTTATCTATTTACTCCCCTGCAAGGGTCTGTCTATGTATCTCTTTTAACCTTGAGGCGTTTTCTCACAGACACCCTGTTTTGACTGCAGTGGCTCACACATCTGCTCAGACCGTTTCTTATAAGAAGCAGAGACTAGAAAATAACTGTGGAACAGTATTAAACCTTATAATGCATATATTGCTAATCTGTGGTCCAGGACCCTATAAATGTAGTGGGGCAGGGTCTTATAGCCCTTTCCCTTCTATGAATACAACATAAGCATAATCAATTATTATAATACATCAATCCTTTGGTGCAGCCCCTATCATGACCCCAAGGTGACCCCCATCACAACACTGAACCATACATGAGAGCACCAGCTGTTCCGGACGACTGTGTGTGATCATGCTCTCTATAGCCGATGTAAATTAGACCTTTAAACAGGTTAACATTCACAAAGCCGCAGGGCCAGATGGATTACCAGGACGCATACTCTGAGCATGCGCTGACCAGCTGGCAAGTGTATTCACTGACATTTTCAACCTCTCCTTGACCCAGTCTGTAATACCTACCTGTTTCAAGCAGACCACCTGGTCTTGGTGCCCAAGAACACCAAGGTAACCTGCCTAAATGACTACCGCCCTGTAGCGCTCACATCTGTAGCCATGAAATGCTTTTAAAAGGCTGGTCATGGCTCACATCAACACCATCATCCCAGAAACCCTGGACCCAGTACAATTTGCATACCGACCCAACAGATCCACAGATGACGCAATCTCTATTGCACTCCACTCTGCCCTTTCTCACTTAGACAAACGGAACACCTACATACGTGAGAATGCTGTTCATTGACTACAGCTCAGCGTTCAACACCATAGTGCCCTCCAAGCTCATCACTAAGCTAAGGACCATGGGACTGCAACTATGCATCTGCACGCACAGTGAGGCAAAGACTTTTGGAGGATGGCCTGGTGTCAAGAAGGGCAGCAAAGAAGCCACTTCTGTCCAGGAAAAACATCAGGGACAGACTGATATTCTGCAAAAGGTACAGGGATTGGACTTCTGAGGACTGGGGTAAAGTAATTTTCTCTGATGAATCCCCTTTCCGATTGTTTGGGGAATCTGGAAAAAAGCTTGTCCGGAGAAGATAAGGTGAGTGCTACCATCAGTCCTGTGTCATGCCAACAGTAAAGCATCCTGAAACCATTCATGTGTGGGGATGCTTCTCAGCCAAGGGAGTGGGCTCACTCACAATTTTGCCTAAGAACACAGCCATGAATAAAAAATGGTACAGTACTGTACATGAAAATAAGGAGCTGGCAATTTGTAGGCTAATTAAAAATATCAATGTAGAAAATTGTATTGGTTCTATTCTATTGGTTGCAAGAATTTTGTATAATAATTGAAAATCTCTATGTTTTGAATCCAGCTTTGTTGTGTGTAGCGGTTCATAAACCATGTACCATGGAATTGTTACATCGAAAATCTCTGAACTATTTTGCAATCTATATGGCACAGCTGTACATTTTTTGGTCCTTAAATTAAACTGGTATACTTTTTAATTTAGCACAAATTTCTTTAGCCAGTTTTGCAGTGCCGACAGACAAGTTCCTTACTTTCTCCCTCTTCCACCGTTTTTCTGGTAATGCTGCAATTAGTTGGTTGTAATTTTGTTGGTTGTAAAATGTCTATATATTTTTGTTAGCTGCATGTGTGACATAAATCCACCAGTCCTATTTATAAACATTTAAACATTTATTCCAAAACTATATCGTTTTTTAAATCAATTAGTATATTTGAGTTTAACCATAATATTTGTTCTTTTTTTTCTGGTGGATTAAACTGAAATTGCAACCAACTTTTTATGGCTTGTTTTAAAATTAGCAACATTTTGGAGATGATTTCATTTTCAAATAACCGAAAGTGAGAGGTCATCTGAATAAAGGGGAAAAGTCCATTCTTGAACATGGGGTGAGACATTCTTACTAATCTGCTAGAGAACCAGTTCGGATTTAACTTCTCAAGTACCAGTGGGTCGCTAGCGGGGCTCATCCCGACATCATCCCGACATCATCTCATCCCGTACAACTTTTGTATGACTGACGCCTTTAGTGAGAGGTCTAATGCTTTAATATTTATTCTAATCATTTCTGCCCTCCGAATGGATATTCATTTATATAAGTAGGCCCGTTTTAATTTTGTCTGGCTTGCCGTTCCAAATAAAATTGAATATTTTTCCTCATATAATTTAAAGAACAAGTCGCTAGGCCATAAGCAAATAGGTAAACTGGGATATGCCTAAGAGTTAATCAGGGTGATTTTTCCAATCTCTATTGCACTCCACACTGCCCTTTCCCACCTGGACAAAAGGAACACTTATGTGAGAATGCTATTCATTGACTACAGCTCAGCGTTCAACACCATAGTACCCTCAAAGCTCATCACAAAGCTAAGGATCCTGGGACTAAACACCTCCCTCTACAACTGGATCCTGGACTTCCTGACGGGCCGCCCCCAGGTGGTTAGGGTAGGTAGCAACACATCTGCCACGCTGATCCTCAACACTGGAGCTCCCCAGGGGTGTGTGCTCAGTCCCCTCCTGTACTGTTCACATACACAACTGCATGGCCAGGCACGACTCCAACACCATCATTAAGTTTGCAGATGACACAACAGTGGTAGGCCTGATCACCGACAACGACGAGACAGCCTATAGGGAGGAGGTCAGAGACCTGGCCGTGTGGTGCCAGGACAACAACCTCTCCCTCAACGTAACCAAGACTAAGGAGATGATTGTGAACTACAGGAAAAGGAGGACCGAGCACTATGGCATTCTTATCGACAGGGCTGTAGTGGAGTAGGTTGAGAGCTTCAAGTTCCTTGGTGTCCACATCAACAAGAAGCTAGAATGGTCCAAACACACGAAGACAGTTGTGAAGAGGGCACGACAAAGTTATTCTCTTGAAATCATAGTTTGTCTACACGGCTTTCATCACCACTCTGGGATCATTGACACGGCTGATTAGCCGTCCTCAGGAGACCACTCTTCCAGAACGAGTGCAAGTAAACAGACAACTAAGAAGGATAGTGGGACATCTTGTGGACAACCAGAGACTTACACGCGAGAACGAAGGAGAAGGCCATCCAAAGAACAAGGCCTCCATTCAAACCTTCTCACCAAGCGGAACCCGGCCCACGAAGGCCTAGGCCCAACAGAGATACCCGACGAAGACCTTTAACACGTAAATACACGTAAATATATACATGACTTCTTACCCATATGAGGATTCATTAATTATTAATTAATGAATGGTATGATATCTATATATTCTTGAGTTAATTCTGGACGGTAGGTAACGGTAACTCATTAAACAAACTTTTCTCATGTTGCCCCAAATTCCTAATGAGTTAATTGTTGAGTAATAATTAAACGTAGTAGGTAATTATTTGATAAATAGCAGTCATCACATAAATGATAGTCACGTCATGACAACAGTAATTTAATAATGAAACTGAAAGTGAGTTTTTATTGTATGACTATGAACATAAAATCATGCCCTATTTTCTATTACCATGTGGTTGTACAGTATATCTTCCCATTCTGTCACCAGAGAGCAGAGCACTGTAGAGCAAAGATTACCAGTAAATTGGATTTGAGTAAAAGTTTTTGTATACAGTAAATATAGAATATACAATTTCTATGAATGGTAATATTAATGACGTTGTTTGCAAACCATGTAGCAGTGCTTTCTTGGATCCACTCTAAACTAGGTTTTCAAAATGGATGATGCACATTAGGAACCACCTTCTGTTTGGCATCCAGTCCCCAGGCTTGGCTCAAAAAGCGTCCGCCGTTGTTCGGGAGACTAATGATAAATTATGCACATTTCCTCTTCGTGGCTCTGAACCCAGCCTGGCGTTGGACTTCCTGGGAGCGCCTAAAAGCATTTTTGCTGTTTTCTTACTTCTCGAGATTGAATCTTTTTCTGGACACGACTTGGAACAGGATCAAAATAAGAATCGTCACAGGAAGCGAAGCAGCAGGCTATTTTACCTGTACCCCAATCTTTTGTAGTTTAAAAGGTCTGGCAAATATACACTACTGTTCAAAAGTTTGGGGTCACTTAGAAATGTCCTTGTTTTTGAAAGAAAAGCTCATTTTTGTCCATTAAAATTACATCAAATTGATCAGAAATACAGTGTAGACATTGTTAATGTTGTAAAATTACTATTGTAGCTGGAAACGGCAGATTTTTTATGGAATATCCACATAGGCGTACAGAGGCCTATTATCAGCAGCCATCACTCCTGTGTTCCAATGGCACGTTGTGTTAGCTAATCCAAGTTTATCATTTTAAAAGGCTAATTGATCATTAAAAACCTTTTGCAATTATGTTAGCACAGCTGAAAACTGTTGTTCTGATTAAAGAAGCAATAAAACGGGCCTTCTTTAGACTAGTTGAGTATCTGGAGCATCAGCATTTGTGGGTTCAAAATGGCCAGAAAAGAAAAACTTTCTTCTGAAACTCTTGTTCTGAGAAATTAAGGCTATTCCATGATCTCGTACAACGCTGTGTACTACTCCTTCCACAGAACAGAGCAAACTGGCTCTAACCAGAATAGAAAGAGGAGTGGGAGGCCCCGGTGCACAACTGAGCAAGAGGTCAAGTACATTAGAGTGTCTAGTTTGAGAAACAGATGCCTCACAAGTCCTCAACTGGCAGCTTCATTAAATAGTACACGCAAAACACCAGTCTCAACATCAACAGTCAATCAAATTTCAATCAATGTATTTATAAAGCCCTTTTTACATCAGCCGATGTCACAAAGTGCTGTACAGAAACCCAGCCTAAAACCCCAAACAGCAAGCAATGCAGATGTAGGAAAAACGGCCTAAACAGGCCGGAACCTAGGAAGAAACCTAGAGAGGAACCAGGCTCTGAAGGGTGGCCAGTCCTCTTCTGGCTGTGCCGGGTGGAGATTATAACAGTACATGGCCAAGATGTTCAAATGTTCATAGATGACCAGCAGGGTCAACAGTGGTTGTAGAGGGTGCAACAGGTCAGCACCTCAAGAGTAAATGTCAGTTTACTTTTCATAGAAGTTGGCTTTTCAGTGAAGAGACAGAATGCTCGCCTTCTAGGCAGAGTTGCAAAGAAAAAGCCATTTCTCAGACTGGCCAATAAAAAGAAAAGATTAAGATGGGCAACAAAAAAACAGACACTGGACAGAGAAAGATTGGAAAAAGTGTTTATGGACAGCCAAATCTAAGTTTGAGGGAAGTTCGGATCACAAAGAAGAACATTCATGAGACGCAGAAAAAATAAAAAGATGCTGGAGGACTGCTTGACGCCATTTGTCAAGTATGGTGGAGGCAATGTGATGGTCTGGAGGTGCTTTGGTGGTGGTAAAGTGGGAGATTTGTACAGGGTAAAAGGGATCTTGAAGAAGGAAGGCTCACTCCATTTTGCAACGCCATGCCATACCCTGTGGACGGCGCTTAATTGGAGCCAATTTTCTCCTACAACAGGACAATGACACAGCTCCAAACTATGCAAGAACTATTTTAACTTCTGTTACCCCCACTCACTTTGTTCTCTTGTAAATATACTGGACACATAAAAAATAACCTTACTTTTGTACATGCTTTTGAAGTGCAACGTGCATTTGTATTTTCTTACTAGCAATGATTTAGCTGATAACTTCTTTATTGAGGAAAGTTACAATGATATGTGGTTGTCTTACCTAGCTACTTTCTGTAAGTCTGCTGGATAAGACATCTGCTGGATAAGACATTTGCTGGATAAGTATTAATGTAAACAATCTAAAAAGCGTGAATTTATCCTCAATCAGCACTACTACTCTTAGACCATTGGGACATACAGCTCTTGGTCTCTGCACATGGAGAATTTGGAGATGCTTAAACAAACTATTATTGTTCCGCATCACGTTATTACATTTTAGATTGACATTCTCTCAGGGAAACAGTAGGAGGTGCTCGGTGTTGACAGGTTAGCCTCTGAGTTGGGGACAATAGGCTACAGTGTTTGAAAGCCTGAAAAGACTCCATCCACATCTAAAACGGTGATCATATGTTCGAAGAACATATTTCTACATAGAAAAATGCTTACATCCTGCATGCATTCATGAATAATGGCTTCACTTTGTCACGACAGATAAACAACGCCCGTAGGAGCTGTCAAGAGAGCATTAATTTAATTCCATTAGATTTATTTAGCCAGGGATAGCCCACTCAGTAACAATTGCCACTGTTTTCCAGGGAGCCCTGGGTTCCATTGAATCAATAAAAACATACACATTACATCAAAATTGTCTAGATAAAAACAAACCATACACAGAGGCATACACAGTAAATGCAGTAGCACACATACAAAAGCTCACTCAAATTACAGCACCTGGGACCAGGCTATTACCTTAGACCCCTGGCCCGTGTTCACAAAACGAGTATGAGGGCTGATCTAGGATCAGGTCCCCTCTGTCCATATTATATTATTCATTATGATTTAAAAGGCAAACTGATCCTATATCAGCACTCATACTCTGAGACGGTTTGTAAATACGGGCCATGATGCATCAATTACCATAACAGAAAATACACGTTAACATTCTATTGAAAACAGATTTTATTTACAGATTTGCGGGATCGATTTGACAACATCCGGTGAAATTGCATTCAAATGACAAAAATAGTAATATTAAACATTTATGAAAATACTAGTGTTGTACACCATTCAAAAGCTTAGAATCTTGGTAATCGAACCGCGTTGTCGGATTTACAATAGGCTTTACTGCGAAAGCAGAACATTCGATTGTCTGAGGACAGCGCCCCACTTCCAACATATTATTCAAACCAGCACAGGCATTACAAAATTAAAAATAGCGATAAAATAAATCACTTACCTTTGAAGATCTTCCTCTGTTTGCAATCCCAAGGGTCCTAGGAACACAAAGAATGGTCGTTTTGTTCGATAAAGTCCTTTATATCCCAAAAAGTCTGTTTAGTTGGCGCCATGGAGTTCTGTAATCCAGTCGTTCAACATGCAGACAAAGAAATCCAAAACGTTCCTGGTAAAGTTCGTCCAAACAAGTCAAACGATGTTTCTAATTAATCCTCAGGTTGTCAAATATCTAAATAAATGATAATATTTCAGACGGAGAATAGCCTGTTCAATAGGAAAGAGAAATAACGAAGAGCGCGCACCCATTCACGCACGCCAAAACAGTAGTGTCCTTTTCATGAGCCACCTGGAAAGACTACAATTTTTTGTTTGTTTTTCAAAAAACAAGCCTGAAACGATGTCTAAAGACTGTTGACATCTAGTTAAGCCAATAAAATTCCGGATGGATTTTCCTCTGGTTTTCACCTGCCATATCAGTTCTGTTATACTCACAGACATTCTTTTAACAGTTTTAGAAACTGTGTTTTCTATCCAATACTACTATTATATGCATATCCTAGCTTCTGGGCCTGAATAACAGGCAGTTTACTTTGGCCACGTCAAACTCTCCGTACTTACGAACACTACCCCCGAGCCCTAAGAAGGCATTACCAGCCTCAGAAATTGCAGCCCAAATAAATGCTTTAAAATTCAAAAAACAGACACATCTTAACATCAACTGTTCAGAGGAGACTGCGTGAATCAGGCCTTTATGGTCGAATCTTTGTGAGACACACAGTAGGTGAACGGATGATCTCTGCATGTGTGGTTCCCACTGTAAAGCATGGAGGAGGAGGTGTGATGGTGTGGGGGTGCCGGTGATTTATTAAGATTTCAAGCCACACTTAACCAGCATGGCTACCACAGCATTCTGTGGCGATACGCCATCCCATCTGGTTTGCGCTTAGTGGGACTATCATTTGTTTTTCAACAGGACAATGACCCAACTCACCTTCAGGCTGTGTAATAAGGGCTATTTGACCAAGAAGGAGAGTGATGGAGTGCTACATCAGATGACCTGGCCTCCACAATCCCCCGACCTCAACCCAATTGAGATGAGTTGGACCACAGAGTGAAGGAAAAGCAGCCAACAAGTGCTCAGCATATGTGGGAACCATATCTGGGAATTCCAGGTGAAGCTGGATGAGAGAATGCCAAGACTGTGTGAAGCTGTCATAATGGCAAAGGTTGGCTATTTCAAGAATCTAAAATGTAAAATATATATATTTTACTAGGCAAGTCAGTTAAGAACAAATTCTTATTATTCAATGACGGCCTAGGAACAGTGGGTTAACTGCCTGTTCAGGGGCAGAACGACAGATTTGTACCTTGTCAGCTCGGGGATTTGAACTTGCAACCTTTGGGTTACTAGTCCAACGCTCTAAACACTAGGCTACCCTGCCACGCCCTATTTTGATTTGTTTAAAAAAAAAAAAATCTATACATTATTCCTTATGTGTTATATCATAGTTGTGATGTCTTCAGTATTATTCTACAATGTAGAATATAGTAAAACATTAAGAAAATCCCTTGAATGAGTAGGTGTGTCCAAAATGTCATGTCAGTTCAAAATGTTTTACTTACTTTACGTAAAGACCAACAAAATTCAAGTTATCATACATACCTAAACATAACATAATATAGATGAAGGCCTTTTGCCTTCAATTGGCTGAGCCAATATTATCTAATCTCAATAATATACGGTGATGGTTCATCCATTGAGCTATTGGGGTCATCATATGTAATGTAGACCTTTACTGCCACCTGTAAGTGCTGTCTGGGAACTTGAATGATAATGAATATTGAAAGGAGAGAGCAATGATATACTCCAATATTGCCCAAAGCTAAAAATACATTTGAAACTTTTAGGCATATTATGTGTCAGGTGTGCCAACTTGACTACAGTCATATTCTAGCCAGTTGCGGTCTCTATTGAGAGCTAATCATGGTAATTCCTTTTTTAACTATTTTCTCCATTTAAAGGTCATGGTAATTGGGAACACATGTAAATGTTCAATTAAATCTCCGAAGCACAGTCTTAAAAATATATATAACATTTGTTTTTTTGTCAAATTGTTTACTTTTCTTAATTTTTACCTTAATTTTACCCCTCTCTGCTGGTCAACCTCTTCAGATGTCTACGCACCATATATCTTTCAACTATTCTGTGATGTTTAACATAGAATTTAAATCTATCTAATCGAATTCACTGATTGTGAGTTGTTGAAAAATAGTTTTGCTAAGAGTATTAATATATAATAGATTGACTGACAAGGTCACTCGAAATCTCCCAACAATATGGGTTAATTTTAAATTAATGTTATGCTTTTTTCAGCCATTCCTGAAGACCAGAAGCAGCCTACCTGAGGGCAATACCAAAACAAATAGTCTATTGATTCTGTATCCTCACAACAAAATCTGCAGAGCTGCGATGGCTGTATGCCCCAACTATTCAACATTCTGTTGGTGGCAAGAATTCTGTCCAATAATTTGAGCTGAAAAGCACGAAATCTTACATAATTTTATATATCAGCTCACACCCTATGCCATGGAATCGGTACACCAAAAATCTCTTCCAGCTATTTTGCAATCTGTATGGCACAGCTGTCAACATCCTGGTCCTCAAATTAAACTGGTATACTTTCCTATTTATGCAACTTTCATTCCTCTGCCAGTTTTGATCCTTTATATGGGGCAGACAGACCAGTTCCCTGCCTCCTCCCACTGCCACTTGACTCCTCCATTTTTGGGGTAGTGCTATAATCAATTGGTTGTAATCTTGGATTGAGAAGACCTTCTCATACATTTCCGATAGCGCCACGTAAGACATAACTCTACCATTCAAATTTACAATATCATTTTTTTTGTAATACCCTTCTCAAACATATTTCCCATAAATACAGGTATTTTATCAACCACTACATTTGAATTCAACCATAATATTGGTTGTAATATTTCTGGGGGATGACATTTAAATTGTAACCAGGTCTTTATTGCCTGTTTGAGAAAGAGAGATACTTTGAACAAGGTTTTTTTTTCAATTAATCAAAAATGAGAAGTGGCAATCTGCATCAAGGCAACAACAGATGGGCTTTTCTTAGTAATCTCCTTGAGAACCATTTTCCGTTTAATTAAAACTTTCGTATAAGTGAAGCTTTTAGTGAGAGGCTTAGTGCTTTAATATTTAATCATCTCAGCCCACCCAGTTCATATTCATTATATAGATAGGCACGCTTTATCTTGTCTGCCTTAGCTTCCCAGATAAAGTGAAATATTTTATGCTCATATGATTTGAAAAACTAGTCATAAGGGGAAGGCAGCACCATAAGTTAGTGAGTAAACTCAGATATTACTAATTAGTTAATTAGTGTAATTTCCCATAAATAGACAGGTATTTATTTACCTCTCCATGGTTGCAGGATCTGGTCTTTTTTTAATGTTCTATTTAAATTCATTTTGGAGAGCTCATTTATATATTTTGCGATATGAATACCAGTATGTCTACTTCACCATCAGCCCATTGTATAGGTAAACTGCAGGGTAATGTAAAGATACAATTCCCAATATTGTACACTAACTGGGTTTTAGTCCAGAGAGGCCAGAAAAGTTTAGATCTTCAATGAGACATAATTGGTCGTCCAATTATATTCCTGCTGACCACAGTAGACTCTCCTAAGCCCCACTGAATACCCCTTTTGATTGCAGTTGCAGAAAACCCTGCACTGACCAATAGGCGATGACAACGGCTCAGTTGCCAGACAACATGCCCAGTAAGCTCTTTGTTCATGTGTTTGGTATGCACTCTATGGAATGCCAGGAGGGTACAACGACACAGACTGAACACATTCTCCTTCCAGATTCATCATTTTGTTGATTGGCAAACCTGATAAAAAGAAGAATGTGGTTAAGTCACACTTTCAATGTCCATTTTATTGCTGTTAAAAGTTTATAAGCTATTACTTGGTTACAGTTGATACTACAATAACAACATCAACAAAACATGACTATGATATTTGAACAATAATAGCAATAGTAATAATTGTATGACATGTGGATAGCTGAATTTAATTATTATTATTGTTAGTTATTACCAACTAGATGGTAACTTTACAAGTAAAGTTGTGGGGCTTGCTAAAGCTCTTTAAAATTATTTTTAGTGGAAAAAGTTTTACAAGTTTGACTTTAATTATATTATTTGAATAGTTAAATCATTTCAAATGCCCATCCCTAGTCTGTAGTTTTGGTCAGTAGTTGTGGTCAGTAGTATTTTTTTATTTATTTTATTTCACCTTTATTTAACCAGGTAGGCAAGTTGAGAACAAGTTCTCATTTACAACTGCGACCTGGCCAAGATAAAGCAAAGCAGTTCGACACATACAACAACACAGAGTTACACATTGGAGTAAACAAACATACAGTCAATAATAAAAAAACAAATCTATATACAATGTGTGCAAATGAGGTAAGATAAGGAACGTAAGGCAATAAATAGGCCATGGTGGCGAAGTAATTACAATATAGCAATTTAACACTGGTTGTGCAGTAGATGAATGTGCAAAGTTGAAATACTGGGGTGCAAAGGAGCAAGATAAATAAATAAATACGGTAGGGGATGAGGTAGTTGGTTGGGCTATTAACAGATGGGCTATGTACAGGTGCAGTGATCTGTGAGCTGCTCTGACAGCTGGTGCTTAAAGCTAGTGAGGGAGATAAGTGTCTCCAGTTTCAGTGATTTTTGTAGTTCGTTCCAGTCATTGGCAGCAGAGAACTGGGAGGAAAGGCGGCCAAAGGAGGATGGTTCAGTAGTTGTTTGGTCAGTGGTTGTGGTCAGTTATTGTGGTCAGTAGTTGTGGTCAGTATTTGTGTGGTTGTAGTCATGAGTTGCGTAGTTCAGTAGTTGTGTGGTCAGTAGTTGTGTTGTTGTGGTCAGTAGCTGTGTGCACAGTGTGGTAGTGTGGTTGTGGTCAGGAGTTGGTCAATAGTTGTGTTTGTGTTCAGTAGTTTTTGTTCAGTAGTTGTGTGCAGTAGTTGTGGTCAGTAGTTGTTTTGTTGTGGTCAGTAAATATGTGGTCAGTAGTTGTGTGGTTGTGGTCAGTAGTTGTGGTCAGTAGTTGTGTGATTGTGGTCAGTAGTTGTTTGATTCAGTAGTTGTGTTGTAAATAGTTGTGTTGTTGTGGTCAGTAGCTGTGTGCACACTTAGAAAAAAAAATAACCAAAAAGGGTTATATGCTTGCTTCATATTTGGCACCACTAAAGGTGAAAATGGTTCCATATAGATCCTGAGGTTCTGATCAAAGAACCATACAAAAGGGTACTATATAGAACCTTTAGGGGTGCCATTTACTGTTGAAGTCGGAAGTTTACATACACTTAGGTCATTAAAACTCGTTTTTTTCAACCACTCCACAAATTTCTTGTTAACAAACTATCGATTTGACAAGTCGGTTAGGATATATACTTTGAGCATGACACAAGTAATTTTTCCAACAATTGTTTACAGACAGATTATTTCACTTATAATTCACTGTATCACAATTCCAGTGGGTCAGAAGTTTACATACACTAAGTTGACTGTGCCTTTAAACAGCTTGGAAAATTCCAGAAAATTATGTGATGGCATTAGATTCTTCTGATAGGCTAATTGACATCATTTGAGTCAATTGGAGGTGTACCCGTTGATGTATTTCAAGGCCTACCTTCAAACTCAGTGCCTCTTTGCTTGACATCATGGGAAAATAAAAAGAAATCAGCCAAGACCTCAGAAAAAATAATTGTAGACCTCCACAAGTCTGGTTCATCCTTGGGAGCAATTTCCAAATGCCTGAAGGTACCACGTTCATCTGTACAAACTATAGTACGCAATTAAAAACACCATGGGACTACGCAGCCGTCATAACGCTCAGGAAGGAGACCATTCTGTCACCTAGAGATGAATTTACTTTGGTGCGAAAAGTGCAAATCAACCCCCAAAACAACAGCAATGGAACTTGTGAAGATTCTGGAGGAAACAGGTACATATCCATAGTAAAAACGAGTCCAATATCGACATACCCTGAAAGGCCGCTCAGAAACTTTGCAACTGCACATGGGGACAAAAATCGTACTTTTGGGAGAAATGTCCTCTGGTCTGATGAAACAAAAATAGAACTGTTTGGCCATAGTTATGTTTGGAGGAAAAAGGGGGAGGCTTGCAATAAAAAACACCATCCCAACCGTGAAGCACGTGGGTGGCAGCATCATGTTGTGGGGGTGCTTTGCTGCAGGAGGGACTGGTGCACTTCACAAAATAGATGGCATCATGAGGAAGAACAATTATGTGGATATATAGAAGCAACATTAGTCAGGAAGTTAAAGCTTGGTCACAAATGGGTCTTCCAAATGGGCAATGCCCCAAGCATAGTTCCAAGCAAAGTTGTGGCAAAATGGCTTAAGGACAACAAAGTCAAGGTATTGGAGTGGCCATCACAAAGCCCTGACCTCAATCCTATAGAAAATTTGTGGGCAGAACTGAAAAAGCGTGTGCAAGCAAGGAGGCCTACTAACCTGACTCAGATACACCAGCTCTGTTTATTTTTATTTTTTTATTTCACCTTTATTTAACCATTTACAACTGTGACCTGGCCAAGATAAAGCACAGCAGTTTGACACATACAACAACACAGAGTTACACATGGAATGAACAAAACATACAGTCAATAATACAGTAGAAAAAGACAACAAAAAGTCTATATACAGTGTGTGCAAATGAGGGAGGTAAAGGCAATAAATAGGCCAAGGTGGTGAGGTAATTACAATATAGCAATTAAACACTGGAATGGTAGATGTGCAGGAGATAAATGTGCAAATATAGATACTGGGGTGCAAAGGAGCAAGATAAATAAATAAATAAATAGAATATGGGGATGAGGTAGTTGGATGGGCTATTTACAGATGGGCTATGTACAGGTCCAGTGATCGGTAAGCTGCTCTGACAGCTGGTGCTTAAAGCTAGTGAGAGAGATAGGAGTCTCCAACTTCAGTGATTTTTGCAGTTCGTTCCAGTCATTGGCAGCAGAGAACTGGGAGGAAAGGCGGCCAAAGGAGGAATTGGCTTTGGGGGTGATCAGAGAGATAAACCTGCTGGAGCGCGTGCTACGAGTGGGTGCTGCTATAGTGACCAGTGAGCTGAGATAAGGCAGGGCTTTACCTAGCAGAGACTTGTAGATGACCTGGAGCCAGTGGGTTTGGCGACGAGTATGAAGCGAGGGCCAGCCAACGAGAGCATACAGGTCGCAATGGTGGGTAGTATATGGGGCTTTGGTGACAAAACAGATGACACTGTGATAGACTGCATCCAATTTGTTGAGTAGGGTGTTGGAGGCTATTTTATAAATGACATCGCCAAAGTCGAGGATCGGTAGGATGGTCAGTTTTACGAGGGTATGTTTGGCAGCATGAGTGAAGGATGCTTTGTTGCGAAATAGGAAGTCAATTCTAGACTTAATTTTGGATTGGAGATGCTTAATGTGAGTCTGGAAGGAGAGTTTACAGTCTAACCAGACACCTAGGTATTGTCAGGAGGAATGGGCCAAAATTCACCCAACTTATTGTGGGAAGCTTGTGGAAGGCTACACAAAACGTTTGACCCAAGTTAAGCAATTTAAAGTCAATGCTACCAAATACTAATTGAGTGTATGTTAACTTCTGACCCACTGGGAATGTGATGAAAGAAATAAAAGCTTAAATAAATCATTCTCTCTACTATTGTTCTGACATTTCACATTCTAAAGTAAAGTGGTGACCCTAACTGACCTAAGACAGGGAATTTTTACTAGGATTAAATGTCAGGAATTGTGAAAAACTAAGTTTAAATGCATTTGGCTAAGGTGTATTTAAACTTCCGACTTCAACTGTTTGAAGCAAGAAATATAACCTTTTTGGTTCTATCTAGAATTGTGGTTGTGGTCAAACTAGTCTAAACTACAGTTGTGTGTGAAAACTGAACGAAGTGTGATGAGAAGTTATCAGGTGAAATATGAAGCGAATGGATGGAGAACGACAACTTCGCTCTATCCAATCAGAGCAGCAGGATCATGAACAGCCTGCCCTTCTCCTTACAGACAGTCAAACTAGGCAATTGAGTAAATAAATCTTCTCATTCCAGGTCATCCAGACAGGGGAAACATTCAAAATCTTACCGCCATCTGTTCGGTTCAAAACAGATTCACAAATCATTGGGAATCCACGGGAAAGCAATGGAGGGAGCTCAGAGTTCCAAGGGCAAAAGGTGTTTTGAGGCTAGTGTTTGATGACAACGGAGTACGCTGCCCAGCCTTACATAATTAGAAAGATGAGATTCTCATATTTTTAAAAAAACTTCAAATATACAAAGATGTAGTCAGTAGTTTATAAAAAGTTACAGAAAATGTTGTTGATGCAGTTACTAAAACAGCTGTAACTTTTTAGTAGAACAGTGCCTTCGGAAAGTATTCAGTCCCCCCTACAATTTCGAAATTTTGTTACATCACGGCCTAATTCTAAAATGGATTAAATAGTTTTTTTCCCTCATCAATCTACACACAATATCCCATAATGACAAAGCAAAAACAGGTTTTTATACGTTTTTGGGGAGTTTATCCCATTCTTCTCCGCAGATCCTCTCAAGCTCTGTTAGGTTGGATGGGGAGAGTCGCTGCACAGCTATTTTCAAGTCTCTCCAGAGATGTTCGATTGGGTTCAAGTCCGGGCTCTGGCTGGACCACTCAAGAACATTCATAGACTTGTCCCAAAGCCACTCCTGTGTTGTCTTGGCTGTGTGCTTAGAGTCATTGTCCTGCCGAAGGTGAACCTTCGCCCCAGTCTGAGGTCCTGAGCGCTTCTGGAGCAGTTTTTTTTATGATGGATCTTTGTACTTTGCGCTGTTCGTCTTTCCCTCAATCCCGACTAGTCTCCCAGTCCCTGTCGCTGAAAAACATCCCCCCAGCCTGATGCTGCCACCACCATGTTTCACCGTAGGGATGGTGCCAGGTTTCCTCCAGTGAATCTTGTTTCTCACGGTCTGAGAATCCTTTAGGTGCCTTTTGGCAAACTCCAAGCGGGCTGTCATGTGCCTTTTGCTGAGTAGTGGCTTTCGTCTGGTCACTGATTGGTGGAGTGCTGCAGACATGGTTGTCCTTCTGGAAGGTTCTCCCATCTCCAAAGAGGAACTCTGGGCCTCTGTCATGGTGACCATTGGGTCCTTGGTCACCTCCCTGACCAAGGCCCTTCTCCCCCGATTGCTCAGTTTGGCCGGGTGGCCAGCTTTAAGAAGAGTCTTGGTGGTTCCAAACTTCTTCCATTTAAGAATGATGGAGGCCACTGTGTTCTTGGGGACCTTCAATGCTGCAGACATTTTTTGGTACCCTTCCCCAGATCTGTGCCTCGACACAATCCTGTCTCTGACATCTACAGACAATTCCTTCGACCTCATGGCTTGTATTTTTTAATTTTTTTACATACACTGTCAACTGTAGGACCTTGTATAGACAGGTGTGTGCCTTTCCAAATCATGTCCAATCAATTGAATTTACCACAGGTAGACTCCAATCAAGTTGTAGAAACATCTCAAGAATGATCAATGGAAACAGGATGCACCTGAGCTCAATTTCGAGTCTCATAGCAAAGGGTCTGAATACTTATTTACATAAGGTATTTCTGTTTTTTATTTGTAATAAATTTGCTAACATTTCTAAAAACCTGTTTTTGATTTGTCATAATGGGATATTGTGTGTACTGTATATTGAACAGGAAAACGTTATATTTAATCCATTTTAGAATAAGGCTGTAATGTAATAAAATGTGAAAAAAGTCAAGGGGTCGGAATACTTTCTGAATGCACTGTACTGTATTTCTGTTCAACAGTCAGATTTGAAAAGCAGAGATGTTGTCACGATCTCCTTTAGGGACAGACCAAGACGCAGCGATGCTTCCAGTATACATTTTATTAATGACGAACGTAACTGGGAAAAATAACAAAATATAAACGAAGATCATGATGTTGCCCACAACTAAACATACTACAAGCTATGACCAAACAATAACCCACAAACCCCTAGTTCAAACTACAAACATATATATGGTTCCCAATTAGAGGTAACGATACTCAGCTGCCTCTAATTGGGAACCATTACCCCAACATAGAAACAGATAACCTAGAACAGAAAAACCCTACACCAAAAACAAAACAAAACACGCCAGCCTGTCTTCTCAGGCCTGGACGTGACAGATGTAGAGGAAGATATCATACCCTCTAACTTTTTGTCTAAGTTGTTAACAATGTGGTCAAAGTATCTGATTTGTGTCAAAAGTTGAATTTTTGAATTTACAATGAATGGAATGTTGGAAGTGATGATGTCACAATGGGGCCTTTAAGAATCTTGAGGAAATGTCATGAAAGTGAATGAACATGCACAATCCAGACCAGTCTACACGTTCTAAAGTTTGACTGTCATTTTTAGCTTAAATTGTGTAATAGGAGTTGAGTGCTAAATAATAATAATAGTAAGTATTTGGAAGATTTAGGTGGGGGCTCTTGCTTTGCAAGCAATAACAGTAAGTCAATTAATCTATCCACATGCATTGTATTACGTCAGATACCGCGTTGATTCCACCTGTACTGATCGGTCTCGTATCTCGCAAAGGGTAATGGGATAACTTGAAAGTAGTTTGGCTACAATGTGCTGTCTAACATTCAAACATGTTACGGAGGTGACATTGTCTGCTGAACCCCATTTCTGCCTCAAAACTTAATTAATCTAAACTAAAACAATAAATATGCCAATAATGTTTTTTTGTTGTTGTGAGGAATCATTTTATATACACCTAGTAAATGATTATTGTGCTTCAATGAGCAGTCTTTCTGAAGATTGACTTTGTGCACAAAAGCTAAAATAAATTTGTCCAAGCTGAGCCTGTCACTGAAATCATCTTTGAATTAAAGGAAAGGTTCACACATTTTGATTGTAACATTGTTTTTGTGCATCTCTGAGTGATGTTCTATTGACTCCCTGGGTCATTCAATGTTTTCATTTGTATCTGAGTTATTGCCGTTCAAGCAGGCATAAATACGGTCGGTATGACGTAGTACCGTGATAAAGTCACTCTCTGTAAATTAATAGGAATACAACATTTAGATCCCGAAAACGTATTTCATACATGTCAGATTTCACTACTGGCCGATGTCATAACTCGGGATGATGTCTTCTCTCGAATGAGCCATTTATCATATTTTTTCCAACCTCGAGAAATGTATCATTTAACGGAGGGTCTAACACATTTTTCCAACTTGTCCAACTCTTTAGTCCAGGGTGCATTGTATTGTGCCGTTGCCAGAGATATTATAGAAAGGAGATTGGAATCCAATGAATGAAGGGACTTAATGTCCAACCCAGCAGACTTTTTAATTTTATTTTAATTGAACCTTTATTTAACTAGGCAAGTCAATTAAGAACAAAAGCTTATTTACAATGACGGCCTACTGGGGAACAGTGGGTTAATTGCCTTGTTTCAGGGGCAGAACGACAGATTTTTACCTTGTCAGCTTGGGGATTCGATCCGATCTAGCAACCTATTTTCCTCGAAAGTGTGTAATGTCACGATTCCAAAGTTTAAAATAAATAAATAAATAAAATAAAAAAATATATATACGATACTACAGAGAGCAAGTTAATTATATCACATCTCAGAAAGGATTTGTATTGTTGTACTTCTTGTTGACGAAATTCGTGCTAATGTTGGGTTTTTGAGCTAGCGCCCAATAGTCCCATTCACTCCTTGAAAGAGAGCGCTCCATGTCCCGAATCGCCTAGAACCCACCGCGCAGCCCAGTGAGGCACATCGTTTTGCAGGTTGAACATGGTGAGATTGTACACTCCTAAATTGATAGTGCAGTTTGTTTAGGTGATTTTACAGCTAACTAGCTATGTTACAGGCTGATATTGTCTTTGGTATTACTGTGTGTAGCTACGTTTGCAGCTACGTTTGCTAGCTATTGGATTTTGTAGTCTACTTGAGCTGCAACATTTCCAAAACGATTTTCCATGTTGCTACCAACCTTATTATAATGCCAAAATGTAATATTTGTTCACAAAAGTAAGTAGTAATTACTATTTAACACTGTAAATTACCGGAATGAGTGGTTTTGGGTGGATTTTTAAGCAACATTTGTAATAATTTAGCTAGCTAGTTACCCTGTCTCTTTCAAGAAAAATCATACGAGAGCGCAGTGATAACAAATTAGGAATTATGTTTGATTTTTTTGAATTGAGGATGCTCAATATTTCAATTTGAATATGAGTTCCATGTCCTACAAGACAGATCTGTTGAGGGACAAGAGTCGCGGAGGAGTAAGCCATCTGACATGAAACATGATCCACATGTTTAAATAACAGCCTATAAATGTGTTATACGCGTTATAATATATTAGGCATATATTAAGATGTTTATTCAATGGTTTAACTCTAAAATCTATTAATGAACTTGTTTTTATTCTTTCATTATAGATTAGGTGCCACGCACCTCCCAGTCCAATCACATGCCTTGTACAGGTGCACTCAGTACCAGGCTTGAGCACACTTGAAAGTACATGCTGTACTGGATAAACCATGTTTACAATGAGCACAATTTAGATGTATTTATTTAACCTTTATTTAACTAGGCAAGTCAGTTAAGAACAAATTCTTATTTACAATGAAGGCCTACCAAAAGGCAAAAGACCTGCGTGGACGGGGGCTGGGCACACATCACGACAAGAGAGACAACACTACATAGAGACCTAGACAACAACATAGCAAGGCAATGGGATGGCGAGAAAGAAAGAAATATGTCCAAATATACACGATAAATGCAATAAGCACTATGATTTTCCGAGAACGTGTTTTTAAACTTCCAATTTGAATATAAAACCCGTTTTATTGTGGGAATATACTGACGTGCTCAAGTTCCACCTACGACCATAGTTATCTCTCCCTCATTTGCATATCAGTGGGACCGCTCTAACTTCAAGGTGTATTACTTATGTTATTGTATGTGTATGTTATTACTACATTACACATTTGATTTTAAAAGTGATCCATAAAGTGTGATGTAATGGGTTAGTATGATCATTAAATGTTGAGTAACAGCGGAAAATTCTAACTTAGTCACGGCCATCTTACCTGCTTTTTCTGTCAGATGGACCAGTCGGAGCAAGCCACTCCCTCCCGTGTCCTGTTATACATTGGAGGCTGGGCAGATAGTTGTTCATTAAGCAACATGTGTTGAAAGAGCAGCATCATAGCCAGCGAAACAGATTTACAGTATTTGAAGAAGGAGAGGGTTATCTGACGGTTCATCTATAACAACTAAAGCGTCAGAAGTTTGATTGTCATTAGTTTAACTCAAGTAATGAAAAGACACATATTTTTCCTAAACACTTGTTTTCGACAAAAAATAAGTAATGGATATATGCAACGGGGGGAGGCGAAAGATAAGAACCCCGAGAAGTCTGAGGGCTTACAAAAGGCTGGTTGAAGCACAGAACTCTACCGCCAACATGACGAAACGGGAGGGGAAACGAGAGGTGTGCCAAGTCCTGAGGTCGCTATCGGTAGAGAACAACAACGTGGACATCGATGTCCCCATGGACGAGCACTGTTTCTCTATGAACTTTAGTAAGAGCGAGAACCTCGGGGAGCATGCTTTGGTTATAGCACCACGTTACAGTCTGTTGCGAGAGGTCGGAAGGGGCAGCTATGGGGTAGTGTTCGAGGCAATTGCACGGAGGACAGGGGCAAGGGTAGCGGTTAAAAAAGTACAGTGTAACGCTCCTGAAAATGTGGAACTCGCTCTGTCAGAGTTCTGGGCTTTGGCAAGCCTGGAGAAGAAGCACGAGAATGTGGTGCAGCTCGAGGAATGTGTGCTACAAAGGAATGGAATGGCCCAGAAAATGAGTCATGGAAATAAAAGATCCAAACAATACCTGCGGTTGGTGGAGACTTCACTAAAAGGTACCTTAGCTCATTTTGACCTCGACGAAATCCACTGCCTGATTGGTTCTTGTCACCCTTTAATAGCTAATATAGCTAGCTGGATTGAAACGATAAAATGGCTTGCTAAATTCGCTAGCTCTGATCAATACAGAGCAGGCCAATCAAAACAATGTTTTTCCTTGTTAACTTTGCTGCTAATTCAGTGTTTGACCCATTTGCAAAAAGGAGGCACATTTTTCGAAGCTGCTGATCAGCACATACGAGGTAGATAAGCGACATTTTTAACCAAATGTAACATTGTGTGACATGTTATGTTACTTATTGTTTCTATTTGGCTACTTTGAACGGCAGAATAGACGGGCAGTTATTAGATAACTGCCATAATGCGCTATTCCCAGCACTTGAGAACAGTGTTCTAGTTGGACATAAGTAAACCCTTTCCTGGTTGCCTGCAAATTTGCATACATGGCTAAATCAAGCAAACAATATTTGTTGCAATTGATGGTATTATCCCAAGCTATTGCCTTTTATTTATTATTATATTTTCTATTCGTATGAAATGTACGTCACTTGACCTTTTTTCCCTAGTCAAGCTTATTTGAGCTAAATGTGAAGTATGCCAATGTTAATTAGGATTAGGTCGTTGTATTTTTGTTTTGAGGCCCACAGATACGGCTGAATCTTGCTTTTAATCTACTAGGCCCCACTATTCAGAGCCGTTAGCCTCGGTACAGCCTTTGCTGGCAGTCTTTTTATAATTGGTTATGAAAGTGTAATTTCAGGCCATTATTTTTGTCAACAAATTAAATCTTAATCTTGACATAATTGTTGCCAATATCCATCATTTTAAAAACAGAAGGAGCTTCTCCAGGCTATATAGTCAACATTTTAATTAACATTTAATCATCAATATTTGTCACTTTCTGCACAGCTTTGAGAGCATGTTGTTTTGAAGCCTAGAATGAATATACTGTATGGTGATCATCCTAAACTCAGCAAAAAAAGAAACGTCCTCTCACTGTTTATTTTCAACAAACGTAACATGTGTAAATATTTGTATGAACATAAGATTCAACAACTGAGACATAAACTGAACAAGTTCCACAGACATGTGACTAGGGGGCACATTTTGCACCCGGCACAGCCAGAAGAGGACTGGCCACCCCTCACAGCCTGGTTCCTCTAGGTTTCTTCCTAGGTTTTGGCCTTTCTAGTGAGTTTTCCCTAACCACTGTGCTTTTACACCTGTTTGGGGTTTTAGGCTGGGTTCTGTACAGCATGCTGATGTTAAAAGGGCTTTATAAATAAATTTGATTTGATTTTGACTAACAAATTGAATAATTTGTCCCTGAACAAAGGGGGGGGGTCAAAATCAGTATCTGCTGTGGCCACCAGCTGTGTTAAGTACTGCAGTGCATCTCCTCCTCATGGACTTCACCAGATTTGCCAGTTCTTGCTGTGAGATGTTACCCCACTCTTCCACCAAGGCACCTGCAAGTTCCCGGACATTTCTGGGGGGAATGGCCCTAGCCCTCACCCTCCGATCCAACAGGTCCTAAACATGCTCAATGGGATTGAGATCCGGGCTCTTCACTGCCCATGGCAGAACATTGACATTCCTGTCTTGCAGGAAATCATGCACAGAACGAGCAGTATGGCTAGTGGCATTGTCATGCTGGAGGGTCATGTCAGGATGAGCCTGCAGGAAGGGTACCACATGAGGGAGGAGGATGTCTTCCCTGTAACGCACAGTGTTGAGATTGCCTGCAATGACATCAAGCTCAGTCCGATGATGCTGTGACACACCGCCCCAGACCATGACGGACCCTCCACCTCCAAATCGATCCCACTCCAGAGTACAGGCCTCGGTGTAACGCTCATTCCTTCGACGATAAACGCGAATTCGACCATCACCCCTATTGAGACAAAACCGCGACTCGTCCGTGAAGAGCACTTTTTGCCAGTCCCATCTGGTCCAGCGACAGTGGGTTTGTGTCCAAGGCGACGTTGTTGCCGGTGATGTCTGGTGAGGACCTGCCTTCCAACAAGCCCTCAGTCCAGCCTCTCTCAGCCTATTGCGGACAGTCTGAGCACTGATGGAGGAATTGTGCGTTCCTGGTGTAACTCGGGCAGTTGTTGTTGCTATCCTGTACCTGTCCCGCAGGTGTGATGTTCAGATGTACCGATCCTGTGCAGGTGTTGTTACACGTGGTCTGCCGCTGCGAGGATGATCAGCTGTCCGTCCTGTCTCCCTGTAGCTCTGTCTTAGGCGTCTCACGGTATGGACATTGCAATTTGTTGCCCTGGCCACATCTGCAATCCTCATGCCTTCTTGCAGCATGCCTAAGGCACGTTCACGCAGATGAGCATGGACCCTAGGCATCTTTCTTTTGGTGTTTTTCAGAGTCAGTAGAAAGGCCTCTTTAGTGTCCTAAGTTTTCATAACTGTGACCTTAATTCCCTACCGTCTGTAAGCTGTTAGTGTCTTAACGACCTTTCCACAGGTGCATGTTCATTAATTGTTTATGGTTCATTGAACAAGCATGGGAAACAGTGTTTAAACCCTTTACAATGAAGATCTGTGAAGTTATTTGGATTTTTACGAATTATCTTTGAAAGACAGGGTCCTGAAAAAGGGACATTTCTTTTTTTGCTGAGTTTCTGTGAAAGTTTGTTGGATAATAATGCTCAGGTAAAACACTTCAGCACGTCTTATAACTTGTCTGGGCCAGTGGTTCCCAAATGAGGTGTCGGCAGGGGAACGCCTCCAACCAAATTTTGTAAGTTACTGTTGAAAGTTGTATTAGTAGAATGCACAAGGTGCAATTAAGAAATTGGGTAGTGCATCATCAGTTCCTCTTGTCATGTTAGTCATTACTTACCTTAGAGAGCTATTTATAACTAGATATTGTAATTTTTTTCTCACTCAAATATCACATGAATACACATTAGACATTGCAAAATTGATAGAATTGCAAGAAAATGTCCATAAAAAAATTCTAAACGTTCTTTGCACCCCATGACAAAATGTGTACAGTCGTGGCCAAAAGTTCTGAGAATGACACAAATATTAATTTGCTTCAGTGTCTTTAGATATTTTTGTCAGATGTTACTATGGAATACTGAAGTACAATTACAAGCATTTCGTAAGTGTCGAAGGCTTTTATTGACAATTACATGAAGTTGATGCAAAGAGTCAATATTTTCAGTGTTGACCCTTCTTTTTCAAGACCTCTGCAATCCGCCCTGGCATGCTGTCAATTAACTTCTGGGCCACATCCTGACTGATGGCAGCCCATTCTTGCATAATCAATGCTTGTAGTTTGTCAGAATTTGGGTTTTTGTTTGTCCACCCGCCTCTTGAGGATTGACCACAAGTTCTCAATGGGATTAAGGTCTGGGGAGTTTCCTGGCCATGGACCCAAAATATCGATGTTTTGTTCCCCGAGCCACTTAGTTATCCCTTTTGCCTTATGGCAAGGTGCTCCATCATGCTGGAAAAGGCATTGTTCGTCACCAAACTGTTCCTGGATGGTTGGGAGAAGTTTCTTTTGGAGGATGTGTTGGTACCATTCTTTATTCATGGCTGTGTTCTTAGGCAAAATTGTGTGAGCCCACTCCCTTGGCTGAGAAGTAACCTCACACATGAATGGTCTCAGGATGCTTTACTGTTGGCATGACACAGGACTGATCGTAGCGCTCACCTTATCTTCTCCGGACAAGCTTTTTTCCGGATGGCTCAAACAATCGGAAAGGGGATTCGTCAGAGAAAATGACTTTACCCCAGTCCTCACCAGTCCAATCCCTGTACCTTTTGCAGAATATCAGTCTGTCCCTGATGTTTTTCCTGGAGAGAAGTGACTTCTTTGCTGCCCTTCTTGACACCAGGCCAGATCCCGCAGCTGAATCAAATTTAGGAGACGGTCCTGGCGCTTGCTGGACCTTCTTGGGCGCCCTGAAGCCTTCTTCACAACAATTGAACCGCTCTCCTTGAAGTTCTTGATGATCCGATAAATGGTTGATTTAGGTGCAATCTTACTGGCAGCAATATCCTTGCCTGTGAATCCCTTTTTGTGCAAAGCAATGATGATGGCACATGTTTCCTTGCAGGTAACCATGGTTGACAGAGGAAGAACAATGATTCCAAGCACCACCCTCCTTTTTGAAGCTTCCAGTCTGTTATTTTTTATAAATTTCAAAAAACCTGTTTTTGTTTTGTCATTATGGGGTATTGTGTGTAGATTGATGAGTGTGAAAAACAGTGGTGTGAAGTACTTCAGTGAAAGTACTTTGAAGTACTACTTAAGTGGTTTTATGGGGTATCTGTACTTCCCTGGTCATCCCTACTGCCCCTGATCTGGCAGACTCCCTAAACACAAATGCTTAGTTCGTAAGTTATGTCTGAGTGTTAGTGTGCCCCTGGCTATCCGTAAAAATGTATTAATAATGTGCTGTCTGGTTTGCTTAATAAGGAAGTTGAAATTATTTATACTTTTACCTTTAATACTTAAGTACATTTTAGCAATTCCATTTACTTTTGATACTTAAGTATATTTTAAAATTAAATGCTTTTAGACTTTTACTCAAGTAATTTTACTGGGTAACTTTTACTTGAGTCATTTTCTATTAAGGTATCTTTTACTTTTACTCAAGTATGACAATTGAGTACTTTTTCCACCACTGGATAAAAAATCGAATACATTTTAGAATAAGACTAATGTAACAAAATGTGGAAAATGGGGTCTGAATACTTTACGAATGCAGCGTAGGCTACTGAACTTGTCTTCTGCATTAAGCACTGCCTATAAAAATGAAGACACACACATTACTAAAGAAGGAGCCAGAGATCAATATAGCCTAACCAGAAGAAGAGAGAACCTGTTCCCGACCCTCCTGTTCCGGTTGCCCTCTGCTGCTGGCTTTTGCAGATTTCTGCCAGTATGCTCCTGAAGTTGCAGGTAATAGGCTACACCAGCGGTTGGCAACTTTTTCAATTTGGAGTGCCAAGTTATCCTACCATTTCTACTCATCTGCGTGCCGGTTAAGATTTCCATATGCACATTTTTGTGAAAACCGTTTTAATTTCACTTATAGTCTTCATTTCTCAAAATCAATGTCATGTGGTTAATCAAAATTCGAAATGAAAATGATACAAATCTAAAAGTTATTTCTATTGCCATTGCCAATATGTAAAAATAGCCTACATAAAGCCAACAAATAAAAACATTGCAGCCTTCAGGTAGAAAATATCCTGAGGAAAATAAATATTCTATAAATCACATTGACTATGCATGGCCTGTCTGCAAGGAACTTGAAACATTGTATGAACTATTGTATTAACTTGGTCAGACCCGAAGCTCGTGCAAGCAAACGTACAAGTTTGTATGAAATATTCTGGGCCCTTAGTTTCCCCTGCCATTTAGCTCCAGAAAGACACAGCTCTAGGCTATTTTGTGCAAGGGCTAAGAAGTAATCAATTAGGCCTATTTTATCACGTTTCCACTGGATCACAGCATGACATTTCTTTCCCCCTTTCATGCTGAGTGGTAATCGAAATGGAGAGGGCTGGGAAGATTTCTCGAATAGGAACTATTGTCATTCTCAATCGATGTTAAAACAGACTTTGTTTACTTGCTGTTTGAGGCGAATAAACATTTTTCTTTGAGAAGCTCAACAGAGATGGTGAGTTACGTCAAAGAGATGGTGAGTTACGTCTTATCAGATCCCTACATTTGCACTAAGGCCTGGTAGACTAGTCCTACTTCTATATGCGTAATCAGATGAGTGTTCTTACTCAAGATTCACAGGAGCGCTCCAAACCAAACAAAACTCGTAAATGGAATGAAATAGTATTTTTTTCTCACAAGTATAGCCTAGGTTTGTGCGCTCTGCAAACGTGTCCACTCCTACGATGACAACGGTAAGACCGTAATAATAATAATAATAATAATAATTTATTATTATTAACTGAAGTGACCCTAACCAAACAAACATTGTAGATGAGAAATTCTGCGAACATTGTGGGGCACAGACAGATTAGCTGTGCTCTTTGGACACAGTCCCAGAGACCCTAGCCAAGATCTGTGTGTTGATGATTACGCTTTTGCACACAGCCTATGTTAATGTGTGTTGATAGCTTGCCACAGTTTATTTGAGAAACAAGTCCCATTTGTTTTCAAAGCTGTCATTGCCCAAGGTGTGGAAAGGGGCAGTGTTTCCCCTATATTATTTTACTAAGTCATTGTCGACTGTCCAAAATATATACTTTTCGGGATGCTAAAATGTTTTCAGTGTAAACTTAAACGACTAAAACCTGATATAAAGTATGTAGAAAAGATAAAGGAGCTTTAAAACATCCAGATTTAGTCTGCGACCAAGATGACTACCTTTAAGATTGACAAGGTTCCATTGGTTTTGCCACTCTTAAATGCTTATTTGTCTGTCCTTCCCTAGGTGAGCGGATTCTGGGCTACCCGGAGGAGCCGTGCTACCTGTGGTTCATCATGGAGTTCTGCGAGGGCGGGGACCTCAACCAGTACATCCTTTCACGAAGGCCCGATCCGCGGACCAACATGAGCTTCATGCGCCAGCTGACCAGTGCCGTGGCCTTCCTGCACCAGAACAACATTGTGCACCGCGACCTCAAGCCCGACAACATCCTCATCTCCCAGAAGTCAGGGTTGCCTGTGCTCAAAGTGGCTGACTTCGGCCTCAGCAAGGTCTGCGCAGGCTTGGGCACCGGTGGCAAAGACGGCGATGAGCACCCCAAAGCTGGAGGCAGCGGAAACAATGTGAACAAGTTCTGGTTGTCGTCAACATGTGGCTCAGACTTTTTCATGGCGCCTGAGGTGTGGGAGGGCCACTACACGGCCAAGGCGGACATCTTTGCCCTGGGCATCATCATTTGGGCCATGCTGGAGCGGATCACCTTCATCGATGCCGAGTCCAAGCGCGAGCTACTGGGCACCTACGTGCGTCGGGGCACTGAGATTGTGCCAGTGGGTGAGGCGCTCCTGGGGAACCCCAAGATGGTGCTCCACATCCCGCAGAAGACACGCAGCACAATGTCGGAGGGGGTGAAGAAGCTTCTGCAGGACATGCTGGCGGTCAACCCCCTGGACCGGCCCGACGCCTTCCAACTGGAGGTGCGGGTGAACCTAGTCACGTGTGCTGCGTGACACCGCTCTCCTCCCATTCCCCTTTCCAAACCATGGCCAGTAGGAGAAGGGTCTGCTTTTTTACCAGGTAGGTTTTCCTCATCCTCCTCACATGGACACCACTTTGGTCGTTCCATATGATTTAAATGACTTTCTGACTGGACCCCTTTTGATTTGAACAAGACTTTTCATACGTTTGCTAGGGCTGTGACGATACCAGTATCACCATGACGGAGACCCAAGTCTTTTGACCTTTTTAAAAGCCTACTGTATGTAAAACATTGTGTGCTATAGCCTGGAAAGTAAGTACATAAATCAAATTGTATTGGTCACATGCAGATGTTAATGCGTGTGTAGCGAAATGCTTGTTCTTCTAGTTCTGACAGTGCAGTAATATATAACGTAATCTAACATTTCCCAACTACCTAATCCACACAAATCTAAAGGGATGGAATAAGAATATGTACATATAAATATATGGATGAGCGACGGCCGAGCGGCATAGGCAAGCTGCAGTAGATAGTATAAGGTACAGTATATACAGTTGAAGTCAAAGTTTACGTACACCTTACCAAATACATTTAAACTCAGTTTTCACTGTTCCTGACATTTAATCGTAGTAAAAATTCCCTGTCTTAGGTCAGTTAGGATCACCACTTTATTTAAGGTGAATTGTCAGAATAATAATAGAGAATTATTTCTTTCAGCATTTATTTCTTTCATCACATTCCCAGTGGGTCAGAAGTTTACATACTCTCAATTAGTATTTGATAGCATTGCCTTTAAATTGTTTAACTTGGGTCAAACGTTTCAGCTAGCCTTCCACAAGCTTCCCACAATAAGTTGGGTGAATTTTGGCCCATTCCTCCTGAGAGAGCTGGTGTAACTGAGACAGGTTTGTAGGCCTCCTTGCTCGCACACATTTTTATAATTCTGCCCTCAAATGTTCTAAAGGATTGAGGTCAGGGCTTTGTGATGGCCACTCCAATACCTTGACTTTGTTGTCCTTAAGCCATTTTGCCACAACTCTGCTTGGATGTATGCTTGGGCTCATTGTCCATTTGGAAGACCCATTTGCGACCAAGCTTTAACTTCCTGACTGATGTCTTGAGATGTTGCTTAAATATAGCCACACAATTTTCCTTCCTCATGATGCCATCTATTTTGTGAAGTGCACCAGTCCCTCCTGCAGCAAAGCACCCCCACAACATGATGCTGCCACCCCCGTGCTTCACGGTTGGGATGGTGTTCTTCGGCTTGCAAGCATCCCCCTTTTGACTCCAAACATAACAATGGCCATTATGGCCAAACAGTTCTAGTTTTGTTTCATCAGACCAGAGGACATTTCTCCAAAAAGTATGATCTTTGTCCCCATGTGCAGTTGCAAACCGTAGTCTGGCTTTTTCAGTTCCTTGCTGAGTGGCCTTTCAGGTTATGTCAATAAAGGACTCGTTTTACTGTGGATATAGATACTTTTGTACCTGTTTCCTCCAGCATCTTCACAAGGTCCTTTGCTGTTGTTCTGAGATTGATTTGCACTTTTCGGCACAAGAGTACGTTCATCTCTAGGAGACAGAACGCGTCTCCTTCCTGAGCGGTATGACTGCTGTGTGGTCCCATGGTGTTTATACTTGCATACTATTGTTTGTACAGATGAACGTGGTACCTTCAGGCGTTTGGATATTTCTCCCAAGCATGAACCACACTTTTTGTTTTCTGAGGTCTTGGCTGATTTTCTTTAGATTTCCCTATGATGTCAAGCAAAGAGGCACGGAGTTTGAAGGTAGGCCTTGAAATACATCCACAGGTACACCTCCAATTGACTCAAATTATGTCAATTAGCCTATCAGAAGCTTTTAAAGCCATGACATCATTTTCTGGAATCTTCCAAGCTGTTTAAAGGCTTAGTGTATGTTAGTGTATTTAGTGTATGTACACTTCTGACCTACTGGAATTGTGATTAAGTGAAATAATCTGTCTGTAAACAATTGTTATAAAAAAATGTGGCATGCACAAAGTAGATGTCCTAACCAACTTGCCAAAGCTATAGTTTGTTAACAAGAAATGTGTGGAGTGGTTGAAAAACAAGTTTTAATGACTCCAACCCCTAAGTGTATGTAAACTTCTGACTTCAACTGTACATATGAGATGAGTAATGTAAGATATGTAAACATTAAAGTGGCATTGTTTAAAGTGACTTGTGAGTCTCTATGTAGGCAGCAGCCTCTCTGAGTTAGTTATTGCTGTTTAGTAGTCTGATGGCCTTGAGATAGAAGCTGTTTTTCAGTCTCTCTGTCTCAGCTTTGATATACCTGTACTGACCTCGCCTTCTGGATGGTAGTGGGGTGGTTGTTGTCCTTGATGATCTTTTTGGTCTTCCTGTGACATCGGGTGCTGTAGGTGTCTTTGAGGGCAGGTAGTTTGTCCCAGGTGATGCGTTGTGCAGATTGCACCACCCTCTGGAGAGCCTTGCGGTTGAGGGCAGTGCAGTTTCTGTACCAGACGGTGATACAGTCCGACAGGATGCTCTCAATTGTGCATCTGTAAAAGTTTTAGGTGACAAGCCAATTTTCTTCAGCTTCCTGAGATTGAAGAGGCGCTGTTGGGTCTTCTTCACCACACTGTCTTTGTGGGTGGACCATTTCAGTTTGTGACGTGTATGCCGAGGAACTTAAAACCACCACCTCCACTACTGTCCCATCGATGTGGATAGGGGGGTGCTCCCTCTGCTGTTTCCTGAAGGCCACGATCATCTCCTTTTGTTGACGTTGAGTGAGCGGTTGTTTTCCTGACATACAGGGAGGTGTCTCGTCGTTGTTAGTAATCAAGCCCACCACTGCTGTGTCGTCTGCAAACTTGATGATTTTGTTGGAGGAGTGCTTGGCCACGCAGTCATGGGTGAACAGGGAGTCCAGGAGGGGGCTGAGCACGCACCCTTGTGGGGCCCCATAATTGAGGTATTGTTTCCTACCATCACCACCTGGGGGCAGCCCTTCAGAAAGTCCAGGACTCAATTGCACAGGGTGGGGTTGAGACCCAGGGCCTCCAGCTTAATGATGAGCTTGGAGGGTACTATGGTGTTAAATTCTGAGCTGTAGTCAATGAACAGCATTCTTACATAGGTATTCCTCTTGTCCAGATGGGATAGGGTAGGGTGCAGTGTGATGGCGATTGCGTCATCTGTGGACCTGTTTGGGCGGTATGCAAACTGAAGTGGGGCTAGGGTGGCAGGTAAGGTGGAGGGGGGATATGATCCTTGACTAGTCTCTCAAAGCACTTTATGATGGCAGAAGTGAGTGCTACGGGGCGGTAGTCATTTAGTTCAGGTACCTTTTTGTCTTCTTGGGTACAGGAACAATGGTGGCCATCTTGAAGCGTGTGGGGACCGCAGACTGGGATAGGGAGCGATTTGAATAGGTCTGTAAACACACCAGCCAGATGGTCTGCGCGTGCTCTGAGGACGCGTCTAGGGATGTCGTTTTGGCCTGCAGCCTTGCGAGGATTAGCGCGTTTAAATGTCATGCTCACGTCGACCACGGAGAAGGAGAGGGGGGGCCCCCCAGTCCTTGTTAGCAGGCCGTGTCGGTGGCACTGTATTATCCTCAAAGCGAGCAAAGGTGTTTAGTTTGTCTGGAAGCAATACGTCTGTGTCCGTGATGTGGCTGGTTTTCTTTTTGTAGTCCGTAATTGCTTGTGGACCCTGCCACATGTTTCGTGTCTGAGCTGTTGAATTGCAACTCCACATTGTCCCTATACCGACATTTCGCTTGTTTGATTGCCTTGCGGAGGGAATAACTACACTGTTCGGCCATATTTCCAGTCCTCTTTCCGTGGTTAAATGCGGTGGTTTCGCCGCCATCATCTGTGGTTTTTGGTCAAGGTAGGTTTTATTAGTCAGTGGATAAAACTTATCCTTATAAAATCACTCACTGAGTCAGCATACATCGATTCTCTGAAGCTGCCTGGAACACTTCCCAGTCCGCGTGATCAAAACAATCTTGAAGCATGGATTCCCGATTGGTCAGACCAGCGTTGAATGGTTATAGTCACGGGTACATCCTGTTTGAGTTTCTTCCTATAGGACGGTAGGAGCCAACGTTTATCTATTTCAGTAATGAAGACATGTATATCTCATGGTAGGGTGGGGTATGCAAAATGGGTATAGTTTGAGAACCTCTATCTCCTGAATGTTTTGGCATTCAAGTCGAAAAGTAACTTTCTGAGAAGTTCTACCATGGGCAAACATGAGCTATTCTCCTCACTGCCAGATTGACTTTAATCTGAGGTAAACTGTTTTTGACTCAGTTGAATCTGTTCAGTCAGTCAGCACAGCAACACAGGAGCAGGAGAGGGACTAGTAGGCTGGTAATGCCTTGATGTGCTGTCTGCCGTTTTCAGATACAAACGTGCTGTGTGCAGAGTCCAGACAGGTAACTCGGCATGCTAGAGACCCCTAGCTCAGTCTCTTACCACTCGTTGTTTGTCTGCTTATTCAGCCAACCCCTCTTTCTCTCTCTTTTTGCGCTCTGGCTTTAATCAAAACCATGCTACTTGCCCAAGGGCCAAAATGTACCCTGTATGGTTGCCAGTACCAGTACAAACTCCACCCATCCCCTTCTCTCTCTGGCCCAGTTTTTATTCTTTCATAACACTGTCCTACTCTGACAGATCATCGCCTCAGGGGCCTTTTTAGTTTAGCAGTTTGTGTGCCTGTAGATGAGCAGATCAGCTGGGCTCATCACCTTTCCCAAGGCAAACCCATCCCAGCCAAACCCAGCCCTTCCTCCTCTGTGTGAGTGTATGAGATGGTATCAGTTCTCTGTAAACAAGCCCTATTATTACCTGGATAAGTTGTGACGGACGCCCTTTGCCTTACCTGTCAGGTACACTCACATCACACCCCACCCATGTTCACTTTGTCAACACCATTGGTTGGCCTGAACTCATTACCCTGCAGACTATACCTTGTTCCTTCCTTAATCCTGTTTTTTTTAATCATGACATATGGGAATTTCATGGTAGACTGATTAATTCCTCTTAGGGCATTGTGCCATGTCAGTCTTTGGGCCGGGGTTGTCCTCACCTTGTTTTTCTAAGACTATTAAGACTCCTTATCTCTCAGTGGATGACTCCCAGTGCCTGTGTGGTTGGACATAAGGCACCAGTGTTTAAATAGTAGCCTTTTTTGTTTTCTTTAAAATACTTTGTGCCCACTCAAACTGACATTTACTCCTGAGGTGCTGTTGCACCCTCTATAATCACTGCTTATTATTTGACCCTGTTGGTCATCTATGATGATCTATGGATGTTTGAAGATCTTGAAACGATCTGGCCTTAATGCCCATGTACTCTTATCTCCATCCGGCACAGCCAGAAGAGGACTGGCCACCCCTCAGAGCCTGGCTCCTCTCTAAATTTCTTCCTAGGTTCCTGCCTTTTGTAAAGAGTTTTTCCTAGCCACCGGGCTTCTACATCTGCACCGTCCAATCTGTTGCTCTGAACCAGAGGGGGTGAATATGGGGGTTAATGGAGGGTTACGGGGGGTTAATCCTGTGGTAAATACTAATCCTTTCACTGCTCTCAAGTTAGTGCAAGAGGATCATGCAGAACTGAAAGGGAGGTCATCATCTCACTCCAGTACCACCACCATCCGCTGCTGTGGGCATCCTCCATCGCTGTTGTTGTCCACACACACACTACACTTGCGCACTCTGAGAGCAGTCCATGGTTAGTGTTAGTGTCCCCCATCCTCCCACCTCTGGATAGCAGCACCGACTTCAGCTGCCAGTCCGATGCAGTGTTCAGGAGCCCTCCACTTTTCCACTCTCCATTCTCCCTCCCTCCCTCGCTCCCCCACCCCTCTCCCACTGGTAGACAATGCTGCTCCTTCTCGGTGAGGGCTTACTGAGGCTCACGTTTTGGAACACTGTCTGCCTGCCAGCCTGTGTGTCTGTCTGCCTCTGTACCCAGATAAACCAGACCAATGCACATTAGCTTTTTAAATAATGTTTTGACGATGTGAATACTGTAGTAGGATTTAGTATGAACCGGGGGATTTAGAGTGCATTGCACATGGTGCAAAGGAACATGTCACGTAAAAGGCTTGTCTAAGGAATGTGTTTAACTAAGCCCATGACATCAACAAGGAACTTTACATAAGTCTTTCTATGTACGGTGTATGGGTCCTATACAGAGTCTAGTTCAAAACTGGCCCAGGGCACACAGTACACTTTAGGCGAGCAGAAGAACGTGTCCAAACTTGAACTCGCTCACACACTCTTTACTATGGTCTCTAGGGAAATAGTGTTTACACAGTGGTTTGGCTGTATGGTACAGTATGTACTATATGTGTTCTGTGGGCGTGTCTTACTGTATGTATAGAGGCTTGTTATCAGTGAAACTGGTCGGGTAGTGGGAGGGTAGGGATGACTGAAGTCAGCAAAAGCTAAACACAATATTAGAGTTGACTGAGAAATGCCAGCAGGAGGGCACTTTTTTATATTGGATTTTGGGTGAGCAAAGGGTGGGTGTTGAAGAATGAGAGCATTTTGGATTAGTTATGTAACGGGTGTGTTTAACTGAGCAATAGGGGTTGTAAAAATTATAAAAGACCCTTGTAATGAAACGGCTTTCAGAGAAGCCTGCCTGAAACTTGGGTTAACAACCCAAAGATCAATTTGTTGTGAGCTTCATAATACGTTTCCATGAAAGCTGATAGACGAATCACCTGGTTGTGCAAGCAATACTAGGAAATACGTTTTTTTTTTTTATATATTTTTTTTGTGCACATCCACACCTCGGCATTGTTCTTTGGCCAGTTCAGGGGTGCTAAGGCTATTTCCCCCCCCTCTGCTGTGTCACTGTAATAACTGGAGGGCCTTTGCCTTTCTGCTCCTCTGCTTTAGTCAAGCAGCACGGTTGGCTGGTGATGTAATTGAATATAATGGATCTGCTTTTGTACGCTCCCCTCAGGGTCTAGTCTCACCCTGCCTTAGACTCTGGTCGCCAGTGCTAGGGTTCTGCATGAACACTTTTATTTCTGAAGCTCTGTCTTTCAGCATTGTTCTTCGGAGTATGGATGGAGCCTTTTATACTCTAAACGGTGGATGAGAGATGCATGATCAGTTAATGTTGTCGTGAAAAGCAGTTGAGCTTGCACTCAAGGATGAACATTTTAGATAAGTGTCACTGCGGTAGCTTCACTGAGAGTCTCAAAGATCCACACACTTATCCCCAACCAAAACCATAGACCACCACCATTTTCCCACAAATCCTCAACTCACGCTAATATTTAATCACTTAAGATGGGTGAATTACTTGAGGTGAATTTCTCCCAAACCTGAAAACAAACACGCAGGCACAGCTAACCTCCGTGTCAGTTTGGGCATTGCATAAGTTGCATTGCATAAGTTTGTCAGTTTCTCTGTTGCGCCTTCCTTTCCTCTATTTAATAGTTTTCTATGGTGCGGTTGTGGTTTGTACAGAGCTAGTTATAACCGGTTTTGGTGAGGACCAGACTCCTGTGCTGGTTTTAATTGCTATGCTGAACAAGTCCTGCCTGCCTTTCTCTCTCCATCCCCCTCTCCCTTTCTCTGGAGAGGGTAAAGGCATCTGCATGCTTCCCAGCTGAAACAGTTCGAAAGAGTTTATGTATATATTGTGACGTTTTTGTTCATTTTTGGCTTCAGTAAGGTTTTTTTCAGTTGTTTGGGGGCACATTGTTTCGTGACGCTAACCGAAGTCTACGCCCCTTCGTTAGTGGTTGGTCAACAGTAGGGATTCTTCAGTAAAGTCTTTGTCATTCAACGAGAGATGATTTGTTTTCATGCACATTTTTTTTCATTTAGAAATACAGCACCAAACATCTTAGTCGCACAATTTTACATCCAACTAAGATCTCCTTGGCAAAAACGTCAAAGTTATTGACAGATTTCTTGAGTTATTTCTTTGGAAAAGTGTATACTTGCTGCGGCATCTCAGAATGGCCGAACAGTACTATTTCTGCTTTTTTCTCGTTTTTCAGGAGAGCTTGTCTGGCAGTGGTGGGTAGACTGAGGCTTTTCAGCCCTTTCAAATGCAGGAGCATGAATAATTCCAGTTAGTTGAGTATCTAAAGAGAAGCTAAAATGAGACGGGAACTTACTGCTGTATTAGAAAGTGACTCCTTTGAATTCCCTTGTAATTCTATGGTGTAAAATCTAGCAGTCGACCTGTTGCTTACAGCCCCGTTATTCGACAGTGTCATCGATGCATTAATATCCACATAAACCCACGTTGGCATCTGTATTCTTAGGGTTACTTGCATAAATAATCTGATCAATCTTTAAGAGTACAGGTGAAGTGCTTTCTGTGTAAAAGCTACATGAATTGTTCAGCGCTACCAAACCAAATTTACCACTGTTTTTCAACTATTTTGGCACCCAGCCAGCGAGGGTCATGCATTGGTTTGGTTAACACAACCACTCGTAAAAACGTTAGTTATTTTCCTAAACTCGAATGGTAGAGTTGCATGTATCCCGGACTTAGAGGAAGCCCTCCTCCCCCACGTCTCCGCTGCAGATACCAGTCTCTACTGGTTTTAACAAGGTAGCCCTTTTGGGGGAGCATGTTACGCAACACGTAGGGGGATGGCTGAAGAATTACAATGTGACTCAGTTTCACCCTGCAGCCCCTCTTGTTCATGTGATGCTTGCCTTGGTTCCTGCTGCAGGAACGGACACTAGCAAACTGTGCACCCCTTTTTCCAGACCAACAATCAAACCAACAATAGGTTAGCTAATTTAAAACGTTAGACTTTGGATTTGTTTGATTCAATTTGACACTTAGTGTAAAAAAAAAAAGGTAGGTTCAATTGGGTGCTTAAAATGGCAAAAGGTTGCAAGAGTCTCCGTAGTTATGCAATCTTACATGTTTGAGTCGCAGTATGGGAAGCATGCTAGTGGCATGGGGGAGGTTGTGTTTCAGCAGTCTTTAAATGGCCCTGTGCTCAGAGTAGGTGTCTCCCACCTATAGTCTGGACAGGACCTTTTAGCTGGCTCGTGTTCATTAGGCACTAAATGGAAGAAAACGCACTAGAACTAGTTGAACTTGTTCAATAAGAAACACACTTCTGTTTTTTGTTGCAAAACATTTGATAGCATTTTCTGTTGCTTGCCCTAAGGACTGTGACCCTGGTTCATGGTAGCATGCATCTTCTTCCTCAACAAGCCTGCACATGACTTAGAATGGGAGGTGAAGTCAGCCACCACCGCCGAGTTTAAGAGCAATCAATAATGGCTGGCATTTAGCCTGTCCTTGTCAGCTGCTGTAAGGCCCTTACAGCAGCTGAGAGCAGGGTTAACGAAAGAAAAGGGGCCCTTTTGCTCAGGTTCTGCAGTGGTTGCTGCATAAGAGGGGCGATGTAGACTGCCCCAGTTGAGACCACCGTAAAGAATTTGTTGTAGTGAACCTGAGGGTATTTATACCATGAAACAATCCGTGACCTCAGACGTGCCAGTTGGGGTCCCATAATGAATCCCACCAATGAATCATGCACATCTGAATGGCCTTACATAATGGCACAATTCTATAGGCTTCATTTTGTATGCACAGATATTGTTTGCTTGTTCAGTGAAATGCACTGGAGTTCCACAGTAATAGCACTGCCTAAAGAAAAATGATGTTCATAACCTGTAAGCCTCTATTTCATATTGTCTGACATTCAACCATCTTATTTTCTCCCCTCTCTCTAGATGTTTACTAACTCAATGTGGGATCCTAAGTCTGTACAGAGGTGGAAAAAGGGACTCTGAACAACTCTGAACTGTAAAACCTCTGCGATTGAAGTCAGCACTTCCAAAATCAGGACACCATTATAGGAAAAGCTATGCAATCAAGTCATATGGAAAGTCAGGTTCTCTCCCCGCATCTTCTATTTTAAATTTAGAATGTTGTCACCAAAAATCCGAAAGACATTCACCAATGTATGATGGTCAGCTATGCCAGAACATTGCTCCCTTGCACACCTGGTTTGAAATGTCTCCAAGGAGTAATCATGATTAAGTTATGTCTATATTTGATATGCTGGTCTTCAAAATACTTTTTTCTCAATGTGTTTTATTTTAATTAAGATTTTTTTGGGGGTCCGGTTATGGACGGGTTCTTCTTCCTTCTCCTCTAATGTTGACATGTGTTTGTTGGATGGGGCCACATAGGCTAGTATGAATGGATAATCTGTCATGTATGGACTGGAGAGGCTAACATGTTGCACTGTGTACCCTCTATGCCAGTTTTTTAAAAAGTATTCCTAAAATGACCGATGATAATGATGTAGAAGAAGGGACTTAATTTGTATCATAGAATTGGGAATTAGTCCTAGGATGGACATGAACCTTCTTATGATGGGATAAATGTCATACATTTTGGTCAGGGAGTTGGTCAACCATGGTTTGCCAGTACTATGATAAGATATTATGAAAATAGTATTTAACTGTACTGCTAAAAGACATACAGTGTAAAAGAGCAAATATATATATATTTTTTTCCTATGGCCAAAAAGCTGCTCTGTTGTTCAATGTACATGTAACCAGATCTGAAATCCCAACCTGGGGTTGGTAATGCTCCCACGTAGGGAAATTGAGCCTGCGAGAAGAGCCCTGAGGCTTCAGGCTATTCGGCGTGGGAAATGTGGGGACCCAGTGTCCAGGTAGGCTACACGTATCTGTGTGTGGAAAACATTTAATCACAGGTAAGACATTTAACTTGTTCAGTATAGTCTGTTTGTAACACCACTCACTACTTGTAGCTGTATAGTCTGTTTGTTGTTGGTCTTGGCTAGCTTAATGTTCCAGTCGGTTGCTACCTAGCACTCACTCTATTTATGTAACCTTTATTTTATCAGGGAGTCATACTGAGACAAAGGTCTCTTTACAGATGAGCCCTGAATTACAGAAATTATAGAAAATACACATTTAGAAATACAAAATGCGAGCAGAAAGACGGTCATTAAAAAACAAACACATTCATCAGTAATGAGGTCCTCGTGCAAGGTAATCGTTATTTACCACAAACGCCCGAGGTGCCTTATTGCTATTATAAACTGGTTACCAACGTAATTAGAGCAGTAAAAATAAAGTTGTCGTACCCGTGGTTTACTGTCTGATATACCACGGCTGTCAGCCAATCAGCATTCAGGGCTCGAACCACCCAGTTTATAAATGCCAACATTCCATTCATACAATGCAGTCAATCCCCAGCCATACACTGGCTGAAATCAGTTGATGATAGGACTTAGACAAGTTGTAAATGCAACAGGTATTGACTGATATCATATGATAGCACTCCCAGCTTTCCAAGAAAACTGTTATGGTCTGTTTTAAAGGCTATTCATTCTGAACATTGCTATTAAACTTAAATAAATGGCATTTATAAGTATGGCAATATTTTACGTTGACAAGTCTATTAGACAATTTCTGATATCACATGCCTTTTATCTTCCTGCATAAGTTAAATCGGGGTTATTCCTCTACTGCCATTCATTCCAATTAGACTGGTTTGGCCAATATGGTTGCTATTTTCACCCCATTCTGGAACTTTGAGGGTTTAGGACGTAGCCCCGCTAGTAATTTAATAGGATCTCTATGACTTGTATACTGTGAATGGGAAATGTGAATTACATTCAATACAACTTTTAAGAAAGGTGTGTTAGGCCCTTTTATTAGGTAGTTGGGTAAGCAGTTCCCCATCCTCAATGTGGATTCACGGACCTAGTATCAACCAAGCAGCATCAACACCCCTCCTCCCTCTACACCCTTGTGCCTTATTTTACCTTCATCAAATGGAGGGCTAACTCATTTGATTCACATTTTTATTTATTTTTATTTAATTCTTTTATTAAAAAAAAAATTATGCAGTATACAATTTGTCCCTGGTAGCAGGCCTATATCAGTTGATGATATGCTGTGCATTTGAAGACAGAACTGTTTGTCTCACTATATGAGATTATAAAATGGTTTTAGTGGCATTGCTTTAACCAAATTGTACAAGAGTTTTGGACACTGGTGTCACATAATACATTTTGATTTAGCCCAATATTACATTATATGTCTCTAAAAAAGGACTCCCAACTTTTGACTGATTAGCTAGTAATTACTGTGTAAAGTCTTAGACGTGTATATTGTATGTCACTTACCATTATGTTTTGGAACTTGCAGGAATTAATTAAGAAACAGTAACTGAGCATTTTATGGTTTCAATGTGAGATGTGCATGAATATTCAGGACCCTCACCAAGTTAATTGTATTATAGCTACTCAGACTCACTTTGCAGTCTAGTTCCATAATTCTTTTTCCTTGCTCATTTACTTATTTGACTTTGGATAGTGTTAGAATAAAATTTGCCATTAAGATTGTGTAAATAATGGTATGGGATCGAAAGGACAGAATTTCATGTTCAGTACACAGTAATGCTCTGTATAACATGTTGAGGCATCAGTTGGTTTCCTGTCTGTTCTTGCCCATTGTGTCATGTAACCTTAGTGAAAACTGCATGGTGCCATGTTCCTTGCTTACCATTGAGCCCGTTGTAGTCGTTTCACTTCACATGGTAAACAAGGGGTGTGTGGGAATTGCAGTTGAATGGACAGATGTTATACACCCCATGCACATAACGTTTTTCAAACACTACCACTTTGAAGAGGTTACCTTCTGGATTATGAAGTGTCTCTTTTTTTAATGATTTTGACTTGTAGTATTTTGGCCCATGAGAATTTGTCACGAGAAGTCCAAGTTACAATACCCGCTCAGGTAAGGGTTGACGGTCTAAAACCAGTGCTGGCTCCTTACAAAAAGCTCATTCTTGATTGCTGAATGTGGACTATTCAACAAACAGTTGAACTGCAGTATATTGGACATATTGTCCACTGTCGAACTACTAGCTTTTGTTTTGTTTAAAGTGAGCACGGTAGTTGATGATTGACTCGTAAACGTGCTTCCAAGATTCAGTTGAGACAGCAGCTTGTGCTGCCCCATCATGGTCGAGGCAACTCCTCCATATTTATTAGCCAAGTGTAGCATCCTGTTTGCATATTTGACCTTTTTTAGTTTACAGCTATTGACACACTCAATCCGTGTTTGCTAGTCCGGTCCTACCTCAGTCTTCTACTTCTCTGACAGTTGTCTTTCACTAGATCGTTTCAGTAGATTCATTCTAAACTGTTTTCAGTCTAGACCTGTGTTGCATTTGCGTTTTTGAAGGGCAATTTCTATAAGTGTCATAGCTTTAGACCTGAGACTGTTTCTCTTTAACGTCAACCAACCTCACAGGTCAAACTCCTCAAAAGCTTCTCGATGTGGTTTTGCGTTTAGCTACCATTAGCTACTTTTTATTGCCGCTTGACATTTTGAATACTTTACCTTAAAGTTTAGCTGCATAAAATATTTGGCTTTTGCCGTTTTTTAGAAATGTTTTTGAGTAACACGCCTCTCTCTTAGTTACCTCTGTTTTAATGTTACAGCCTGTACATTACCCGGGATTCCTCATACTCATACATATTCTGCTTTACCGACGGGACCAGTTTGTTACCTGGAAAACCTCTTGTAACTTCTGACCTCTTTCAGTGTTATCAAGTATGTGAGCGATCCATTAAACGTCATAGCAACAACTGTCACATGACTAACTTACTTTAATGTTGAAGCACCGCCACAACTAAGCTCTTTCTGCTACCTACTTGTTCATGTATGACATATCTTGTTGGAGTAGTGAAGATAGCGAAGTTAGCGTGTAGGTTAAATTACCGTCTTCATGGATTAAGGAGAGCTCTAGTCGTACACCTACAGTAATGTTTCCACTTAAAATCCAACACTCCTCTATGCAACCTTCTCTCACTGTACACATTGTGTAAGGAACCACAGCATTTCTGTTCTGCTTTGTTTTCCTGAACTACTACTTTATTTCAGCACATTATGTCAAGTGTTTATACAGTTTGTGTCTTTACAATGTCATGTAAAATATGAACTTTTTGTTGTTCAAGAAGCTGACTGGAGCCATTAGGTGTTTTAGCAAAGCATTGTTTTTTGCTGTGAATGTTTGACAACTTCTGTTTTTCTTGAAATAAATGATCCAAAATACAAATCTTTGTTTGTTTTTAATATATAATAACAACAGTAGATTCGTGGTCCTCTGTAGCTCTACTGGTAGAACATGGCACTTGCAACGCTACGATAGTGAGTCCAATTCCTGGGACCACCCGTACGTAAAATGTATGCACGCATGACTAAGTCACTTCGGATAAAACCGTCTGCTAAATGGCATACATTATTAAATATTAGATGGCGTGATCAAAAATTTTATACTCCTAATTTGAGAACTATTCTGACCAATTTGGTCCTAGTCTTAAAAATGTAATATACATTATTGTAGTTGTCAGCATCTCTGACAGTGCCAGCTATTATCTGCTGTCAGTCAACCAGCTTAATCGAGCCCCCAACTGTCTCTGTTAGTCTGGTGCTCATCTGAGCGCAACTGATCTGCATCAGACTGGGATGCCTGTATATTGGTTTTACTGCTGCCATCCCCTGTCACGGTATATTTAGTAGAGGCCCAAATGGACAAACTTGTTTCCCACAGCCGTCAATAATCCTTTCGATTAGAGCGGCTGGTTTCCCTCGAGGATTATCCCTCAAGGCTTTGATCTGGCCAAAATTCAGACTGGCCCAAAACACTACCCTAACACCATTGTATTCCTCCAAAATAACACGGTGTATTATATACTGTATGTATTTAACTGAGTCAATCATTCCAAACTGTGCAGCAGCCATCTGATGAATGAAAAGAAACCTATGTTACAAAACACTAAAGTTTAATGACATTTGGAGATTGCCAAACCAAGCCTTTGATACTGGGTGAGCCTACAAGGTAGGGACTAGGGCTGTCCCTGTCTTGGTCGACCGAGAGTTGTCTGTTCTTTCGACCAATACAATTTAAATGTGTATTTTTCCATAAGCCTATAAAAAGTGTATGTGTTTTAATAGAATCAACTACACTGAGCTTGTCTGATATTTTAGGCACATTGATTTAAAAAAATTAAGACACAAATGACTTGAGGGAGCCTGACTGCCATTGATTTGGGCCAGGCTCATACTTGCCACACTGTTAAGTTTTTTTTTGCAGAGTGCCTGTGTGACTGCAGCATGTTCTCTTCCTCCTCCCTGCTGCAGTGACCAGGGACCATAGCATAGCAACAGTGTTTATTGCGTTGTCCGTGGTGCTGAAGCTGCCACATAATTAGTCATTTCTAGTTTCTTGTTTTTTCTCTCACTGAAAAGTTATCAAAATGTAGGAAAAACATGCCCTAAACCCTTGCTCTTTTTACGTGGCACATGTATCGCATGCATGTGACCAATAGGGCCTGACCTACTGTATAGCATATCATAATCCCATCAATACATTTGTTATAACAAACTCCAACACCGTAACACATGTGATACCATAATGGATGCGGAGAGCGTGAAAAATAAACTTGAAATGTTTAGTGGTTGCTCAGGAGGGAAAGGGGAAGTCCGATGCGTGAAGAAACCAGGTGGCTGTACCGACTCTAACGTATCCCGAGTGAGCCATGTTTCCGTGAAACAGAGAATGTTACAATCTCTGTCTCTCTGGAAGGCAACCCTTGCTCGGATTTTGTCTACCTTGTTGTCAAGAGACTGGACATTGGCGAGTAGTATACTACTCGGGAGCGGTGTGCGATGTGCCCGTCTACGGAGCCTGACCAGCAGACCGCTCCTTCTGCCAATTCTGCCGCTGTTTTGGGTCGCCTGCTGGGATCCGATCCATTGTTCTGGGTGGTGGACCTTACCGCTTCGGGTAAGTTGTATTCCTGGTGCATCAAAGCTGGGACCGAGAGACTGAAAAACAGCTTCTATCTCAAGGCCATCAGACTGATAAACAGCCATCACTAACATTGAGTGGCTGCTGCCAACAGACTAAATCTCTAGCCACTTTAATAATTGGATGTAATAAATGTACTAGTCACTTAAACAATGCCACTTTATATAATGTTTGCATACCCTACATTACTCATCTCATATGTATATGCTGTACTCTATACCATCTATTGCATCTTGCCTATGCCGTTCGGCCATTGCTCATCCATATATTTATATGTACATTCCTTTACACTTGTGTGTGTATAAGGTAGTTGTTGTGAAATTGTTAGATTACTTGTTAGATATTACTGCACGGTCGGAACTAGAAGCACAAGCATTTCGCTACACTCGCATTAACATTTGCTAACCAATAGGACACATCGACAGTTTATTCACCTAATCGGCTCGGGGATTCAAACCAGCTAACTTTTGGTTACTGGTCCAACGCTCTTAACCGCTAGGCTACCTAGATGGTACCCAAAAGGGTTCTATCTGGAACCAAAAAGGCTTCTCTTATGGGGACAGCCGAATAACCCTTTTGTAGACCATTAGTACAGTAGGTACCATACGTCTTGGAGGTGCTTAGAAATACGTAAAGTGTGTTTGTATGGCTCGGAGGCCAGGCTGAGTATTCGAGTGGGAGGGCCTATTGTGCGATAAGGCCCTAGCCCTCGTGCCAATAGAGGATCAGTAACATGTTGTTACCACCAGCATTGTTCTACAGCCTCCTGTGGCTCAAATGGGTGGAAATTGAAAAAGTAAACAGGTTTTGTAAGAGACAGACAGGGGAAGAGGGGACATCTGTGGTCTGGACACGTGCCATGAAAGCCTTTGACAGGAAATCATGGTTACGACAGAGAGTACTGTAGACTGGCACACACGCACAGGTACACAATCGTGTGTGCACATACAAACATGCAGGCCCATAGATAGACAGGCAGACACTTGGACAGACAGACAGACGAGTGCACACACACCACCAACAACACCGTTGTGTAGTTTGAAACTCTTGTGGCTTTTTAAGGCTTCAGCATATAACTTTCTCAAACATCTCTCCAAAATGTGTAAGTCTGTGACGCATTCAACTATGTGACGTAACCGTCCCCAAACTGTTGCCACAAAGTTGGAAGCTGAGAATCGTCTAGAATGTTATTGCATGATGTAGCGTTAAGATTTCCCTTCACTGGAATTAAGGGACCTAGCACGAACCATGAAAAACAACCCCAGACCATTATTCCTCCTCCACCAAACTTTACAGTTGGCACTATGCATTGGGGGAAGTAGCGTTCTCCTGGCATCTGCCAAACCCAGATTAGTCCGTCGGACTGCCAGATGGTGAAGCGTGATTTATCACTCTAGAGAACATGTTTCCACTGCTCCAGGGTCCAATGGCGGCGAGTGTTGCACCACTCGCCAACGCTTGGCATTGCGCATGGTGATTTTAGGCTTGTGTGTGTGGCTGTTTGGCCATGGAAACCCATTTCATGAAGCTACGGACGATAGCGGTCCCATTCTGTGAGCTTGTGTGGCCTACGTTTCCACTTCACAGTAACAGCACTTACAGTTGACAGAGGCAGCTCTAGCAGCTCAGAAATTTTACAAACTGAGCTCTTCAGTCAGGCCATTCTACTGCCAATGTTTCTATGGAGATTGCATGGCTGTGTGCTCGATTTTATACACCGGTGTGGCTGAAATAGCCGAATCCACTCATTTGAAGGGATGTCCACATACTTTTGTATATATAGTGTATAATTGAGTCCAGAATGTTGAATGTGGTTTGAGGACATGGAAGTTATAAAATCGCTATTCAATACAATCGCATAGGACTGACGGCTAGACGGCTTATGTCAAATATTATGGTAAAGTGGATGAAGAATTGGTCCGTCTGGTATGTTCCACACCTCATTTACAGTCTCTACAACAGGGTTTGACTTTCAGCTATATCAGCAGATAAATGGAAATCATTCCACAATCATTCCCCTCCCTGTGACAATTGGGCTCCTGAGTGGTGCAGCAGTCTAAGGCACTGCATCTCAGTGCAAGAGGCGGTTAGAATCCAGGCTGAATCACATCCGGCTGTGGTTGGGAGTCCCCGAGGGTGGGACACAATTGGCCCAGCATCGTCCGGGTTTGGCCGGGGTAGGCCATCATTGTAAATAATAATTTGTTCTTAAATGACTTGCCTAGTTAAATAAAGGTGAAATAAAAAATCTGGAACTCTTTTATTATTGTGTTGCAATAACACACCGAATACACCTAAAACACAGTCCAAACTGAAAACCATGATAGGTTGATTATTTGAATCAGGTGTGTTAGTAATGGACTGAAACAAAAAGCTCCAGTAGCCCTCCAGGAGCCGAGTTGAAAACCCCATCTGGACAAGAGCCTCACAAAACGTCATACCCATGGCTAAATCTAAAGCAAGGAGTTTTGAGGGGGTGAGAAAGATTTAGGACATGCCTTTAGGGCCCAGACAACACAGGACAGGACAGGACAGGATGTCCAGAATAAAGAGCTCTGCACAGCTGTGTTTAGCCGCCTACAGCAGAATCTCTCCATCACTCCACTGGACATAAGCTGACCCACTTGTTAAATTTAGCTGCTGCGTTTCGTCCCAGCACGTGTCCCAGACGGAGAGACTGGGTGACAGCATCTCCAGGGCCGTGGGCAGACAGGACTGTTTACATAGTCCACATTAAACTACAGGCCCTGTTCGAATAGTCTTGAAGAGTAACAGTCCAACACCTTAGCCATTACACCAAAAGATCAGAACCTCTTGATGAAGTTGTTAGGTGTTTACTAAAGTCACTACATTATAGATCAGTAATTACTACAAAGAAGATAGAAAAGAGGCATGCATTGTAAGAGTATTCGAACAGGGACAGTGTTCCTCTTTTGACTGTTAATTTGACGACCATTTTGATTGAGAATGCTGTTTATTTTGACCAGGGAATTTTACCACACATTCCCAATGAGACTTCTTGAATAGCACTGTCTTTAGCTATTTACTTTGCGTTATGTACAGTGCATTCAAAATAATTCAGACAAATTGACTTTTTCCACATTTTATTACGTTAGTCTTATTCTGAAATTGATTAAATGATTTGTTTTCCTCATCAATCTACACACAATGCCCCATAATGACAAAGCAAAAACAGGTTTTTAGACATTTTTGCAAAAAAAAAAACTAAAACAGAAATACCAATTAACGTAAGTATTCAGACCCTTTGCTATGAGACTCAAAATTGAGCTCAGGTACATCCTGTTTCCATTGATCATCCTTGAGATGTTTTTACAACTTCATTGGAGTCCACCTGTTGTAAATTCAACTGATTGGACATGATTTGAAAAAGCACACACCTGACTATATAAGGTTCCACAGTTGAAAGGTCCCACAGGTGGAAATCTGTCCTTTGGTCTGATGAGTCCAAATTTTAGATTTTTGGTTCCAACCGCTGTGTCTTTGTGAGACGCAGAGTTGGTGAACAGATGATCTCTGCATGTGTGGTTCCCACTGTGAAGCATGGAGGAGGAGAGTTGATGGTGTGGGGGCGCTTTGCTGGTTACACTGTTAAGCACACTTAACCAATAGCTACCACATCATTCTTCAGCGATACGCCATCCCATCTGGTTTGCGCTTAGTTAGGACTATCATTTGTTTTTCAACAGGCCAATGACCAAACACACCTCCAGGCTGTGTAAGGGCTATTTGACCAAGAAGGAGAGTGTTGAATCAGATGACCTGGCCTCCACAATCACCCGACCTCAACCCAATTTAGATGGTTTGTGCTGAGTTGGACTGCAGAGTGAAGGATAAGCAGCCAACAAGTGCTCAGAATATGTGGGAACTCCTTTTTATACACAAAGAATTCCAGGTGAAGCTGGTTGCAAAGAGTGTGCAAAGCTGGCATCAAGGCAAAGGGTGGCTACTTTGAAGAATCAAAAATGTAAAATATATTTTGATTTGTTTAATTCTTTTTTGGTTACGACATGATTCCATATGTGGTATTTCATAGTTATTCTACAATGTAGAAAATAGCAACAAAAAAAAGAAAAACCCTTGAATGAGTAGGTGTGTCCAAACTTTTGGATGGTACTGTATGTAAATAAGGTATTTCTGTTTTACATTTTTAATACATTTGCTACAATTTCTAAAAACTTTTTCACTTTTTCATTATGGGGTACTGTGTGTAAATTGATGAAGGAAAAAATGTATTTGATAAATTTTAGAAGAAGGCTGGAATGTAACAAAATGTGGAAAAGGGCAAGGGGTCTGAATACTTTCCGAATGCACTGTAACTACTTTCTGACTTTTTCACTATAACTACGAGTCTGATCTATGTATCTAATTTCGTGGTCTAGAACTAGCTCTCCATACATACACTGTAGGACACTTTTTACCTACAGAAGTGTGCAGCAGCATATGTGTTTTTTTTGTCCTGATGCCGTTTAATGTCTCTGATAACAATCTAATAATAATGTTGCATACAGTGCCTTGCAAAAGTATTTACCACCCTTGGCATTTTTCCTATTTAGTTGCATTACAACTTGTAATTTAAATAGATTTTTATTTGGATTTCATGTAATGGACATACACAAAATAGTCAAAATTGGTAAAGTGAAATGAAAGAAATTACTTGTTTCAAAGAATTATATGTATATAAAAAAAAAAAACGGAAAAGCGGCGTGTGCATATGTATTCACCCCCTTTGCTATGAAGCCCCTAAACAAGATCTGGTGCATCTAATTAGCTTCAGAAGTCACATAATTAGTTAGATTGCACACAGGTGGACTTTATTTAAGTGTCACATGATCTGTCACATGATCTCAGTATATATACAGCTGTTTTGAAAGGCCCCAGAGTCTGCAACACCACTGAGCAAGGGGCACCACCAAGCAAGCGGCACCAAAGTTGTGGAGAAGTACAGACCAGGGTTGGGTTATAAAAAAATATCAGAAACTTTGAACATCCCACGGATCACCAATTAAATCCATTATTAAAAAATGGAAAGAATATGGCACCACAACAAACCTGCCAAGAGAGGCCCACCCACTAAACTCATGGACCAGGCAAGGAGGGCATTAATCAGAGAGGCAACAAAGAGACCAAAGATAACACTGAAGGAGCTGCAAAGCTCCACAGCGGAGATTGGAGTATCTGTCCATAGGACCACTTTAAGCCGTACACTCCACAGAGCTGGGCTTTATTGCTTAAATAAAGTGGTCTTCGCCAAAAGGCGTGTGGGAGACTCCCCAAACATTTGGAAGAAGCTACTCTGGTTAGATGAGACTAAAATTGACATTTTTGGCCATCAAGGAAAACGCTATGTCTGGCACAAACCCAACACCTCTCATCACCCCGTGAACAGCATCCCCACAGTGAAGCATGGTGGTGGCAGCATCATGCTGTGGGTATGTTTTTCCATCGGCAGGGACTGGGAATCTGGTCAGAATTGAAGGAATGATGGATGGCGCTAAATACAGGGACATTCTTGAGGGAAACCTGTTTCAGTCTTCAAGAGATTTGAGACTGGGACGGAGGTTCACCTTACAGCAGGACAATGACCATAAGCATACTGCTAAAGAAACACTTGAGGGATTTAAGTGGAAATATTTAAAGGTCTTGGAATGTCCTAGTCAAAGCCCAGACCTCAATCCAATTGAGAATCTGCGGTATGACTTAAAGATTGCTGTACACCAGTGGAACCCATCCAACTTGAAGGAGCTGGAGCAGTTTTGCCTTGAACAATGGGCAAAAATCCCAGTGGCTAGATGTGCCAAGCTTATAGAGAGATACCCCAAGAGACTTGCAGCTGTAAATGCTGCAAAAGGTGGCTATACAAAGTATTGACTTTGGGGGGGTGAATAGTTATGCACGCTCAAGTTTTCCGTATTTTTGTCTTATTTCTTGTTTGTTTCACAATAAAAAATGGGTTGCATCTTTAAAGTGGTAGGCATGTTGTGTAAATCAAATGATACAAACAAAGGCAATAAAATATGAAAAATGCCAAGGGGGTGAATACTTCCGCAGGCCACTGTATGAGTCTGTATCTCAAACCACTCTAGGCTGAAGCATAGCTCTGTCACATGTCATTGTGCACCCACCTCACTGTACAAAGTTGGATCTGCACCACTGTGAATGGACAGATAAACCGTTATCAGCCTCTAGCTCCTCTTGAAGTGTGATATACATACACTGGGCTGCCTGCCATGAGTACTGCCACCTGTAGGGTACCTGTATGGCTTTGTTGATACATGAAAAACAAATGCTTATTATTGCGTATGTGATAATGCCGGCTGTTGCTTCAGTTATTTTCTTTTCCCAAATCTCAACTCCAAACAGAGATGCCTGGGTTGTGTTTTATAATGTTGTGCGACATTGTGCCCTAAAGAACACAACCCTGTTTTGGACTTCAGTGCCCTATTGTTTCTCTCTGGGTTTTGGGACAGGGTGCTGATTTATGTGTTAGCCTCCCCCACACACACACACGTCACTTCCTGTCCTGGTTCTCATTCACACGAGGACTGGACACAGGTAGATTACTAATCCTAATCCAATCTACATAGCTGTAATCTGAGGAGAGGACAGGTCCTGCTGAACACATTGTGCCCTGGGAGAGGTGACACAGCAGTAGCAAACATGACAGTACATGTTTACTGTACACGTACACACACACACACACATAGGAACAGCCGGTGACAGATTCCAATGAAGTGGCATCGTGGTTACTGACTCCCCCGTGTCTTAACTCAGTTCAGATTATCATGAGTGAGTATATTGTATGTCAAATACTTTTGCTGCATTTGATTTGATTGCCCAGAACAAGGGAACCAATGGAATAGTCCCAGAAATGCGAACTCCAGTAAATAAATGTTTAACCTCATATTCATTATTTACAGCCACATATTTAAGCAATTAGGTACGAGGGGGTGTGGTATATGGCCAATATACCACGGATAAGGGCTGTTCTTATGCACAGCCCTTATCCGTGGTATATTGGCCATATACCTCAAACCCCTGAGGTGCCTTATTGCTATTATAAACTGGTTACCAATGTAATTAGAGCAGTAAAAATACATGTTTTGTAATACCCGTGATATACAGTCTGATATACAGTACCACAGCTGTCAGCCAATCAGAATTCAGAGCTCAAATGACCCAGTTTATAATAGTATTTATATTATGTGAAAATGTGGATTTTCTGCATTCAGAAGAAAAGGTCTGAAGAAAATTATGATGGGCTGTCAGTGGCTAATAAGGGTGTCCTCAGGCGGATTGTGAACCTAGGGACCAAGCTCTGCGGGCTGTAGTGCAGGGGGCTTCATATCAGGGCCTCTATGATAAATGGGCAAGGGACAGGGCCAAGCGTGTTATAGATGATCCCACACACAATCTTCCCCAATGTTATGAGCTGCTGCCTTCCAGAAGGAGATTAATGGTCCCACTGTTCCGCAAGAATAGGAGCAAGGCAAGTGTCATTCCATCAGCTATCAGGCTGCTGAACAGTGTGACGTACGGTAAGACAGATGCAGGCCCAATACACATCGGACAGTTGGCAGCAGGCTTTGAGTATGTGAAAATGTAAATGTCTGACTTGTGTACTAACTTTCCAGTTTTCCGTACTGCATGTAATATATTGTGTTGTGTATTTGAATGAATTTCCATGTAAATGGACAATAAAGTATATCGTATTGTATGCCAATCTGTGATTTTTTTAAACTACACACTACAATACACAGACACAGAAACACATGTTCACTAGTACAATATGTTCACTAGTGATTAGAAAACTATGTGCTGGAAGCTGGGCTGGAGCCAGTGGTTAGAGTGATGTCTATAAGCAGTACGCTACAGACCACTTAACCCACACACGATACTGAACTAACAGATGCATTACTGCCCTCTATGAGCCATCACAGGCATTGTATCTGTTCCTGCTACGCACTTCTCTGTTCTGTTATGAGCTGATGTTGATATGACATTTGAAGTTGTAAACACACACGCACCCACACAAATTGGAATAATTACCCAATCCTAACCCCAGAAGCTATAAGCCTCTGGTCTAGATGGCCATTGGCTCATACAAGCAGGAGAGGAGACAACTCTATGAATTGATAAGCCTTACAGATAAGACTGACACCGTGAAAAGAGTCCATTGACTAAGCAGTGTTGGGATAAAATCAGCACTCTTTAATCTTAGATTAGGAATTGTTAGGTTAATTGAATTGTTTTCCCCTGTGCAGCAAACTGACTGAAACGTAGTATGTAATTGCATTGTTGTGTAACGCCCCTGAAAAAGGACAATGTGTAGTAATTTAGACTAAATACGGAACAGCACATCTATGCTTTGCACGCACACACACACACACACAGGACTAAAATCTGAAAAAGATTAGTGAGAGTGAAGAAGAATAGTGATACTGAAATGAAATCGTAGACAGTGTGTCATTACGCCACACAATAAGCACGCCCTCTTTGACCTCTGACCTTGTGTGAACAGGACCTATGACACCTATTAGATGTGCCATGGCACCTCTGTTACTAATGCTCTCTGGTGTGTTTACCTATCTAAAGTTAATCTACTCTGTGCATCATTTACGAGACTGTTGTGTCACAATCTGCATCCTCTGACGTGTCCATTCAGACTTTATTTGATGGTGAGCCAAAAAAGCCTGGTGTGACGTGCATCTGCCACCAAAAAGGTCCTGCGTTGAGAGAAGAAAGGGGGGTAGGTTGTTTGTAAGAAGGATTAGCGCCCTTTAATTAACTGGTTTATGTTATGAATGAATTACTTAAAATACTCTTTGAAGATGTAGGGTTTCAGGTGCTTTCGGGAAGATGGGCAGGTCCTCTCCTGTCCTAGCTTCAGGGGAAGCAGGTTCCACCATTGGGGTGCCAGGACATAGAAGAGGGGTGGGAGGGCCAAGAGACAAGAGGTGGCAGAACGGAGTGCTTGGGTTGGGGTATAGCTTGAAGGTAGGGAAGGGAAGTTCCTATTGCTGCTCTGTAGGCAAGTACCATGGTCTTGGAAGCGAGTGGAGTGTGCGAAGGAGCGGGGTGACATGAGAGAACTTGGGAACGTTGAACACCTGGCAGGCTGCAGCGTTCTGCATAAGTTGAAGGGGTTTGATGGCACTAGTGGGGAGCCCAGGCAACAGCCGGCATTAAAACAGACGGGAGATGACAAGTGCCTGGATTAGGATCTGTGCCACTTCTTGTGTGAGGTAGGGTAGTACTCTACGGGTGTTGTAGAGCATGAACCTGCAGGAGCGAGTCACTGCTTTGATGTTTGCAGGGAACGACAGGGTGTTGTCTAGGATCACGCCAAGGTTCTTTGCACTCTGGGAGAAGGAAACTGTGGATTTTTCAACCATGATGGAGAGGTCTTTGAGCGGGCCGGCCTTCCCCGAGAGGAAGAGCAGCTCCGTCTTGTCAAGGATGAGCTTGAGGTGGTGGGCCGACATCTAAGCTCAGATATCTGCCAGGCACGCAGAGATGCGTTACACCACCTGGGTGCCAGAAGGGGGGAAGGAGAACATTTGTTGAGTGTCATCTGCATAGCAGTAATAGGAGAGACAATGTGAGGTTATGACAGAGTCATATGTATAGAGAGAAGAGGAGAGGGCCTAAAACCAAGCCCTGGAGGACACCAACGTAATTTCCGGTCACAACATGTAGACTTGTTTACGTGCTGCTGTGCGTTTTGTTGCTAACCTTACTTTGCTACCTGCCAACTTTACATTTTTTACTTTTTAATTACCATTTATATTTTTAGTTTTTCCATCGCTCAACTTTTTTCATTCAACTTTTTCACCCGGACGCTGTATCTGGACGTGGTTCGTCAGGACCTCCACCAGCCGAAGGTAAGTAGTAACATTAACATGATGACTTCTAATTGCAGTCGCTGTACTCATAATATACAGGATAACAATCGCCTTACGGCCAGGATAGCTGTGCTGCAAGCCCAGCTTCAGACGCAATCGTTAGGCAAGGCTAATTTAAGTGTAGGAAAGGATAAAACCGCGTCTGTGCCACCAGTAAGTACATATAGTAATATAAATCCCCTCGCATAGTCCCCACAGCCGGACAATTTTCTCATGGCTTCTGGAGGGAAATGCTGTAGGAATACTCAACCGGTGTCGCTCATTCAGTGCGAGTCGGAGACAGAGGTCGAGTCTTCTCTGGTCTCTATTCCTCCCGTTACGGGGTCTGAGACGCCGAAGCCTCCCACCATTAGCTCTGACAAATTGAAAACCCTAGTCATTGGCAACTCCATTACCCGCAGTATTAGACTTAAAACGAATCATCCAGCGATCATACACTGTTTACCAGGGGGCAGGGCTACCGACGTTAAGGCTAATCTGAAGATCGTGCTGGCTAAAGCTAAAACTGGCGAGTGTAGAGAGTATAGGGATATTGTTATCCACGTCAGCACCAACAATGTTTGAATGAAACAGTCAGAGGTCACCAAGCGCAACATAGCTTCAGCATGTAAATCAGCTAGAAAGATGTGTCAGCATCGAGTAATTGTCTCTGGCCACCTCCCAGTTAAGGGGAGTGATGAGCTCTACAGTCTCACAACTCAATCGCTGGTTGAAAACTGTTTTCTGCCCCTCCCAAAAGATAGAATTTGTAGATAATTGGCCCTCTTTCTGGGACTCACCCACAAACAGGACCAAGCCTGGCCTATTAAGGAGTGACGGACTCCATCCTAGTTGGACGGGTGCTCTCATCTTATCTACGAACATAGACAGGGCTGTAACTCCCCTAGCTCAACAATGAGATAGGGTGCAGGCCAGGCAGCAGGCTGTTAGCCAGCCTGCCAGCTTAGTGGAGTCTGCCACTAGCACAGTGTGTGGTCAGCTCAGCTATCCCCATTGAGACCGTGTCTGTGCCTCGACCTAGGTTGGGCAAAATTAAACATGGCGGTGTTCGCCTTAGCAATCTCACTGGAATAAAGACCTCCTCCATTCCTGCCATTATTGAAATAGATTGTGATACCTCACATCTCAAAATAGGGCTACTAAATGTTAGATCCCTCATTTCCAAGGCAGTTATATTCAATGAACTAATCACTGATCATAATCTTGATGTGATTGGCCTGTGTTAAATGAGGCCTCACCTTCTGGTTACACTAGTGACCATAACCCCCACGCATCCCGCAAAGGCGGAGGTGTTGCTAACATTTACAATAGCAAATTTCAATTAACACAACAAAGAAAAAAGACATTTCGTCTTTTGAGCTTCTAGTCATGAAATCTATGCAGCCTACTCAATCACTTTTTATAGCTACTGTTTACAGACCTCCTGGGCCATATACAGCGTTCCTCACTGAGTTCCCTGAAATCCTATCGGACCTTGTAGTTATGGCAGATAATATTCACATTTTTGGTGACTTTAATATTCACATGGAAAAGTCCACAGACCCACTCCAAAAGGCTTTCAGAGCCATCATCAACTTGGTTTTTGTCCAACATGTCTCCGGACCTACTCACTGCCACAGTCATACTCTGGACCTAGTTTTGTCCCGTGGAATAAATGTTGTGGTTCTTAATGTTTTTCCTCATAATCCTGGACTATCGGACCACCATTTTATTATGTTTGCAATCGCAACAATTAATCTGCTCAGACCCCAACCAAGGATCATCAAAAGTCGGGCTATAAATTCGCAGACAACTCAAAGATTCCTAGATGCCCTTCCAGACTCCCTCCACCTACCCAAGGACGTCAGAGTACAAAAATCAGTTAACCACCTAACTGAGGAACTCAATGTAACCTTGCGCAATACCCTAGATGCAGTCGCACCCCTAAAAACATAAAACATTTGTCATAAGAAACTAGCTCCCTGGTATACAAAAAATACCCGAGCTCTGAAGCAAGCGTCCAGAAAATTGGAACGGAAATGGCGCCACACCAAACTGGAAGTCTTCCGACTAGCTTGGAAAGACAGTACCGTGCAGTATCGAAGAGCCCTCACTGCTGCTCGATCATCCTAGTTTTCCAAGTTAATTGAGGAAAATAAGAATAATCCCAAATTTCTTTTTGATACTGTCGCAAAGCTAACTAAAAAGCAGCATTCCCCAAGAGAGGATGGCTTTCACTTCAGCAGTGATAAATTCATGAACTTCTTTGAGGAAAGCAAATTACCGGCTCCTCTTTAAATCGGAAAAACCTCCACAGACAAGTTGTTGCTGAGCATGGGCAAAACATTTCATATGCCTTCTTCTGCAGAGAGAGACCATTTTGGGTGGTGCCAGTGAAGGAGAGAGACAGATAAACTTGCCAGTGCAAGACTTATGAGAACTTACAGTTTATGGTGGAGAAAATGCACAAACTTGGTCTTTCACATTCCAGCAATCTGGAGGAGATGGCAGATAGCACAGTCTGTAACAATTCAAAGACGTGCGTATGGTGAATGCAAAGAATGTGAATAATCCACTGTACCACAGGCCAGACAGCAATCCAACAAAGAGGTGTCGCTCACCCAGTGGTGTCTGGAGAAGATTGAACACAACAGAGCAAATGAAGAACAAGATAAAAGCAGATTAATCACTGTGAAGAAGGATATAGCCATAACGGAGGAAGAGCTGGTGACCCAATTCCAAGCTAGACTCTTTAAATTCAGGAGACATCTGTTCAACATTAGATGGCAGTACAGCATCTACCTGACCCTCAGGGAAAACCTGATCGATGATTACCTGATCCATATAGACTTCAGTGAGAACTTCACTTGCAAGTATGCTTCAGAGATCCAGTCAGTTCACTTTGGGGGCTCACACAAGCAAGTGACCCTCTGTGTGGCAGAGGATCCAGCAGCCATATAGGTTCAACCTGGACCCCATCCTGGACGACATGATAAAACCCTAGTACCCTGCCGTGCAATACCTTCATATCTTCAGTGATGGCCCTGCCACACAATATCAGTCCCACCAGGATTCTGTGATTCTGCGATCGCATAATTCACTGCAAAATCAACCAAACAGCGCATATTATGCGAGAGCTCGCAATGTTGACCAATCCCCGTACCTTTAGTGCATTAAAGGGTACAATCGAAAGCGGGTTCGTAATTTTGACCAATTATTGCACTGTTACCATGGAAAATGGCCCAATCCAAACACACGTCAACAACGTTTTTTTCCCCTGGCCTGTCAGCGTATTCACGTGCGAAGATGATGAGTGACTGTTGATGGATGACAGGCAGTACAATTAATATAAATCAATCTCATTTGCCTACAAAAATAACATGCGAAACAATTTCCAAATGTTTTTGGAAACAAGAGAAAGTCGACAATAAACAGTAACTTCGAATCAGCAAAGCATATGACAATGTCAGAACAGTTCCAAAAGCAGCGGCAGATCACCATGACTGAAGTGGTAGCAGGGAAGACTGTGGCAAGCGCTGAAAGAATCAAGGTGAGTGACGTTTCATTCAAACTTTTACTCTGCTAACCTTGGCTTTAGTTAGGGTGGTTGGCACTCTGCTCTCCCCAGTCTGTCTTTGGAGAGCGCTGCTCAAAGCCCTGTGTGCAATTTGTCAGCTTTGCCGTTTTAAACTCTCTGTAAAACTTATTACGGACCACGAAAGCACAATCTTTCTGGATTTTTTAAAATGGTAATACTGTTTTAAAAGTACATATCAACCACAATACACAATTTTTACGTTTTCAGTTTTTTATCTTCCTTACGACCTTTTCAGAAAAAATCTATCTCAAGTATTTTGAAGACAACTTATGCAAAAGAAATATCGATCCTCAAATGGAAAGTGATTGATCAGCTTTGAATCTTTTTTTTTTTTTTTTAGAGAGAGAGAGTGGGAGTGGGAGGTGCATCTCGTATTGAGAGCAAGCCCCAAGCCTGATGGAGAGGTGTGTGTGAGTGAATGTGTGAGTGGATTATGATAGCTGTTTGTTCAGGAAAATAAACTAAATTGAGCACTTTAGATGTTTCTAATTGTTTTTGTATTATGTATTCTGCTTCAAATCGGCCTAAACTGAGCACATTACTTTTTATTACTTCAAATGAAATTAACTTGAAAAAAAAACATCAAGCATTTTTGGCCACATAAATCACAAAGAAATTGTGCGAAATCCTGGAGGGACAACAATATAAACAGAAGAGCAACTTTTACATGGTTTGCACAGAACCTTACAAGAAGGGCTTCCAAGGGACTACGTGGAACTTTTTTGAGGCCAGTCACGGAAAAGGTTCTCCGGATGGAGTGGGGGGTTCATTAAAGAGGTCTACCGACCTCTTGGTGCGCCACAGGAGAGACATAACGGATTAAATGTCTTTCTACCAGGAGTTGAGGGACTGGCAGTCAAATACAGTTGCATTATGTCAGCGAGGAAGAGGTGGAAAGAAAGGCACAGAAGATGTCTGAGGTATTTCTGGTTACCATAAAAGGAACCAGGTTGTAAGTATCACACCTGGCATCCTAAAATATAGAGACATATGTTGTCTCTGCCAAGCAGCGGGAGGTGTGTGGGATTGCCCATGTTATGGACTCCAAGAAGTCACCCTCCCGACAATGCCGGCTAATGGCCGTGATCTCTCACCACATCAACCAGATGTCATCGACCTGGATACCTCAGCTCCACTTCGTCCAGATGTCATTGATTCTCACCATAGTGGACAGTGGTGCATTGTGAACTACGACCAACAACCATACCCTGGCATTATACTGGAGGTGGAAGAACATAATGCCAACAAGTTCTACTGGCCAAGCCCAAGAGATGATATCAACTGGTATGGGGATAACCAGATTGTTTGTCTGATGCCAGAGCCGCTGCCAGTGAACAAAAGATCAGTTCAAATTTGCCACAGTATCTGGAAGTACTTGGAGGAGCACCTGACTGTGAAAGTGGCAGATGTGCACTGGCTACTAGTGAAGAAGCTGTCAGTAGCTGAAAGCAATGAAGATTGGCTCAGAGATGATAAGAGATGAACGTAACACAATAACATGGCAAAGACAAACATGTCTGAAGTAAAAGTGAAGAAAAATTCCATGAACATGTTTTACTGCATACACAATGTTTTGTATCAGTGTGGTTAGAAAAACAGTTTTAGTTTATGTTCAATGTTAGTGTTTCTAATATTCTAGTGGACATGTTTTATATTTTTGTATGACAATGTTGTGGTATTGAAAGACACATTTTAGTCATTTGTTCTTAATCTTTGACCAATAACTCTCATTTTATTGTTCATATTAAATGAAATCTGAAAATATTTGTAATAAAAAATATTACTAATAAATTGTTAAAATGTATTTGAAATAATCGTATGTTTGTCATTGGTTTCACATTGTGTCACTGGTGTTACATTGCGTAACTGGTATTACTGTATGGCATATTGGTGTTCTGGCATCAGAGTTGCCCAATTTAATTAAATATGATTTTTGTATCTCCCTAGCTGTTGCTACATTCATTAATAAACATTTTAAGAATATCATCATTCAATTTTAATGACTCAACCTCAATTATTTGCTTGCATCTCAAAACAATAGGAAAAACAATAGGAAAAATGGAAAATGTCAGACAATAGAACTTTACACATGCATGTTTAAAGTCAATTATTACCAATCCAAACAATTTCTTAGTATTATAATTAACCTTTTCTGTCTTTGATTATATATGCAAATTAAAGACTGAAATTACATTCTAGAAAGCCTGAATTGTCATCTAAAATAAAGGTAACACCAGTGACAAAAAGGCAGCACAAGCATTTTTTTGCTGGATAGAAAAGAGCATGCAGCTCATTCCTCTTCCACAGGGAGGTAAAGTAGCCCCGCCTCTTTTGTTTTGAATCACGTGACATGGTCTCGTTTTGCGCATCCCATTCCCTGCACAGCCTGTGGAGTTGTCGACTGTGGAGGATTCCTCTCAATATCGCTGTGAAAATGGTGACACCGGAGAACTTGTCTGGCGATACAGGTGGGCGAAGGGAGCCCCTCAGATCTGACCAGGATGCGTCCGCGACCGCCGTGGACATGGACACGGCAATCGTGCTTCTCGGAGCCGGGGTGACCGCGATCACACACCCGCTTCTGTACGTCAAACTGCTAATTCAGGTAGCTAGCTAGCTAGTTACTCAATTTAGCTAAATCTACATTGGTTTGAGTTATGAATTATTAGCAAGCACCAGGGCTATCACTTTGAAGTCCCACTTTCAGGATTATGATTGGGGTGTTGTGAGTGTGCTTGCTGGCTAGCTTGGGAGTTTGCTGTCTAGATCCAACGTTAGCTTAATTTTAAATGTTTTGGTATTTCACCCCCTTGTCTACCCTATTTCGACCATGCTAGCTTGCTAACTAGATAACTAACGTCAGAGATGGCATCATCTCTAGTCCTGGCTTTGCCCGCCCCCTGTCAAACCTCAAGCGTTGAGCATAGCCAATATTATCTCTCATAAGTATGTGTGTCTGGGGAGGAAAGATAAAGCGAAATTGACATTATTTGCATTCAATCTTAAGCTACAGTTGGTCAAATTCTCTGCATGCCAGCCTGCCCTTTTCAGTACCTAACTGTCCAAGATGCCACCTCTCTGCCAACTGCAAGTGCCAAGAGCCTACCACTACAACTAGGGCCTAGCTAGCTACAACAGCTATGAAAAATAGTATGCCAGATTGCTTCCAGTGAGTTGTGTGTGCTTTCAGATTGGACATGAGCCCCTCACCCCAACTGTTGGAACAACCATGTTTGGGAGGAAAGTGTTGTACCTACCTGGATTCTTCTCCTATGGTGTGTGAGTCTTGCCCATGGGTTATCATCCTTTGTCACCCTGTATATGGGGAATAAGAGTTGACAGGACTGTGATGTCCATCTGTCCACAGCACAGCACATTGTAAGGGTTGATGGAAAGATGGGACTCTTCCGAGGTCTATCCCCTCGTATAATGTCCAGTGCCATCTCCACCATGGTCCGGAGTAAAGTCAAACAGGTAAGGGAATCCTAGACCCAAAGGAGTTGTAGTTCATAATCACTCATAACTGCAACTGCTCTCAGTAGGTATTTGAAACTCGCCACTCTGGCCACAAAGCGTATAATCCAACCAATCATTGGAGCTTGCCAATGTGTAGTCAAAGTGGCCTTATCAAATGAGAGAGACACACGTAATTGAGTAATGCATTTGTGACAGTATATTTGGGAAGAACCCCATATATCAAGTTATTTAAGCTTTTCTGACATCTTTTCCCTCTCCAGGCCATTCCAGCAGAGCAGGCGGAGCATGTATCGAACAGAGACGACTTGAAGACCTCCCTCAGGAAAGTGATGAAAGAGGTGAGAGGTCAAAGTGTGATGGGGTGCATAATATGAAAGTATAAAATGTCAAGTGTGTCCATGTGAAGCCAGTTGAGTTTATTAGGTTGGAGTGAATTTGCTCCTTTTCACTGTCAAGTGTGTATGTATTATTTATATATATATATATATATACTCCACCATATATACACTGAGTATACAAAACTTCTCTTTCTGTGACATAGACTGACCAGGTGAATCCTGGTGAAAGCCATGATCCCTCATTGATGCCACTTGTTAAATCCACTTCAATCAGTGTAGATGAAGGGGAGGAGACAGGTTAAAGATGGATTTTTAAACCTTGAGACAATTGAGACGTGTGTGCCATTCATAAGGTGAATGGGCAAGACAAAATATTTAAGTGCCTTTGAACTCAGTATGGTAGTAGGTGCCAGGCGCACTGGTTTGTGTCAACAACTGCCACGCTGTTGATTTTTCACGCTCAACATTGGAGTCAACATGGGCCAGCATCCCTGTGAAACATTTTCATGCCCAGATGAATTGAGGCTGGTCCGAGGGCAAAAGGGGAAGGGGTGCAACTCAATATTAGGAATTGAGTTGAGTTCCTAATGTTTGGTATACTCAGTGTATTATTTAAATAAACACATTGAATGACAGCATGGACTTCTAATATATGTATATTACCTGTAATAAGTTCTTAGTAAATCCCCTCTTATGTTGTAGTTAATGATATATAACATTGTTGTGCAATTCTATATTTGCTGGTCTTATCTTTAGTGTTGGCAATAGATTTCAGTATTGCCTACTTGGTGATTTCTGAACGGGTTAGATGTAGCAGTTTTGCATAGCTATGCCCGCTGATACTTGGCACAGTTTGATTTCCTCTTTCTCTCACTCAAGACCTCACATGAGATGGTCATCCAGTGCCTGTCCAGAATAGCCACTCATCCCTTCCATGGTAAATCCTAAGGCGATTGTCTGTCTGTCTGATTTTCTTTATTGGCTTCGAGTTTATAGCTTTGTTTTTTAATTCAGACTAGCTAGGTTTCCATCCAATATGCAACAGATTTTCATGCAAATATTCAAAAATCCTCATAGAAAAAAGATACAAATTTTCCCACCAAAGGTGTATTTCCATCAAACTTACGTGTTGTGGATAAAAAGCTGTGCGTGAAGAGGGATGTAGAACGCGTTTCCCTATCGCTCCTGAGTTAGTGACCAAATGTATATATTTAACCTTGCAAAATTGCATACATTTCTGTTTGCCCAGGCGTCTGAAGAGACCCATAAACAATTCAGTTCAAGTTTAATAAATGTAAGTTCGTAATGACGTCAACCCGGCCAAAAACAGAGTCTGCAAGAGCAGGCCGCAGCAAGCCTGCACCCTCTCCTGATTCACCCCCGCCACCGAATGCTGCTAATGCCGACCCCACGGAAACACTGACTGTGGAGATGCTGCAATCCGTGATAGGCACCCTCAAAACCGTTATTTTCGGAAAAATTGACTGTCTCTCTACCAATCTCAGGTCAGAGATATCAATGATCAAAGACGAGCTTAAAAAATCTATCGAGAGTATACAGAATAATCTCGACGCACATGGGGTGGCTTTATCTGATTTGGAGCGAGGTGCTACAGACCACAGCACTCGCATTAGCGAGCTAGAGGCTAACGTCGGCTCATTGACAACTAAGGTGGCATTCCTCGACAATAGATGCGAAGATATGGAAAGTAGAATGTGAAGGAACAATATTCGTCTACTGGGAATACCGGAGGGAGTGGAGGGCCCAAGACCCACGGAGTACATGGCCCAGCTGCTTCAGGAGCTGCTCGGGCTAGAGGAGAAGCCACTGGGCTCACCGCACTCTGCGTAGCCGACCTAGGGATGGAGAACCCCCGCGACCATTTGTCATCAGGATGCATTTCTTTCACGTCCGCAATGACGTACTGAGAAGATCGGGAGAAGCATCCCCTCTTCTATATAAGGGTAAAGGAGTCTCGATATTTGCGGACTCCACAACAGCTGTGGCTAAGAAGCGGGCTAGCTTTGGAGCTGTGAAACGCCAGCTACACGCCTGCCCGGGCGTGAAGTTCGGCCTCATCTACCCTGCGGTTTTGAGACTGACTTTACCGGACGGCTCCATGCACAGATTTGAGGACCCGGCTATAGCGGCAGATTTCATCAACAAGAACGTGAAAGCGGCTGTTGTACCGCATGGTGTGTAACAAATGGTTGGCTAGCTGGTCTTCTTAGCAGGGCTAGTTAGCAGGCCGAATGGGTGACTAACGAAGCCATCTTTGCTGGGTTCATTGACATTTGAATGTCATTCTCTTTTTTATCTCTTTATTTCCAGCCCAGGTTGCCGCCTCTAATGCCAATATCTGGGGGTCTTCATGGCTGTTTTAGTTTTATCATTTATCATCTGTATTGATGTTAAACCTCTCTTAACCAAGGGTAGTTTTCCTTAGACTCTGTTGGGGACCAATCTATGTATGTTTGGCTTACTCTAGTTAAATGGTCACAAATCTCAGGTAGCACAGAGTAAGAGTTATCATGCTTAGCTCTAAACCTTTTTTGTATTTAGGGTTTTGCTTGCATCTCATTTGGGGAGATGCTTCGGCAAGGGCGGGTGTGAGGGAAGGGTTTCTTCCCTCTCTATTTGTATATAGTTTGTATATGTTTTTTGTGCCTCGTTGCTTGTCTTTGTTTTTTACATTTGCGCTTTTAGGTTCAACTAAGATCTTCAGTTTACATTGTACCTTGTCCTTTACACATCCTCTCTCTCTCTTGAGATATGACTCAGCCTAGTGTAGCCCATCCTGCTGGAGGGAATGGCTTTAATTTTCTTACTTGGAACTGCAGGGGCATAAATAACCCAGTTAAACGTAGTAAGGTGCTACACCATCTTCATCAATTGAAAGCTCACATAATCTTTCTCCAAGAAACTCATCTGAATGTATCACAACACTCAAATCTTAGGTGCAGATGGGTGGGTCAGATGTTCCATTCCTCATTTCAGAGTTTGGCAAGAGGGGTGGCTATTTTACTTCACAGATCGGTACCTTTTACATGTTCTAATGTGATCGCAGATCCCCATGGTAGATATATAATTGTCAGTGGTAGGCTGCTCAATACAAAGGTACTTCTTGTTAATATTTATGCTCCTAATTGGGACAATGGTGATTTTTTCAAATCGGTTTTCTCTACACTCCCAGATATGTCTTCCCATATGTTGATCTTGGTGACTTTAATTGTTGGTTAGACCCACATTTGGATCGATCCTCCACTAAACCTACCACCTTATCAACCTCAGCTAGAGTTGTCCGAACCTTTATGTCTGAATTCGCAGTCTCAGATCCTTGGAGAATGGTTAATCCAGCTGGGAAAGCATACTCTTTTTTTTTTCTCATCGGTTCACCACACTTTTACGCGCATAGACTACTTCCTTGTTGATGACCGGTTCCTCCACTCCATATCTTCATGTTCATATAACCCAATTGTTGTATCTGACCACGCCCCTGTTACTATGGAAGTAGCTTTTCAAAATGTTGACAATCAGCGACCGCCTTGGCGACTAAATACTCAACTGCTCAGTAATGAACACTTCGTCAATTTTGTTTTTTGAGTCAAATCGACTTTTTCATGATTACAAATAGAACCCCAAACATCTCTGCGTCTACTCTCTGGGAAACTTTGAAAGCTTATATCAGAGGTGAAATTATTTCCTACACCGCACATGAGAACAAATTGAAAAGGGATAGGTTATCTATGTTAAAAACACTGTATTGCCCAATTAGATGACATTTATGCCGTTTCATCATCCCCGGATATTTATAAGGAACCTTTAACTCTGCAAGCAGAATTTGACACACTATTAACAGACCAGGTTACTGAAATGCTTGTCAAGTCTAGGAGCACTTACTATGAACAAGGAGATAAAGCCAGTAAATTATTAGCTCACAAGTTACGTCAACTATCATCATCATTTCAGATTGCAAAAATTCGTACATCATCTGGGATATCATTAGATCCTGGGGGGATCAATGATGAGTTCAAAAGATTTTTCCAGTCTCTATATACTTCTGAAAGTAAAGCGGATACATTGGAATTGGATGATTTCTTCCACTCACTTTCTGTGCCTTCGGTCGGCCGGGATTTGGTAAAAAAATTAGAGCAGCTGATCACTGTTGAAGAATTGTCTAATGCTGTCAAATCCCTTCAATCTGGGAGAAAGCCCAGGGCCTGATGGCTACTCGACAGAGTTTTATAAAAAGTTTATCTCCAAAATAGCCCCTATTCTAATTGAAATGTACAATGATGCATTTGTAAATGGTGCTCTCCCACAGACTCTCACTCAGGCAACCATTTGTGTTATTCTTAAAAAAAACAAAGACCCTCTTGACTGTGCATCATACCATCCAATTAGCCTGCTAAATGTTGACTATAAAATTCTAGCCAAAATTCTGGCAACGCGTCTGGAAACAGTCCTCCCATTATCTCTCCGGATCAAACAGGATTTATAAAAATAGACACTCATTCTTCAATCTTCGACGATTATTTAATATTATATACAATCCTTCTGTCGACAATACCTCTGAAGCCATTATATCCCTGGATGCGGAGAAAGCGTTTGATCGGGTGGAATGGAAATATCTTTTTTACACTCTAAATAAATTTGGCTTTGGCTCCAAATTCATGACCTGGATAAGACTTCTGTACTCATCCCCTCAAGCCTCTGTCAGGACTAATAACACTCAATCAGATTGCTTCACTTTGCAAAGATCGACACGTCAGGGTTGCCCTTTAAGTCCCTTACTGTTTGCCCTCGCCATAGAGCCACTTGCAATAGCACTTCGCTCCAACCCCCTCATCAAAGGCATAGTCAGATACGGACACTAACACAAACTGTCTTTTTATATGCAGATGATTTATTATTATACACATCCAACCTTTCTGTCTCTGTTCCTGCTGCCCTTGCCACTTTCGCATCCTTCGGTCACTTATCAGGGTATAAACTGAATCTCAGTAAAAGCGAATTGATGCTGCTTAATATGGCCGCAAAAAAAATTCCCCTTTACATAACTTGCCATTTTAAAATAGCTCACAGTAGTTTTATTTATCTCGGGGTACATGTCACAATTAGGTTTGAAAACCTTTTTCAAGCCAACTTTTCTCCTCTTTTAACCCGTACTAAGGACGATTTGGAACGCTGGTCTTTGCTACACCTCTCCTTAGTCGCAAGAATTAACTCTATTAAAATGAATACTCTCCCTAAATTCTTCTATCAGTGCCTTCCGATTTTTCTACCCAATACATTTTTCAAAAAGATAGACGGCCTAATTCTACCCTTTATATGGGACAAAAAGCCCCCTAGGATGCGATAACAGCTCTTGCAGAGGCCCAAACCAGACGGCGGTCTAGCTCTACCAGATTTCAGATTCTATTATTGGGCCGCTAACTTTAGGATTATTCAGTACTGGTTGCAGAGCAGAGTGATATTCCCACCCCCAACTTGGCTAGAGATGGAAGCTGCCTCGTCTATACCGGCATTATTGTCTTCCCTTGCTTACTCCTCCGTTACAGGCCCTTACTCCTCCTTCACCAATAATATATGTGTCAAAACAACATTGAAGATCTGGAATCAATTTAGGTGCCACTTTGGGTTTCAAACAACCTCTTCTTTGGCTCCGGTAGCCTCAAACCCAGCTTTTCCCCCATCTATGATTGATGGTGCTTTCTCAACATGGTCTAATCTCGGTATTAAAAGATTCAGAGATCTGTATATTAACAATACATTTAGTACGTTTCAACAATTATCAGCTAAATTTGGTCTCTCCAGACATCATTTTTTTAGGTTCTTACAAGTCCGGAGTTATGTCCGCATCATAGATCCAGGAATCCCCAACCTTCCTGGCGAAACACAGCTCGACACATTTCTCAACCCCCTTCCTACTCAGAAAGGCACATTGTCAATAATCTATAGTCAAATTTGTTCACTACAAGCCATCTCATTAAACAATATCAAATCCTCTTGGGAGGAGGAACTGGGTGAGGAAATATCTGATAAACTGTGGGAAGGGGCACTCAAAAGGGTACATAGCTATTTGCGCTCGACACGGCCTCATTCAATGCAAACTCATTCATAGGGCCCACTGGACCAAAGCAAAATTATCAAAAATGTACAAGGATGTGAACCCTAATTGTGTACGATGTAATCAGTCTCCTGCTAATCATGTACACATGTTTTGGTGTTGCCCATCTCTTGTTGGTTTCTGGAAAGACATCTTTAACACACTCTCAGAATTAAGCGGCACACAGATCGAGGCAGACCCTTTCATTGCATTATTTGGGGTTTCCTTACCCACAATACAATTGACCAAAATGAATAAGGATGTAATTGTTTTTGTCACTTTGTTAGCGAGACGATTAATTTTACTTAGATGGAAATCCTCTGCAGCTCCTTCTCATGCTCTTTGGATTAAATCTGTTTTGAATTGCATAAAGTTGGAGAAAATTAAACACACACTCATTGGGTCTGTAGACAAATTCTATGCAATGTGGGCTCCCTTCTTTTCTTATGTTAAAAGAATACATTTCCCTGCAGTTCCAGAGTGATGTATATTTATACATTGGTGATGTAAGAAGCCTGGTATGTGCATATACGACATCTCGGATGTTAAGGACGGTATTAACCGTGCTAGTTGACCTAAAACAACTGTATCAAAATATATATTTTTCCTTTTTTTAGTATTTTATCTTATTTATGTATTTAATGTCTATTTTTTCTTTCATGTCTGTCTCTCTACGTTTTGCTGTATCGTTGTCTTTAAATTGTTGTTCCATATTTCTACCAAATAACTTACAAGTGCAATTATTTTCTAAATGCTGGTACTGAAAATTCAATAAACAAAGTATAAAAAAAAAAAAAAAGCTGTGCGTGATGACGTAGTGCACATAAAAAATAACTTTTGAGCTTAAGTTTCCAAGTACAAAATAAAAATCAGAAATTCAAAGCATTTTCAACTCTACTGATGGCTTTGTCACAAAAACTGCTATTTATCGCAACAATCTTGCCCAATCTGTTTCTGGCGTATGCTCTCTAGTCTAGACAGTGGTCGCTGAAAAATTTGACAGGGTAGGTTATATGATGAGAAATGGATAAGAGAAAGATAATTTTTATTTGATAATGGAAGCCCAACTAGCTAGGTTTCCATCCAATATGCAACAGATTTTCATGCAAATATTCAAAAATCTGCATAGAAAAAAGATGTGAATTTTCCCACCAAAGGTGTGTTTCCATCAAACTTACGTGTTGTGGATAAACAATCATCATGTCACCAGCTTTCAAATAATACCCTCGATATTTATTGGAAATTTGAATCTCATCACTGTGCACTTTTAACTACAATATGAGGAAGTTCATCATAGCTTATTTAATCTGCCTATAAAGTCTTTGTGGTTTTTCCACATCGTGGTGAGCTACAGGCTACAACGTAACATATCATTGGATGAGTCCAAGTTTACTTCAACATTATGGTTATTATATATTTGTAAATATTATTATTAATTTTTATCAATGCAAAACATTCACAACATCACCCCTGCCACGACACACCTGCTCACATCTCCAGCGGCCACATCACTCTCTGCCACATGGCCTTAAACTGCAGGCACTTTCAACATTCCGATAATAAAGCATTTGACCTTTCCATTGTGTTAACAATGGAGGATTGGTTGATTTCCAGTTAAGTATACATTTTTTCAATATGATTGACGAGAAAGTATCATCTAACCCATCGGGTATCTCACTGCACCCTCATATGTCTTGTCTTGAAATATGCAGACAGACGGATTAAAAGTAAATTTACGTTGTAACACTTCTGACAGCCAACTTTCCGACTCTGTCCATAAACTATGGACTTTTTAACATTGGCACAAGAATATTCCATTTATTTAGATCTGCTTTCATATTGTTGAGTAATGGGATAAAGTTATCTTTGTATGTTTGTTGTAACTTATTAAGCTTCCTAAGTATTTGATATTTTGTGTGGTCCACTTAAAAGATTGCTGTAGATCATGAGTTATTATTGTTCTTATTGCCATTATAAAAAAATCCACGTAAATGTTATCCTGAGCATTGAGTTGCTAATATTGTTCAGGTAAATCCGGAGATCGTCTGCTTAGTTTAGTTTTTCTTCATATTTACCAGTACTGATGCCTGTTACGTTTTTGTATTTATTTTATTTATTTAACCTTTATTTAACCAGGTAGGCAAGTTGAGAACAAGTTCTCATTTACAACTGCGACCTGGCCAAGATAAATAAAGCAGTTCGACACATACAACAACACAGAGTTCCACATGGAGTTAACAAACATACAGTAGAAAAACAAATCTATATACAATGTGTGCAAATGAGGTAAGATAAGGAAGGTAAGGCAATAAATACGCCATGGTGGCGGCGAAGTAATTACAATTTAGCAATTAAACACTGGAATGGTAGATGTGCAGTAGATGAATGTGCAAAGTTGAAATACTGGGGTGCAAAGGAGCAAGATAAATAAATAAATACGGTAGGGGATGAGGTAGTTGGTTGGGCTATTTACAGATGGGCTATGTACAGGTGCAGTGATCTGTGAGCTGCTCTGACAGCTGGTGCTTAAAGCTAGTGAGGGAGTAAGTGTCTCCAGTTTCAGTGATTTTTGTAGTTCGTTCCAGTCCTTGGCAGCAGAGCACTGGAAGGAAAGGCGGCCAAAGGAGGGAGGATTTGGCTTTGGGGGTGACCAGTGAGATATACCTGCTGGAGCGCATGCTACGGTTGGGTGCTGCTATGGTGACCAGCGAGCTGAGATAAGGCGGGGCTTTACCTAGCAGGGACTTGTAGGGGACCTGGAGCCAGTGGGTTTGGTGACGAGTGTGAAGCGAGGGCCAGCCCACGAGAGCGTACAGGTCGCAGTGGTGGGTAGTATATGGGGCTTTGGTGACAAAACGGATGGCACTGTGATAGACTGCATCCAATTTGTTGAGTAGAGTATTGGAGGCTATTTTGTAAATGACATCGCCTAAGTCGAGGATTGGTAGGATGGTCAGTTTTACGAGGGTATGTTTGGCAGCATGAGTGAAGGATGCTTTGTTGTAGGAAGCCAATAGGAAGCCAATTCTAGATTTAATTTTGGATTGGAGATGTTTGATGTGAGTCTGGAAAGAGAGTTTACAGTCTAACCAGACACCTAGGTATTTGTAGTTGTCCACATAATCTAAGTCAGCGATCGGTTGAAGAGCATGCATTTAGTTTTACTTGCATTTAAGAGCAGTTGGAGGCCACGGAAGGAGAGTTGTATGGCATTGAAGCTCGTTTGGAGGTTTGTTAACACAGTGTCCAAAGAAGGGCCAGAAGTATACAAAATGGTGTTGTCTGCATAGAGGTGGATCAGAGCCTCACCAGCAGCAAGAGCGACATCATTGATGTATACAGAGAAGAGAGTCGACCCAAGAATTGAACCCTGTGGCACCCCCATAGAGACTGCCAAAGGCCCGGACAACAAGGCCCTCCGATTTGACACACTGAACTCTATCGGAGAAGTAGTTGGTGAACCAGGCAAGGCAATCATTTGAGAAACCAAGGCTGTTGAGTCTGCCGATAAGGTTGTACAGTAATGTCTCTTATCGATGGCGGTAATGATATTGTTTAGTACCTTGATCGTGGCTGAGGTGCACCCATTACCAGCTCTGAAACCAGATTGCATAGCGGAGAAGTTACGGTGGGATTCGAAATGGTCGGTAATCTGTTTGTTAACTTGGCTTTCGAAGACCTTAGAAAGGCAGGGTAGGATAGATATAGGTCTGTAGCAGTTTGGGTCAAGAGTGTCTCCCCCTTTGATGAGGGGGATGACTGCAGGGAATCTCAGACGTCACGAGAGGTTGACTAGGCTAGTAATAGGGGTTGCTACAATTTCGGGCAGATAATTTTAGAAAGAAAGGGTCCAGATTGTCTAGCCCGGCTGATATGTAGGGGTCCAGATTTTGCAGCTCTTTCAGAACATCAGCTAACTGGATTTGGGAGAAGGAGAAATGGGGTAGGCTTGGGCGAGTTGCTGCCAGGTGGAAAGCATGGCCAGCCGTAGAAAAATGCTCATTGAAATGATCAATTATAGTGGATTTATCGGTGGTGACAGCGTTTCCTATCCTCAGTGCAGTGGGCAGCTGGGAGGAGGTGCTCTTATTCTCCATGGACTTTACAGTGTCCCAGAACTTGTTTGAGTTTGTGTGACAGGAAGCAAATGTATTCTTGAAAAAGCTAGCCTTAGCTTTCCTGACTGCCTGTGTATATTGGTTCCTAACTTCCCTGAAAAGTTGCATGTCATGGGGGCTGTTCGGTGCTAATGCAGAACGCCACAGGATGTTTTTGTGCTGGTCAAGGGCAGTCAGGTCTGGAGAGAACCAAGGGCTATATCTGTTCCTGGTTCTAAATTTCTTCAATGGGGCATGCTTATTTAAGATGGTGAGGAAGGCACTTTTAAAGAATAACCAGGCATCCTCTACTGACGGGATGAGGTCAATATCCTTCCAGGATAACCGGGCCAGGTCGATTTAGAAAGGCCTGCTCGCTGCAGTGTTTTAGGGAGCGTTTGACAGTGATGAGGGGAGGTCGTTTGACCGCAGACCCATTACGGATGCAGGCAATGAGGCAGTGATCGCTGAGATCCTGGTTGAAGACAGCAGAGGTGTATTTAGATGGCAAGTTGGTTAGGATGATATCTATGAGGGTGCCTGTGTTTACGGCTTTGGGGTTGTACCTGGTAGGTTCATTGATAATTTGTGTGAGGTTGAGGGCATCAAGCTTAGATTGTAATTAGACATTTGGGTCCTGTCTAATTATTTCTGCAAGCTGTTCAATTGCCATTACAAACAGGAGGGGGGAGAGAGGATATCCCTGTCTTGTGCCCCTTTCTAAAACAATTTAATCAGATAATGTATTATTTGTGTATATTTTTACTTTTGGACATTTGCATACTGTTTTACTGAATTTATTATTTCAGCTGAAAAGTTGAAATAATAAATGTAAAAATTCATTCTAGATTGTTGAAAGCCTTTTCGTCACCAACAGCCATTGTTGGTAAATCTATATCTAGTTTTTTTTGTGTATTGTGTTAAACTTAAACATGTTCTTTTATTTGTTTTGTAGGTGTCTATTTTTAATATAGCCTGTTTTATTGATACAGTGCATTGGGAAAGTATTCAGACCCCTTGACTTTTTCCACGTTACGTTATAGCCTTATTCTAAAATGGATTCAATTGTTTCTGTTCCTCATCAATCTACACACAATACCCCATAATGACAAAGCAAAAACTGTTTTTTAGATCTTTTTGCAATTTATAAAAAAATAAAATAAAATGGCAATATTACATTTACATAAGTATTCAGACCCTTTACTCAGTCCTTTTTGATGCACCTTTGGCAGCGTTTACAGCCTCGAGTCTTCTTGGGTATGACGATACAAGCTTGGCACACCAGTATTTGGGGTGTTTCTCCCATTCTTCTTAGCAGATCCTATCGAGCTCTGTTAGGTTGGATGGGGAGCGTCGCTGCACGGCTATTTTCAGGTCTCTCCAGAGATGTTCAAGGCCGGGCTCTGGCTGAGCCACTCGAGGAAATTCAGAGACTTGTCCCGAAGCCACTCTTGCATTGTCTTGGCTGTGTGCTTAGGATCGTTTGTGCCAGGTTTCCTCCAGACGTGACGCTTGGCATTCAGGCCAAACAGTTCAATCTTGGTTTCATCAGACCAGAGAATCTTGTTTCTCATGGTCTGAGAGTTCTTAAGGTGCCTTTTGGCAAACTCCAAGCGGGCTGTCATGTGCCTTTTACTCAGGAGTGGCTTCAGTCTGGCCACTCTACCATAAAGGCCAGATTGGTTGAGTGCTGGCGCAATGGTTGTCTTTCTGGAAGATTCTCCGATCTCCACAGAGGAACTCTGGAGCTCTGTCAGAGGGATCAAACCGATGGTCACCTCCCTGACCAAGGCCATTCTCCCCCGATTGCTCTAGGAAGAGTCTTGGTGGTTCAGTTTAAGAATGATTGAGGCCACTGTTCTTGGGGACCTTCAATGCTACAGAAATGTTTTGGTACCCTTCCCCAGATCTGTGCCTCGACACATTGTTGTCTCGCTGCTCTACGGACAATTCCTTCCACCTCATGGCTAGGTTTCTGCTCTGACATGCACTGTCAACTGTGGGACCTTATATAGAATGGTTTGTGCCTTTCCAAATCATGTCCAAACAATTGAATTAACCACAGGTGGACTCCAATCAAGTAATAGAAACATCTCAAGCATGATCAATGGAAACAGGATGCACCTAAGCTAAATGTTGAGTCTCATAGCAAAGGGTCTGAATACTTATGTAAATAAAGTATTTCTGTTTTTTCTATACATTTATACATTTGCAAAAAAAATCTAAACCTGTTTTTGCATTGTCAGTATGGGATATTGTGTGGCGGTTGATGAGGGACCTCAGTACTACTAAGGAGTATTTCTATCTTTAATATAGCCCTTTTGTGGGGAAAAACTAATTCTGATTGGCTGGCCCTGTCTCCCCAGTGGGTGGGCCTAGGCCTATGCCCTCCTCCGCCCCTGCCCAGTTATTTGAAATCCATAGATTTGGGCATAATTTCAATTGACCGATTTCATTCTGTGAATTGAAACTCAATAAAATATTTGAAATTGTTACATGTTGTGTTTTATATTTTTGCTCAGTGTAACTGAAATAACAGTGTCACTGAACTAGGAAGCTCTGAATTGAGTGGCATGTGTGCTATCTTTTGTGTAAATAGGGGCGCTACTCTTTCCCAAAATGTTAAATATAATTCTATGGGAAAGCCATCCACTCCTGGTGCTTTTCTCCGCCCGTCTGTTTTAACAGTGTGTACATTTTTTTTCTGGGGGGGTTATCTCTGTTTTTAGTGATTTTCTATTTTTTTTATGTATATATTTTTTTTGTCTGCTGATAATTGAAAAGGGGACAAAGCTGATGGCAAACTCAAGTCGCACTGCATTTCTGCCTCATGCTCCAATTCATGGTACTCCTATGACCAGAGAAAGTGAAGCCACAAGCTTATCGGAACTCTTTGCTATACTCATTCATTGCAGCTGCAGTGCTGGTTTTTGCGTGGGTGGAAGTAAGGAGAAGGCACATTTTATGGCTTAACTTGTTAGGGAGTAGCAGCTGAGGGGTCGGTTTTGGAGAGTCTGGCGTGCCTAAAGTAAAATGCTTGCCACTCAGGCTCAGAAAATAGGATATGCACATAATTAGTACTATTGGATAGGAAACACTCTGAGGTTTCCAAAAGTGTTAACATTTTGTCTGTGTAATAGAACTCATTTGGCAGGCAAAAAACCAGAGAATTTTCCATCCGGAAATGTCATTCTGGTGGCTTATGGCTCACTTAGAGAGACTGCCTATTGAAAAGAATTTATACCAGGACACTGAATGTAGTACCTATTGCTCCCACTGGATGTCAGCAGTGTATAGGTCAAGTTTAAAGGCAATCGGAACCATTGTGTTCAATCGGTAGAGGCTTTAGTTGGGGGAGCTATTTTTCAGTTGCACGTTTTTGGGCGCACGTTTGGCTGAGCGGTCCACTTTATTTGACTTATATAACGTTTAGGTGACCATCCAAGTGAAAGATTATCACTTTTATTCATAAAAGATAAGCTAAGGATGCATTTTAATTGTTTTTTGTTTTGTTGAGGGAAAGTTTATAGGTTTAAATGAACGCGTTCTCTTCACATTGGATTTTCTGAACACAAGGCGCCAACCAAACGGAGATTTAAGGATATAATAAATTACTTTTTCTAACCAAATACCCATGGATTGTCTTCGTTGGACACTTAGGAAGCCCTCTGCAGAAGTTCTACAAAAGGTAAGGCACAGGTTTTCCCTGTGAAATGCATTTTCTATCGACCGCGCTGGCTAAAGATTTCATGGTTATGGAAAATATTGAAGGTGCTACCCTCAAACAATCAAATGTAGTGCTCTCATTTTGTTGTGCACTCTCCTCAAACAATAGCATGGTCTTTTTTTCACTAATAGCTACTGTAAATTGGACAGCGCAGTTAGATTAACAATAATTTAAACTTTCTGCACATATAAGACATGTCTATGTCCTTACAACATCATTCTAGTCACATTAGCGCACATTAGCAACAATCGTCCTGGTATAGAGACACCGATCCCGTAGAGGTTAATGCAGGGCCGACAAGACAAGTTCTTAACTTTTTGCTTCTTCCATTTTTGTCGGAAATGCTGGAATTAGTTGGCATTGGTGTAAAGTACTTAGGCAGTACTTTAAAGTATTTTTACTTAAGTATTTTTGGGGGGTATCTGTACTTTACTATTTATTGTAATTTTATTTCACTACATTCCTAAAGAAAATAATGTACTTTTTACTCCATACATTTTCCCTGAAACTCAAAAGTACTCATTACATTTTGAATGGCTAGCATGACAGGAAAATGGTCCAGTTCACACACTTATCAAGAGAACATCCCTGGTCGTCCCAATTGCCTCTGATCAGGCAGACTCACTAAACACAAATGCTTTGTTTGTGTTTAGTCCCTATGCCCAAGTAAAAGCGAAGGTAATCTGCATAAATGATTACCGCCCCGTAGTACTCACGTCGGTAGCCATGAAGTGCTTTGAAAGGTTAGTCATGGCTCACATTAACAGCTTCCTCCCAGATACACTAGACCCACTCCTATTCGCTTACCGCCTCAACAGATCCACAGATGACGCATTCTCAATCGTGCTTCACACTGCCCTTTCCCACCTGGACAAAAGGAACACCTATCTGAGAATGCTGTGTGTACTTAGTCCCCTCCTGTACTCCCTGCTCACCCACGACTGCGTGTCCAAATACGACTCCAACACCATCATTAAGTTTGCTGACGACACAACAGTGGTAGGCCTGATCACCGACAATGATGAGACAGCCTATAGGGATGAGGTCAGAGAACTGGCAGTGTGGTGCCAGGACAACAACTTCTCTCTCAATGTGAGAAAGACAAAGGAGCCTCCCATCCTTTCCCATCCTCCCTACCTTTAGACACACTTACACCCATCTAGCCATCGACTTACTCATCCATTCTGTCATTCAACGTGATCAAGACAAAGGAGTTGATTGTGGACTACAGGGAAAAAGAGGACAGAACACGCCACAATTCTCATTGACAGGGCTGCAGTGGAGCAGGTTGAGAGCTTCAAGTTCCTTGGTGTCCACATCGCCAACAAACTAACATGGTCCAAGCACACCAAGACAGTTGTGACCTAAAACATATTCCCCCTCAGGAGACTGAAAAGATGTGGCATGGGTCCTCAGATCCTCAAAAGGTTATCCAACTGCACCATCGAGAGCATCCTGACTGGTATGGCAACTGCTCGGCCTCCAACCGCAAGGCACTACAGAGGGTAGTGCGAACGGCCCAGTACTTCACTGGGTCCAAGCTTCCTGCCATCCAGACTACGGCGGTGTCAGAGGAAGGCCCTAAAAATTGTCAGACTCCAGCCACCCTAGTCATACTGTTCTCTCTGCTCCCGCACGTCAAGCGGTACCGGAGCGCCAAGTCTATGTCCTAGAGGCTTCTAAACAGCTTCTACACCAAGCCATAAGACTCCTGAACATCTAATCAAATGGCTACCCAGACTATTTGAATTGCCCCCTCTTTTCCACCGCAGCTACTCTCTGTTGTCGTCATCTATTAATATTCACCTTAATAACTACCTACATGTACATATTACCTCAACTAACCGGTGCCCCCGCACATTGACTCTGTACCAGTACACCCCTGTATAAAGTTTCGCTATTGTTATTTTATTGCAGCTCTTTAATTACTTGTGACTTTTTTATTTCTTGTTCTTATCCATATTGTTTTTGAAACTGCATTGTTGGTTAGGGGCTGGTAGGTAAGCATTTCGCTGTAAGGTCTGCACCTGTTGTATTCGGCGCATGTGATTAATACAATTTAGATTTTATTTGATTGGTTCGCTGTTGTACGTAAATGATCACTCACTCTCTCCCAGTTGCTTGGGGGTATGTTGATTTGTTGATTTTAGAGGCTTCATTTCAACTTTGTTGTCTGGTTTCTACATATAACCACATTTTTGTCAGTATAAAACAGAGCTACTCACTCCCCATGTGTCCTATCGGTACACGCATGCTCCTCCTTTTATGGTTATTATAGCAGTAGTTGCGCATAAGAGTTTCCACCTCAATTGTCACATAATTAATTAGGATATTTTGCTGACAAATTTGCTGTTTCCATCAGGCCTGCCGTGAGTTTTATTTTTATTTTTTATTCATCCGCATGAATTGGTTGGATGGAAACCTTGTTAGTGTAGCTTTCTTGTAGCAGTTATCTTAAGATTGCTGGTCTCATTCATTTGTTAGCTCTAAGATTAGGTTTCTTTGTGATGTCCTGCAGATAACACTGTTTGCTCCCCTGATGTTGTTGTCCTGTTTTTCAGTGATCTCAGTGCGATGCATGGCTCAGTTTGTGGGGAGAGAAGTCAAGTACAGGTAAGGTGTGAAACATGCAGCATACCTCAGATACTGAATGCAAACTAACAAAGGGAGTTGTTGACTTGACTCCGTTACCTTACAGTTTCTCAGTGTGTCATGAGTGTTGGGTAATTCATCTAACACTTGGCATGAATGTCATAATCGACAGTGTCCATTTCATTTCTGCAACTTCATGACTCCACTGACCGTGACATGATACAGTACAGAATGTTTACTTATTATGCAAAAATTCGTAGCGGTCTACATTAGGTGAAGTAATAGAATGGATAGCTTAGTTTAATTAGAGGCACTCGGTGGTTCTAAACATGTAGTTGAAAATGATTAACACTTGGGTGATTTGTGTTTAATTGGAAGTTTTCATCTTGGTTTCCTCTGGGATTGACTTTGACAGGGGGCTGTTCAGCACCATCACCAAAATCTTCAACGATGAGGGCGTTGGGGGATTCTTTGTGTAAGTAATGCTTTTTTTTATTCCACTTTGTAAAGTAGTTTAATTTCTTACTAGTCAGACTTTGTAAGTGGGAGAAGTGAGACGTTTTTTGGCATTAACTGTAATTCTTACTGACATCACCCTAATGGTAGTGTGAATCTCTTAGTTTGTGTAGCACAGTGGTCACCAACCTTTTCTGAGTCAAGATCACTTTCTGAGTCAAAATGCATGCCGAGATCTACCGCCCTGATTTTTAGTAACATGACTTAAAAAAATTGAAGCCTATGCAACATTAACCAATTAAAAACAGTACTGTAGCAATGAGGTTTGTGCAGTAAGCTGTAGGCCCAATACATTATCAACTCATACTGGCTTTGCTTGAATTTACCTGCCAATGCATTGTTGTTTGGGATTTTTTTATTTTATTGTGTTTAAAAATTTGAGGTAGGCTATATGATCACACCGGTAATAGATCCATTGTTGTATTACTTGTGAGGAACAGCTGAGTGAGCATACATTTAAATAATTTGCTTTTTATTTTACTGCCTGGATCTGATGGTCAGTCCTCTCCATGCCCACCGAGAAGGCAGAGTTTGTAATTTCAGACAAATGAAATGGCAACAGTTTGCCTAGGGCAGCTGATTTGGCTGCTCCTACCACCAGCAGCCCGAGACAAAAAAATTAAAAATAGGAACATAAGGATTTATCGTTGGGTTTTTTACAGAAATGTTTGGCAATCGACTAGAAATGCCTTTGAGTTTGACAAGTTGATCGCGATCGACCAGCTGGTGACCGCTGGTGTAGCGCTATAGGTAAGGGACATTATCATCCTTTGTCTTTGTATTAAGGCTCGGACCACACGATACGATATTATGACAATACTTAAGGGGCCAATACGATATGTATTGCGATTCTCACGATTCTATATGTATTGCTATTCACTACTGCAATTTTATTGCGATTTGATGTTCCAAACATATTGCTCACTATGGGCACGATCCCAACTTAGGAATTGATGCCTTCCCTATACTCGCCTTTCCTACACACTTCTCAGCATTTGGTATTCAGACTTACCTTTTTCAGTGGCGTAACGCGCTCTGCAGGTGTGGCTACCTTGCACGCTCTGAATACATTTCATTCAACTGCTAGTTGAAGTTCTCATTCAATGGGGTTTTGAGTACACTTATCTTAAGCCATTGCTTTTAATACGATGTACCTTTTAATTAGAGTTTTGTCAACAGACTCAGTAGAATACATTGAGAGAACGCAGTCAGAATATAGGGATCAATGAAAGAAAGCCATCTATGCGTATTCAACTTCGTTTCAGCACGCACTGGCAGATTTAAAAATACTCTGATCTTGTAGATTATTTAGGCACATTTTAGGGTTAGTAAAGTATAAAAAAAAAAAAGAATATGTGGTTTGATTAATCCTGAAAGTTGTCATATTCAAATTCAAACCATAAAATATTGGAAGGTGGAAAAAAAGTGTTCAATAGGGGTTGAACAATAATCCTATAAATCTACCCTAAATCTCACTCACTAATCAATAGTCCAGTCATCGTGAACTGTGCGCCAGGTTCTAGGTTTAACCTGCTATGTGTGGTCTGAGTTCCATAATGATTCAAATAGGGTACATGTCCCAACATTATTGCACAATGTTAGCCTAATATGATCCACTAATGCTAGGAACTTACAAGGATGTGACAGAGGAAAGAAAGGTAAACTGAATGGAATAGAATGATGCGAAAATAAATGTATGTGGTATTACTGACAGTGGCTCCTGGCTGTGGCTAATATTTAACATGATACAAATTGAAAAGCCCGGGCATATAATCAAAACATTTTAAAGCACATACATCAACTCGGCAGGTTCAGCCCTATTGAAGCCTATAGCGTGTGCCATCCACGTGAATAATGAGGGCGCACAATGAAAATTCGGAATAACGGCACAGCTATTTATGTCCTTTTTCACAGTGTAAAAGGGGCCGCAGTACATGTCATGTTGATATGATTTTCAGTTTGCTTCCATATGGATGGTTTTACATTAGTCTCCAGAGATCATAAGGAAAAATCATCTATGTGTATTGACAATCCCCTTCTCCAAATGGATTACTAATTTACCTAGCTCTTATCAATATATACGTTACAGTGCATGGAGAATGATGTTATTACTATCAGATGCCTGAACCGGAGTGTCTAGACACAGTGGCGGATTTAGGTATAGGCGACATGGGCAGCCGCCCAAGGTGGCATCTTGCCTGGAGCGACACGGGATCCCGCACAATTTTTTTTTGGAATGGTGACATTTGAGCGATCGGAATCTATCAAATAGCACACCTCTTACTTTGTACAGTACTAATGCAATTAGTCATACAAGCTAGAACCGCCACTGTCTAGACATACCACTGCCACACCTACGTTTATTCGAGCTCCACCTCAAATGAATAGTGGGTGAATAGTAGCATGATATTCTCATACTTAAGTTCACGGTCAGAGAATGCATAGAGAGAGAGCGCATAAAAAGGGAATTACGTTACATTTACGCGCACTTTACTTTGGTCGTAATTGTGGCCTAGATATCTTCTGCAGAGAGGAGAGAGCATGAGAAAATTTGTTTTGATCAGTTATGGAAATAAAAGTGCTGAAAACATGTTGGCTCACTATTAAAAAAGAAGATGGAGAACAAGCTATAGGATGACAAATACCAGAGTTTTGACGTAGGTACAATCGACTAGCGCTAGCTAATGCCAAAACGAATACACTGAACAAAAATGTAAACGCAACATGTAAAGTGTTGGTCCCATGTTTCATGAGCTGAAATAAAAAATCCCAGAAATATTCCATATGCACAGCTTATTTCTCTCACGTTGTGTGCACAAATGTATTTACATCCCTGTTAAGAAAGCATTTCTCCTTTGTCAATATAATCCATCCACCTGACAGGTGTGGCATATCAAGAAGCAGATTAAACAGCATGATCATTACACAGGTGCATCTTGTGCTGGGGACAATAAAAGGCCACTTTAAAATGCGCTGTTTTGTCACACAGCACAATGCCACAGATGTCTCAAGTTTTGAGGGAGCGTGCAGTTGGCATGCAGACAGAAGGAATGTCCACCCGAGCTGTTGCCAGAGAATTGAATGTTAATTTCTCTACCATAAGCCGCCTCCCAACTTTGTTTTCGAGGATTTGTAATAAAGCCCTTTCGTGGGGAAATTCTTATTTCTGATTGGCTGGGCTTGGCTCCCCAGTGGGTGGGCCTGGGAGGGCATAGGCCCACCCACTGGCTGCACCCCTGCCTAGTCATGTGAAATCCATAGATTAGGGCCTAATTTATTTATTTCAATTGACTGATTTCCTTATATGAACTCAGTAAAATCTTTGAAATTGTTGCATGTTGTGTTTATATTTTTGTTCAAAGTATTCATACCCCTTGACTTATTCCAAATGTTGTTGTTAGATACTGAATTCAATCATTTTTTTTTTTATCTCACTCGTCTACACATAATGGCCCATAATGACAACATAATGAAAACATGTTTTTAAAAACGTTTGCACATTTATTGAAAATGAAATACAGAAATATTCTATTTACATAAGTATTCAAACCCAATGTTAAACCCAAAATCAATGTTAGAACCAACTTTTGGCAGTGATTACAGCTGTGAGTCTTTCTGGATAAGTGTCTGGCTTTGGACACCTGGATTGTACAATATTTGCACTTTTATTTATTATTCTTCGAGCTCTGTCGTTGGTTGTTGATCATAGCTAGACAGCCATTTTCACATCTTGCTATAGATTTTCAAGCTGATTTTAGTCAACTGTATCTAGGCCACTCAGTAACATCCTGCTGAAAGGTGAATTTGTCTCCCAGTTTCTGTTAGACTGAACCAGGTTTTCCTCTAGGATTTTGCCTGTGCTTATTTCTATTCCTTTTGTTTTTATCCCCCCCCCAAAACTCCCTAGTCCTTGCCAGTGACAAGCATACCCATAACATGATGTAACCACCACGCTTGAAAATATGAAACGTGGTACTCAGTGATGTGTTGTGTTTTTCCCCTAACACAATGCTTTGTATTCAGGATATAAAGTTAATTTCTTTGCCAATTGTTTTGCAGTTTTATTGCAAACAGGTTTTATGTTTTGGAATATTTTTCTGTACAGGCTTCCTTCTTTTCACTCTGTCATTTAGGTTAGTATTGTGGAGTAACTACAATGTTGTCTCCTATTACAGCCATTTTGTTCTGTAACTGTTTTAAAGTCACCATTGGCCTCATGGTGAAATCCCTGAGCGGTTTCCTTCCTCTCCGGCAACTGAGTTAGGAAGGACGCCTGTATCTTTCTAGTGACTGGGTGTATTGATACACCATCCAAAGTGTAATTAATAACTTCACCATGCTCAAAGGGTGCATGTTGTTGCATGTTGTGTTTTATATTTTTGTTCAAAGTATTATTGGACTTATTGGACGCTGTATGTTTGCAGGGGGGTTGTGCCCCATGTCCTGGGTGAGGTCATCTTTCTGTGGTGCTGTAACCTCCTGGCCCACTTCATCAACACCTACGCCGTGGACGACAATGTAAGCACGGTACATACACGTCTAAGCACTGATCTAAGATCAGCTGTCACTTTAATAACCTAAGTGAGACAACACATCTCTGTTGAAGTTGTAGATACTTTACGAAGCCATTTCTATTTGTATTGTTTTATTGAACCTTTATTTAACTAGGCAAGTTCTTATTTACAATGACGGCCTACCCCGGCCAAACCCGGACGACGCTGGGCCAATTGTGCGCTGCCCTATGGGATTCCCAATCACGACCGGCTGTGATGCAGCCTAGAATCGAACCAGGGTCTGTAGTGACCCTGAGATGCAGTGCCTTAGACCGCTGAGCCTCTTGGAAGCCCCATGAGGGCAGGAAGAATACCATAATCTGCTTGTTTTGTTACCAATTCTTGAATAACAGGAAAATAAACCTGGAAACAAATTCTAGTTAATCCTTGGTTCAGCACTGGACATGAGTTTCATAGTTAAAGTCAGAAAAAAGTCAGCAATGTATTCTTTGTACATTTTCTTTAATGATATCAAATAGATAGGAATAGTGCAAAAAATATATAAATATATATTAGGATCCCCATTAGGCGACCCCAATGGCGACAACTAGTCTTACTTGGGTCCGACGCATAGCAAAAAAACCATTACAGACAAAAGACTAAAATGTACATACATTTTGTGTGCATCTATCAGTTACACATACATGTCTGTACATACACAAAACAACTAGGTCACATGGGGGAAAGAAGTGATGCAGTCTTTCTCAACTCTTAGCCAAGAGAGACTGGCATGCATAGTATTAATATTAGCCCTGTCGCTCTGTTCTGGGCCAGCTGCAGTTTAACTAGGTATTTCTTTGCAGCACTTGACCATGTGAATGGACAATAATCAAGATAGAACTAAAGATTACAGGACTTGCTTTGTCGAGTGTGGTGTCAAAAAAGCTGAGCATCTCTTTATTAGGGACAGACCTCTCCCCCATTTTTACAACCATTGAATCTACAGTGCCTTCGGAAAGTATTCAGACCCCTTAAACAGAAATACCTTAATACTTATGTAAATAAGGTGCATTCTGTTTCCATTGATCATCCTTGAATTGTTTCTACAATTTGGAGTCCACCTGTGGTAAATTCAATTGATTGGACATGATTTGGAAAGACACACCTGTCTATATAAGGTCCCACAGTTGACAGTGGGGGAAGGGTACCAAAATCTGGGGAAGGGTACCAAAAAAGGTCCCCAAGAACACAGTGGCCTCCATCATTTTTAAATGGAAGAGGTTTGGAACCACCAAGCACCTTCCTAGAGCTGGCCGCAAGGCCAAACTGAGCAATCGGGGGAGAAGGGCCTTGGTCAGAAGAGATGAGTTGGAAAACAGTGCTTTGTGCACAGAAAATGTCCTAATACAATTATTTTATAAATGCTTCCCCCTCACACTTTTCTGCAGTTCAGCCAAGCCCCAGCAGTGAGAAGCTACACCAAGTTTGTGATGGGGGTAAGTTCAGCTGCACAACCTCTACATGTCTTTGTACACATTTTTCTGAAACTGAAATGTGATGAGGCTATTTTGAATATTTGTTTCCCTAGGTTATCTCTAAAAGCCTCCTCCTTTTACTTTGTTTATCTGATGGCGTTGCAACTACAGCACTTGTGTCCACCTTATTGTCCCTTGTTTGATCTCCAGATTGCAGTGAGTGTGTTGACCTACCCATTTATGCTGGTGGCAGACCTGATGGCAGTTAACAACTGTGGGTAAGGCTGGGATCACACCCACGTTTTTTTTGTCTGTTTTAAAAATCTCCAGATGACCGGAGCACTTGAACTACAAGAACGTGCATGCTTAGGAGGAGACGTGCGCCAAATGCGAGTGCACCATTGAAAACAATGGAGAAAATTATGCAGGCGCTTTGAAAAGTGTGTCCAGTGTGATCCCACCCTAATGGTTATTTTATATATGTAACAGTATGTTATTGTTTAGTAAACTGGAAATAGAATGGGCCACAATTCCCCCATTTGTCCTGATGAAGGTTGGTAAAACACCATAGCCTATAGCCACCATAGCCAGTTTCATGAGTCTTCCTCCTAGGCAAGATGGAGTGGTTGAGACCACATTGCATGTTCTGTAGACAGGTGAGATCTGTTAGATCTAAACAAGAAGGGAAAGGGTTTGACAACAATGTCTCTCATTTTTAAAAAATGTAGCTTTCGTTGTCTTCTCAGAATATTGAGTTTATTTATTGAGTTTATTTTTATTTTTACAGGGACAGTGCACATTAATCAACGTTTCAGTAAAAGTGCCGGTTTTAGCCAGCCGGCTAATTTTCAACCGCAGTCCCTGGGCAGGTTATTAAAAACAATTACAATACAGACAATCAATGAGCACACGCTGTTGATTCTGTTGATAGTTAAGATGAAGATCAAAATGCTCCTGCTCTTGTTAAGAATATTAAGCTACAATGTTGATTTGGGGTGTCTGCTGGTCATCAACATAAGTTGTGAAGAAGTATAGCTAAAATCAAAATGATTTTCTTGTTGAAATCTTTGAGGACCGATATGTTGACTCTCAAACTGAGATACAACGGTGATTGATTTGGTCATTCTGCTCCTGTTGCTTAATGATTCTAATTGAATTGCTGTAAAGACGAATAGCATTGACACAATGCTTTGTGTCACACGTTACACTCGCCAATAGAATAGCTAGCTAACTTAAGTTAGCTCTACTTCTCATCCTGGCATTTTCCCTACATCTCTCTATAGTTTTCTGAAAATATTCATTGGGTAAGGATATATTGGCTTTCAAGTCAAGTATGGTGAATTTGGTAATTCTTCTCCTACAGCCTAGCAGTTAAGAGCGTTGGGCCAGTAACCGGTAGGTCGCTGGTTTGAATTCCCGAGGCGATTAGGTCAAAAATCTGTCTGTGCCCTTAAGCAAGGCACTTAACCCTAATTGCTCCTGTATGTCGCTCTGGATAAGAGCGACGGCTAAATTACTAAAATGTAAATTATTTTTGTTCTACACTGAACAAAAATTAGAAACACAACATGCAACAATTTTAAACATTTTACTGAGTTACAACACACGAGCCAACATTTTATTGTTCACAGAAGTGGCAACATGTTCATCTGTTTAACAATTAGTAACTCATTGATCCATTTTTATACATCTTCTGGAGATGAGAAGGCAAAGAGGTTGAGACTACAATGATTGTCACAAAATGAACTTAACTACCGTCATTTACTGTTTAGACAGTTTATTATTGGGAAAGTGAAGCAAGCATTAGCTAATGCTAACTAGCTAGCAGTACTTAGCAGTATGAATTTATCTAGCTAATTAGTTTTTAAGCAAATACATGGTATAGACTATCAAATCAATGAAATATTTTTTGACATTTAGCAGAAGCTCTTATCCAGAGTGACCTACAGTTAGTGCATTCATCTTGTGATAGCTTGGTGGGACAGGTATAGGTTGTGGTCAAGTGCAAGTGTATTTTTTGTGTTTGGGGTCGAGGTGAGGAGGCAGATTTTTTAAGATACTCTTTGAAGAGATAAGGTTTCAGGTGCTTTCGGAAGATGGGCAGGGACTCCTAGCTTCAGGGGGAAGCTGGTTCCACCATTGGGGTGACAGGACAGAGAAGAGCTAGGCAAGGCTGTGCGGGAGGGGCCAATATACCAGAGATGGCAGAACAGAGTGCTCGGGTTGGTGTAGGGTTTGAGCATAGCCTGAAGGTAGGGATGGCCAGTTCATATTACGGTAAGAAGGTTATGAACTTTACCCAGTTATAAGACGCAAGTTTTTTGCATCCTCTGAGAAATTCCTCTTGCTGCTCCATAGGCAAGCACCATGGTCTGGAAGCCAGTGGAGTGTGTATAGGTGTGTGGTGACATGGAAGAACTTGGGAAGGTTGAATACCAGGCGCTGATCCGATAGAAGCGGAAAGTTGTGGGAGAGAGAGAGCGAAAATTACGACGGCGCATGGCCATCTGGGTAGGGGCTGAGTGGCTAGGGTTGGGGGAAAGGGAGACAGAAAAGGAAACAAAGTAGTGATCAGAGACCTGGAGGGGGGTTGTGGTGAGATTAGTAGGCGAACAGCCCCTAGTAAAGATGAGGTCAATCGTATTGCCTGCCTTGTGAGTTAGAGGGGATTTGGGATAGGGTGAGGTCAAAAGAGGCAAGGAGGGGAAAGAGAGAGTTGGAATTATATTACGGTAAGAAGGTTATGAACTTTACCCAGTTATAAGACGCAAGTTTTTTGCATCCTCTGAGAAATGTGCGTGAAAATTCAGTGGTTCATTTTTAAATCACTACTTGTTTTAGTAGTGAGCATGTCAACACACGTGAGCCAAAAGCAGGCATGCATTGTTCACGGTAGTGGCAACATGTTCATCGGTTTTGCATTTAGTCATTCATTCATTCATAAAAAATAATAATTCATTGTATTTTGTAAAGTGGTTTCTTGCGTCTTACAACACAATGCAATTTACAGCCACCTATTTGGCTCACGGTATTACAGACCAGGTAAAAATAATAATGAAGTAATGTCAAGCAATTCATAATGTAAAAACGTTTTTAAAAGTCTCATGCAATGTAGGCCTGCATTGAACACAACATACAGGCTACTGTAGGCTATATTATAGAAATCAAAAGCTATTTCGATGTAAAAATGTTATGGGATTTGCTCCATTGGTTTTGTTGGTAGGCCTATATTATGATCAAATAGCCTATTGGCTACTGTCTAAAACTGTAAGGGTACAGCCTTAGTGTTCACTGTAAACAATGTAAACCTTGCAGAAATCACTGATAGAAAGGAAAGCTGTTAGGTAACATGCCCTTCCAAATACAATTATAGAAAGGAAAGAACTTTTGGCTAACTTACCTTCATTTACAGGTTAGACAGGTTATTACTGGCAGGGCTCTACGCTGACCTTTTTTTACGAGGAGCACCTGTGCGCCTAAGTTGAAAATGTAGGCTCATAGAGCTGTTGTGGTGACCGTATTACCACCACACAGGCAGTCATGAATCATGACAGCAGTCAAATTCCCATGTGAACATTGAGTCACAGTAATCTCCTGTTATGCACTCTGGACGTGCTTTCGTAGTACCCAACTCGCTAAAGACCATCAGGTCCTAATGGCCTGGTACTCTCTAACTAAGCTTACAGCAATGCAAATGCAATCAAAAATCACATCAAACACTTATCGTCAAAACAGTATCATGCTTTTAAAACTCACCTTACTGTGATGATAAATTTGAAGAAAAGTTCAACAGCAGGTTGAAACTGAGTGTAAAACATGGTAATAGTGGATGTTTCAAAGCCTAATACAACGAAATCGACAGCTTTCTAAGGTGATGATTATTTCAAAACTCCATATGCGTATTAGAGTGTATGCATAGGCTTCTCAGCCCAAGCCCTATTTTCTTTTATTCTGACGTTTTACAATACATAGCCTACCACATATTACGCTTGGCATAAAAATATAAAACAAAACTGATTTAAGATGTCTTTTGTACATAATTGGTCTAGCATACTGGATGGACTGGTTACCTTATGCTATGCTTCAAAATGTCTGTCCACGAGTCTGGGACAGAACATATAGCCAGTTGGTTCATTGATTGTGCAGGGTGATTTTGAACAGCCTAGTAATTCTTTATATTTTCACAATTAATTAGGTGACAAATTACCTTTAGCTATACAGAATATCGCAACACCATGCGTTTCCGTCACCACCTCTCTCTCCTTTATTCCTTTCACTTGTGCGCAGAGGGGCTGTCAAAAGTTTAGTGAAATAAACAAAAACATTATCGTCCTCTCACTGTCAACTGCGTTTATTTTCAGCAAACTTAACAAGTGTAAATATTTGTATGAACATAAGATTCAACAACTGAGACATACACTGAACAAGTTCCACAGAAATTGAATAATGTGTCCCTGAACAAAGGGGGGGTCAAAATCAAAAGTAACAGTCAGCATCTGGTGTGGCCACAAGCTGCATTAAGTACTGCAGTGCATCTCCTCCTCATGGACTGCACCAGATTTGCCAGTTTTTGCTGTGAGATGTTACCCCACTCTTCCACCATGGCACCTGCAAGTTCCCTGACATTTCCACCTAGCCCTCACCCTCCGATCCAACAGGTCCCAGACGTGCTCAATGGGATTGAGATCCGGGCTCTTCGCTGGCCATGGCAGAACACTGATATTCCTGTCTTGCAGGAAATCACGCACAGAACGAGCAGTATGGCTGGTGGCATTGTCATGTTAGAGGGTGATGTCAGGATGTTTTCCCTGTAACGCACAGCGTTGAGATTGCCTGAAATGACAACAAGCTCCCCAGACCATGACGGACCCTCCACCTCCAAATCGATCCCGCTCGAGTACAAATCAAATCAAATTTTATTTGTCACATACACATGGTTAGCAGATGTTAATGCGAGTGTAGCGAAATGCGTGTGCTTCTAGTTCCGACCATGCAGTAGTATCTAACAAGTAATCTAACAAATTCACAACAAATACCTTATACACACAAGAGTAACGGAATGAATACGAGTATGTACATATAAATATATGGATGAGTGAGGCAGGATGCAGTAGATGGTATGGAGTACAGTATGTGTATGTGTATATATATATATATATATATATATATATATATATATATATATATATATATATATATATATATATATATGATGAGTAATGTAGGATATGTAAACATTATATAAATGGCATTGTTTAAAGTGGCTAGTGATACATTATTTCATCCAATTTATAATTATTAAAGTGGCTAGAGATTTGGGTCGATGGCCGAACGGCATAGGCAAGATTCAGTAGATGGTTTAGATTACAGTGTATACATTTGATATAAGTATGTCGTATAAGTAAACATTATATACAAAATTGTTTAAAGTGGCTAGTGATACATTGTTACATCCAATTCCTATGTTTAAAGTGGCTAGAGATTTAAGTCAGTATGTTGGCAGCAGCCACTCAATGTTAGTGATGGCTGTTTAACAGTCTGATGGCCTTGAGGTAGAAGCTGTTTTTCAGTCTCTCGGTCCCAGCTTTGATGCACCTGTACTGACCTCACCTTCTGGATGATAGCGGGTGAACAGGCAGTGGCTCGGGTGGTTGTTGTCCTTGATTATCTTTGGCCTTCCTGTGACATCGGGTGGTGTAGGTGTCCTGAAGGTCAGGTAGTTTACCCCCGGTGATGCGTTGTGCAGTCCTCACTACCCTCTGGAGAGCCTTACGGTTGTGGGCGGAGCAGTTGCCGTAGCAGGCGGTGATACAGCCCGACAGGATGCTCTCGATTGTGCATCTGTAGAAGTTTGTGAGTGATTTTGGTGACAAGCCGAATTTCTTCAACCTCCTGAGGTTGAAGAGGCGCTGTTGCGCCTTCTTCACCACGCTGTCTGTGTGGGTGGACCAATTCAGTTTGTCCGTGATGTGTACGCCGAGGAACTTAAAACTTTCCACTTTCTCCACAACTGTCCCCTCGATGTGGATAGGGGGGTGCTCCCTCTCCTGTTTCCTGAAGTCCACGATCATCTCCTTTGTTTTGTTGACATTGAGTGAGAGGTTATTTTCCTGACACCACACTCCGAGGGCTCTCACCTCCTCCCTGTAGGCTGTCTCGTCGTTGTTGGTAATCAAGCCTACCACTAGTGTCGTCAGCAAACTTGATGATTGAGTTGGATGCGTGCTTGGCCACGCAGTCATGGGTAAACAGGGAGTACAGGAGAGGGCTGAGAACGCACCCTTGTGGGAGCCCAATGTTGAGGATCAGCGGGGTGGAGATGTTGTTTCCTACCCTCACCACCTGGGGCCGGCCCGTCAGGAAGTCCAGGACCCAGTTGCACAGGGCTGGGTCGAGACCCAGGGTCTCGAGCTTAATGACGAGCTTGGAGGGAACTATGGTGTTAAATGCTGAGCTGTAGTCGATGAACAGCATTCTTACATAAGTATTCCTCTTGTCCAGGTGGGTTAGGGCAGTATGCAGTGTGATTGCGTCGTCTGTGGACCTATTGGTACGGTAAGCAAATTGGAGTGGGTCCAGGGTGTCTGGCAGGATGGAGGTGATATGATCCTTGACTAATCTCTCAAAGCACTTCATGATGACGGAAGTGAGTGCTACGGGGCGATAGTCATTTAGCTCAGTTACCTTAGCTTTCTTGGGAACAGGAACAATGGTGGCCCTCTTGAAGCATGTGGGAACAGCAGCCTGGGATAGGGACTGATTGAATATGTCCATAAACACACTAGCCAGCTGGTCTGCGCATTCTCTGAGGACACGGCCAGGGATGCCATCTGGGCCGGCAGCCTTGCGAGGGTTAACACATTTAAATGTTTTTCTCACACTGCGGTGAAGGAGAGCCCGCAGGTTTTGGTAGCAGGCCGTGTCGGTGGCACTGTATTGTCCTCAAAGCGAGCAAATAAGTTGTTTAGTTTGTATTCAGTCATGTTTCCGGTAGCCTTACCCTGGTTAAAAGCAGTGGTTCGCGCTTTCAGTTTTGCGCGAATGCTGCCATCAATCCATGGTTTCTGGTTGGGGAAGGTTTTAATATTTGCTATGGGTACAACATCACCAATGCACTTGCTAATAAACTCGCTCACCGAATCAGCATATACATCAATGTTGTTGTCAGATGCTGTCCGGAACATATCCCAGTCCACGTGCTCGAATCAATCTTGCAGCATGGAATCGGATTGGTCGGACCAGCGTTGAACAGACCTCAGAACGGGCGTTTCCTGTTTTAGTTTCTGTTTGTAGGCTGGGAGCAACAAAATGGAGTCATGCTCAGACTTGCCGAAAGGAGGGCGGCGAATAGCCTTGTATGCATCACGGAAGTTGGAATAACAATGATCCAGGATTTTACCAGCCCGGGTGGCACATTCGATATGCTGGTAAAATTTCGGAAGCCTTGTTTTCAAATTAACCTTATTAAAATCCCCAGCCACAATAAATGCAGCCTCAGGATATGTGGTTTCCAATTTACCTAGAGTGAAATGAATTTATTTCAGTGCCTTCTTTCAGATGTATCAGCTTGAGGGGGGATGTACACGGTTGTGATTATAATCGAGGAAAATTCTCTTGTAGATAATGCGGTCTGCATTTGATTGTAAGGAATTCTATGTCAGGTGAACAAAAGGACTTGAGTTCCTGTATGTTGTTACGATCACACCACGACTCGTTAATCATAAGGCATACACCCCCGCCCTTCTTCTTACCAGAGAGATGTTTGTTTCTGTCGGCGCAATACGTGGAGAAACCAGGTGGCTGTACCGACTCAGATAACGTGTCCTGAGTGAGCCATGTTTCCGTGAAGCAAAGAACGTTGCAGTCTCGGATGTCTCTCTGAAAGGCAACCCTCGATCGGATTTCGTCTACTTTGTTGTCAAGAGACTGGACATTGGCGATTAAAATACTCGGGAGAGGTGCATGATGCGCCCGTCGACGTAGCTTGACCAAAAGACCGGCGCTGCTTTCCCTTCTCTCGGCGCCGCCGTTGTTTTGAGTCACCGGCACGATCCAGTCTATTGTCCTGGCTGGGGTAACAAACAGAGAATCCTCTTTGGGAAAGTCGTATTCCTGGTCGTAATGTTGGTAAGTTGACGTTGCTCTTATATCCAATAGTTCCTCCCGGTTGTATGTAATAAAACGTAATATTTACAATGTAAGAAGTAATACATAAAAAAACAAAATACTGCATAGTTTCCTGAGAACGTGAAGTGAGGCTGCCATCTCTGTCGGCGCCGGAAGTTTTTTCAGGCCTCGGTGTAACGCTCATTCCTTCAACGATAAACGTAAATGCGACCATCACCCCTGGTGAGACAAAACCGCGACTCGTCAGTGAAGAGCACTTTTTTCCAGTCCTGTCTGGTCCAGCGATGGTGGGTTTGGACCAGACAGGACCTGCCTTCCAACAATGCCTCCTTGCAACATGCCTAAGGCACGTTCACGCAGATGAGCAGGGACCCTGGGCATCTTTATTTTTGTGTTTTTATCAGAGTAAGTAGAAAGGCCTCTTTAGTGTCCTAAGTTTTCATAACTGTGACCTTAATTGCCTACCGTCTGTAAGCTGTTAGTGTCTTAACGACCTTTCCACAGGTGCAGGTTCATTAATTGTTTATGGTTCATTGAACAAGCATGAGAAACAGTGTTTAAACCCTTTACAATGAAGATCTGTGAAGTTATTTGCATTTTTACAAATTATCTGAAAAAGTGACGTTTCTTGTTTTTGCTGAGTTTGTTTTGTTGCGAAAACATGTTACTATTGATGTTCCCAAACAGATTTCACTTGGTTTCCCAAATTAAGCACTGGGTAGCTGATGGAACAGGGTTGGACAGCCCATGGCATACAGAGTTTGGGCGGAATATCACTGTTGCGCAGCAAGAGCATGCTCCTCAAACAGTGGTTGATGCATGGAGTGAAATAAGTGTTAGTTTATTTATTTCTCAAATGCTTATTTATTTCTCAAATGCAAATGCTGTTTATTTCTCATATTAAGCACATGTACCTCTACAAAACCGAAGTAACCTACTAGGCATCATTGAAAAACGGACCAGCGGGAAAGCACGCAGCCTCCATTTGCTATTGGAGTGCACAGAAAATGTGCTTTTTCCCCCTGGCCCTGTTCCTGAACATTTGATAATGGGCCATTCTAAATCGAAGCAAATTTTAGATATTAGTAAAGACCAGATTAAATTGAGAATAGTCTGATGGATGAAAATATGCTAACTTTCCTGAGGCAAGCTTTTTTGTTGCTGCTATTTTTTCAAATCATCAATAGCCTATAGTCACATCATGCAGCCCATATGTTTTGATTTCTAAGACTTTCGTAGGTTTGTATCATTCATAACTAAAGTTGCCAAATAATTCTAAATCTAGCGTATATGACTTGTTCAGTGACGATTTTAACATGTAAATCTTGGTGCGGCAAACTCCCACATTTTTGGGGGATGCATGCCAGCAAAGCCACTACACAACACTAAACAATGCATTAATTGCACTATAACGGTGACAAACGGTGCTGACAAACTGTTACTGCCTACATAATTCATTCAGCCTAACATAGCTGATATGGCTGCCTTGCTTAAACAAATGTCGTTTCTGATGACAATTGAGATGTACAAACTATGGCATAAGGGGACGAGGAGCGGATAAGAGGCAATCTGTCATTTCGATTAAGACATTAATGAACGAGCTTTGACGGACGTAGTCAATATAACTATTTGTTTAGCACTTGGAATGTACAGCGACAGAATTCAGAGCATGAGCTGTTCTTACGGTATTCGCCCTGTACACCAAGTCAGAAATAAAGGGGGCATATAAGCAGACAATGAAATCTCAATGATATTCAATGATTACATTTCTCTAAAACAGGCTGTAAATTACATGTGCACCACCAAGTCAGAACAGTAGGCGAAATTAAGAGGGTAAACGCGATCAAATTATTAAGGTGAGGCACATGGGCTACTAACAGCTTACTACACAACATACAGTATAATCATGATTACTTTCTTAGCTACAGTATACTTATATCCCTGGCATATTACATATTTTATGCAGAAGCATACAATACATGTATACACTTGTGGGCTCTAGAAAGAGGCCTGAAATCCCAACTTGGAATTCAGAGTTGGATGACAGTTCAACATTATTTTCCGGATTTTCACGGGCGGTGCTAGTTTTAGCCGAGTTCCCAGTTGTCTTGAACTCACTGAAGTTTGAGATTTCCCAGATCCGAGTTTCCAGTTGTTCTGAATGCAGCAGAAGTCATGCTGGATTGACTGCATGGCCAATATTTTCTAACTTTTCTGGCCCATGGCGTTTTTTCTGGCCCCCCTTTTTTGTGATAACCAATTGGTAGTTGCCATCTTGTCTCATCGCTGCAATTCCCCTACGGACTTGGCAAAGGTCGAAAGCCAAGCCGCACTGCTTTTTGACACAAAAAAAAAAGCCTGGGATCGAATCCGGGTCTGCAGTGGAGCCTTAAATCTCATTGTTGAAATTGCGATTTCCAACTTGTTGTGTAATGTTTATGTCCAATGGCTGATGAGCAACGATACGTTTTATCTATAATTTCTCTTCATATGACAAGGATTGAAAAGGATTTGCCAGTAGATTGCTGACTTGACGCATGATGATGACTGCTTATCTAGCTTGCTAGCTAAGATTTTGAAAGTATGATGTTGACATGATCAGTCCAATCAAAGCTAAGGTAGATATATTGTGATTTGATCTAATTTTATCTGTGGCCAATGACCTTGAGCCTTCTTGGATGGGCACTTCTAATGTAAGTCTATGGCTGCACCCAAGGGGCTTGAATTTTCTAGCTCTACCTGTAGATTTTGCGGTGACGTAGTGTCCCCATGAGTGACAGAACACTTGAGACAATCACTGCGCAACTAGAAAACATTACCAACCCCTACGCTCCGTATTTTCTGCTGGCTGCCCCACCACCACAGAAAGCACTGAGCTAAGCTGGATCACCTGCATTTTGGAGCTGCCTTACTCAATAAACCAAGGAATGCAGCTTTATTGTATGCAGCTTTATTAACCTTTTAGGCAGAAGCAAGGTGATTTGGGGCGCTAGCACCCCACTCCCGACACTACCAGGTGAAATGCAAGGCAAAATCCAAAAGTTGAATTATTAAACATCCACCACTATACAAGTGTTCCATACTCATCAAAAGCTCTGTTTCTTGGCAATATCACAGCGTTGTCAGATTTCAAAAAGGCTTTATGGCGAAAGCAGCACATTTGATTGTTTGAGGGTAGCACCTCACATATTCTTCCCATAGCCATGAATCCATTAGCCATCACGGCACACACATAACACATTTCACAGTGAAAACAAATCAATTACCTGTTGAAGAACTTTTGCTGAGGTCTTCCTAAGTGTCCAACGAAGACAATCCATGGTTCTTTTGTTAGAAAAAGTAATGTATTTTATCCATAAATCTCCATTTGGTTTGCGCGTTATCAGAAACGACAGCTTCCACTACTCCATTGAAACGTGACGAGAACTCGTTCATCTTATACCTATAAACTTGTCCAAGAACAATCAAACATAGTTTTAAATGTATCCTTAGGAACACTTTTACGTATATTTACTATTATAAATCAACCGGAATATAAACTGATCGATAAAGACGGTAAAAAACACACAGCCGCTTTGTCGGGAGCTCGCGCTGCCTACTGTTGACATAAATGAGACACTTCCTGGTTTCCTCCTCTTCTCTGATCTAAAGCATCCAAAACCAAAATGAACACTGTCTCGAGACTGTTGACATCCAGAGGAAGCGATCGGTACTGCATTCATATGCCCTTATATGGGCATTTTCATAAGGGAGGGGTTCCAAATGAGGCACTCTGTCAAAACCACTTTTTCCAGGACAGAAATTCCTCGGGGTTTCGCCTGCCATATCCGTTCTGTTTTACTCACAGACAAATGGTTAACAGTTTTAGAAAATGAGAGTTTCCTATCCAATGGTACCAAATATGTGCATATCCTATTTTCTGGGCCTGAATGGGAGGCATTTTACTTTGGGCACGCCAGGCTCTCCAAAACGGTCACCTCATGCGCCCATCCCTAAGAGGTTAAAATGCATCCTTAGCTTATCTTTTATGAATAAAAGTGATAATCTTTCACTTGGATGGTCACCTAAATGTTATATAAGTCAAATAAAGTGGACCGCTCAGCCAAACGTGCGCCCAAAAACGTGCAACTGAAAAAGAGCTCCCGTCACCAAAACCGCTACCTATTGAACACATTGGTTCCGATTGCCATGAAACTTTACGTATACACTGCTGAAATCCAGTGGAAGCAATAGGTACTACATTCAGTGTCCTGGTATAAAGACTTTTCTAAAGGCACTGTCTCAAAGTGAGCCATAAGCCACCAGAATGACATTTCCGGATGGAATTTTCTCTGGTTTTTGCCTGCCAAATGAGTTCTGTTACACTCACAGACAAAATGTTAACACTTTTGGAAACCTCAGAGTGTTTCCTATCCAATAGTACTAATTATGTGCATATCCTATTTTCTGAGCCTGAGTGGCAAGCATTTTACTTTGGGCACGCCAGACGCTCCAAAACCGTCACCCCAGCTGCCGCTCCTAGAGAGGTTAACTCATTGATTTGCCCCACCTGCCCTGAATGACGCATCGCCACTGGCCTGTTTTAAATAATCACTTTTTATGCTCAACATAGCCACTTCATATGTGCACTCGCACCGGAATGGGAAAAATATCCTTTGTTTTATTCAGCTAAGTTCAATTATATTCGTCTTACTATAAAACCATATAATATAAAATAATGGCATGGGACTTAAAAAGCATATCTTGTCAGCTTAACAAACAAGCCTACAGCCTATGGCATGGAGCATAGCCAGATAACATATAGTAGGCCAGGGTTCCCCAACTGGTGGCCCGTGGGTGGTTTTATTTGGCCCCCCAATCTTTCTGAGCAAAAATAATAATAATAAACATTGTTTTTTTGGGGGGGGGTTGGTAAATAAGACTGTAAAAACACCATGAAATCAGATCCAAGTGATTTTAATTTAAGAAATCTGATCCCGAGTATTCTCACACGTGATCATATACAAATGTAAGCAAGGTTTAAAATTATTATGTTTCAGTCAAACGTTATATCTGCTTGGGCTTCTTGCGGTCATTTGGTAGTCTACAAATTATTTGTAATTACAGTTATAGTCGGAAGTTTACATATATACACCTTAGCCAAATACATTTAAACTCAGTTTTTCACAATTCCTGACATTTAATCCCAATTCCCTGTCTTAAGTCAGTTAGGATCACCACTTTATTTTAAGAAAGTAAAATGGCAGAATAACAGTAGAGAGAATTATTTATTTCAGCTGGACAATTATGTGGATATATTGAAGCAACATCTCAAGTTTAAGCTTGGTCGCAAATGGGTCTACCAAATGGACAATGACCCCAAGCATACTTCCAAAGTTGTGGCAAAGTGGCTTAAGGACAACAAAGTATTGGAGTGGCCATCACAAAGCCCTGACCTCAATCCTATAGAACATTTGTGGACAGAGCTGAAAAAGTGTGTGCGAGCAAGGAGCCCTACAAACCTGACTCAGTTAGACCAGCTCTGTCAGGAGGAATGGGACAAAATTCACCCAACTTATTGTGGGAAGCTTGTGGAAGGCTACACGAAACGTTTGACCCAAGTTAAACAATTTAAAGGCAATGCTAACAAATACAAATTGAGTGTATGTAAACTTCTGACCCACTGGGAATGTGATGAAAGAAATAAAAGCTGAAATAAATAATTCTCTCTACTATTACAGTGGGGCAAAAAAGTATTTAGTCAGCCACCAATTGTGCAAGTTCTCCAACTTAAAAAGATGAGAGAGGCCTGTAATTTTCATCATAGGTACACTTCAACTATGACAGACCAAAGGAGAAAAAGAAATCCAGAAAATCACATTGTAGGATTTTTAATTGATTTATTTGCAAATTATGGTGGAAAATAAGTATTTGGTCAATAACAAAAGTTTATCTCAATACTTTGTTATATACCCTTTGTTGGCAATGACAGAGGTCAAACGTTTTCTGTAAGTCTTCACAATGTTTTCACACACTGTTGCTGGTATTTTGGCCCATTCCTCCATGCAGATCTCCTCTAGAGCAGTGATGTTTTGGGGCTGTCGCTGGGCAACACGGACTTTCAACTCCCTCCAAAGATTTTCTATGGGGTTGAGATCTGGAGACTGGCTAGGCCACTCCAGGACCTTGAAATGCTTCTTCTGAAGCCACTCCTTCGTTGCCCGGGCGGTGTGTTTGGGATCATTGTCATGCTGAAAGACCCAGCCACGTTTCATCTTCAATGCCCTTGCTGATGGAAGGAGGTTTTCACTCAAAATCTCACGATACATGGCCCCATTCATTCTTTCCTTTACACGGATCAGTCGTCCTGGTCCCTTTGCAGAAAAACAGCCCCAAAGCATGATGTTTCCACCCCCATGCTTCACAGTAGGTATGGTGTTCTTTGGATGCAACTCAGCATTCTTTGTCCTCCAAACACGACGAGTTGAGTTTTTACCAAAAAGTTCTATTTTGGTTTCATCTGACCATATGACATTCTCCCAATCCTCATCTGGATCATCCAAATGCTCTCTAGCAAACTTCAGACGGGCCTGAACATGTACTGGCTTAAGCAGGGGACACGTCTGGCACTGCAGGATTTGAGTCCCTGGCGGCGTAGTGTGTTACTGATGGTAGGCTTTGTTACTTTGGTCCCAGCTCTCTGCAGGTCATTCACTAGGTCCCCGTGTGGTTCTGGGATTTTTGCTCACCGTTCTTGTGATCATTTTGACCCCACGGGGTGAGATCTTGCGTGGAGCCCCAGATCGAGGAAGATTATCAGTGGTCTTGTATGTCTTCCATTTCCTAATAATTGCTCCCACAGTTGATTTCTTCAAACCAAGCTGCTTACCTATTGCAGATTCAGTCTTCCCAACCTGGTGCAGGTCTACAATTTTGTTTCTGGTGTCCTTTGACAGCTCTTTGGTCTTGGCCATAGTGGAGTTTGGAGTGTGACTGTTTGAGGTTGTGGACAGGTGTCTTTTATACTGATAACAAGTTCAAACAGGTGCCATTAATACAGGTAACAGTGGAGGACAGAGGAGCCTCTTAAAGAAGAAGTTACAGGTCTGTGAGAGCCAGAAATCTTGCTTGTTTGTATGTGACCAAATACTTATTTTCCACCATAATTTGCAAATAAATTCATTAAAAATCCTACAATGTGATTTTCTGGATTTGTTTTCCTCATTTTGTCTGTCATAGTTGAAGTGTACCTATGATGAAAATTACAGGCCTCTCTCATCTTTTTAAGTGAGAGAACTTGCACAATTGGTAGCTGACTAAATACTTTTTTGCCCCACTGTATTCTGACATTTTACATTCTTAAAATAAAGTGGTGATCCTAACTGACCTAAGACAGGGAATTTTTACTAGGATTAAATGTCAGGAATTGTGAAACTGCATTTAAATGTATTTGGCTAAGGTGTATGTAAACTTCCCACTTAAACTGTAGCACTGTTATTGTTATTTTCCTGCTGCTCTTTAATTACTGGTATTTTTATCTCTTATTCTTATCCGTATTTTTTTAAACTATACTGTTGGTTAGGGGCTCGTAAGTAAGCATTTCACTTTAAGGTCTGCACCTGTTGTATTCGGCGCATGTGACTAATAACATTTGATTTGATATATGCTGACCACTTGTTGGCTGCTTTTTTTTCCACTTAACGGTCCAACTCATCCCAAACCATCTCAATTGGGTTCAGGTTGGGTGATTGTGGAGGCCAGGTCATCTGATGCAGTGCAACATCACTCTCCTTCTTTGTAAAATAGCCCTCACACAGCCTGGAGGTGTGTTGGGTCATTTGTCCTGTTGAAAAACAAATTATACTCCTACTAAGCGCAAACTAGATGGGATGGCGTATCGCTGCAGAATGCTGTGATAGCCTTGCTGTTTAAGTATGCCGTGAATTTTAAGTAAATCACAGACATTGTCACCAGCAAAGCACCATCACACCACCTCATCCGTGCTTTCACGGTGGGAACCACACATGCGGAGATCATCCGTTCACCTACTCTGCATTTCACAAAGAAACGCCGGAAGGAACCAAAAATCTCAAATTTGGACTCATCAGACCAAAGGACAGATTTCCACCGGTCTATTTTCCATTGCTGTTCCAAGCAAGTCTCTTCTTCCTGTTGGTATCTTTTAGTAATGGTTTCTTTGCAGCAATTCGACCATAAAGGCCTGATTAACTCTAATGAACTTATCCTCTGCAGCAGAGGTAACTCTGGGTCTTCCTTTCCTTTGGTGGTCCTCATGAGAACCAGTTTCATCAGAGCACTTGATGATTTTTGCGACTGCACTTGAAGAAACTTTCAAAGTTATTGACATTTTCCAGATTGACTGACCAATCTGCTAAATGACAAAAAAAAAGAAAAGTGATTTAATAATGTATATAACCATGTATTTGCTTTAAAACTAGTTAGCTAGATAATATTAATATTATCTACCTAACAAGTTTTAAAGCAAATACATGGTTATATATATTATCAAATCACATTTTATTTATTTTTAATTTTTTGTCATTTAGCAAACGTTCTTATCCAGAGTGACTTACAGGAGCAATTAGGGTTAAGTGCCTTGCTCAAGGGCCCATGGACAGTTTTTTCACAAAGTCGGCTAGGGGATTTGAACCAGCGACCTTTCAGTTACTGGCCCAACGCACTTAACCACTAGGCTACCTGCCGCCCTTAATCAATTATATATGAATCAATACATGTTTTATATAATCGTAAAAAGATTATGCACTTACCCACTTGCAGGGTAGCCTAGTGGTTAGAGCGTTGGACTAGTAACCCAAAGGTTGCAAGTTCAAATCCCCGAGCTGACAAGGTACAAATCTGTCGTTCTGCCCCTGAACAGGCAGTTAACCCACTGTTCCTAGGCCGTCATTGAAAATAATAATTTTAATTTTAACAAAAGCTGTTCAGTAGCAACATGTTCATCAGTTTTGCAATTAGTCATTCATTATTTTTATGAAAAAGCCGAAGAGGTTGAGAATACAATGATTGGCCCAAAACAAAAGAAAAAGTTTAGTTTTGTAGAATTTTCCTTTTAGTTGGGGCTTATTTTGTTTTTTATTTTATTATATTTTGCTTGATAAGTGTGAATCTTTTCTCTTTCCTTCAAGATTGATGGACACATCACGCAAGAATACGATTGTGACGAGATGGCTAACATGCTGCTCTTGTTGAAATGAAGAGGCCATTTAGTTGTGAAGAAGCATAGCTGAGATCAAAATGAGGTTCCTGTTGACAAGTTAGTATCTGGAAATATTCCACAGGAGCAGATTATGTAAGCTTTCAAGTCAAAATACATCATAGGTTGACATGGCCATTCGTCTGTTGAATGTTGCATAACATTCAATGTTGTCATGGATGCCTTTTTTTGCTGTTATTCTGTCTCTCACTGTTCAAATGAACCTACCATTAGAATTATAGACTGATAATTTCTTTGTCAGTGGGCAAACATATAAAATCAGCAGGGGATCAAATACTTTTTCCCCTCACTGTATATATATATATATTTTAAAGCTGCGTTAAACAGGATTACCTACACATACTGACCAGCTCAAATAGACAGAAGCGTGCTATATGGCAGACCATTCCGAACTCATCTCTCGGAATGTCCAGCCCACTCATTATCGCAGCCAATCATGGCTAGAGGGAAGGTTGCTGACTTTTGAAGTAGTGACCTGCGACATATGCCTAGTATCCTGAAACGAAACCCATTTTGTTGTGTTACAGCCTGATTTAAAATGGATAAATTTTAGATTTTATGTCTCTAATCTACACACAATATCCCTTAATATCAAAGTGGATTTTCACAAATGTATAAAAAATGAAAAGCTGAAATGTCTTCAGTGAATAAGAATTCAACCCCTTTGTTATGGGCAAGCATGAATACGTTCAGGAGTAATACCTTTCTTAACAAATCACATAATAAATTGCATGGACTATGTGTGCAATAATAGTAGTTAACATGATTTTTGAATGACCCTGTACCCCACACATACAATTATATGTAACAATCCCCTAAAGGACATTTTCCCATGACTCATAATGGGCAACTATTGTTCGATGGGTAAAAATACAAAAAAGTTGACATTGAATATCCCTTTGAGCATGGTGAAGTTTTAATTACACTTTGGATGGTGTATCAATACACCAAGTCAATACAAAGACAGTTACAGGCTTCCATCCTAACTCAGTTGCCGGAGAGGAAGGAAACCGCTCAGGGTTTTCACCATGAGACCAATGGTGACTTTAAAACAGTTACAGAGGTGGCTGTGATAGGAGAAAACTGAGGATGGATCAACAACATTGTAGTTACTCTACAATACTAATCTAAATGACAGAGTGAAAAGAAGGAAGCCTGTACAGAATAGAAATATTCCATAACATGCATCCTGTTAGCAATAAAAATGTACTTTATGTCCTAAATACAAAGTGTTATGTTTGGGGCAAATCCAGCACATCACTGAGTACTACTCTTAATATTTTCAAGCATGGTGGTGGCTGCATCATGTTATGGGTGTGCTTTTCTTCGGCAATGACTAGGGAGTTTAAGATAAAAATAAATAGAATAGAGCTAAGCACAGGCAATATCTTAGATATTGGGGTGGCAGGTAGCCTAGTGGTTAGAGCGTTGGACTTGTAACCGGAGGCAGTTAACCCACTGTTCCCCGGGCGCCGAAGACGTGGATGTCGATTAAGGCAGCCCCCTGCACCTAAATGCGGAAGACACATTTCGGTTGAAGGCATTCGGTTGTACAACTGACTAATAATGGTGACTTTGACTTTTTTGACTTTGAGAAGAAACCCCTGCTCAGTCTGCTTTCCAACAGACACATGGAGTCAAATTCACCTTTCTGCAGGACAATAACCTTAAACACAATTAAGTGATAGTGTTTGGAGAATAGATTGACATGGGTGTTGTTAGACCCGAGACTAAGGCAGAAATGCCTTCTGGAACATGCTGAGAGATGAGTTTCGGATTGGTCTGCCATGTAGCATGCTTCTGTCTATAATATGAGCTGGTCAGTATGTGTAGGTAATCCTTTCTAATGTGGCTTTTTTGAAAGATATCACGTAGTAGAACGGCATAAGTGTTGCTCTCCACTTTCTGGAGGAACGCGTTTTGAAATCAGTGGAATTAGAGTATTATAGCTAAGGAGATGAAGAAAATTCTGCAGTTTGATTGCAAATCTGCAGACAGTCGAAAAGAGAACACACAGGAGGCTGTTGTATAAAACACCTGTCTCCGGAATACATCTTCAATCTAAGGGCATCCGTGACAGAGAGGGAGAAGCGTCCATCATGTATACGGGTATAATAATCTAGCTAGCTACATTTTCAGATATTACACGTTTCCAATTTTGTCAAAGCCGTTTTCATTTCAAGTTAGTGTACTGTTAGCTAGGTAACGTTAGCTGGATGGCTCGCTAGCTAACATTACGTGTATGATGTGTGTAGTTATATTATTCTTATCTCAGAGCCATTTGCATTGCTAGTTATAGCCTAATGTTAGCTAGCTACCATTGAACCTGGTTGGCTCTGATGCCAGCTGATTCATGATTTCGACTGGCTGAGAAACACTGCCTGCCTGTCTGTCTTGTCCCGACTCCAGACATGTTCATAACTATGGGACAGCTGTAGGTCAAATTTGAATATTGAAACAATGTTGCAAATGTCGGAGAGACAGACGACAAGGTTTATACAAATCTCTGCTGTTGAAAACTAGTGTAAGAGAAATGTGAGATATTGTCTAGATGCTTTTTATAGTGGAGATGAAGTTTATAAATTGCTTGGCTGGTCTGATGAGACAGTGGACTGCGCAGTCAGATCGAAAATAGTAAATAGGCATTTTAACGTCATATATTTAGCCAGTGTCTATTCCAGAAGTTACCACGGCTAAATCTATGATGTTAAAATGCCTATTTACCAATCAGCATTAGACCTACCCATTGTATAAGGCCAAATATACACTGGAGCTGCTTACCAAGACATTGAATATTCCTGAGTGGCCTAGTTAAAGTTTTGACTTAAGATTACTCTACATCATACATCATTTGTTATTACATTGCATATTTGAATAACTAGATTCAGGCTATAAGGGTTCCAAGCATACCCAGGTCAGTGACCTCTCACTAAAGCAAGCACATTTGATTTAAGTCAAGAGTACAACAATAGAAAGTACCAGATGTCCTTGTTACTGTCTGTTTCCTGTACTTAACTGTCCATTTGAGAATAGTCATAATGGTGTATCTGTCACAACTTTCATATCAAGTCAAAGTTTAGACTTGATATATCACAAAATAATAGGATACAGTTTCAATTTATTTGTTTGAGTAACTAAAGACAAGTAACGTGAAGTCTGTTCATATCAATTATTTAGCTTGTGGGTTCAGCTTGTAATGGATCTCTGTCTTGTGTGTTCACAGCTTGGTGGCTGGTCTTCCCCCCTAACTCTCCCATCTTTAAGTCCTGGGTCCACTGTTGGGCTCATCTGAGCCACGAGGTACAGTCACGCTCATTCAGCTGGAGCAAATGGAACACACTCATCAGACTGGTTGAATTTGTGTGTGTGTGTCATTGTTTTCTCTGGTAGTGCATGTCTGAACCTGTCTTCTTGTTTCTCACCCATTAGGGCCATCTCTTCCGAGGATCCAGCTTCTTTTATCGCCGCGTGCCTGTGACAGGGATGGCTTTGACTGAGGAGTGATAAAATCAACCACCACACAACCTGTGCCACTGTTCTCCTTCCTAACCGGTACCTCAGTGAGACCAATGTACAACCGCTCCCTCACCTTAAACCCCCCAGCGGATAAAACCGGGAGCAGCATGATATCAATGGGCTAGGTGTTTTACTGAATCAAAGTTACTTACAAATTATGAGTTTTGTTAATCTTGTTTTTAATCTAAATAATAATGTAGCCACTCAAAAGTAAGAGGTCGGAGGAGTGAGATTTAATGTGAGCAAATCAAAATTCTAGCCAATAGATTTTGTCTTGGTTGAATGCTGAGGGTATAATCTCCCTTTACTACACCAGCACAAAGTTGCACTATTTTTTTATTTATTTGAATCTATCACTTAATGTTGCCATATTTATTTATATATACCGTTTAATTAAGTTCAATGTAGGCTTTACAATTGGATAGTTGATTTCCATCTATTGAAAAAATGCCAAATGTTTATTTTTCAAAGGGACTTCCTTTTGATAAGTGGTTTCATTCGAAAGTGCTCATTTGCCTCCTATCTGAAAGTGCTTTAACCAATAATTATACCTATTCACAAACACCATAAGCCCACAAAAACTGTAGTGATGCACCGATAGGACATTTTTGGCCAATACCGAAATCCAATATTTTCCTTGCCCCAAAAAACGATACCGATAACCGATATAAAATGTTTTTGCTGCCTTTTAAGCATTCTAGTACAGTTAAATAGTTAACACACACACACATGGACTCAGCGGTCTAAGGCATTGCATCTCAGTGCAAGAGGCATCACTACAGTCCCTGGTTCGAATCCAGGCTGTATCACATCCGGCCGTGATTGGGAGTCCTATAGGGCGGCGCACAATTGGCCCAGCGTCGTCCGGGCCGTCATTGTAAATAAGAATTTGTTCTTAACTGACTTGCCTAGTTAAATAAATGTTACACACACCACACTGACCAAAAGGTTAGTTTGTTGGCATTTACATATGTCCCCATTACCAGACAAACATAATCAAAACCTATTTTTCACTTACAATTGAAGTCGTAAGTTTACATACACCTTAGCCAAATACATTTAAACTCAGTTTTTTACAATTCCTGACATTTAATCCTAGTTAAAATTCCCCGTCTTAGGTCAGTTAGGATCACCACTTTATTTTAAGAATGTGAAATGTAAGAATAAAAATAGAGAGAATTATTTCTTTCAGCTTTTATTTCTTTCATCACATTCCCAGTGGGTCAGAAGTTTACATACACTAAATTTTTATTTGGTAGCATTGCCTTTAAATTGTTTAACTTGGGTCAAACATTTTGGGTAGCCTTCCACAAGCTTCCCATAATAAGTTGGGTGAATTTTGGCCCATTCCTCCTGACAGAGCTGGTGTAACTGAGTCAGGTTTGTAGGCCTCCTTGCTCGCACGTGCTTTTTCAGTTCTGCCCACAAATGTTCTATAGGGTTGAGGTCAGGGCTTTGTGATGGCCACTCCAATACCTTGACTTTGTTGTCCTTAAGCCATTTTGCCACAACTTTGGAAGTATGCTTGGGCTCATTGTCCATTTGGAAGACCCATTTGCGACCAAGCTTTAACTTCCTGACTGATGTCTTGAGATGTTGCTTCAATATATCCACATAACTGTTCTTCCTCATGATGCCATCTATTTTGTGAAGTGCACCAGTCCCTCCAACAGCAAAGCACCCCCACCCCCGTGCTTCACGGTTGGGATGGTGTTCTTCAGCTTGCAATCCTCCCCCTTTTTCTTCCAAACATAACGATGGTCATTATTGCCAAACAGTTCTACTTTTGTTTCATCAGACCAGAGGACATTTCTCCAAAAAGTACGATCTTTAGTCCCCATGTGCAGTTGCAAACCGTAGTCTGGCTTTTTTATGGCGGTTTTGGAGCAGTGGCTTCTTCTTTACCGAGTGGCCGTTCAGGTTATGTCAATATAGAACTCTTTTACTGTGGATATAGATACTTCTGTACCCGTTTACTCCAGCGTCTTCACAAGGTCCTTTGCTGTTGATCTGGGATTGATTTGCACTTTTCGCACCAAAGTACGTTAATCTCTAGGAGACAGAATGCTTCTCCTTCCTGAGTGGTATGACGGCTGCGTGGTCCCATGGTGTTTATACTTGCGTACTATTGTTTGTACAGATGAACGTGGTACCTTCAGGCGTTTGAAAATTGCTGGAATTTTCTGGAATTTTCAGAGCTGTTTAAAGGCACAGTCAATTTAGTGTATGTAAACTTCTGACCCACTGGAATTGTGATACAGTGAATTATAAGTGAAATAATCTGTCTGTAAACAATTGTTGGAAAAATCACTTGTCATGCACAAAGTAGATGTCCGAACCGACTTGCCAAAGCGTTTGTTAACAGGAAATTTGTGGTTGAAAAACAAGTTTTAATGACTCCAACCTAAGTGTATGTAAACTTCCGACTTCAACTGCACTTGCTGTGCTGTTTCGTTGTTCAGTCATTTCATTCTCAACCAGGATTTCTATGGAATGCCGTTTGGGTTTTTGAGTGTCAAATAACACAATTTGACCAATCAGGACCTTAATATGACTGCGCGTCAAATAATATTTTAATGCGTTCATACATTTTTTACGTAGTTATTACACAATCACTCGTATTTCATGTCACAACGATTCATCGATATGTATGCTATGATGCTGGTAAAGTTTCTCACGCACATACAGTGCTGGTCATAAAAAAAGCTAGCTAGCTCATGGATGCAGACAATGTAGTTCTTCCCCAAAACATAGCAAAACGACAATCTGTTTCAGTAGCTATAGTTAGCTAGCTAACTATATAGCTAGGTGTCAATCTAAAATAATCCTAATTTATAAAATATTTATTGTTTGCTTAATGGTGGTTGGACCCATCTATGTGGGATTAGCCACGATGGGGGACTCTGCGGTTTAGCCTTCAAAATAAAGGTATGGCATAATTCTACTATTTTGTATTAATTTGCATCACTGTCAATGACATACTTTTATTTTGATGGCAAACTGCAAATTCCACTTTTGTGCCTAATCCTTATTGTGGCTTGCTTCACAACACATAACCCGGTCCAGTCGAGCCTCACTAGCCAGATGAAGCTAGCTGGCTGCTTATAACGTTAGCTTTGGGTAACATGGTTGGCTAGCTATTTATTTTCATGAACCGAAGTTCAATTTCAATAGGCTAACAACAAGTGGAACCTAGCTAATACTTACTCACAAGGATCCCTGAATAATGAAAATGACTGCAGTTTCTACTGGTCATTGTTTTCAGGCTGGTTGTATTTGGTGCTAGCTAGGTACCAAGCTAAAGCTAGCTACCCCAGAAGTTGCGGTCGAACAAATAATGCTTTTTTAACAACGAGGTATTGTAAACACATCGTTCGTGGCCGGTGTTTGCAGACTTTTTTGTACAGCTTTGGCAGTGCTACTGTATCTTTTTTGACACGCAAAGACCCAAACGGTGTTCCATAGTATGTATGTCCTGAAACTATTAGTGTGTAACTCCGGTAGGGCAACATCTGAAAAATAGCGCACTTGGTAGTGTGTACCGGTGCTCGACCAGTCAGCGAAAGCCAACATCACCCACGACAGAGCGGTTGATTGTCAAGGGCAATGAATTCCATTATCTTGGCTTTAATGGATTTCGCCTTTGAGTTGTCTCGCAGAAATGTTCTTACCCTTTCAAATGAGTGGCCGATCCACACAGCAGACATTGTGGGCTAGGTTAGGAATGCTGTGTTGCACCTGTAGCGCAACATTACGTGGCGTCATTACGTCCTGTACCTACATTATATAGGTATGCACGGTAACTTTGACATCAGTTTTTAACATCAGCATTAAATTAGCCATCGGCCATTACTGATGTTGGCATTTTTAGCTAATATCATCCAATTTCCTGTATGTTCACCGATATATCTTGCATCCCTTTTGCTCTCCTTTAAAACTAATTTGACCACAGGTTCTTGCAACTTTGTACAAATTGCAGCTCTAGTGAGCTCTTGCCACGAGAGAAGTAAGAAACGAGGGAGGAATTCAGAGGGCAACCAGTAGTTTTCAGTGATGTTCAAAAACGTGGCCTGCCATCCACTAAAGGTTGTCTGTGGCCATATATTAAGAACATTTGTCAATATCACAAATGTTGTGTTCTAATTTGTGTAAAGTGATGGGTATGTTTGTGTTACCAGTGTAAAAGAAATGCTAAATTACAGTGCCTTCAGAAAGTATTCACACCCTTTTGACTTTTTCCACATTTTGTTGTGTTACAGCCTCAATTAAAAATGTATTATTCTGTCACTGACCTACCTACATACAATACCCCATAACGTCAAAGTGGAATTATGTATTTTGAAATGTTTACTCATTAATAAAAACATGTAAACTGAAATGTCATGAGTCAATAAGTATTCAACCCCTTTGTTATGGCAAGCCTAAATAAGTTCAGGAGAAAACATTTGCTTAACAAGTCACGTAATAAGTTCCATGGACACATACAGATAACTGTAAGGTACCTCAGTTGAGCAGTGAATTTCAAACACAGATTCAACCACAAAGACCAGAGAGGTTTTCCAATGCCTTGCAAAGAAGCGCACCTATTGATAGGTGGGTAAAAAAAAAAAAAGTAGACATTGAATATCCCTTTGAGCATGGTGGCGTTACTAATTGCGCTTTGGATGGTGTATCAATACACCCAGTCACTACAAAGATAGAGGCGTCCTTCCTTACTCAGTTGCCAGAGAGGAAGGAAACCGTTTAGGGATTTGACCATGGTGCCAAAGCCAAAGACCAAAGCCAACGGTGACTTTAAAACAGTTACAGAGTTTAATGGCTGTGATAGGAAAAAACTGTGAGATAATGTCTAGATGCTTTTTATAGTGGAGATGAAGTAGTAAAATAGTAAATAGGCATTTTAACGTCATATTTAGCTAGTGTCTATTCCACAAGTTACCACCGGCTAAATCTATGATGTTAAAATGCCTATTTACCAATCAGCATTAGACCCACCTGTTGTATAAGGCCAAATATACACTGGAGCTGCTTACCAAGACATTGATGGATCAACAACAATTTTAGTTACTCCACAATACTAACCTAATTGACAAAGTGAAAAGAAGAAAGCTTGTACAGCATAAAAATATTCCAAAACTGTTTGCAACAAGGCACTAAAATAATAATGCACAAATGTGGCAAAGCAATTCACTTTTTGTCCTGAATACAAAGTGTTATGTTTGGGGCAAATACAAGACATTACTGAGTACCACTGGGAGATTAATTCACCTTTCAGCGGGTCAATAACCTATAACACAAGGCCAAATCAACACTGGAGTTGCTTACAAAGAAGACAGTGAATATTCCTAAGTGGCCAAGTTAGTTTTGACTTAAATCTGCTTGAAAATCTTTTCTAGCAATGATCAACAATCAATTTGAGCTTGAATAATTTTTTAAAGAATAAATAGGTAAATATTGTATATTCCAGGTGTCCAAAGCTCTTAGACTTACCCAGAAAGGCTCACAGCTGTAATCGCTGCCAAATGTGATTCTAACATGTATTGACTCAGGGGTGTGAATTCTTATGTAAATGTGATATTTTGTATTTCATTTTCAATACATTTGAAAAAAATTCTAAAAACATGTTTTCTCTTTGTCATTATGGGGTATTGTCTGTAGATGGGTGAGAAAAATAAATATTTAATCCATTTGGAATTCAGGCTGTAACAACAAAATGTTGAATAAGTCCAGGGGTATGAATACTTTCTGAAGTATGGTGAAAGTGGTTGTGCATATTATGCCACTTTTTGCATTCAGGTTAAGGGTGTGTGCCTAAGCTCTAAACCGGCCACATCTGTTGGATGAGTCTTTGACTTCAATTGAACATCCCAGTTAACCTGCCAATTTACAGTTGACCACTAGTAGCATATAAATATAAGGAATCACCTTACCAGCTTTTACATGATCATTATCTGCCCCTGTGATCAGTGTTAACCACAAAATAATCCTGACTGGGTTTGGTATGGCCTGTTTTGTGTCCTTATTCCTGTTTTTTGTCAAGTTCCAGTTTGTTTGTGATGGATTGCTCCAATCGTGTCTACTTTAAATAATGTGTGGAAATGGCATGCAGAAGAGACGCATGCTTCTCCAAGTGTGTGTGTGGGTTAATTATTTTTTAAGCACTTTAAAGATTTTTGTTTATCATGTGAAAATAAGAATATGGTGTCCGGTGCTGTAATCTGTATTTTTTTCTCATAATGCCATGAGTATTCACTCTCGTGTGTTCTGAGTTCACAGTCAAACATTCCCTGTAAACTGTGCTCTCCGAGGGGGAAGCAATGACGAGGCAGTTGCTTTGCAACATTGCATTTCCAATGTCTCTTATTTTCATAAAAATGTAATGAAACCTGGAATGTTTGCCTATCCTATCTGTTTGAACCTAGCCTGTGATCTTGTTTTATTTATATATAAAAAAAAGAAATTACATGAATGTGATGGTCTACAAGCAGTAATTTCTGGTGGACTTACTAACTGGACAGACACACAGCTATACATTTATACTTTCGGTGCCAGGCAGAGGCTTGAATGAGAGGGTCGAAGAGTGGTAATTATCTGTATATTTATTAGTTGGGAGTCTTGGGACACACAGGCACACGCTACTTTTTGTTCCCTGTACAGTTCATCATTCATCAGCTTTTCATTAAACCCATTTGGAATATAAAATATCTTAACTGACCAGTTAAGGTACAGTATATCACAAAAGTGAGTACACTCCTCACATTTTTGTAAATATTTGAGTATATCTTTTCATGTGACAACACTGAAGAAATGACACTTTGCTACAATGTAAAGTAGTGAGTGTACAGCTTGTATAACAGTGTAAATTTGCTGTCCCCTCAAAATAACTCAACACACAGCCATTAATGTCTAAACCGCTGGCAACAAAAGTGAGTACACCCCTAAGTGAAATTGTCCAAATTGGGCCCAATTAGCCATTTTCCCTTCCCGGTGTCATGTGACTCGTTAGTGTTACAAGGTCTCAGGTGTGAATGGGGAGCAGGTGTGTTAAATTGTTAAACTTCCTCATACTCACTGGTCACTGGAAGTTCAACATGGCACCTCATGGCAAAGAACTCTCTAAGGATCTGAAAAAAAGAATTATTGCTCTACATAAAGATGGCCTTGGCTATAAGAAGATTGCCAAGACCCTGAAACTGAGCTGCAGCACGGTGGCCAAGACCATACAGCGGTTTAACTGGACAGGTTCCACTCAGAACAGACCTCGCCATGGTCGACCAAAGAAGTTGAGTGCACGTGCTCAGCGTCATATCCAGAGGTTGTCTTTGGGAAATAGACGTATGAGTGCTGCCAGCATTGCTGCAGAGGTTGAAGGGGTGGGGGGTCAGCCTGTCAGTGCTCAGACCATACGCCGTACACTGCATCAAATTGGTCTGCATGGCTGTCGTCCCAGAAGGAAGCCTCTTCTAAAGATAATGCACAAGAAAGCCCACAAACAGTTTGCTGAAGACAAGCAGACTAAGGACATGGATTACTGGAACCATGTCCTGTGGTCTGATGAGACCAAGATAAACTTATTTGGTTCAGATGGTGTCAAGCGTGTGTGGCGGCAACCAGGTGAGGAGTACAAAGACAAGTGTGTCTTGCCTACAGTCAAGCATGGTGGTGGGAGTGTCATGGTCTGGGGCTGCATGAGTGCTGCCGGCACTGGGGAGCTACAGTTCATTGAGGGAACCATGAATGCCAACATGTACTGTGACATACTGAAGCAGAGCATGATCCCTCCCTTCGGAGACTGGGCCGCAGGGCAGTATTCCAACATGATAACGACCCCAAACACACCTCCAAGACGACCACTGCCTTGCTAAAGAAGCTGAGGGTAAAGGTGATGGACTGGCCAAGCATGTCTCCAGACCTAAACCCTATTGAGCATCTGTGGGGCATCCTCAAACGGAAGCTAGAGGAGTGCAAGGTCTCTAACATCCACCAGCTCCGTGATGTTGTCATGGAGGAGTGGAAGAGGACTCCAGTGGCAACCTGTGAAGCTCTGGTGAACTCCATGCCCAAGAGGGTTAAGGCTGTCCTGGAAAATGATGGTGGCCACACAAAATATTGACACTTTGGGCCCAATTTGGACATTTTCACTTAGGGGTGTACTCACTTTTGTTGCCAGCGGTTTAGACATTAATGGCTGTGTGTTGAGTTATTTTGAAGGGACAGCAAATTTACACTGTTATACAAGCTGTACGCTCACTACTTTACATTGTAGCAAAGTGTCATTTCTTCAGTGTTGTCACATGAAAAGATATACTCAAATATTTACAAAAATGTGAGGGGTGTACTCACTTTTGTGATATACTGTACATGCCAAGAGTTCTATGTGTCCACTCTTTTTGTTTTACCCAGTGGGACAGACAGAGGTGAATAAGTTCACAACCCCAAAATAACAGGTTTTCCTGGTTGATGACGTAGCATAACTTGAACAAGGCACTCACCTTGCAACGCCTAAAAAGGTTGCATGTTCATGGTCATAGCAATAACAAATGGTCAATTGATATTGCGCTGGACCTTACCACAATTAATATTCAATTTCTTATTCATGTTGCAGTAAATAATGTCATGGGATCCATTGGCGTGCATGTTGAGCTACATTTTTTTTAGCGCCAGACCAACAAACCTCTTGCAAGTATTTATACTGAACAAAAATATAAACTCAACATCTAAAGTGTTGGTGCCAAAAAAATCCCAGGAAATGTCAATAAGCACAAAATGCTTATTTCTCTCATTTTTGTGCACACATTTGTTTACATCCCTGTTAGTGAGCATTTCTCCTTTCCAAGATAATCCATCTACCTGACAGGTTGACATATCAAGATGCTGATTAAACAGCATGATCATTACACAGGTGCACCTTGTGCTGGGGACAATAAAAGGCCACTCTAAAATGTGCAGTTTTGTCACAACATAATGCCACATATGTCTCAAGTTTTGAGGCTACGTGCAATTGGCATGCTGACTGCAGGAATGTCCAACAGAGCTGTTGCCAAATAATTGGATGTTCAGTTCTTTACCATAAGCCGCCTCCAACATTGTTTTAGAGAATTTGGCTGTACAGCCAACCGGCCTCACAACCATAGACCACTCCGGCTTCATCACCTGCGGGATCGTCTGAGGAGGGGGGAGTGCTGAGTGGTATTTCTGTCTGTAATAAAGCCCTTTTGTGGGAAAAGAAATCTGACTTGCCAGATGCCATCCCAGGCCCACCCATGTCCACACCCCTGCCCTAAGGCCCTAATCTATGGATTTTACATTATATATTTCAATTGACTGATTTCCTTCTATGAAATTGTAACTAAGTAAAATCTTTGAAATTGTTGCATGTTGCGTTTATATTTTTGTTCAGTATTTTATATATATATATTAATTTATTCCTGGTACCCTCCTACCTGAGCAGGTTGAGGCCTGTGTGGCGTTGCACTGTTAAAATAATCCCAGTGTGCAGACCTGTGTGTTGCAAAGCCACATGCTCGAAGTCCTCTCTGCTGTGGGTAATATTAATACAGAGAGAACCATTGTAAATTTATTTTCTCTTTAATGCTTTTTCCTTTTTTATGCCATTATGTTTACCATGTCAATGCCTATAAATATATATATCATTTTGCTTCACTATATTACATAATCAAAAAGAAGCATATCACACGATACGAAGGGTGTCTGTAATGATTCTTGACATTCAATCAAGTTTGTTTGTCAAGTAACTCTCCTGGTAAATTAAGTTATGTTTTAGGATTTCAGCAATCAAGTACACTTTACATGCATACTTAATACACATCCGAGGCTGACGAGTGCTAATTTCACTCAACAACTTTTTAAAAAGGGTAGTATACATTTACAGATCATAGTCTAGGCCAAAACTAATGAGACTGTTTCAGCATGTTCAAAGTAACACTACAAAACATACATCATCTTAGCAAACATGTAAAAAGGCAACGTAAAATAATCCAAGTGACTTGTGACTGAATATATATTATATATAAAGTTGAAGTCGGAATTTACATACACCTTAGCCAAAGACATTTAAACTCAGTTTTTCACAATTCCTGACATTTAATCCCATTTAAAATTCCCTGTCTTAGGTCAGTTAGGATCACCACTTTATTTTGAGAATGTGAAATGTCAGAATAACAAAAAGTACGATCTTTGTCCCCATGTGCAGTTGCAAACCGTAGTCAAATTTTCCAAGCTGTTTAAAGGCACAGTCAACTTGGTGTATATAAACTTTTGACCCACTGGAATTGTGATACAGTGAATTATAAAGGAAATAATATGTCTGTAAACAATTGTTGGAAAAATTACTTGTGTCATGCACAAAGTAACCGACTTGCCAAAACAATTGTTTGTTAACAAGAAATTTGTGGAGTGGTTAAAAAACAAGTTTTAATGACTCCAACCTAAGTGTATGTAAACTTTCGACTTCAACTGTAAATACACAATGCAGAGGACGAGAGTACTAAAAACAGAGTCCTACTGGTCAATAGTGAATTGTAAATAGGAGTTGGGTTTCAGTTCAACATCTGTTTAGAATCTGTGGAATGTCACTACTGAACTTCGTTCTGTACATTGAGTCTGGGGCAGGATATTGGTTATTTGGCCATTGGCCAGTTGTACTGAAAGGACTTCTGATTGGTCAACCCCAGGCTAGGGTAGGGGGTTATAAATGGCATCCTGTTCCTTTGTTCAGTGGAGAAAAGCTGAAAAGAGGGGAGACTGAACATCTACCTCCCAGTATAACATTGATTTGTCCTTTTCAAATAAACCTATTTCTCTCCCCCTGATTTGCTTTGGAGTTTGTGTTATTGAAGAGTAACATAAATTACTAACATAGTCCAGAAAGGTCCCATTATGAGCCTCTTGGATGTTTTGATAGGAAGCATTTAAAGATGCCGATAGTCTCATGGAATCCTTATTCAGTTCAATGGTTGGTCAAATGTTTTATTTCTTTGTTAAGAGCAATAATCCTTTCTTTAGCGGCATCAAGTTCAATACATTTTTCACAAATGAAGGTATCCATAGGACCTTTCCCTGTGACAGCTATGAACATTTAGCATATTATACACTTAATAGCACGCAAATCCCCAGCAGAGTCAAGGGAACAAACATTCGCCGGCGCCGTACATGCTCACACAACTGTGTTGTCTGTCTCGTTGAATGTGAAGATCGAGAGAGACGCGCCGGGGGCGGGTGATGGCTGGGTCGGTTGTCAGCGGAAGGTTTCTTGGTACGCACCGGCTCGGCTGCGTGTTACTGTTTGCTGTAGCCTCTCAGAGCTGTGTCGGGCATGTCCCGAGTGTCTGTAGTCGTGGGGGATACAAAACATACAGTTGTTAAAGTACTGGTTCATATATTAATATGGCATGTTGATTTGTTATTATGCATGCCTGCATCCTGAGAGTAGGGGAGTGTGTACTTACGTTTTGCCCTGCGTGCTCGTGCTCAAATAATTTTGACGCACTATGAGAGGTAGGCACGCTTTTTCTGTCGTCTTCAGAAAAGTTTGATTATTTTAAGCACAAAGTCATACACACAGTGTTTTGTTCATGAATAATGTTGTATATTTAGAGGTTACTCATAAGTGGATGGTATTGTTAAGATGCACTTGTAACTGTACTTTTTAGGATGAACTCAACATTCTGAATTCAACATGTGGTTAATAGCTAGGTAAGGTATTGGCAGGCTATTGTATGTGTGAACAATGGCTAGCTTCTCGAATGATTCCAGTCCCTTGTATTGTGCATCTGTTGTAGAAAGAGGCGACGATTCGCAGAACATATGTGCTCTACAAATGTTTTATATTCTTTTGGATGCAGGTACGTGGTTTTATCTATGTAAAATATATGTTGTGTTGATGCATAATAAGGAGAGGCTGTACAAATGTATTTTATATAAGGGGTGGATCAGCTTAATATTGCGGAAAGATTGTTGCTTCCATCAATTAAATTGTCTGCATCATTTCCAATCCCCCATATATATTTTGTTAGGTAAATATATATTTCCATATACATACACATATACACATACAGTGGGGAAAAAAAGTATTTAGTCAGCCACCAATTGTACAAGTTTTCTCACTTAAAAAGATGAGAGAGGCCTGTAATTTTCATCATAGGCACACTTCAACTATGACAGACAAAATGAGGAAAAAAAATCCAGAAAATCACATTGTAGGATTTTTTATGAATTTATTTGCAAATTATGGTGGAAAATAAGTATTTGGTCACATACAAACAAGCAAGATTTCTGGCTCTCACAGACCTGTAACTTCTTCTTTAAGAGTCTCCTCTGTCCTCCACTCATTACCTGTATTAATGGCACCTGTTTGAACTTGTTATCAGTATAAAGACACCTGTCCACAACCTCAAACAGTCACACTCCAAACTCCACTATGGCCAAGACCAAAGAGCTGTCAAAGGACACCAGAAACAAAATTGTAGACCTGCACCAGGTTGGGAAGACTGAATCTGCAATAGGTAAGCAGCTTGGTTTGAAGAAATCAACTGTGGGAGCAATTATTAGGAAATGGAAGACATACAAGACCACTGATAATCTTCCTCGATCTGGGGCTCCACACAAGATCTCACCCGTGGGGTCAAAATGATCACAAGAACGGTGAGCAAAAATCCCAGAACCACACGGGGACCTAGTGAATGACCTGCAGAGAGCTGGGACCAAAGTAACAAAGCCTACCATCAGTAACACACTACGCCGCCAGGGACTCAAATCCTGCAGTGCCAGACGTGTCCCCTGCTTAAGCCAGTACATGTTCAGGCCCGTCTGAAGTTTGCTAGAGAGCATTTGGATGATCCAGATGAGGATTGGGAGAATGTCATATGGTCAGATGAAGCCAAAATAGAACTTTTTGGTAAAAACTCAACTCGTCGTGTTTGGAGGACAAAGAATGCTGAGTTGCATCCAAAGAACACCATACCTACTGTGAAGCATGGGGGTGGAAACATCATGCTTTGGGGCTGTTTTTCTGCAAAGGGACCAGGACGACTGATCCGTGTAAAGGAAAGAATGAATGGGGCCATGTATCGTGAGATTTTGAGTGAAAACCTCCTTCCATCAGCAAGGGCATTGAAGATGAAACGTGGCTGGGTCTTTCAGCATGACAATGATCCCAAACACACCGCCCGGGCAACGAAGGAGTGGCCGTAAGAAGCATTTCAAGGTCCTAGAGTGGCCTAGCCAGTCTCCAGATCTCAACCCCATAGAAAATCTTTGAAAGTCCGTGTTGCCCAGCGACAGCCCCAAAACATCACTGCTCTAGAGGAGATCTGCATGGAGGAATGGGCCAAAATACCAGCAACAGTGTGTGAAAACCTTGTGAAGACTTACAGAAAACGTTTGACCTCTGTCATTGCCAACAAAGGGTATATAACAAAGTATTGAGATAAACTTTTGTTATTGACCAAATACTTATTTTCCACCATAATTTGCAAATAAATTCATAAAAAATCCTACAATGTGATTTTCTGGATTTTTTTTCCCCTCATTTTGTCTGTCATAGTTGAAGTGTACCTATGATGAAAATTACAGGCCTCTCATCTTTTTAAGTGAGAGAACTTGCACAATTGGTGGCTGACTAAATACTTTTTTCCCCCACTGTATATACGTACACATACCTATACAGTGAGGGAAAAAAGTATTTGATCCCCTGCTGATTTTGTACGTTTGCCCACTGACAAAGAAATGATCAGTCTATAATTTTAATGGTAGGTTTATTTGAACAGTGAGAGACAGAATAACAACAACAAAAAATCCAGAAAAACACATGTGAAAAATGTTATAAATTGATTTGCATTTTGATGAGGGAAATAAGTATTTGACCCCTCTGCAAAACATGACTTCGTACTTGGTGGCAAAACCCTTGTTGGCAATCACAGAGGTCAGACGTTTCTTGTAGTTGGCCACCAGGTTAGCACACATCTCAGGAGGGATTTTGTCGCACTCCTCTTTGCAGATCTTCTCCAAGTCATTAAGGTTTCGAGGCTGATGTTTGGCAACTCGAACCTTCAGCTCCCTCCACAGATTTTCTATGGGATTAAGGTCTGGAGACTGGCTAGGCCACTCCAGGACCTTAATGTGCTTCTTCTTGAGCCACTCCTTTGTTGCCTTGGCCGTGTGTTTTGGGTCATTGTCATGCTGGAATACCGATCCACAACCCATGTTCAATGCCCTGGCTGAGGGAAGGAGGTTCTCACCCAAGATTTGACGGTACATGGCCCCGTCCATCATTCCTTTGATGCAGTGAAATTGTCCTGTCCCCTTAGCAGTAAAACACCCCCAAAGCATAATGTTTCCACCTCCATGTTTGACGGTGGGGATGGTGTTCTTGGGGTCATAGGCAGCATTCCTCCTCCTCCAAACACGGCGAGTTGAGTTGATGCCAAAGAGCTCCATTTTGGTCTCATCTGACCACAACACTTTCACCCAGTTGTCCTCTGAATCATTCAGATGTTCATTGGCAAACTTCAGACGGGCATGTATATGTGCTTTCTTGAGCAGGGGGACCTTGCGGGCGCTGCAGGATTTCAGTCCTTCACGGCGTAGTGTGTTACCAATTGTTTTCTTGGTGACTATGGTCCCAGCTGCCTTGAGATCATTGACAAGATCCTCCCGTGTAGTTCTGGGCTGATTCCTCACCGTTCTCATGATCATTGCAACTCCACGAGGTGAGATCTTGCATGGAGCCCCAGGCCGAGGGAGATTGACAGTTCTTTTGTTTTTCTTCCATTTGCGAATAATCGCACCAACTGTTGTCACCTTCTCACCAAGCTGCGTGGCGATGGTCTTGTAGCCCATTCCAGCCTTGTGTAGGTCTACAATCTTGTCCCTGACATCCTTGGAGAGCTCTTTGGTCTTGGCCATGGTGGAGAGTTTGGAATCTGATTGATTGATTGCTTCTGTGGACAGTTGTCTTTTATACAGGTAACAAACTGAGATTAGGAGCACTCCCTTTAAGAGTGTGCTCCTAATCTCAGCTCGTTAGCTCTATAAAAGACACCTGGGAGCCAGAAATCTTTCTGATTGAGAGGGGGTCAAATACTTATTTCCCTCATTAAAATGCAAATCAATTTATAACATTTTTCACATGCGTTTTTCTGGATTTTTTTGCTGTTATTCTGTCTCTCACTGTTCAAATGAACCTACCATTAAAATTATAGACTGATCATTTCTTTGTCAGTGGGCAAACGTACAAAATCAGCAGGGGATCAAATACCTTTTTCCCTCACTGTATAGACATATACTTTTTTTTTTAGAATCTACCTTTATTATTCCCCCCAAACCCTACCCCCAATTGGAGTACATTAATAAACAGTAACACTTAGGCTTCTACCTTTAGTTAATACATCTTATACACATTTTACAGACACAATCTATTTTACACTAGTTACATTTTGTTTCTTGTCCTTCCTCTATTTCTGATGTCCATCCAGTTTGAGTTCTATTTGTAACTGTGCTATTTCACAACATTTCTGAACCTATATACATTTTACAGACCACGTATGTTTTACATTGGTTATCTTGTTATTAGTCCCACCCTGCAGCTCCATTCAACCCCTCCCATCTATCATTCAACACCATCCATTTTGGATTTCTATTTGCCATGTACTTTTCAACTGTGCTGTGATCCTTCACAAAAGTACTGAACCTTTCTATTCTCATAGCTTCTACAGATTGTAAATAAAAAAATAAACATTTTTGCTAAAATAATTATTATATTATTGATTGATTGACTTTGGCTTTTCAAATCACCCAGTATTGCTATCTGCAGCGTTAGTTCTAGGCAAATGTTGCAATTCTTCAGCCATTCCTGGACCTATGACCAAAAACGAGCTACATATGGACAATACCCAAAAAATATCTAATATCTAATGACTCTGCCTCCTCACAGCAAAATCTGCAGAGCTGGGAAGATTGTATCACCCATATATATAACATTCTATTGGTTGCAAAAATGTTGTATAGTAATTTAAATTGAAAAATTTGAAGTTTTGAATCCGGCGTTGTTTTGCGTATCAATTCATAAACCCATGTGCCATGGAATGGGTACATTGAAAATCTCTTCCCAACTATTTTGCAATTTCTATGGCACGGCTATCAGTTTTTGGTCCTTAAATTAAATTGGTATATGTTTTAATTTATCACACTTTTCTTTAACCATTTATGTTCTTTAATACAGGGCCAACATACAAGTTCCTTACTTTTTTCCCCTTCTACTTGCCTCTTCCATTTTTGTGGTAATCCTGCAATTAGTTGGTTGTAATTTTGGGTAGAGCAGACATTTCCATGTCTGTGTTAGCTGCATGTGTGACATGTATACCTTTTTTAAACATTTCTTTGAAAAATACATTTTTTAGTATTTAGTATATTTGAGTTTAACCACAATATTTGTTGTATTATTTGTTCTGTCTTTTCAGGTGGATTAAACTGAAATTGCAACCAACTTTCTAAGGCTTGTTTAAAAAAATAACGTTTTAAATTCTTGCAATTATTCCCTTTTCAAACAACCGAAAGTGAGCAAGTGTAATCTGAATAAAGGCCATTCTTGAACATAGGATGAGACATTCCTACCAATTTACTAGAGAACCAGTTTGGATTTAAGTATAACTTTTGTATGACTGATGCCTTTAGTGAGGGGTCTAATGCTTTTAATATTATAATATGTACAATTTTTTTTATTCTACAATCATTTTGATGCACTATGAGAGAAAGAGGCGACGATTCGCAGAACATATGTGCTCTACAAATGTTTTACTTTCTTTGGGATGCAGATGCAGGATGCAGAGAGTGAATTCTTATTAATTAAAACAACCTGATCTCCAAAGTCCACGTCTATAGTCTCAATCAACCACACACAACACAGAGTTACAGCGGTGCAGTACAGCACCGGTTACAACAGCATGTACTGGCCAACAATTGGAGTCACACTCACACGCTGGAATGACTTTCCTTTAGTAGTACTATAGAAAGCGTTGTATGAGTTCCGCTATTGGTAGCCTTGCTCGGTTGTTGGTTTCCAGGTACTAAAGCGTCCGGGGTGAAAAAGTTGAGCAAGGAAAAAACGAAGACGTTATTAAAAGTAAAAAAACGAAGTATGGCAGGTAGCCAAGTCGCAACAAACCGCAGCCCGACAACGCGGAAGTGTGATCCGTGTACCCTGAACCAAAATACAAACGCAATTTCTAAGATTTTACTGAGTTGCAGTTCATATGAGGAAATCACTCAATTGAAATAAATTCATTAGGCCCTAATCTATGGATTTCACATGACTAGGAATACAGATATACATCTGTTGGTCACAGATACCTTAGAAATAAGGTAGGGCGTGGATCAGAAAACCAGTAAGTATCTGGTGTGACTACTATTTGCCTCAGGCAGGGTGACATCTCCTTCAGATAGAGTTGATTGGGCTGTTGATTGTGACCTGTGGAATATTTTCCCACTCCTCTTCAATGGCTGTGCGAAGTTGCGGGATATTGGCGGGAACTGGAACACGCTGTCGTACACGTCGATCCAGAGCATCCCAAACACAGGCAATGGGTTTCATGTCTGAGAATGCAGGCCATGAAAGAATTTGCCCCTTTGTGCTACCACCATGTTGTGCTACTGCAATGTGTCGCTACCATGTTGTTTTTAATTTTTATTTTTTATATTTTATTTCACTTTTATTTAACCAGGTAAGCTAGTTGAGAACAAGTTATCATTTACACCTCCGACCTGGCCAAGATAAAGCAAAGCAGTGCGACACGAACAACAACACAGAGTTACAAATGGAATAAACAAGCCTACAGTCAATAACACAATAGAAAAAAAAGAAAGTCTATATACAGTGTGTGCAAACGGAGTGAGGAGGTAAAGCAATAAATAGGCCAATAGTAGCGAAGTAATTACAATTTAGCAGATTAACTTCTTTGGGAGCAGCGCACGAGGTGACGGTTTTGGAGGCGTGCCCAAAGTAAAATGCCTCCCATTCAGGCCCAGAAAATAGGATCTGCACATATTTAGTACCATTGGATAGGAAACACTCTGAAGTCTCTAAAAGTGTTAACATTTTGTCTGTGAGTATAACAGAACGGCTATGGCAGGCGAAAACCCGAGGAATTTCTGTCCTGGAAAAAGTGGTTTTGACACATTGCCTCAACCCCTCCCTTATGAAAATGCCCATATAAGGGCATATGAATGCAGTACCTATTGCTTCCTCTGGATGTCAACAGTCTCGAGACAGTGTTTTGATTCTTTTTAGCTGCTTTAGAGGATAGAAGAAGATGATTTAGGAAGTGTCCACACTGATGTCAACAAGAGTAAAACGCGCGTTCCCGGCTGGCGCGCTCTGTGGTTTTTTCCTTTCTTATATCGCCCAGTTTATATTCCGGTTGAAATATTATACAACATATACATAAGTGTTCCTAAGTATACATTTACAGTTATGTTTGATTGTTCTTGGACAAGTTGAACGAGTTCTCTTCACGTTTCAAAGGACGAGTCGACGCTGTATTTTCTCATTATAACGCGCCAACCAAACGGTGATTTATGGATATAATACATTACTTTTTCTAACAAAAGAACCATGGATTGTCTTCGTTGGACACTTGGGAAGCCCTCAGCAGAAGTTCTTCAAAAGGTAATTGATTTGTTTTCGCTGTGAAATGTGTTGTGTGAACCGTGATGGCTTATGAATTTATGGTAATGGGAAAATGTGGGGTGCTATCCTCAAACAATCAAATGTGGTGCTTTCGCCGTAAAGCCTTTTTGAAATCTGACAACGCTGTGATATTGCCAAGAAGCAGAGCTTTTGATGACTATGCAACACTTGTATATTGATGCATGTTTAATAATTCAACTTTTGGATTTTGAATTTGGCGTTAGCGCCCCACCGCTCCCTAAGAAGTTAACATTGGAGTGATAGATGAGCAGAAGATGATGTGCAAGTAGAATACTGGTGTGCAAAAGAGCAGAAAAGTAAATAAAACAATATGGGGATGAAGTAGGTAAATTGGGTGGGCTATTTGTTGTCATGTTGCGTTGTCATGTGTTGCAGCCATGTTGTTGTCTTAGGTCTCTCTTTATGTAGTGTTGTGGTTAGGGTTAGGGTGTTTTTATCCTAAATATTTACTTTTAATCCCAGCCCCATCCCTGCAGAAGGCCTTTTGCCGTCAAGAATTTGTTCTTAATTAACCTCTATGGGATCGGTGTCCTCCCCACAGGACGGTTGAGCTAACGTGCGCTAATGAAGTAACAAGTACATTTCCCAGGACATAGACATATCTGATATGGGCAGAAAGCTTAAATTCCTGTTTTTATCTAACTGCACTGTCCAATTTACAGTAGCTATTACAGTGAAATAATACCATGCTATTGTTTGAGGAGAGTGCACAGTTATGAACTTGAAAATGTATTAATAAACCAATTAGGCACATTTGGGCAGTCTTGATACAACATTTTGAACAGAAATGCAATGGTTCATTGGATCAGTCTAAAACTTTGCACATACACTGCCTCCATCTAGTGGCCAAAATCTAAATTGAGCCTGGGCTGGAATAACAGATAAAACATATAATAACACTCTCTTGCATTTCAAAGATTAAAAAACGCATGTTTTTTTTCTTTGCATTATCTTTTACCAGATCTTAATGTTATATTCACATACATTAATTTCACATTTCCACAAACTTCAAAGTGTTTCCTTTCAAATCTAATAGCTACAGGCAGATTTGGGTATGTCATTTTAGGCAAACATTGAAAAAAAGGGTCCGATCCTTAAGAGGTGTTAATTGACTTGCCTAGATAAATGAAGGTTAAATAAAACATTTAATTGAGATATTGTCAGCTTCCAGGAATCGTGCACAGATCCTTGGGACATGGGGCCATGCATTATCATGTTGAAACGTGATGGCGGCGGCTGAATGGCACGAAAATGGGCCTCAGTATCTCATCATGGTATCTCTGTGCATTCAAATTGCCATCAATAAAATGCAATTGTGTTTGTCGTCCTTAGCTTATGCCTGCCCATACCATAACCCCACCGCCACAATGGGGCACTCCTGTTCACAATTTTGACATCAGCAAACCGCTTGCCCACATGACGCCATACACGCTGACTTGTCCAGTGTGCCAGTGGCCATCGAAGGTGAGCATTTGCACACTGAAGTCGGTTACGACACCGGACTGCAGTTAGGACAAGACCCTGGTGAAGACGACAAGCACGCAGATGGGCTTCCCTAAGATGGTTTCGGACAGACATTTTTCAGTTGTGCAAACCCCCAGTTTCATTGGCTGTCCGGGTGGTAGGTTTCAGATGATCCCGCAGGTGAAGAAGCTGGATGTGGAGGTCCTGTGCTGGTGTGGTTACACGTGGTCTGCGGTTGTGAGGCCGGTTTGACGTACTGCCAAATTCTCTAAAACAACATTGAAGGTGGCTTCTGGTAGAGAAATTAACATTAAATTCTCTGGCAACAGCTCTGGTGGACATTCCTGTAGTTAGCATGCCAATTGCACTCTCCCGCAAAACTTCTGGGATTTCAATGCCACAGATGCCTCGTTTTGAGGAATAGCCACCAGAGCTTTTGCCAGAGAATTGAATGTACATTTTAGAGTGGTTGCTTGTGCTGCTAGCTTAATATGAACTGAACCAGAATCTGGCCTTACAGGAGACGTTGATATGGCAAAGTCCAGTAAGCAGCCATTCAACTTGCCTTTCACCAGCTTTGCAAGCTTAATAATGTCAAAATGCATTCTCCTGTAAGGCCAGATTCTGTTTCAGCTATGAACCTCAATCAACCTAAACCTAAAACTAAACTTCAAAAAATTGATCAAAGCCACAATTTGTGAATGTGTTGACTAAAATTGTGAAATTTGCTCACCAAAGGATAGAATTCACCAGTAACACACATTATAGCATTGTAACACTAAGCATGAATGTAATATGCTAGGAATTTTATGATTCACATATATTATAGCTTATGGCTCTTTCATTTTACCTGTGTCATGGCATTGATGATTATAGCTCACTTCCTATTAAAATACATAGGCCGACATGTAAAATGCACATGAATGGGTACTTAGGGTAAACTTAATTGTGGCTTTGACTTGCAAACATTGTTGCCCACCATCAACAATCCTTTGATGCCATTGACTTTCTGATTTTGTCTCTGTATTCTAAAACCATTCTCAGCAAACAAACGAGGTAGAACAACGCTACCCATACTCCATCACTTTCCTTTTTGACATTATAATTAGTCGACACATTTTCAGAATTGATATGATTGAATTCATATGTCAAAAAAATTATGTAGAAAATCTGTCTTATGGTCAGCCTCGTATGAGTCATCTACTGGTATAATTTTAAATTGAGAACATAGCTAGCTCAACAATATGCAAACAATGTGTGAGGTCAACTATTCTCTGCTTTAAATGTACGATGACTAGGGCGCATTGCACATGAGGTCACTAATGCCATCATTGTCACACCCTGATCTGTTTCACCTGTCTTGTATTTATTATGGATCCCCATTAGCTGTGGCATGTCTTGTGGGGTATGCTTGGGTGTCTGAGCTGTGTGCCAGTAGTTTAGACAGACAGCTCAGTGCATTCAACATGTCAATACCGCTCATAAATATAAGTAGTGATGAAGTCAATCTCTCCTCCACTTTCAGTCAGGAAAGATTGACATTAATATTAGCTCTTTGTGTACATCAAAGGGCCAGCCGTGCTGCCCTGTTCTGAGCCAATTGCAATTTTCCTAAGTCCTTTTTTGTGGCACCTGACCACACGACTGAACAGTAGTCAAGGTGCGACAAAACTAGGGCCTGTAGGACCTGCCTTGTTGATAGTGTTGTTAAGAAGGCAGAGCATCGCTTTATTATAGACAGACTTCTCCCCATCTTAGCTACTACTGCATCAATATGTTTTGACCATGACAGTTTACAATCTAGTGTTACTGCAAGCAGTTTAGTCATCTCAACTTGCTCAATTTCAACATTATTTATTACAAGATTTAGATGAGGTTTAGGGTTTAGTTTGTTTTGTTCCAAATACAGTGCTTTTAGTTTTAGAAATATTTAGGGCCAACTTATTCCTTGCCACCCACTAACTGCAGCTCTTTGTTGAGTGTTGCAGTCATTTCAGTCGCTGTAGTAGCTGACCTGTATAGTGTTGAGTCATCCGCATACATAGAAACTCTGGCTTTACTCAAAGTCAGTGGCATGTCATTAGTAAAAATTTTAAAAAGCAAGGGGCCTAAACAGCTACCCTGGGGAATTCCTGATTCAAACTGGATTATATTTGATAGGCTTCCATTAAAGAATACCCTTTGTGTTCTGTTAGACAAGTAACTCTTTATCCACATTATTGCAGGGGTTGTAAAGCCATAACACATACGTTTTTCCTGCAGCAGACTATGATCATTAATGTCAAAAGCTGCACTGAAGTCTAACAAGACAACCCCCCAATCATTTTATCATCAATTTCTTTTAGCCAATCATCAGTCATTTGTGTAAGTGCTGTGCTTGTTGAGTGTCCTTCCCTATAAGCATGCTGAAATTCTGTTGTCAATTTGTTTACTGTAAAATGGCATTGTAACTAGGCAAACACAGTTTTTCCAGAAGTTTACTAAGGGTTGTTAACAGGCTGATTGGTCAGCTATTTAAGCCAGTAAAGGGGGCTTTACTATTCTTGGGTAGCGGAATGACTTTAGCTTCCCTCCATGCTTGAGGGAACACGCTCTCTAGTAGGCTTAAATTGAAGATGTGGCAAATAGGAGTGGCAATATCGTCTGCTATTATCCTCAGTAATTTTACATCTAGATTGTCAGACTCTGGTGGCTTGTCATTGTTGATAGTCAATAATTTTTTCACCTCTTCCACACTGACTTTACGGAATTCAAAAAGTACAATTCTTGTCTTACATAATTTTGTCCGATATACTTGGATGTGTTAGTGTCAGGGTTTGTTGCTGGCATGTCATCCCTAAGTTTGCTTATCTTGCCAATGAAAAAGTAATTAATAACCTCTTAAGGATCATTAAGAGCGCCCCATTCCCAACACTACCCGGAGAAATGTAAGGAGCTAAATTCAAAATCCCGAAGTTGAATTATAAAACATTAATCAATATACAAGTGTTGCATAGTCATCAAAAGCTTAAGAGTCTTGGCAATATCACAGCGGTGTCAGATTTCAAAAAGGCTTTACGGCGAAAGCACAACATTTGATTGTTTGAGGATAGCAGCTTACATATTTTATGCATTAGCATAAAATCATAACCAGCACGGGTCTCACAAAACACATATAAGAGCTAAAATAAATCGCTTACCTTTGATGATCTTCTGCTGAGGGCAAACCCGAAATGTCCAAGCAAGACAATCCATGTTTCTTTTGTTAGAAAAAGTCATTGTTTATATCCATAAATCTCCGCTTGGTTGGCGCGTTATGTTCAGAAAATCCACAGTCTACTCGCCCATTGAACACCGAAGAGAAAGCGTTCAAATTATACCTATCAACTTTGCCCAAACAAATCAAACATAATTTATAATGTATACTTTTATGTATATTAACGGTTATATTTCACACGGATAGTATCCTAAACGATAGAAAAGGAAAATACTGAGGAGCGCGCTCACGGTCTCGCGCACCAAAAACTGAAGTGACTTCCTCACTCCTCTTACAAATTCTTCTTCTGTTCGGTTGTCTTCCATGATAAACGCATGAAACCTTGTCTAAAGACTGTTGTGGAAGCCATAGGTACTGCAATCTGGGTCCTATTTTACAGAGAATCCTATAGACAGGCATTGAAAGTGAGGGCATGTCACAAAAAAAGGAAAAAAATAAATAAATAAGTAACTGGAATAATGAGTTGCATAAAGGGTAATTTACCACCTTCACGAATGCAGTCTCAGCACTATGATGGGGTCAAAAACCAGACAAGCATTTCGTATGCATTATTTGTTGTCAGGAAAGGCAGTGAGTTGCTGCGCTACAGCTTTTCTAAAATGTTTGCGAGGAATGGGAGATTCGATATAAGCCGATAGTTTTTTACATTTTCCGGGTCAAGGTTGGGCTTTTTCAAGAGGCTTTATTACTGCCACTTTTAGTGAGTTTGGTACACATCCGGTGGATGTTCAACATAGGAGGGGCAAGCACAGGAAGTATCTCTTTCAGTAGTTTAGTTGGAATAGGGTCCAGATGGTTTAGAGGCCATCACTATTTTCATGAATATCTCAAGAAATACAGGATAAAAAAAAACCTGAGTGTCTCCATTGATCCTAGGTCCTGGCAGTTCTTTGCAGACTCAGGACCACTGAACTTTGGAGAAATGCGCATATTCAAAGTGGAGCCCGTAATTTGCTTTCTAATGATCATGATTTTTTTATCCAAGTTAATTAATGTATCACTGCTGAAGTGAAAGCTATCCTCTCTTGTTGAATACAGCTTTTAAGTTAGCTTTGCGACAGTATCAAAAATAAATGTAGGATTGTTCTTATTCTCCTCAATCAGGTTTGAAAAAAAAAAATCGGATGATCGAGCAGGAGTGAGGGCTCTTCGATATTGCACGGTACTGTCTTTCCAAGCTAGTCGAAAGATTCCAGTTTGGTGGAGCGCCATTTCCGTTCCAATTTTCTGGAAGCTTGCTTCAGGGCTCTGGTATTTTATGTATACCAGGGAGCAAATTTCTTGTGACAAATGTTTTTTTGTTTTTAGGGGTGCAACTGTATCTAGGGTATTTTGCAAGGTTAAATTAAGATCCTCAGGTGGTTAACTGATTTTTGTATTCTGACGTCCTTGGGTAGGTGGAGGGTGTCTGGAAGGACATCTAGGAATCTTTGGGTTGTTTGAGAATTTATAGCACGGCTTTTAATGATCCTTGGTTGGGGTCTGAGCAGATTTTTTTGTTGCGATTGCAAACGTAATAAAATGGTGGTCCGATAGTCCAGGATTTTGAGGGAATTCAGGGAACTCCGTTAGGAATGCTGTATACGGCCCAGGAAGCCTGTAAACAGTAGCTAGAAAAAGTGATTGATAGGCTGCATAGATTTCATAACTAGAAGCTCAAAAGACGAAAATGCTGTCTTTTTTTGTGTGAAATTAGCTGTCATAAACTTTAGCAACACCAATGCGGGATGCGCGGGAATATGGTCACTAGTGTAACCAGGAGGAAAGGCCTCATTTAACACAGTAAATTCAACAGGCATGAGCCATGTTTCAGTCAGGCCAATCACATCAAGATTATGATCAGTGATTAGTTCATTGGAAGTGAGGGATCTAACATTAAGTAACCCTATTTTGAGATGTGAGGTATCACAATCTCTCTCAATAATGACAGGAATGACAGGATAGGTCTTTATTCCAGTGAGATTGCTAAGGCGAACATGTTTTGGTTTTGCTCAACCTAGATCGAGGTAGACATGGGTCTCAATGGGGATAGCTGAGCTGACTACACTGACTGTGCTAGTGGCAGACTCCACTAAGCTGGCCTGCACCCTCTCTCATTGTGGAGCTATGATAATAGATAAGATGAGAGCACCCCTCCAGCTAGGATGGAGTCCGTCACTCCTCAGCAGGCCAGGCTTGGTCCTGTTTGTGGGCGAGTCCCAGAAAGCGCGCCAATTAGGAGGGGCAGAAAACGTTTTCAACCAGCGATTGTGAGAGACTGCTGTAGAGCTCATCACACCCCCAACTGGGAGGGGGCCAGGACAATTACTCTATGCCGACATCTTTCTAGTTGATTTACACGCTGAAGCTATGTTACATTTGGTGACCTCTGACTGTTTCATCCTAACATCGTTGGTGCCGTCATGGATAACAATATCCCTATACTCTCTACACTCGCCAGTTTTAGCCTTAGCCAGCACAAAAAAATTGTCCGGCTGCGGAGACTGTGTGGGGGGATTTATACTACTGTGCTTATTGGTGGCAGACACTGTTTCATCCTTTCTTACACTTAAAGAAGCTGGCTTGCAACACGACTATCCTCACCATAAGGCAATGTATATTTTGAGTACAGCGACTGCAATTAGAAGGCATAATGTTACTACTTAGCCTCGGCTGGTGGAGGTCCTGTAGAACCATGTCCAGATAGAGCGTCCGGGGAGAAGGTGAATGAAAAAAGTAGAGCAAGGAAAAAAGACGGTAAAAAAAACACGAAAGGTTTGGCAGATAGCCAAGTAGCAACAAATAGCACAGCAGCACTGGGACAAGTCCAGATGACTACCTCATGAAGCTAGTTGAGAGAATGCTAAGAGTGTGCAAAGCTGTCATCAACGTAAAGGGTGGCTACTTTGAAAAAGCTCAAATACATTGACATTTTTTTTGGTTACTACATGATTCCATATGTGTTATTTCCTAGCTTTGATGTCTTCACTATTATTCTACAATGTAGAAAATAGTACAAAGAAAATAAAAACCTAGAATGAGTAGGTGTCCAAACATTTGACTGGTACTGTACAGTGGCTTGCGAAAGTATTCACACCCTTGGCATTTTTCCTATTTTGTTGCATTACAACCTGGAATTAAAATAGATTTTTTTGGGGGTTTGTATTATTTGATTTACACAACATGCCTACCACTTTGAAGATGCAAAATATATTTTTTGGTGAAACAAACAAGAAACAAGACAAAAAAAACAGAAAACTTGAGCGTGTGTAACTATTCACCCCCCCCCAAAGTCAATACTTTGTAGAGACACCTTTTGCAGCAATTACAGCTGCAAGTCTCTTGGGGTATGTCTCTAGCCACTGGGATTTTTGCCCATTGTTCAAGGCAAAACTTCTCCAGCTCCTACAAGTTGGATGGGTTCCGCTGGTGTACAGCAATCTTTAAGTCATACCACAGATTTTCTATTGGATTGAGGTCTTTGCTTTGACTAGGCCATTCCAAGACATTTAAATGTTTCCCCTTAAACCACTCAAGTGTTGCTTTAGCAGTATGCTTAGGGTCATTGTCCTGCTGGAAAATTAACCTCTTTCTCAGTCTCAAATCTCTGAAAGACAAACAGGTTTCCCTCAAGAACTTCCCTGTATTTAGCACCATCCATCATTCCTTCAATTCTGACCAGTTTCCCAGTCCCTGCCGATTAAAAACATCCCCACAGCATGCTGCCACCACCATGCTTCACTGTGGGGTCGGTGTTCTCTGAGTGATGAGGTGTTGGGTTTGCACCAGAAATAGCATTTTCCTTGATGGCCAAAAAGCTCAATTTTGAGTCTGACAAGAATACCTTCTTCCATATGTTTGGGGAGTCTCCCACATGCCTTTTGGCTAACACCAAACGTGTTTGCTTATTTTTTTCTTTAATTTTCCGTAAAGCCCAGCTCTGTGGAGTGTACGGTTTAAAGTGGCCCTATGGACAGACACACCAATCTCCGCTGTGGAGCTTTGCAGCTCCTTCAGGGTTATCTTTGGTCTCTTTGTTGCCTCTCAGATTAATGCCCTCCTTGCCTGGTCCGTGAGTTTTGGTGGGCGGGCCAAAGGATTTAATGGTGCGCCGTGGGATTTTCCAAGTTTCAGATATTTTGTTATAACCCAATCCTGATCTGTACTTCTCCACAAATTTGTCCCTGGCCTGTTTGGAGAGCTCCTTGGTCCTCGTGGTGCCCCGTGCTTAGTGGTGTTACAGACTCAGAACAGGTGTATGTATACTGAGTTCATGTGACACTTTAATTATGTGACTGTTTAAGGGTGAGGCTGATATCAAAACATCTTCCGCAGTAGGATACGTTTTGAGCATCCCAACCCTTTACCCTAGCCAACTGATAACTTTTGCGTCACATTTCTTGCCTAATAATAACTTGTTTCTTCCCTTGAGGCAGAGCCGCCCAGCTCACCTTTTCTACACAGACAAGGAATGAAAAAGACAGACACTGGTTCAACATAGTCCTAGGTGTTTTATTTAATGCTGTTAAGTCTACCACCATAATAGTGCAGGTGAGTATTTCCACCAGAAGTGAAACAAGCGATCTGCCATTGACTGTCAAAATATGTTCCTTTTTAGCTAACTAGAGAACCAATACCCACACGACTTAACCCACTGTTAAGGCAGAAAGTGGCTAACATACTCAAAGGATACATGGTGAAATGCACATCTCAACCATGCAGTTTCTAAGCCTCTATGGTAGTAGGCTACTAGCTTACAAGTCTAACCAGGGATACTGCTTAGTAGCGCCTTTGAGGAACACTGAACAATTATCTGAAAACCATGTTCGTTTTCACAGGTGGAATGTGCTGTCTATTACCCAAAGGTAATGAATATTTAATTAAGACCTTTGTTTCAAGCCGTTAGTTCACCATTTACATTATTCCACCGAATATAGTTTGTCAGAAAACAATTTCCAGAAGAAAATGTAACTCCTGCACATGGCTAGCTTGCCCATTCAACCAGTGAAATGACATTCCCTCACCCATCAAAACAAAGACAGATTTCAGAGCGGCCCATTATTTTGCTGTACAAAACAGACACACCACAGATATTAAGTGCAGTTATTCAATGTGAAATTGCAGAAAATATACAATAGAAACCCAACACCACAGTGGATTAAATACAACTCCCCCTACTTTTGATTGAATGTTCCCTATATCCTGTTTCCCACACCTTGTGTGCCTGGGGGAAATAACAGCATACACACAGTTGGATGACATCTACAAAAGAGCACCCACCTTCAGTGTTTGTTCATCGAACACAACATATTTTTACTGAGCATATCACCCATTCCTCTAAAGACATGCAAATCTCACACACCAAGCAGCATACATTTAAAATACAATTATTCCAAGAAGCCATTTGCACTTTGCCAACTCATCCGCCCAATACTTTTTAAACCCGACATTACAACAGGATCATTCGGGCATCAAGCATCAGTAAAAGTTGAGACCAGTCTCAAAATCTGTTCTGTCGCTCAGTTGTAAAAACAAAACAAAATTCTGGATATTAAATCTCAGCAAGTAGTCTAAATTACCCAGAACACCATCCAGATATTTAACAAAATACAAGACATCTTCTTCACTGTGTGACAAACCTACCACTCCTGTGGTTTTGGCTACATTCCATTCAAATTACAGCATTTTGGAATTAACATGGAATTAAATTCATCTACAACTACACCTTGGGATTACATTCGATTAAAATGACAGCATTTGGGATTGTGTTAAGAACAGTGAGTCACATATAGCCCTGGTTACAGAGTTAAGGTCGAGTTTCTCACTCACACCTCTTAGCCTCTTGAAAAGTAAGGACATACCAGGTGGCATATCCTTGACACAAAACGTTAGACAAATGTAATGTTTAAAGTATTCTTGCTAAGAAATAGCCAAGCAACAGGAAGAGACGGAACTATAGACACGACAGGAAGTGAAAAGGGGGCATGAATGACCCTAACCTAGGGCCACAGAGCACACGGAGCCTGAGTGTGTAATCTAAATCATCAATTATTTAAAAGCTGCTCCTTTTCTATTCTCTGTTACTTACATATCCGCTGAACAAACTTGCTCTGCCATCTCACCTACCAAGCCCTTTACAGACCAGTGGTCAGGTCAAAAAAAGATGAGGAAAGAGAAGAGTATCAATATCTTGGCCTTACTTCTAGCTCCCCTACCCCAAAGGTCCATCGAAAAGTACCAAAAAGAATGGTTGGTACATGCACCAAATTTTAGTATTCGATCAGTATTCGATTTTGTGCTCTAGCTAAAGGACATGCATATCCACAAATGTTATAAATAAGTCCGACAGAGTATTGGTAAATCAAATGAATTAAAGGTTGCTAATATTAACAGTGGATGATTGTCAAACTAAGAACCTAAAAAGGTGGGCTTCTGGAAGACGTAGTTCCATTTCAAATGGAATCATAGTCAAGAGAGGCGACTCTATTGCTATAAACACTTGCCAAAGTCCATGTAACAGCTCCACCACTGAAAGTAGTGAAGTGACAATTAAATAGGGACAAAGCAATTCCATTGAAACCCTCAGAAATTAGACTGAAAAGGTTACTACAATTACGCTCAGCTCTCATTGTTTTTGGTTATGAGTTGCCTTGTTGCAACAGGCAACCGGTCCGAAGCACCATCATCATCCAAGACGCTTCAGTAGAGAGCTCTCTAAAAACACATGAAAAACATTTGACATATATTCCCTGAAAAGCATCATTAGTTCACGTCAAATTACACTATTTCTAATGTTTTTAATGGCGGAACTCATTTCTAAAAAGATGGAGAATTCTATTGTGTGTGTGGAAAAGAAAAACTGAAGAGAGAAAAGCTAGCCTTTTGACAGGAAAGTGAGGCATATTGGATCCCAGTCCCATGCTGGTGGTTGCCCATCTAAACTTTAATGCTTGTTTGTGGAGGAGGAAGTGAAGAAGGCTGGTATAGCCAGTCAAGCGTGGTCTTCTGATGTGAAAACGGGCTCTGGCCCCTAAGGTGACCGGTTATGCTGGTATCTTGGTTCGGTCCCTTGGGATACTGAACTTTAATCCTGGGGTGGAATGGCATTTGAGTTTTCACATAGAAAACAATCACCGTCCATACCTTCCAGCACAACACCATGTTTTTTTAGATACACAAACTCGAGTTGGAGTAGGTCACACTTCTCTACACAGTACACAGAGCCCTACAAGTCCCCTGCAAGAGGGAGGAAGGTACCTTCAGCAGGATCAGACACATGGGATAGTCTCAATTTTGATGGACCCCTTCAACAAGCTTGAATAGGGTAATTTATTTTCTACCTCCATTTTGGAGTTTAGGAGAAGACGTTGGGATCCATGGGGAATTCCTTTTGAATGCCAGTCTGAGGGGCAGGTAGAGTGAGTGAGTAAACAAAGGAAGGATTCATCTCTTCCCCGTCTTCATATAGGAGGGAATAGCCCCTCGGGCTGTGAGGCCTTCAAATCGCTTGTAGGTGTAGTTGATGAAGACCCAGTCCTTGTTCTTGAGGTCTGCCTCAGAATGGTTGGACACCACAGGGGCAGCTGAGGCAGAAAAAGACAGGGATTATTTCACACAGGGCAATAGAGGAAAACAAAGGATCCAAAATGTGAGAATCTTGTTTCAAGGTGGCATTAGTTGACCAGGGCCATGTTTAATAGGCACCAAATAGAAGAAAACAGACTTAACCTGGTAGTGACTAACTGGTGTAATACGAAACGTCTGTTTTTTGTTGTGTGCCCTAATGAACACTACCCTGTTGAATTATGACTAGTGGCAGCCACTAATGTTGGTGACAGTGAGAAACGTACCTGTCGGCTGGAGGATATCAGAGTCTGGGAACTCGTCAAAGTTGGACGTGTCGTCAATGCTTTTGATCTCAATGGGAATGGCAGCGGGTCGCTCTCTGTAATAAAAATGGAACCCTGTTTTTAGAATGTCAGTGTTCCAATTTTTGAATGCACCATTAACTGATACAATCAGCTACATCCTCAAAAAATGCTAGCCAGGAGATTATGGATATTGCCAAATAACTAGCAATTAAGTGGAAAATATAATTTAAAAAAAAACATCAGAAAAGTGAACTATTCTTTTAAGCCCTCGTACCTGATGTGGTCGTAGTCCACCCCCTCGAAGAAGGCGTTGCCCTTAATGTCCTCCACCCCAGTGGCTCCGATCCTGTGCTCCTCCTCACAGCAGAACCTGAGGATGAGGTCCTTAGCTTTCTCCGAAATGGGCACTTCAGGGGGAAAAGTCAGTGTTTCTTGCCAGTTCATCACCTTCCTGTAGGTCTCCTGGGGGGTCTCTGAGCAGAACGGGGGATAGCCTGGAAAACAACACATGGGATCAACAAGCCAGGCATGGGCAAATACGTAGCTATGGCACCATTCTGTGACATTCATGAAAGATGATTGAAAGCCAATCAATGCTTTTTCAGAGGCCACAAGTATAAGTTGACAGGATCTCACCTATCAGCATCTCATACATGATGACTCCAAGGCTCCACCAATCACAGAGCTTGTTGTATCCATTCTGCATGAAGACTTCAGGGGCGATGTAGTCAGGGGTGCCCACAGTAGAGAAGGCCTGGGGGCACGCGAGAGAAAGATCATTCAATGTGACTACAAGACTACTCCAATATAAATGTGGTCGTGTTTGAGATCGACTGCATTCCAGTCGGTGACTGGCTGACAGATCTACAAATCACCCTGCATCCTAAATAACTCAATTTTATATGTGGATTAGTCCGTCCAAAATGGATGCTCTCGAACACGGCCCATGTCTACTTGTAGAATACACTGTTGCTCTCACCAGCTGTCTCCTGTTTCTCTTCCATGTCTCTGCTTTCCTCTTTGAGTTCATGTTATTGAATGCTGTAAAGAAAAATAAACAGTTGTATAAAATTACACAACTTACATACTGGTTGAACCCCATAACTTCACTTGCAGGTTAAGCTAAGTATGTTAAACCCTTTCATACTCTTCGTTATGAAACACATAGCCATTTAGAATCTATTGATTTACATTTTAGTCATTTAGCAGAAGCTCTAATGCAGAGTGATTCTCAATTTAAAAAAATTGATTGGTACATGCAACAACTCAAATGAAGCAAACCTAAAAATAAGCCATTTTAAGTTATTCATTTTTATACAAGCACATTTCAAATCATTACCTGGTTAGTAGAGAAACATTAACTGCACAATAACTGGGACATTTCCAACTGTTCAATGGTATTTCTAATTAATAATAGTGTATAAATGGCTTATGAGCTTTGTACATCAGTTTTACTCCCACCATAACCCAAATGACTCCATTGTTAATGTTTTGGTTGTCATTTGGGTCTTTGTAAACAATGTGTAGCTCCAAAATATGCTTCCAAATCTCAAGGACTACAAGGTCTGAGAAAAACTCCCGATTGTGGCTTTAACATCAATACAGGGTGTTAGTATGTAACGTAATGGATTGATTGGGGATGCCTGACTTTGCTTACTGAAGTCACTAGGGAGACTATGGTTCAGGTTCTTGTAGAACTCAGTACGATGCGCCCTCTTCAGACCTGTGCATAGACCAAAGTCAGACAGCTTCACATGGCCCTGAAACAATCAAGCAAAAACACATTCAGTACAGGCTCATATTCATTAGTGCACACCGTGCAATGTATTGGAAAGGTTTAGCCCGTTTTCTTCAGTTTGGTGCCTTGTAAATTCAAAAACAAATACATATCCAAACCACCAGTCTGACCTCATGTTTGTGTCTCGAGTCCGTGCTCAAACTCACCCTGGAGTCCAGTAGCAGGTTGTCAGGTTTGATGTCTCTGTGGATGAAGCCCAACTGGTGGATGGAGTCGATAGCTATCACCGTCTCAGCGATGTAGAACTGAGTGGCCTCCTCTGTCAGAGTATCCTTCTTCATCAGCAGGGTCATCATGTCACCTGTAGGGAACAGTGTCGGGTTACAACATGTACAGTCCCACTGGACTTTGAGGCATATTCAGCGAGACAGAAGTTGTTCGTTCGGTGGCTTTGCAGATAGAAATGTGCTGCATAATGATTGTTTATTCTTAATGTTATGTTTTTCTGCAACGTTCTGATGGCTGTATCAAGCATCTCAGAGTAGAAGTACTGATCTAGGATCAATTTAGCCTTTTAGACCATAATGAACACGATATTATCCTACATCAGCACTTCTACTTTGAGGTCTACAAACACCTGCAAGACTAGCTGATCTGGTCAATAGCTTCCCAATGGAGAATGACTGTCCCTGAGTGTAGGAGACTGTTCGGGGTTCAGCTTAGGGTGAGGGGGGTAATACCGCCAGGCAGGAACTCCATGATAAGGTAGAGGTTCATCTTGTCCTGGAAGCTGTAGAACATCTTAACCACCCACAGACTGTCAGCCTCTACCAGGATGTCCCTCTCAGCACGGATGTGGCCCACCTAGAAATACACACAAATGGCACGTATCGTGCTCAGCAAAACTCAGCAAAAAAAAAGATCCTGAAAAAGGGATGTAGTGTCTTTCAAAGATAATTTGTAAAAATCCAAATAACTTCACAGATCTTCATTGTAAATGGTTTAAACACGGTTTCCCATGCTTGTTCAATGAACCATAAACAATTAATGAACATGCACCTGTGGAATGGTCGTTAAGACATTAACAGCTTACAGACGGTTGGCAATTAAGGTCACAGCTATGAAAACGTAGGACACTACGTTGACTCTGAAAAACACCAAAAGAAAGATGCCCAGGGTCCCTGCTCATCTGCGTGAACGTGCCTTAGGCATGCTGTAAAGAGGCATGAGGACTGCAGATGTGGCCAAGGCAATTAATTGCAATGTCCATATTGTGAGACGCCTAAGACAGCGCTACAGGGAGACAGGACGGACAGCTGATCGTCCTCAGTGGCAGACCCCGTGTAACAACACCTGCACAGGATCGGTACATCTGAACATCACACCTGCGGGACAGGTACAGGATGGCAACAACTACCCGAGTTACAACCATGAACACACAATCCCTCCATCAGTGCTCAGACTGTCCGCAATAGGCTGAGAGAGGCAGAACTAAGGTCTTGTAGGCCTGTTGTAAGGCCTACAACAGGCCTACAACCGGCAACAACGTCTCCTATCGGCACAAACCCACTGTCGCTGGACCAGACAGGACTTGCAAAAAGTGCTCTTCACTGACGGGTCGTGGTTGTCTCACCAGGGGTGAAAGTCAGATTCGCATTCATCGTTGAAAGAATGAGCGTTACACCCGAGGCCTGTACTCTGGAGCGGGATCGATTTGGAGGTGGAGGGTCCATCATGGTCTGGGGCGGTGTGTCACAGCATCATCGGACTGAGCTTGTTATCATTGCAGGCAATCTCAACGCTGTGCGTTACAGGGAAGACATCCTCCTCCCTCATGTGGTACCCTTCCTGCAGGCTCATCCTGACATGACCCTCCAGCATGACAATGCCACCAGCCATACTACTCATTCTATGCGTGATTTCCTGCAAGACAGGAATGTCAGTGTTCTGCCATGGCCAGCGAAGAGCCCGGATCTCAATCCCATTGAGCACGTCTGGGACCTGTTGGATCGGAGGGTGTGGGCTAGGGCCATTCCCCCCCCCAGAAATGTCCAGGAACTTGCAGGTGCCTTGGTGGAAGAGTGGGGTAACATCTCACAACAAGAACTGGCAAATCTGGTATAGTCTATGAGGAGATGCACTGCAGTATTTAATGCAGCTGGTGGCCCCACCAGATACTGACTTACTTTTGATTTTGACCCCCCCTTTGTCCAGGGACACATTCTTCTGGTTTCTGTTAGTCACATGTCTGTGGAACTTGTTCTGTTTATGTCTGTTGTTGAATCTTGTTATGTTTATAGAAATATTTACACATGCTGACAAAAGCAGTTGACAGTGAGAGTACGTTTCTTTTTTTGCTGAGTTTACATTTATAGATTGCATGGCAGGTACTACTTTTGAATCCAAGACACTGTTTTGGATTTGTGAGAATAAACATGACTGGCCATTATGTATTGGCCATCAACATACCCTCCTACCCTTTCCACCTCCTCACCTGCTCCTTCTCCAGCATGTCAGCCTTGCGGAGGATCTTCATAGCGTACACGTGGCCTGTGTCCTTCTTCTGCACCAGACGCACCTTGGGACCAAAACGTGTCAATCATTTATTGAATAATAAGCTGACAGGCAACATAAAATAAGTGTTTAAGAAAAGGGGTGATGCCTACCTCTCCAAAAGCTCCTCGGCCAATCACCTTGAGGGACTCGAAGTCCTCCAGCCCCAGGCGGGTTCGTTTGAGACGCAGGAACTCCGTCTCTTTCCTGGCGTGCTGGGAGCGCCGGATACGCTTCTGCACATGTAGAAGGGGCAATGGTTAGTGTGCACAACTGCACGTGTCAAAAAGGTTGTGTCTGTCAGTCTTCAACGTCACCTCTTCATCAGCCAAGCCCTCTTGATCCATCACCTTCTCCAACTTCTGCTGCCTGGAACAGAAATACAAAAATGTTTCGAATTATGGCTGTCCCTGACTAAAGATTTGTCGAACAAAATGAATCTCTTCTTTCGACCAATTGATTGTTCAACATTTTTAAACATGTAGTTTTCCATATATAGACACCTGTTTTAATAAAATGGACTATGGAGCTTGTCTGATGCTTTAAGCGCACCATTGGATGAAAGACGCAAATGACTCAAGAGAGACAGAGATGAAGACAACCAGAAGAAATACCAAAAAAACCTGACCATGCTCCTCACGCCGGTAATAGGCTACACGAGGAGTCAAACTTTCTCATGTGGAATGACAATTATCTTACAATTTCTACCGATCTGTGTGCCAGTTAGGGTTTTCATATTCACATTTTCATGGAACAGATTCATTTAGTTTATAATAACGTCTTCGAATCTCAAAATCATTCTCACGTGTTTAATCAAAATTCTATCCAAATCAAAACTAAAATGATAAAACCACCCCCCAAAAAAGGTAACTTCTATTGCCAACTACGTAAAATAGCCTACATAAAGCCATTAAATAACATTGCAGTCCGCAGGTAGAAAATATTGCTCTGTTCACCTATCCCTCGATCCTGACTAGTCTCCCAGTCCCTGCCGTTGAAAAACATCCCCACCATAGCTTTGTTGTTATTTTATTGTTACCTTTTGATTTCTTTCCTTCTTTTGGGAAATATTTTCTTAACCAACAATGCAGTTCAAGAAAGAGTTAAAGGCTTGTAAGTAAGAATTTAACAGTAAGGTCACACCGGTTGTATTCTGCGCATGTGGCAAATGAAGTTTGATTTGAAACAGTGAGGGACTATCTTTACCCCAATAAGAATGCTTGTTTTTGCTTTCAGTATTGCTACGCTTTATTACATTGTGCACTAATGAATGCAACACAGGGACTTTCATATTAGACCACCGCGTTGCCTTTGTTCTCCAGTGTTAACAATGAAGTGGTAGTAGGGGTTGAATAGGTGCCATATTGTGTCATATTCACCATTTACCAGTTTACTCTTGATAGCAGCACAGTTGGGTATTGTATTCTAAAATGGATAAAAAATATCTATAAAATGTTTATTTCTCTACAATCTCCTGCTTGTTTAATCAATAGGTGACCCATGGTTGGACAGAGACATCTTGTTGCTCTACTGATGGATGACATATTTATATGGAAATCATGTCAATGTGTGTTAGATGTTCAGAGCAAAGTTATCTGCCCTACTTAAAAAAAAGTTTAGGTGTCCCCAGACATAGGTTTGGTTTGTAGCAACAACATTGCGGTTAACACTTTCTCAAAATAGAAGATAAAGAAATGTGTAATTTTGATGTTTCTGCCAAGGTCTTAGTCGTGGAATTTTACAGTATTTCTCAAGTGAAAAAATCTGCATGAAAACTAGTCGCCTCTTGTTGAATGACAAACACTAAATTGAAGAATCCTGTCTATAGTTCCCACTCCTACTAGGTGTAGTACTGTTGACCAATCACAGACGACATAGTTGGCATAGTTGTCGGAACACGAACTTCAACTTTCCTCAAGAAAAACTGTTGTGTGCACGAACAGCAGGAAAAAACCTGCCAATCGACAAAGTACAAAAACTTCACAACATTGTCATAATATGCATAAACTGTTGACTGGGAAGCACCGACAGGCTTTAGTGCCACACACATTATTTAATTATTCTACACACATTCTCTATCTCGGAACTGAAATGGCCTCAAAAGGCTGGTCTCAGACAGACAGACCATTGGTGATCCATCGGTACCAGGAAAAAAAGACCAAGACAATTTGCATCATTAAAACCTCTTATGGGATCGGTGTCCCAGCCACAGGATGGTTGAGCTAACGTAGGCTAATGCGATTAGCATGAGGTTGTAAGTAACAAGAACATTTCCCAGGACATAGACATATCTGATATGGGCAGAAAGCTTAAATTGTTCATCTAACTGCACTGTCAAATTTACAGTAGCTATTACAGTGAAAGAATAACATGCTATTATTTGAGGAGAGCGCACAATTATGAACTTGAAAATGTATTAATAAACCAATTTGGCACATTTGGGCAGTCTTGATACAACATTTTGAACAGATATGCAATGGTTCATTGGATCAGTCTAAAACTTTGCACATACACTGCTGCAGGAATAATACAGTACTGACTTTCTCTTGCATTTCAGAGATATATATGTATTATCTTTTACCAGATCTAATGTGTTATATTCTCCTACATTAATTTCACATTTTCACAAACTTCAAAGTGTTTCCTTTCAAATGGTATCAAGAATATGCATATCCTTGCTTCAGGTCCTGAGCTACAGGTAGTTAGATTTGGGTATGTAAACTTTAGGTGAAAATAGAGAAAAAAGGGTTGGATCGTTATTAAAAAGCATACAGGCCTACTAAGCAAGACAGACAGGTTGATGTTATTGGCCCAATATAGAAAACCTGGGGAGGGAAAAGCTAGTTAGAATGTGTTAAAATCTTCTGCAGTATAAATGCAGTGTCAACCATTTCTTAGTCGAATTGTCAGCCAAGAACACATAGTGGCTTGCGAAAGTATTCACCCACCTTGGCATTTTTCCTATTTTGTTGGCTTACAACCTGGAATTAAAATGGATTTTTTGGATGTTTGTATCATTTTATTTCCTTAACATGCCTATCACTTTGAAGATGCAAAATATTTTTTGGGTGAAACAAACAAGACAAAAAAAACAGAACTTGAGCGTGCATAACTATTCACCTCCCAAAGTCAATACTTTGTAGAGCCACCGTTTGCAGCAATTACAGTTGCAAGTCTCTTGGGGTATGTCTCTATAAGCTTGGCACATCTAGCCACTGGGATTTTGCCCATTCTTCAAGGCAAAACTGCTCCAGCTCCTTCAGGATGGATGGGTTCCGCTGGTGTACAGCAATCTTTAAGTCATACCACATATTTTCAATTGGATTGAGGTCTGGGCTTTGACTAGGCCATTCCAAGACATTTAAATGTTTCCCCTTAAACCATTCGAGTGTTGCTTTAGAAGTATGCTTAGGGTCATTGTACTGCTGGAAGGTGAACCTCCATCCCAGTCTCAAATCTCTGAAAGTTTCCCACAAGAATTTCCCTGTATTTAGCACCATCCATCATTCCTTCAATTCTAACCAGTTTCCCCAGTCCCTGCCTATGATTTTCAAAAGTTTCAGATATTTTATAACCCAACCCTGATCTGTACTTCTCCACAAATTTGTTCCTGACCTGTTTGGAGAGCTCCTTGGTCTTCATGGTGCCACTTGCTTAGTGGTGTTGCAGACTATGGGGCCTTTCAGAACAGGTATATATATATATATATATATATATATATATATATATATATATATATATATACATACACATACACACACACACACCCCGAGATCATGTGACACTTATTGCACACAGATGGACTTTAACTAATTATGTGACTTCTGAAGGTAATTGGTTGCATGAGATCTCATTTAGGGGCTTCATAGCAAAGGGGGTGAATAAATATGTACGCACCACTTTTCAGTTTATTTTTGAAACAATTTTTTTTTTTCATTTCACTTCATCAATTTGGACTATTTTGTGTATGTCCATTACATGAAATCCAAATAAAAACATTTAAATTACAGGTTGTAATGCAACAAAATAGGAAAAACACCAAGGGGGGATGAATACTTTTACAAGACAATGTAAGGCACAAATTCCAAAGTTTGCAACACCCACCTTGAATGACATAACACATAAGAATGAAGCAATAGAGAACAGGAGTTGTAAACAATATGTCAGTGGAAGGCACTGCCCGTTGGCTGAGCCCAGACAGATGCGTGCGTGTGTAGTAGGAGGCCTACCTCATCTCTCTCTCCTCATGTTGAGCGATGAGGTTACTGTAGAAGTTCTCCAGGGTCACCTTGGCCATGGTCACACGCTCCTTGGTGTGATTACTCATCGAGGAGCAGGAACTCTGGCCCGTCATTGCCATGGTTACCTGAGAGATGTATTGAAAGGGGGGGTGCAATTAAGCAACCTGTATGTCCTCTAGAAAGAACTATAGGCCTACACTATCATAATTAACTTCAAGTCCAAACCAAACGGAGATGTATTCTACTTTTCACCCGCCTTGTAATTGTGCTGGTTTTCACATAGGCCTATACCCTTGCAAACACTTTCACAGACCCTTCTTTTATTTGCTTTTAACTTTCACTACAACCTTTTCAAAGTGCTGAACCCATCTCTTTCTAAAATAAGGGGAGAAGAGGGGTTAAAGACAATTGTACTCTTTCAGTCGCCGTACAGTAACTCAATGTCCAGTCAGCCTCAGAACGTTCTAGCTTGGCTGAGCAACAGGGATGGTGAAGATGATGGTGAAGCGTGATTCATCATTCCAGAGAACGTGTTTCCACTGCTCCAGAGTCCAATGGCATTGAGCTTTACACCACTCCAGCCGACGCTTGGCATTGCGCATGGTGAACTTAGGCTTGTGTGCGGCTGCTTGGCCATGGAAACCCATTTCATGAAGCCCTCGACTAACAGTTCTTGTGCTGACGTTGCTTCTAGAGGCAGTTTGGAACTCAAGTGGGTGTTGCAAATGAGGACTTCATAAAAAATTCAGAACATTAACAACCACGTTTCCTTTGTAGTCCTTTGTAGCTCAGTTGGTAGAGCACGTAGCTTGTAACACCAGGGTAGTGGGTTAAATTCCTGGGACCAACCATAAGTAAAATAACTAAGTCGCTTTGGTTTAAAGCGTCTGCTAAATGGCATATATTATGTTTTGACATGCATGACAACTAGTCCACTTCAGTCGACCTAGGACTTCAGAAGCTGCAGGAATGATTGACAGCTGCCTTGTTTGCTACCTAACTGGTTAACCTCTTCAGGATCGGACCCTTTTTTTCAATTTGTCTAAAATGACATTACCAAATCTAACTGCCTGTAACTCAGGCTCTGAAACAAGGATATGCATATTCTTGGTACCAAATATAACTGCCTGTAACTCAGGCTCTGAAGCAAGGATATGCATATTCTTGGTACCATTTGAAAGGAAACACTTTGAAGTTTGTGGAAATGTGAAAGGAATGTAGGAGAATATAACATATCTGGTTAAAAATTAAAAATAAACGTTATTTTTTTTGTACCATCATCTTTGAAATGCAAGAGAAAGGCCATCATGCATTATTCCAGGCCAGCTGCAATTTAGATTTGCCACTAGATGGCAGCAGCGTATGTGCAAAGTTTTAGACTGATCCAACGAACCATTGCATATCTGTTCAGAATTTTGTTTCAAGACAGCCCAAATGTGCCTAATTGGTTTATTAATAACTTTTCATGTTTAAACCTGTGCACTCAAACAATAGCATGGTATTATTTCACTGTAAATTGGACAGTGCAGTTAGAGTAACAAGAATTTAAGCCTGGGAAATGTTCTTGTTACTTACAACCTCATGCTACTCGCATTAGCCTACGTTAGCTCAACATTGCTAAACAGGAACATTACATGAAATGAGGTAGATCCAAATATCTATCATGTAGCTAGCTAGGCTAGCTCTTGAGCACCCAAGGCCAGGCATACAGTCATAGCAGATAGCAAACAGGGCAACTGTCAATCATTCTTGTGGATTCTCGAGTCATAGGTTGGCTCAAGTGGTTAAGTTGTCATTCACGTGAAAATATGACTGTTTAATTTTGGATTTAGTTTTAGTGTGGTGGTACGAAGCTTCAATGATTCACAAAGATTTGCAGTAGTGTTAGCTATTTGGATACTTTAGAATGGCTAGTAGCTAGCTAACTAACTGGTTTAGCCAGAGAGTTAGCATATTACAGTAGCCCAAAGGTCAGAAGATACTGTCCAAACGCTATACATTCGTATCCCCGGTGGACTGGTGAAACGACTCAATATCGCCATCTGCCTGCATTTGTGCAAATTGTTTAGTTTCTGGTTTATGTTGACTGTCCTGGATAGAAAGCATTCTCTCGCTGCATGTAAAAAGCTAGTAACAACAACTGTTTGATCTAGCTAGCTCTAATGACAGGTGTGAAGTGACGTTAGCAGGGGTTGGAACTGTTCAAAGAACAGAACCCAAAAAACAATGTTATTTTCCGGTTTTGTTCCCTGAACCGGTTCCAACCCCTGCTAACGTTACTTCGCAGCTGTCATTGATTTAGCTTGCCTAAACAGTTGTGTAAAAGCATGGGAACCTGTTAATAACGTTACTTTATGTTCCAGGCATTTTTTTCTAGTCCCACATAAAAACACCTATTCAAAGCCCTCACTGTCACTCAAACAATATATCTTCCAAACACCGGCTTCGAGGGCATTGTCACTTTTATACACCACAGGTTACAAACATATCCAAATAATTATTTAAATATTTTCATAAATGTTGTTTAATTTATTCATACCATTTCATCCTTCCACAAGACGTAGTCCTGACAAATCTAGGGCTGCTACCCAGCCCGGCTGATAGTTCTATCAATTGTTGCCAGAGACGCGACCCAGTCGTTCAGTCTTTTTGTTCTGTATCTATGTCCAGTCGTTCGTTCTAAATGTTCCATTGCCATACTGGCTGGCAACGTTCTTATACTTTTCTTGTTAGCTAGCCAACTACAGCTAACTTAGTCATGTCAAAAAGGCCAGCCAGAAGAACAGCAAAGCATTTGTTTAAGCTGTTTTCCATGGACATTTATTTGGATACATCCATAACAATGAGCTAAAGAGGCTCGATTTCAGCTGGCATAGAAAATGTGCTCACTCATCAGGACACTTGTTCAGAGCTAGCCAACAACACAGCTAACAATCACTTCAAACTGAAGCTGGAAAGACTGCAAACTAGCTGCACTTCGTTTCATTTTAACTTTTTTCAATTGACATTTATTTGTATATATCCATAAAAATTATGCCAGTTGAATAATGATTTAGACTGGCTTATAAAAAACACTGCCTGCCTGTCTTGTCCCGACAAAAAAATATAAATTGTCTGGCTGGGCTGATGAGAAAGTGGATTGCGCAGCCAGATGGAACAGAGTAAATAGACATTTTAACATCATAGATTTAGACGGTGAAAACTTGTGGAATAGACACCAGCTCGAATGTGGTTTCAACCAATCATCGTTCAGGATTAGACCCATCCATTGTATAATAAAGCAATAACGCCAGAAGAGATCTACAGATGATGCAATCTCTATTGCACTCAGCACTGCCCTTTCCCACCTGGACAAAAGGAACACCTACAGTTGAAGTCGGAAGTTAACATACACCTTAGCCAAATACATTTAAGCTCAGTTTTTCACAATTCCTGACATTTAATCATAGTAAAAATTGTCTTAGGGTCACCACTATATTTTAAGAATGTGAAATGTCAGAATAATAGCAGAGAATAATTTATTTCAGCTTTTATTTATTTCATCACATTCCCAGTGGGTCAGAAGCGTACATACACTCAAGTAGTATCTGGTAGCATTGCTTTTAAATTGTTTAACTTGGGTCAAATGTTTCCGGTAGCCTTCCACAAGCTTCCCACAATAAGTTGGGTGAATTTTGGCCCATTCCTCCTGACAGAGCTGGTGTAACTGAGTCAGGTTTGTAGGCCTCCTTGCTCGCACACACTTTTTCCAGTTCTGCCCACAAATTTGCTATGGGATTGAGGTCAGGGCTTTGTGATGGCCACTCCAATACCTTGACTTTGTTGTCCTTAAACCATTTTGCCACAACTTTGGAAGTATGCTTGGGGTCATTGTCCATTTGTAAGACCCATTTGCGACCAAGCTTTAACTTCCTGACTGATGTCTTGAGATGTTGCTTCAATATATCCACATCATTTGCCTTCCTCATGATGCCATCTATTTTGTGAAGTGCACCAGTCCCTCCTGCAGCAAAGCACCCCACAACATGATGCTGCCACCCCTGTGCTTCACGATTGGGATGGTGTTCTTCGGCTTGCAAGCATCCCCCTTTTTCCTCCAAACATAACGATGGTCATTATTGCCAAACAGTTCTATTTTTGTTTCATCAGACCCGAGGACATTTCTCCAAAAAGTACAATATTTGTCCCCATGTGCAATTGTAAACCGTTGTCTGGCTTCTTTATGGTGGTTTTGGAGCAGTGGCTTCTTCCTTGCTGAGCGGTCTTTCAGGTTATGTCAATATAGGACTTGTTTTACTGTGGATATAGATAATTTTGTACCCGTTTCCTCCAGCATCTTCAAAAGGTCCTTTGCTGTTGTTCTGGGATTGATTTGCACTTTTTGCACCAAAGTACGTGTTGTTGTGGTGTTCCCGATCAAAAAATGACTGGTCATTAAAAATGAATGAGTGAGACTACAATTAGTGTATAAAATTGAGTTCAGGCACATGCCCATTCATCAGATGGACACACTTCCTCTCCCAGACCCCCACATGCATGTGTTTGAGCACACACACACACACACACACACACTTCACTCCCCTTCTTGGCTTCCATGGCAACCCCCACGGGAACCTTTCCCCAATAGAATCTTTCCCCAACGGGAAATTCACCTGTTGGCATTCTCACAAACAATCGCAAAATTGTTTCAATAATATATAACTTTTCTTGCAGCTTTGGTATATAAAGCTTTTTTGAGGCCTTGCTCACAATTCATTCTGTGGCAGCACAATGACCAAACAACATACTGTATGTGAGGCTCTTGATCGTGACACTGGTGAGGAGAGTCCCTGTTAAACTTTGACACAAAGTAGTCTGTGATAAATAGCACAATATGTTTCATCTGTGTATTTGTTATAGTCTAAATAATCCATACATTATGCTTTTTTTTTTTTACTCAAAAACTAGTTCAGGTCAATGAGGCTTACAGGCCATAAACAGCAAATAGAAGTTCAAAACTTGTCCACAAGAACTTAAGTTGATAAAAAGATCTAACAACATTAGGTGATAATATATGTATTATTATGGATTTATAGTCAGCTATAATGGGGCGGTCATTTTGGACCGGGAACACATAATTAATTCAAATGAAACGAACACAACAGGAGGGTTATTTTTGGTGCCGCTTTGCACACACGCTTGTTCGCTAGCTAGCTCAAAAGACATTCGATGTTCCTTCACAAAAGTCGCTCCTCCTATGTATAATTCGGTGGACATTATTCAGATAATCATTCCATAACAAAATGTCCAGAACTTCAAGCCTCCTTAATAACCCTCTCTCGACCCGCATAAATGCTGTGGTATCTTGCGCCATACACTTGTTTGTCCATCAGGCATGTAAACAACTAGCTCGCCTGCTATATTCTGTTGCTTTAGTACTTTAACCAGCTAAAAACGGTTAATTTCACAGGTTAAACAAATAACGATATACATGGTTCTTTCGGGGTTTCGAACCGGTTAAGAACTTTATTTTGCTGGTCAGAACGAAACGATTGGAAAATAATTTCGGTTCCAACCCCTTCACGTTAGACAGCTAGATCAAAGATGACTATAAAGTAAAATGCCAAGTAGCTAACGTTAGCCAACCTAATTTAAACGTTTGCACAAGCGTGTCAAACTAGTTAGCTAACTTATCAAGACTCCATCCAGTCCACCATCCCATAAAATATCCAATATCTTTGCACACGTTTGTATCGAACTGACAGGCGGTGTAGCCTGTGTTACTTGTGGTGAAGTCAATAGAGCTTGTTAACTAGCTTAACTAACCTTAGCTAGCCTAGTTGTTTACTGTCAGGTAAGATAATGGGACCAGCGGTACGTTAGTTCGGAAAACACAATCAGCTCTCTTCAGTACCTTAGCTAGATGATGTTAACTTTCAAACATACGAACTTGTGGACCAAATAAACGGTTTCAAAAACAGTTCTAACCACATGTAGCCACATAGCTTCAACAGAGTAGCTAGCTAGCCAACTTGGTTTAGCCGAGTTAGCTTAGCTAGCTCATGCTGTGCTAAACGTGAAAAGTTAGCTAACCGACCAACGATGCTTGGCTGGCACTATACCATGAGACAACCGCAAGATACGAGGGAACATGTTAACCATAACATTTTATTTCACTAAACTAGGTAGGTGACATGTAATAGTCTTTAAAAATATATAAATAAGCATTTCGATTTCTCGGCAATTTGGTATTCTGTTTATAACTAACGTTACCTCCGCAGGAACGACCTCGCTCTCTCTGCTCCGCTGTGTTTCTCTTTTTCTTCGATGGGGTTTAAGGGCGGTCGGCATCCAATGTTAATGGTGCATTACCGCCACCAGCTGGACGGGGTATTGAATAAGAAACTCAAAAAACATTGCGGGAAATGGGGAAAACGTCATCATACAAAATAAAACACGTCAACTAAGAAAACCCATCGCGCTTCTGTAATCAATGTCCACTTAAGCAATAAGGCACGAGGGAGTGTGGTATATGGCTAATATACCACGGCTAAGGGCTGTTCTTTATGCACGACGGATACCTGGACACAGCCATATACCATAAACCCCAGAGGTGCCTTATTGCTATTATAAACTGGTTATCAACTTAATTAGAGCTGTAAAAACACATGTTTTGTCATACCCGTGGTATATGGTCTGATATATGATGTCTGTCAGCCAATCAGCATTTAGGGCTCTAATCACCCAGTTTATAATACAAAATACATCCCTACACAGGCCCAGGGGCCTGTGATGGCGGTGCATTCACCGACAGGAATTCTTACATGGCCTCGGCTGTGAAATCACGAAGATCCAAAAAACGTTTAGCTGCTTTCATAATGATTCCAATTTTCTTAGACTTCTTCTCCGCTTGTACTGTACAGTTTATGGCCATTGCAAAAATAATACAAAGTCCACCTTTTTAACATGTAGTATTTCACTATCCCTCAGCTGATGAGAACCCTTCACTAGTCGTGGTGGCTCTACTACCATTGTTTCTTCCCCGCCACTCGTTCCTTCCCATCTTCTCACCGTCTCCAGATAAGAGATAACCTGGACACTCCTTACCCTTGCCAACTCATTCTCCTTCACCCTAACAGGGCAATCCAGGAATTCAGGCGCATGTTCACCTCCACAGTTGCAACATTTCACTTCATCTGGCATACGATACTCTTCCCTTCTGCACACACTTAACACATGACAAAATCTTTTACATTTACTGTGTGACACTGAAGGGGCTTGTGCACAAAAGCTCTTACAGGGTATCTCATGAATCCTAACTTTATATGAAAAGGGAGAGACTCATCAAAGAACAGTAGCATACATGAAGGTAAATTATTTTATCTATACACCATACAAGTCAGTCGACGTGCACCAACCCCTCCATCGATGTCTTCAGTAATATCCTCTGTCTTTGTTTCTTGAGCCACCCCAGAAATAACCCACTTGATTGGGGCCCGGTTACAAAAATCCATACTGGAAACGTTCCACTTCGATATCTTTTTGAGTGTTAAAACATACTTCTTTCCTTCCAACACATTCCAGATTTTCTTTGAGACGTTAAACGGATTTCCGAAGTAGCATTGATCCAAAACTCTCGCTCTGACTAAATGAGACTAGTGATTTGAGTGGCTCGCTTGTGGGCGTGCCAGGCAGCAGTTTGTTTGTTCGATTGTGAATAGCAAGTTTGTATGAAGGTCTGCTTATTAAAATCGGTAAATAGTTTAATCCATTCTCCGTTTCTTGCATTCACAGGTAAATAGTAATGTAAGATTTTTAAAATTATGAATACAAATCGTTTTTAAAATCAATACTAGCTAGCTGAGGTTCATAGCCTGTAGTAGTGCTTCATAACCCATCTGATGTTGCTTTCACGACAACTAGGAACTCGTAAAAAGTCCAATCATGACGTCACTGATCTTCAGGTCGGAAATTCGGAGCTCTAGAAAGATTCCTGAGTTTCCGACATGGGATTTTGAGTTGGGTGACCATTCAAAACGATTTTTCCCAGTCTGAGCTAGTTTTCACAAGTTCCCACACACTGAAGTCAGATTTCTGAGAGTTCCTAGTTCCCAGTTGTTTTGAAAGCACATTATCCTAGGACATGGGAACTCAACTCTTACGCTACGAGGTCCGGAGCTTTCTGGTTATATGTTCTACCTGATAATTAATTGCACACACCTGGTGTCCCAGGTCTAAATCAATCCCTGATTAGAGGGGAACAATGAAAACATGCAGTCGAACTGGCTTTGAGGTCCAGAGTTGAGTTTGAGGCTCCTAGGGTTTTCAGTGGTTAGCTGCGTGTGAATTACAATTCTGAAGCTGGGTTTGAACGTTTAGAAACTTCAATAATCATCGCTTGCAAAACTGCTTTAGAAACATATGCTGATATGCCCCATCTTTCATATCAGCAAGAAATAATCATTCAATTAAAAAATATCACTTACTGTAGCAGTTTTGCACAGATCCATACACTCAAATCAAAATCAAATCATATGAATTTATAAACTTATTTTTATATCAGTAGATGTCACGAGTGCTTATACAGAAACCCAGCCTAAAACCCCAAACAGCAGGCAATACAGACGTAGAAACACTGTGGCTAGGAAAAACTCCCTAGAAAGGTAGGAAGCTAGGAAAAAACTGAGAGTAACCAGGCTCTGAGGGATGGCCAGTCCTCTTCTGGCTCTGCCGGGTAGAGATTATAAGAGTACATGGCCATTGAGGCCAGACTGTTCTTCAAGATGTTCAAATGTTCATAGATGACCAGCCTGTTGTCCGGGCCTCTGGCAGTCTCTATGGGGGTGCCACAGGGTTCAATTCTTGGGCCGACTCTCTTCTCTGTATACATCAATGATGTCGCTCTTGCTGCTGGTGAGTCTCTGATCCACCTCTACGCAGACGACACCATTCTGTATACTTCTGGCCCTTCTTTGGACACTGTGTTAACTACCCTCCAGACGAGCTTAAATGCCATACAACTCTCCTTCCGTGGCCTCCAACTGCTCTTAAACGCAAGTAAAACTAAATGCATGCTCTTCAACCGATCGCTGCCGCACTTGCCCGCCGTCCAGCATCACTACTCTGGACGGTTCTGTCTTAGATTATGTGGACAACTACAAACACCTAGGTGTCTGGTTAGACTGTAAACTCTCCTTCCAGACTCACATCAAATATCTCCAATCCCATCTAGAATTGGCTTTCTATTTCGCAACAAAGCATCCTTCACTCATGCTGCCAAACATACCCTTGTAAAACTGACCATCCTACCGATCCTCGACTTCGGTGATGTCATTTACAAAATAGCCTCCAATACTCTACTCAACAAATTGGATGCAGTCTATCACAGTGCCATCCGTTTTGTCACCAAAGCCCCATATACCACCCACCACTGCGACCTGTGCGCTCTCGTTGGCTGGCCCTCGCTTTACACTCGTCGCCATACCCACTGGCTCCAGGTCATCTACAAGTCCCTGCTAGGTAAAGCCCCACCTTATCTCAGCTCGCTGGTCACCATAGCAGCACCCAACCGTAGCACACACTCCAGCAGGTACATCTCACTGATCACCCCCAAAGCCAATTCCTCTATTGGCCGACTTTCCTTCCAGTTCTCTGCTTTCCTTCCAGACATTTCTTCAAGACCCCGTAATAGGGTCAGAGGCAGAGAATCCCAGTGGAGAGAGGGGAGCCGGCCAGAGACAGCAAGTTTGGTTCGTCGCGCCATTGTCTTGCCGTTCACCTTTGCACTTCTGAGCCAGACTACACTCAGTCATAGGATCTAGTAAAGAGATGTCTTCAGTAAAGACTTAAAGGTCCAGACCGAGTCTGCATCTCTCACATGGATTGGCAGACCTGTCAACATTTGGCCGGGTGGTTTCTGGGTTTTGACCACTAGATGCTCCCATTGTGTTTTTTTTGTCTGATCCTTTCTTTTCTTTTTCCCCTGTTTCCAGTTATTAATTGCACCTGTGCCTCGTTTCCCTTGTATGTATTTAAACCCTTAGTTTTCCTTAGTTCTTTGCTCTGTGTTTGTATGTTAGCACCCTGCCTCAGTGAAGCTGTGTATGTTCTTTGCTCCAGTTGGACTCTCTTGTGGAACTTTGTTTTGGGTATCGATTATTCTTTTGAGTCTACTTTTTGTGGAACTTTGTTTTGGGTATCGTTATTTTGGGATTATTCTTTTGAGACTATTTCTTGCTGTTACTTCTCTCCATGTGGATTTACCTTTTTGTCCTGGTGGATTATTTTTGCCTGAAGTTCTTTAAATTTTTTGTCATTAAATATACCATCTCTATTACGGCTGTGTCTGCCTCATCTTCTGGGTTCTGCTGACTACTTGTGGCTCCGGGTGCTAAGTGACTAGTTCTCACACCGGGGACCCGAGTTCACTACCGGGTCCTGACAAGACCATTCCATAAAAATGTATCTCTATAGAAGAGAGCCCTGCCTCCAGCTGTTTAATTATAAATTCTAGGGACAATAAGGAGGCCTACCTCTTGTGAACGTAGAGTACGTGTAGGTATGTACGGCAGGACCAAATCTGAGAGACAGGAAGCAAGTCCATGTAATGCTTTGTAGGTTAGAAGTAAAACCTTGAAATCAGCCCTAGCCTTAACATGAGGCCAGCACTGGAGTAATATGATAACATTTTGGGGTTCTAGTCAAGATTCTAGAAAGTTTATTTAGTGCTTTATCCGGAAAGCCAGAGAGTAGAGCATTTAAATAGTCTAATCTCAAAGTGACAAAAGCATGAATTTGCTTTTCTGCATCATTTTTTGGCAAAAAAATTGGATTTTTGTAATGTTACGCTTACACACAGGTTTTTGGACTATGGTATACAGCTAATTAGCACAGGTGGCACTTGTGAATCCCAAACCACCCCCTTGCCCCTACCAACTCACTCGGAGGGCCCTCCGTTGTCACATTTCTAACAAAACTCAGAGGTAAAAGATCGTGAAAAATGTATTAACAAAAAAATTGGGGGGGGAAAAAATAGCAATAAAATAACAGTAGCGAGGCTATATACAGGGGGTACCGATTAGTCAAGGTAATTGATGTAATATGTACATATAGGTAGAGGTAAAGTGACTATGCATGGATAATAAACAGAGTAGCAGCAGCGTAAAAATTGGGGTGGGGGGGATGCAAATAGTCAGGGTAGCCATTTGAATAGCTGTTCAGGAGCCTTATGGCTTAGGGGGGGTAGAATCAAATCAAATCAAATTTATTTATAAAGCCCTTCTTACATCAGCTGATGTCACAGAGTGCTGTACAGAAACCCAGCCTAAAACCCCAAACAGCAAGCAATGCAGGTGTAAAAGCACGGTGGCTAGGAAAAACTCCCCTAGAAAGGCTAAAACCTAGGACCTGGCTGTGCCGGGTGCAGATTATAACAGAACATGGACAAGATTTTAAAATGTTCATAAAACAGGCAGAACAGTTGAAACTGGAGAAGCAGCACGGCCAGGTGGATTCGGGACATCAAGGAGTCATCAGGCCAGGTAGGCCTTGAGGAATGGTCCTAATGCTCAGGTCCTCCGAGAGAGAGAGAGAAGAAGAAAAAAAAAAGAGAGAATTAGAGAGAGCATACTTAAATTCACACAGGACACCAGATAAGAGAAGAAATACTCCAGATATAACAGACGGACCCTAGCCCTCCGACACATAAACTACTGCAGCATAAATACTGGGGGCTGAGACAGGAGGGGTCGGGAGACACTGTGGCCCCGTCCGACGATACCCCTGGACAGGGCCAAACAGGCAGGATATAACCCCACCCACTCTGCCGAAGCACAGCCCCCACACCACTAGAGGGATATCTTCAACCACCAACTTACCATCCTGAGACAAGGCCGAATATAGCCCACAAGATCTCCGCCACGGCACCAGTAAGCCAGTGACTCAGCCCCTGTAATAGGGTTAGAGGCAGAGAATCCCAGTGGAGGGGGAACCGGCCAGGCAAAGACAGCAAGGGTGGTTCGTTGCTCCAGTGCCTTTCCACTCACCTTCACACTCCTGGGCCAGACTACACTCAATCATAGGACCTACTGAAGAGATGAGTCTTCAATAAAGACTTAAAGGTTGAGACCGAGTCTGCATCTCTCACATGGATAGGCAGACTATTCCATAAAAATGGAGCTCTATAGGAAAAAGCCCTGCCTCCAGCTGTTTGCTTAGAAATTCTAGGGACAGTAAGGAGGCCTGCGTCTTGTGACCGTAGCGTACGTGTAGGTATGTACGGCAGTACCAAATCGGAAAGATAGGTAGGAGCAAGCCCATGTAATGCTTTGTAGGTTAGCAGTAAAACCTTGAAATCAGCCCTTGCCTTAACAGGAAGAGGCTAGTACTGGAGTAATATGATCACATTTTTGGGTTCTAGTCAAGATTCTAGCAGCCGTGTTTAGCACTAACTGAAGTTTATTTAGGGCTTTATCCGGGTAGCCGGAAAGTAAAGCATTGCAGTAGTCTAACCTAGAAGTTACAAACGCATGGATTAACTTTTCTGCATAATTTTTGGACAGAAAGTTTTTGATTTTACAATGTTACGTAGATGGAAAAAAGCTGTCCTTGAAACAGTCTTGATATGTTCGTCAAAAGAGAGATCAGGGTCCAAGAGTAACGCCGAGGTCCTTCACAGTTTTATTTGAGACGACTGTACAACCATCACGATTAATTGTCAGATTCAACAGAAGTTCTCTTTGTTTCTTGGGACCTAGAACTAGCATCTCTGTTTTGTCAGAGTTTAAAAGTAGAACATTTTCCGCCATCCACTTCCTTATGTCTGAAACACAGGCTTCAAAGGGAGGGCAATTTTGGGGCTTCACCATGTTTCATCGAAATGTACAGCTGTGTGTCATCCGCATAGCAGTGAAAGTTAACATTATGTTTCCGAATGACATCACCAAGTGGTAAAATATATAGTGAAAACAATAGTGGTCCCAAAACAGAGCTTTGAGGAACACCGAAATTTACAGTTGATTTGTCAGAGGACAAACCATCCACAGAGACAAACTGATATCTTTCCGACAGATAAGATCTAAACCAGGCCAGAACTTGTCCATGTAGACCAATTTGGGTTTCCAATCTCTCCAAAAGAATGTGGTGATCGATGGTATCAAAAGCAGCACTAAGGTCTAGGAGCACGAGGACAGTTGCAGAGCCTCGGTCTGACGCCATTAAAAGGTAATTTACCACCTTCACAAGTGCAGTCTATGAGTGCTATGATGGGGCCTAAAACCAGACTGAAGCGTTTCGTATACATTGTTTGTCTTCAGGAAGGCAGTGAGTTGCTGCGCAACAGCTTTTTCTAAAATTTTGAGAGGAATGGAAGATTCGATATAGGCTGATAGTTTTTAATATTTTCTGGGTCAAGGTTTGGCTTTTTCAAGAGAGGCTTTATTACTGCCACTTTTAGTGAGTTTGGTACACATCCGGTGGATAGAGAGCTGTTTATTATGTTCAACATAGGAGGGCCAAGCACAGGAAGCAGCTCTTTCAGTAGTTTAGTTGGAATAGGGTCCAGCATGCAGCTTGAAGGTTTAGAGGCCATGATTATTTTCATCAATGTGTCAAAAGATATGGTACTAAAAACCTTGAGTGTCTCTCTTGATTTTATGTTCTGGCAAAGTTGTGTGGACTCAGGACAACTGAGCTTTGGAGGAATACGCAGATTTAAAGAGGAGTCCGTAATTTGCTTTCTAATGATCATGATCTTTTCCTCAAAGAAGTTCATGAATGTATCACTGTTAAACTGAAAGCCATCCTCTCTTGGGGAATGCTGCTTTTTAGTTAGCTTTGCGACAGTATCAAAAAGAAATTTGGGATTATTCTTATTTTCCTCAATTAACTTGGAAAACTAGGATGATCGAGCAGCAGTGAGGGCTCTTCGATACTGCACGGTACTGTCTTTCCAAGCTAGTCGGAAGACTTCCAGTTTGGTGTGGCGCCATTTCCGTTCCAATTTTCTGGACGCTTGCTTCAGAGCTCTGGTATTTTCTGTATACCAGGGAGCTAGTTTTTTATGGCAAATGTTTTTTGTTTTTAGGGGTGCGACTGCATCTAGGGTATTGCGCAAGGTTACATTGAGTTCCTCAGTTAGGTGGTTAACTGATTTTTGTACTCTGACATCCTTGGGTAGGTGGAAGGATTCTGGAAGGGCATCTAGGAATCTTTGGGTTGTCTGAGATTTTATAGCACGACTTTTGATGATCCTTGGTTGGGGTCTGAGCAGATTATTTGTTGCGATTTCAAACGTAATAAAATGGTGGTCCGATAGTCCAGGATTATGAGGAAAAACATTAAGAGCCACAACATTTATTCCACGGGACAAAACTAGGTCCAGAGTATGACTGTGGCAGTGAGTAGGTCCGGAGACATGTTGGACAAAACCGACAGAGTCGATGATGGCTCCAAAAACCTTTTGGAGTGGGTCTGTGGACTTTTCCATGTGAATATTAAAGTTACCAAAAATTAGAATTTTGTCTGCCATGACTACAAGGTCCGATAGGAATTCAGGGAACTCAGTGAGGAACGTTGTATATGGCCCAGGAGGCCTGTAAACAGTAGCTATAAAAAGTGATTGAGTAGGCTGCATAGATTTCATGACTAGAAGCTCAAAAGACGGAAACATCGTTTTTTTGTTTTTTGTAAATAGAAATTTGCTATCGTAAATGCAACACCTCCGCCTTTGCGGAGATCTTGCGAGGATATGGTCACTAGTGTAACCAGGAGGTGAGGCCTCATTTAACACAATAAATTCATCAGGCTTAAGCCATGTTTCAGTCAGGCCAATCACATCAAGATTATGATCAGTGATTAGTTCATTGACTAGAACTGCCTTGGAAGTGAGGGATCTAACATTAAGTAGCCCCATTTTGAGATGTGAGGTATCACAATCTCTTTCAATAATGGCAGCAATGGAGGAGGTCTTTATTCTAGTGAGATTGCTAAGGCGAACACCGCCATGTTTAGTTTTGCCCAACCTAGGTCGAGGCACAGACAGTCTCAATAGAGATAGCTGAGCTGACTACACTGACTGTGCTAGTGGCAGACTAAACTAAGCTGGCAGCTGACAGCCTGCTGCCTGGCCTGCACCCTATCTCATTGTGAAGCTAGAGGAGTTAGAGCCCTGTCTATGTTCGTAGATAAGATGAGAGCACCCCTCCAGCTAGGATGGAGTCCGTCACTCCTCAACAGGCCAGGCTTGGTCCTGTTTGTGGGTGAGTCCCAGAAAGAGGGCCAGTTATCTACAAAGTCTATCTTTTGTGTAGGGCAGAAAACAGTTTTCAACCAGCGATTGAGTTGTGAGACTCTGCTGTAGAGCTCATCACTCCCCCCTAACTGGGAGGGGGGGCCAGAGACAATTACTCGATGCCGACACATCTTTCTAGCTGATTTACACACTGAAACTATGTTGCGCTTGGTGACCTCTGACTGTTTCATCCTAACATCGTTAGAAGCTGTTAAGAAACCTTTTCAAATAAAATCAAATGAAAGTTTATTTGTCACGTTTATTTGTCAATAGAACAGGTGTAGACCTTACAGTGAAATGCTTACTTACAGGCCCTAACCAACAGTGCAATTTTTAAGTACAAAATAGGTATTAGGTGAACAATAGATAAGTAAAGAAATAAAAAAACAACAGTGAAAAATAACAGTAGCGAGGCTATAAACAGTAGCGAGGCTATAACAGTAGCGAGGCTACAGGCACAGGTTAGTCGAGCTAATTGAGGTAGTATGTACATGTAGGTATGGTTAAAGTGACTATGCATATATGATAAACAGAGAGTAGCAGCAGCGTAAAAGAGGGCTTGGGGACACACACAATGCAGATAGTCCGGGTAGCCAATGTGCAGGGGCACCGGTTGTGAATGGGCCCGTGCTCGGTCCTCCTTTTCCTGTAGTCCCCAATCATCTCCTTACTCCTGTTTACGTTGAGGGATAGGTTGTTATTCTGGCATCACTCGGCCAGGACTCTGATCTCCTCCCTAAAGGCTGTCTCGTCGTTGATCAGGCCTACCACTGTTGTGTCGTCTGCAAACTTAATGATGGTGTTGGAGTCGTGCCTGGCCACGTGGTCGTGGGTGAACAGGGAGTACAGGAGGGGACTGAGCACACACCCCTGAGGGGCTCCAGTGTTAAGGATCAGTGTGGCAGATGTGTTGCAACCTACCCTCACCACCTGGGGGCGGTCCGTCAGGAAGTTCAGGATCCAATTGCAAAGGGAGGGGTTTAGTCCCAGGATCCTTAGCTTAGTGATGAGCTTTGAGGGTACTATGGTGTTGAACGCTGAGCTGTAGTCAATGAATAGCATTCACACAACATACACACTGAACTATGCTCAACTCTCCTGTGCTGGTCCAGCCAGCCTTCCAGAAGCTTTGCCTTCACACAGCCTGTCAGCCTGCTCTATGGTGTCCATGTGGACCTAAATCCAGCCCTAAATCCAGCATTTAAAATGCAATGGAAACCCATTCACTTGTATTTTTCATTCGGTACATAGGAATTTAACCGTAATGTTATTTTACGTGCACTACGTCATCACACACAGACTTTCATCCACAATAAGTCAAATTAATTGAAACATACAGCATCCCTGGTGGGAAAATGCACATATTGTTTTATGCAGATTTTAGAATATTTGCATGAACATCTGTCACAAATTGGATGGAAACCTAACTACTGATAATCACTAAATTAGTCCATGTCAGCTAACATTTTTTAGATTGCTAAATTACTCTAGCGGCAAGCTATCTAAATTTAGTAATCATGGTCGAATTACCGGTCGGGGAGCCCCCATTGATTTTGTTAGTCAGTCTAAATCAGATATCAACATGCAACAATTTAAAAGATTTTACAGAGTTACAGTTCATGTAAGGAAAACAGTCGATTGAAAAACATGAATTAGGCCCTAATCTATGGATTTCACATGACTGGGAATACAGAAAACTCTAATCAGAAAACCAGTCAGTATCTGGTCTGACCACCATTTGCCTCATGCAGCGCAACACATCTCCTTCGCATAGAGTTGATCAGGCTGTTGATTGTGGCCTATGGAATGTTGTCCCACTCTTCTTTAATTAATGGCTGTGCTGAGTTGCTGGATATTGGCAGGAACTGGAAGAAGCTGTCCTATACGCCAATCCAGAGCATCCCAAACATGCTCAATGCGTGACATGTCTGGTGAGTATGCGGGCCATGGAAGAACTGGGACATTTTTCAACATCCAGGAATTGTGTACAGATCCTTGTGACATGGGGTCATGCATTACCATGCTGAAACATGAGGTGATGGCGAACGAGTGGCATGACAATGGGCCTCGTCATGGTATCTCTGTGCATTTAAATTGCCATCGATAAAATGTAATTGCGTTCGTTGTCCGTAGCTTATGCCTGCCCATACCATAACCCCCCCCCGCCACCGACATTGGGGCACTCTGTTCACAATGTTGACATTAGCCAACCGCTTGCTGGCACGGCACCATACACGCTGTCTGCCATTCAGTTGAAACCGGACACTCCAGGATTCCTCCGTGAAGAGCACACTTCTCTAGCGTGCCAATTGCCATTGAGGGTGAGCTTTTGCCCACTTAAGTCGGTTACAACGCCGAACTGCAGTCAGGTCAAGACCCTGGTGAGGACAACGAGCACATAGATGAGCTTCCCCTGAGACGGTTTCTGACAGTCTGTGCAGAAATTCTTTGGTTGTGCAAATCCACAGTTTCATCAGCTGTCCGGGTGGCTGGTCTCAGACGTTCCCGCAGGTGAAGAAGCCGGATATGTAGGACCTGGGCTGGCGTGGTTAGACGTGGTCTGTAGTTGTGAGGCCGGTTGGACATACTACCAAATTCTCTAAAAAGCCGTCGGAAAGCGGCTTATGGTAGAGCAATGAACATTACATTTTCAGGCAACAGCTCTGGTGGATATTCCTGCAGCCAGCATGCCAACTGCACGCTCCCTCAAAACTTGAAACGTGTGGTATTGTGTTGTGCACATTTTAGAGTGGCTTTTTATTGTCCCCAGCACAAGGTGTACCTGTGTAATGATCAAGCTGTTTAATAAGCTTCTTGAAATGCCACACCTGCCACGTGAATCGTTAATTCTTGACTGAGGGGAAATGTTCACTAACAGCGGTGTAAACCAATTTGTGCACAACATTTGAGAGAAATAAGATTTTTGTGTGTATGGAACATTTCTGGAATCTTTTATTTCAGATCATGAAACATGGGACCAACACTTTAAATGTTGCATTTATATTTTTGTTCAGTATAAAAACCCGAGCAACTGCGAGCCCCACCCTATCAAAGTTGCCCATTGAGAAGAAAGACTAGCTAGGTTTCCATCCAATTGGCAATAGATTTTCATACCAATATTCTAAAATCTGTGTAAAAACAATGTGCGCATTTTCCCACCAGAGACGTGAATCCATCAAATTGACTTGTGGCAGAGAAAAGCTGTGTGCAATGACTTACTGCACAGAAAAATACATTTTGCATTACATTCCCATGTACCAAATAAAAAATACAATTTAAATGAGTTTCCATTGCATTTTCAACTCTACTCATGGTTTTCTCACAAGAAAAATTGCGTTATATAGCGAGTGTACCCACTCTGGAATTGGCACGTGAGCTCTAGCCAACAGCGCGCAGATAGTGTTGGCTAGAGCCCTCATATAGCCTACATGATGAGATTAATATGGACAAAAGAGATTATTTATATTTGTCAAACGGCACACAAGCATCTATGATCATGTCACCAGAATAAGACCCCAATATTTATTGGAAAGGAGCATCAAGCTCATCACCTTGGCGCCAGAAGAAATGGCAGCAGTTTTACTGGTTCCCAACCAATTGTGCTATTATGTGTTGTTTTTTTCCGCGCTATTTGTAACTTATTTTGTACATAATGTTCCTGCCACCGTATTTTATGGCAAAAAAGAGCTTCTGGATATCAGGACAGCGATCACTCACCTCGGATTAGACAAAGATTTTTTATTCAACAAGCAGGACGCACAGAATAAACTGCTAACATCCGACAAGGCCAACATCCCCGTTATTGGCAAGAGAAAGAGACGCAGGTACAGAGGACACAGAGCGGGGTGCCTCGTAAGGACCCACAGAAGGCGAGTGGAAAAGCTGCCGTTACCGTCAATATTACTTGCCAACGTACAATCATTAGACAATAAATTAGACGAGGTACGATCATGAATATCCTACCAACGGGACATCAAAAGCTGTAACATCTTATGTTTCACTGAATCGTGGCTGAATGATGACATGGATATTCAGCTAGCAGTATATACGCTGCAATAGCTAGATAGAACAGCACACTCCGGTAAGACGAAGGGTCTGTGCATATTTGTAAACAACAGCTGGTGCACGAAATCTAAGGAAGTCTCTAGATTTTGCTCGCCTGAAGTAGAGTATCTTATGATAAGCTGTTGACCACACTATTTGCCAAGAGATTTTTCATCTATACTTTTCGTGGCTGTTTATTAACCACCACAGAAGAATGCTGGCACTAAGACCGCATTCAGTCAGCTGTATACGGAAATAAGCAAACAGGAAACCGGTCACCCAGAGGCAGTGCTCCTAGTGGCCGGAGGCTTTAATGCAGGGAAACTTAAATCAGTTTTACCTAATCTCTCTATGTTCAATGTGCAACCAGAGGGAAAACAATTCTAGATGTTTTCTAGAATTCTAGTCTCCTTCGAGTGCCTAAACCATTCATCCACCGCAGGAGCCTCGATCTGGCTCTGATGCCACGGTGCCAGAACCGGCTGGTATCCCAATACGCACTAGAAAGGGGAGAGACCAGTAGAGGAGTGGCGGAGTGAATTTTGGGCCATCTCTGCCCAGGGGATGAAAACTGCCAACTCCCCCGGCCGGTCCTGGCAATAGGACCGCAGAAACCTACCCACGTCCTGGTTGACTCTTTCCACCTGCCCGTTACTCTCGGCGTGAAAACCTGAGGTCAGGCTGACCGAGACCCCCAGACGTTCCATAAACGCCCTCCAAACCCTGGATGTGAACTGGGGACCCCGATTAGAAACTATATCCTCAGGCACCCCGTAATGCCGGAAGACATGGGTGAACAGTAGGGCCGTAGGGAGACTGGACAAAGGAAGGAGGTGGCAGGACTTAGAAAACAGATCCACAACGACCAGGATCGCGGTGTTACCCTATGACGGTGGAAGATCCGTCAAAAAGTCCACCGACAGGTGTGACCAAGGCCGCTGTGGAACGGGTAGGGGTTGTAACTTCCCTCTGGGCAGATGCCTAGGCGCCTTGCATTGAGCGCACACCGAGCAGGAGGAAACATAAACTCTCACGTCCTTAGCTAAGGTACTTCCCACTTCCCACTAAGACAACACACCGTCCGACCGATGCCAGGATGACCAGAGGAGGGTGACGTGTGGGCCTAATAGATCAGACGGTCGCGGACAGCAGACGGAATGTACATACGCCCAGCTGGACACTGAGGTGGAGTGGGCTCTGTACGTAACGCCCGCTCTATGTCCGTGTCCAACTCCCACACCACCGGTGCCACCAGGCAAGAGGCCGGAAGTATGGGAGTGGAATCTATGGACCGCTCCTCTGTGTCAAACATCTGGGACAGTGCGTCTGCCTTAGTGTTCTGGGAACCTGGTCTGTAAGATGGTGAAAACAAAAAGGGTGAAAAACATGGCCCACCTTGCCTGGCGAGGGTTCAGTCTCCTCGCCGCCCAGATGTACTCCAGATTGCGGTGGTCGGTCCAGATGAGAAAAATGTGTTTAGCCCCCTCAAGCCAATGTCTCCACACCTTCAGAGCCCTGACGACAGCCAACAGCTCCCGGTCCCCCACATCATAGTTGCGCTCCGCCGAGCTGAGCTTCTTCGAAAAGAAGGCACAGGGGCGGAGTTTAGGTGGCGTACCTGAGCGCTGAGACAGCACAGCTCCTATCCCAGCCTCGGACGCGTCCACCTCCACGATAAATGCCAAAGAGGGATCCGGATGAGCCAGCACGGGAGCCGAGGTAGAGCCTTCAGGTGACCAAAATCCCTGTCTGCCTCAGCTGACCACTGTAGTCGCACCGGTCCCCCCTTCAGCAGTGAGGTAATGGGAGCAGCTACCTGACCAAAGCCCCGGATAAACCTCCGGTAGTAGTTGGCAAACCCTAAGAACCGCTGCACTTCCTTTACCGTGGTGGGAGTCGGCCAATTACGCACGGCTGAAATGCGGTCACTCTCCATCTCCACCCCTGACGTGGAAATGCGGTACCCTAGGAAGGAGACGGACTGTTGGAAGAACAGACATTTCTCAGCCTTGACGTACAGGTCATGCTCCAACAGTCGTGTTCGACTCGACGCGACACATGTTCGACGCGTGTAGCGGAGTAAATCAGAATGTCGTCGATATATACCACTACACCCTGCCCGAGCAAGTCCCGGAAAACCTTGTCTACAAATGCCTGGAAAACTGATGGAGCATTCATTAACCCGTACGGCATGACGAGGTACTCATAGTGCCCTGAGGTGGTAGTAAATGCCGTCTTCCACTCGTCCCCCTCCCGGATACGCACCAGATTGTATGCACTCCTGAGATCCAATTTTGTGAAGAAGCGCGCCCCGTGCATTGACTCAATCGCACTGGCTATGAGAGGCAGCGGGTAGCTGTGATCTGATTGATACCTCGATAGTCAATACACGGGCGCAGACCTCCATCCTTCTTCTTCACAAAAAAGAAACTTGAGGAGGCAGGTGAAGTGGAGGGCCGAATGTATCCCTGCACCAGAGATTCGGAGACATATGTTTCCATAGCCTCCGTCTCCTCCTGTGATAGAGGATACACGTGACTCCTGGGAAGTGCTGCGTCTACCAGGAGATATATCGCACAATCCCCCCGTCGATGGGTTGGTAATTGAGTCGCCTTCTTTTTACAGAAGGCGAGAGCCAAATCGGCATATTCAGAGGGGATGTGCACGGTGGAGACCTGGTCTGGACTTTCCACCGTAGTCGCACCGATAGAAACACCTACACACCTCCCGAGCACTCTCGTGACCATCCCTTGAGAGCCCTCTGTTGCCACAAAATAATGAGAATTATGATAGGCCAACCAGGGTAGGCCCAACACCACGGGAAACCTACGAGAATCAATTACAGGTCCCGATCCAGATGTCCACGGTTGGCCAGCAGAAAATGAAAAGTAGATCGGTGGTAGCTAGAAGACCGGTGACTTTGACCTCCGAAAGCCACCCGAGCAAGGAGGGACCAACTTCAGCTGAAGTCGTGACAGGAATTCCAGTTTTTGATGCAATACCTACAGGCCTTATAAGACTTTTACAGGGAAATTATGTAATTGAGAGGAATGTGGAATTCAGCTTCAGCGTTCTATTAGATGGTGTATGCATCAAGGATAAAAAATGCACTATTAATTACATTAAGGAAGGTGAGTACCAAGCCTTCTTTTCCTCCTGCAAAAGTATACTGGAATTCTGAATTTTAACATATTAATTGGAAAGCGGTATGGAACTTAAGAAGAAAGTATTGTGTCAGTAACAAAGTTTGTGAAGTGTTTTAAAATGATCCAGTAAACCAGGTACTGACAAGATTTAAAATTGATATCCATGAAAAGTTTGTGTTTTGTCAAATTGAAAATTAAACGAAGTATTTTTTTGTTGTTATGTATTTGTACTAACATCTTTTGGATGGATGTACAACATTACATACAAAAAAAACTGGTGCTAGGGTTAGTGTTGATGTTTTACTTTTGTTTCATGATTAGGACTTTAATCAGAACATTGTTTATATCATTAATCTCATCATTATGTCTGGTAAATATTATATATATAAACGCAAGTGGGCCAAAGTAAAGCCGAAATTCTTACTTTTTAAAGTTATTTGAAAATGCTTCTTAATCTGAAAAACTGTAAAGCAAAACGAACCCTAAATGCCTGTGAAGCCTTGTGCATTTTTGTTTTATGTGTATACCCCCAGTGAATAAAGCTTGTGTTATTTTTTAGATTAGTTATGTTTGTATATTGTATTATAATTGTTCTTAATACATTTTTAAAAATGCGGTTATTATATCAATATTTGCGCATAAAAGCGTTTCCACCGACATTGTCGGATTATTAATTTTACCAACACATAAAGATCCCATCTATGGAACGCCGTTTTGGTCTTTGCATGTAAAAAAATATACACGTCAAATAACACTATTCGATTCGTTAAATAAGATTTTAATTTGACACGTCAAATAACAGTTATATTATAGAATGTTGTGTGTTCTGAATTTGCCCGTGCAAGCCAAGCGCCACCACTACTATCAGTAGCAGTGTCAAAGCTGCACAAAAAAAGTCTGCAAACAAGCAAACACTGGCCACGAACGGTGTTTACAATACTGCGTTGGTAATAATGCATTATTTGTTCGACCGCAACTTCTGGGGTAGCTAGCTTTAGCTTGGTACCTAGCTAGCACCAATACAACCAGCCTGAAAACAATGACCAGTAGAAACTGCAGTCATTTTCATTATTCTTAGCAATGATTTAGGAATCCTTGTGAGTATTGGCTAGGGAGCCACTTGTTGTTCGCCTATTGAAATTGAACTTCAGTTCATGAAAATAAATACCTAGCCAGCTACTTAACCCTGTTGCCCAAAGCTAACGTTATAAGCTGCCAGCTAGCTTCATCTGGCTGGTGAGGCTCGACCGGACCAGGTTATGTGTTGTGAAGCTAGCCACAATAAGGATTAGACATAATAGTGGAATTTGCGGTTTGCCTTCAAAATAACAGTGCCCCCTTGAAAGTGATGCAGAAGGTTACAATTGGTGGAAACATGCCACATTTGGACTAGATTGGGTACTTGGTGGCACACAGAGAACTGTAAAGAGTTTACGGAAAAATTAGCGTCGTAGCTCTTATTGCGGGACTTTGACTGTGGAAATTCACCTCCCCAGTCAGCCTATTGTACGTATTGACATTCATATTGCACTGTACAGCCTTTACCTAACGATTGGGGAACAATGAAATGGGGTATCAGAACCCAAGTGCTTTTTTCCCAAAGTCTTCAAGAGTTAGTGTGTTGTTTTGCACACTTTGTACAAAATAATAAAATGCAGTACTATAAGATATTTCTTAACGTAGCCATTTATTAGCTAGTTACAACAGGCATGTTCACGTATCTCCAACCATGATCAACTGACCATGACCTAACCGTCTGGGTGGTCCTAACCAATCATAGCACAGAATGATACGGCGGTAAAATGCATCCAATTCCAATTCAGTATGTTTACACATATGAATATTACAGTATGTTTACACATATGAATATTACAGTATGTTTACACATGTGAATATTACAGTATGTTTACACATATGAATATTACAGTATGTTTACACATATGAATATTACAGTATGTTTACACATGTGAATATTACAGTATGTTTACACATGTGAATATTACAGTATGTTTACACATATGAATATTACAGTATGTTTACACATATGAATATTACAGTATGTTTACACATGTGAATATTACAGTATGTTTACACATATGAATATTACAGTATGTTTACACATATGAATATTACAGTATGTTTACACATGTGAATATTACAGTATGTTTACACATGTGAATATTACAGTATGTTTACACATATGAATATTACAGTATGTTTACACATATGAATATTACAGTATGTTTACACATGTGAATATTACAGTATGTTTACACATGTGAATATTACAGTTAGCAGGCTCCAAAACATTCACGTTGTATTGTTCTTCCTCTGGAATAGTGTTCAATAAACATAGTAGGTTGACTGGTACAATAAATGTGGCTCAATTCACAGTGGTTTCAGAGTCCCAATTATTATTGACGTGTAATTATATATATATATATATATATATATATATATATATATATATATATATATATATATATATATATATATTATTTGATCTCTATGTATTTGGAGCAGATAATGGTTTAGATGCGCCTGTAGCTAAGATTCCACTCCCCTAGTGAAAGGCCTATTGTGCGACGGAAGTGGGATATCCCTAATCCCTGTCAAATATCTCTCCGCTATAACCACAAAAACAGCTCCTCGCTCTTTGGGAACTAGACTCATTTGTCCGGGAATTAGACTCCTGCGGCTGGTCTATACACTTGTTAGTTACATATAAACTGACAAAAGAGTCCGAGGTTGCCGCATAGTTAAATTAGCACACTAGCTCTCTGGCAGACCACGATAGAGGCCATCGCTTCCGCATAGAATCAAGCATCAAGGTAAGAGATTTTCCGAAGGACGACTGCTTCTTAACTCGTCTCAGCTTTTCATGATCATGATTGTATGGTGTTGACAATTTATTATATGTTTAGTTAGCTACATATAATGATAGCCAGCAAGCTAGCTAGCTGACCAGTTGATTTTGTTGCTAACTACTATGATTGCATAGGGCAACATGACATGAACTTCTTACCTATTTAACATTGCTTTTTTAAATGCTTTTTTTGTAGACATGATTTGGTTACTATTCACTATAGGTAGACTTACAAATGTCTGCCCTAAGTATATACCCTTCAATGCTAATTCAGTGCTTTAGCTATAATGCAAGCCTTGCATTTATTTACTTTGTCTCACTGACTGCTGTTTGCAATATCAGTACAATCTATCAGGAAACTTGTGATATGCATGTATGGTTTAGCAGTTAATTTTTTACCAGCCCTCCCTCTGCAGCTTGTGCCCAGCATGTTGCCATAGTCAAATTGTGCTCACCAAAACATACTGTCAAATAAAAAATAACTCTCTCTCCTCATAAGGGCCCAGCCCAGGAAACGGTTGTTGCCCCACTGTGGATTCCCTGAATAGTACCAGGGTGGAGGCAGTCGTAGGCAGAGTGGGCGCCACGTGAAGTGTGGTTTCGGCTTCCTCCATGAGTAACAACGCTGGTCAAAGAACTCCGCGGACCCGGGCGGCGAAGGAAGCCCAGGGGGCAGGGGGGACAACGACATGGATCCCTCAGGACCAGAGCGTGGACCCATCCTACAGGCCAACCACCACTGCAGGCCCAATCACAACATGCAGTGGTGGAGGGAGCTCCTGTGTCCTGAGTAAGCTGATCCAGCTGCCGGCTCCGCCGCTGTCGCGCCACCAGCTGAAGAAGTTGGAGGAGCACAGGTATAGCAGTGCAGGCCACTCCCTTCTGGAGCCCTTCATGCAGCACTACTGGGAGTGGCTAGTGGCGCGTGTGCCGGCATGGATAGCCCCCAACCTCATCACTATCGTGGGCTTGGCCACAAACATCCTCACCACATTGGTGTTGGTGTACTACTGCCCCACTGCCACTGAACAGGTAGGTGCAGGGGCACTGCTGGGAATTCTAGGCCACGGGGAAGAATTTAACGTTGGGGCCCTTTCACAAACTGTCCATCACGTGGCCTTCCCTCCCACTGAGCACCCACATATTAATTATTGAGCAATTATTGCTACTAAGTAATAACCATGGAATAGTAGGTCAATGTTTGTTGTCACAGCTGTATGACTAATATACACTACTGACAGGACATTGAGAAAAGACGAGGGCCTTCAGAATTTCTTGATTGAAAAGTATTGATTGTCAGATATAGCCTACCCATTTGGAGCCAAAGGATAGATATGATTGTTTTGCCAATGTTTGCTGCACTTTTTTCTAGATAAGTATGCTACATAGCCTAATACTATCCACATTGTCTGTATGTGAGAACTGTATTCTAAACCAGCTTACAGTAACAGTCTTTGATGAACATTGTTGCAGGAAAACACCAGAATGTCACAAACCGTGACTTCAATGTCAGTCCCTTGGCTGTGTCTGAAAATGCTACTAGCTTGGATCTGAAAACCATATGTGACCACCATTTGCTTCATGCAGCACGACATCTCCTTCGCATAGAGTTGATCAGGCGGTTGATTGTGGCCTGTGGAATTCTGTTCCACTCCTCTTCAATGGCTGTGCGAAGTTGCTGGATATTGGCGGGAACTGGAACACACTGTTGTACAACGTCGATGGGTGACATGTCTGAGTATGCAGGCCATGGAAGAACTGGGACATTTTCAACTTCCAGGAATATGCGTCATGGGGCTGTGCATTATCATGCTGAAACATGAGGTGATGGCGGCAGATGAATGGCACAACAATAGGCCTCAGGATCTGGTCATGGAATCAAATTGCCATCGTTAAAATGCAATTGTGTTCGTTGTCTGTAGCTTATGCCTGCCCATATCATAACCCCACCGCCACCATGGGGCACTTTGTTCACAACGTTGACATCAGCAAACCGCTCGCCCGTACGACGCCATACACGCTGAAATGTTCCATACACAAAAATATTATTTCTCTCATATGTTGTGTACACATTTGTATACATTCCTGTTAGTTATAATTTCTCCTTTGCCAAGATAATCCACCCACCTGACAAGTGTGGCATATCATGAAGCTGATTTAAACAGAATGATCATTACACAGGTGCACCTTATGCTGGGGACAATAACTGCACATTTTAGGGTGGCCTTTTTTGTCACACAACACAATGTTAAGATGTTCCAAGTTTTGAGGGAGTGTGCAATTGGCATTCTGACTGCAGGAATGTCCACCAGAAAATGTAATGTAAATGTCTCTACCATAAGCCGCTTCCAACGGTCACAACCGCAGACCATGTGTAACCACGCCAGCCTAGGACCTCCACATCCGTCTTTTTCACCTGCGGGATCGTCTGAGACCAGCCACAGACACTGATGAAACTGAGGAGTATTTCTGTAATAAAGTGCTTTTGTGTGGAAAAACTCATTCTGATTGGCTGGGCCTGGCTCCCCTGTGGGTACCCCCACAAGCCCATCCATGGCTGCATCCCTGCCCAATCATGTTAAATCCATAGATTAGGGCCTCATTTATTTATTTCAATTGTCTGATGTCGTTGAAATTGTTGCGTTTTCTTTTAATATTTTTGTTTAGTATACATGGTCCTGCTCCTTGGTCAATAAAGCTACAATATCAACTTTAAAACGTTCAGCCGAGCCGAACTTAAAATTCTCTAAAACCTTTATGAACTATATATATATTTTTTTTTATTGGCATACATTTGCATAAATCACCAACAGTAACTCTTGAACTGTTCAAGCTTTTTTTTTGTTGCCAAACCTACTTTCACATGTTCAGACTATCCTATCTTATCAATCGATATTTCGCAAGCAAGAGCTTTAACGCCCGCTCTAGAGCTTTAACGATTTAAGTTATTTAAACGAAACTAACTTTTTACTGAGCACAACCACGCAACTACTGACCACTGCACAACTACGGAGTACAACTACTGAGCACAACCGCGCAACTACTGAGCACAACCGCGCAACTACTGAGCACAACCGCGCAACTACTGAGCACAACCGCGCAACTACTGAGCACAACCGCGCAACTACTGAGCACAACCGCGCAACTACTGAGCACAACCATGCAACTACTGAGCACAAATGCGCATCTACTGACCACCGCACAACTACGGAGTTCAACTACTGACCACAACCGCACAACTACGGAGCACAACCGCGCAACTACGGAGCACGACCGCGCAACTATTGAGCCGCGACCGGCGCAACTACTGAGCACGCGACCCGGCGACTTCACGGAGCACGGCGCAACTTCACGAACCGCGACCGGCGCCTTCACGAACCGCGACCGGCGCAACTTCACGAACCGCGACCCGGCGCAACTACTGAGCACGACCGCGCAACTACGGAGCACGACCGCGCAACTACTGAGCACGACCGCGCAACTACTGAGCACGACCGGCGCCTTCTGAACCGCGACCGGCGCCTTCTGAACCGCGACCGGCGCCTTCACGAACACGACCGCGCAACTACTGAGCACGACCGCAGAACTACGGAGCACAAATGCGCATCTACTGAGCACAACCACGCAACTACTGAGCACAAATGCGCATCTACTGACCACCGCACAACTACGGAGTTCAACTACTGACCACAACCGCGCAACTACGGAGCACGACCGCGCAACTACTGAGCCGCGACCGGCGCAGCTACTGAGCCGCGACCGGCGCCACGGAGCACGACCGGCGAACTTCACGGAGCACGACCAGCGCAACTTCACGGAGCACGACCAGCGCAGCTACTGAGCACGACCGCGCCTTCGGAGCACGACCGGCGCAACTACTGAGCCGCGACCGCGCAGCTACTGAGCACGACCGCGCAACTACTGAGCACGACCGCGCAACTACTGAGCACAACCGCGCAACTACTGAGCACAAACGCGCAACTACTGACCACCACACAACTACGGAGTACAACTACTGAACACAACCGCACAACTACGAAGCACAACCACGCAACTACGGAGCACAACCGCATAACTACGGAGCACAACCGCGCAACTACGGAGCACAACCGCGCAACTACGGAGCAAAACCTCGCAACTACGGAGCACAACTACGGAGCACAACCGCGCAACTACGGAGCACAACCGCGCAACTACGGAGCACAACCACACAACTACTGAGCACAACCGCGCAACTACTGAGCACAACCGCACAACTACTGAGCACAAACACGCAACTACAACCTCAGCGACTGACCACAACTACTGACCACAACCACATTTGCACAAATTATCATAAAATAACCCACCAACAGTAACTCTTGAATCGTTCAAGCTAGACACCAAGCCAACATGTTCAGGCCATCCTATCTCATTCTTTCCATCTACCTACTTTTTCAACTATAACCATTCACTATTGCATTCACTACCACTACTATAGATATTTCAAAAAACATTAATATTTTACTTTTCTAATTATTTGACTTTCCTTTTTTTAAATATTTTTTTCACACCAAATACAAACGTACACATACGAACAACAATTTACAGACGCACACAGACTACATCTTCTCAGCCCAAACACACATGCTTACACTGCCATCCCTAGTACCTGCATTATTGTTTGCCACATGGCCTTATATTGTACCAATTAGTTTATCTCGGTCACCCATGCTATTTCAACAATACATGTTATTTTTCCATTGTATTAATGATGGTGGATTAATTGATTTCCATGTTTTTAATGTACATTTTTTTTTATATGCGAAGAGAATAGTTTACATTTAAATACTTCTGACAGCCAAATTTCTAGCTCCGCCCATAACTTTTGGACTTTATAGCATTCCCAGTGAGAATTGAATATTGAATCATTGTTAGTTTTACACTTCAGACATGACTCTGCAGTTGTGCTGTAGAATGTATACATTTTGTCTATTATAATAAATTCTATACATTAGTTTATACTGGATTAAGCGTACATTTTCGTTAATTGTAATTTTGTCAGTTATGTTCCAACATTCTCTCCATCTTGTGCCAATATCAGTTATTTTGTAAAGTTTTGATACTAATAGTAATTTTTTTTCTAAGAGATTTTCAGTTGAATAGGGTCTCTGCAAAGTTATGTATAGCTTACCTATCGTATAAACTTTGATATGTTCAGACTATCCTATATTCTCATAATTTGATCAATATTTCCATCTACCTATTTTTTAACTATAACCAGTCACTACCATTACTACTGCAGTCACTACCACTACTATAACTTATTTGAAAACCATTTAATACTTTAAAACAAGCTAGCAAGTGCACCACATTTTCTTCAGGAAATATACTTTTCTATTTATTCCACCTGCTCTAAAGCTTAACTAACTTCCAATTGTCCAGACTGCCCCAACTATAGCTGCCGAAGCAACACCCAGGTGGGTGCTACACTTTTTTGGTGGTGGATCTGTTTCAGCCCAGCTACAGAGGAGGAGTAGCTGTGAACTTTAGAGACAGAGGTGGCTGATGAAGATCTTCGGGCCTGCCTGTCTGACTGATGCTTCTGCCTCCCTGGCTGGACCATCGACGTCACCGCCACTCAAGCTACTCCTATACTGAACTGCATCATCATCCAGCTGTGGAAGACCATCTCCCATAAACTGTCAGCTCTCTACATTTTTGTTGTTTCAAAGCGACTTTGAGATTCTGTATGAAAAGCGCTATATAAAATGCATCTATTGTTCAGTATACATCACCATGAAGAGAATTGCATTCATAATTATGCATTTCTGTGTAGTACAGATCAGGGACCATGATGTCATTCTGTTACCATGATTCTGTTACCGGAGGTTAATCCACTTTACTTGCTGTAGTTTTCAAATTCAAGGTGTCATATCATAGCTGACATCACATTCTTTCTGCAGACATCTTTGAATAATAATTCAAACATGGTCACATGAACGGAGGGAGATTTTAACATCATTCTGTTACCAAACTTTACATCTTTACATTCTTTGGTTTGAAATGTGTTTTTGTAAAATCTACAGTGGAAATTCTTAAAAGTTGTCTTTGTGCATAGATTGTATGGTTTGTTTTAACTTAGCAATCAATGGTTTTTGTTTGGTATACTTTTAAATTGAAAAATCTGAGTTTCAGCATCATTTTGTTACCGTGGAATTACCCATATACTGCAAGTTTTGCATTTGACATATTCTTCTAGAATATTAAGATAATTTGATATGCAGTATAATAGGGTGGTATCTATCCCAACAATGGGCTTTGCATAGGCTTTTTGAGAACTCATACACTTCTGTAAGCATCATTTGAAGCAACAAAAATGTAATTGTTCAAACTTAACTTGTGATAACTATACAACAGAACAGATGAACAGGTATGACATTTACTCTCATGAGTGGTTAAATATAACTATCTGAAGCCACGTGCCTACTAACTTTCTTTTGATCTGACCCGCTGGGTAATACAGTGTCTCAACAACCCAACAGGCCAACTAAGTGACATCAAAGAGCACCTTGGTCGAACCCATAGCAACCCCACATACTTGTCTTTTCTTACGAGCACTGATTTTGCTGATGGCTACTTTTTTAATGAAAGTGTTTTACTTGCAATAAATGTGATATGTGGTTGTCTTACCTACCTTAGTTGAGTGCATTGACTGTAAGCATCTGCTAAATGACAAGTGTAATCATATTACTCAAACATGGAAATTACTTTCATAAAGGCCGAACCCATGCTTTTCTGTGAATGTCGAGGAGCACTAGACTAATAATATTATTGTGAAAGTTTTTGATGCCATAGAGAGCTGCCTCATTTATGATGTTGAATGTTTGTGCCCTTTCCCTTTCAGGCACCTCTGTGGGCATACCTTTCTTGTGCAGTGGGCCTCTTCATCTACCAATCACTGGACGCCATTGATGGGAAGCAGGCACGGCGAACCAATAACAGCACCCCACTGGGAGAGCTCTTTGACCATGGTTGTGACTCCCTCTCAACAGGTGTGTGTGTGTGTGTGTGTTGGAGCATGTGTATACAGTCTCAAGAAAACATACACAACACACTCACAGACTACAAAGGACAGTACAAAATCCACTCAGACTCCTACAAATACGCGCTCTGAGACGGAGATGTAGACATAACACACTTGCAGACATAAACAACAAACAGTTACATTCATAAATGGAATAATTTGCGTTAGGGCTGTCCCTCAATTTTTAAATGTGTATTTTTCCATATATAGATTTAATGTGATTTAATCAAATCAACTATGTGCAATGAGCTTGTCTGATGCTTTAAGCTTACGGTTTGATGGCTCGAGGGCACCAGAGATCTAGATAACCAGGAGAAAATATCTTTAACCTAACCCAACCATTCTCCTCCCGCTCCTGCTGGCTTTCACAGATTCTGCCATTACTCTCCTGAAGTTGCCGGTAATAGGCTACACGAGGAGTCGGCAACCTTTCTCATGTGGAATGCCAATTTATCTTACCATTTCTACCAATCTGCGTGCCAGTTAAAGTTTTCATATGCACATTTTCATGAATCAGTTTCATTCCGTTTATAATAATGTCTCCATATCTCAAAGTAATTGTCGTGGTTAATCAAAATTATATCCAAATCTAAAGGAAAATGATACAAACGTAAAAAGTAACTTATTGCCATATGTAAAAATAGTCTACATAAAGCCATTGCATCCTGCAGGAAGAAAATATAAAGATCTTTTTAAAGAAATATCCTATAAATCATATTGGCTACACATGGCCTGTCTACAAGGAACTTGAAACATTGTATCAACTATTAACTTAGGTCTGGCTCAAAGCTTGTGCTAGCGAACTTGCAACATTGTATAAAATATTCTGTGCCCTCAGTTTCCTGCACCAGTGAGCTCGGGACAGACGCAGCTGTAGGCTATTTGCGCAATGGATAAGAAGCAGTGCTTAACTTGAACAGGAGCTCACCGGAGCTGAGTACCGGCACCTCAAATGTTCTCCCGTTCCTCTTGTAGAATATTAGCTAAAAAGTATTGTGGAGCTCCTGTACCTAAATATAAACAGTACCAGCACTCAAAATGAGTACCAGAACTGATTTCAGTCCAAGTCAAGCACTGATAAGAAGCCTATTTTATGACGTATCCACTGTATCAGAGCATGACATTTTTCCCTTTCACGCTGAGTGGTTATTGAAAGTGAGAGAGCTGGAAAGATTTTTCAAATACTTTGAGGAACTATTGTAGTTCTCAATGGATGTAAAAACAGACTTTGTTTGCTTGCTGTTTGAGGGGAAGAAAACAACAGTACTTTGAGATGCTCCACAAGTCATTAGTGGTGGTGCGTTAAGCCAATCAGAAATACAATCAGATCCCCAAATGGGCACATTTATAACTCCCTTACTCAACATTGACAGGAGCGCTCCAAACAAAAAACAATGACTAAATTTGACAGAACTCGTAAATGGAATTAAATAAACCACAACCTTTTTTCTCAAAGTGTAGCATAGGTTGTGCACTCTGCAAACAATGTGTCCACTCCGACAATGAGAACAGGAAGACTTAATATTAATATGAATATTGAATGCATTAATATTGAATGCATTAAAAGAAATGACCGTAACCAAATTAACAAACATTGTAGATCAGAAATTATAGGAATTAATGGTACAGTGGGGAAAAAAAGGATTTAGTCAGCCACCAATTGTGCAAGTTCTCTCACTTAAAAAGATGAGAGAGGCCTGTAATTTTCATCATAGGTACACTTCAACTATGACAGACAAAATGAGGAAAAAAAATCCAGAAAATCACATTGTAGGATTTTTTATGAATTTATTTGCAAATTATGGTGGAAAATAAGTATTTGGTCACATACAAACAAGCAAGATTTCTGGCTCTCACAGACCTGTAACTTCTTCTTTAAGAGGCTCCTCTGTCCTCCACTCGTTACCTGTATTAATGGCACCTGTTTGAACTTGTTATCAGTATAAAAGACACCTGTCCACAACCTCAAACAGTCACACTCCAAACTCCACTATGGCCAAGACCAAAGAGCTGTCAAAGGACACCAGAAACAAAATTGTAGACCTGCACCAGGTTGGGAAGACTGAATCTGCAATAGGTAAGCAGCTTGGTTTGAAGAAATCAACTGTGGGAGCAATTATTAGGAAATGGAAGACATACAAGACCACTGATAATCTTCCTCGATCTGGGGCTCCACGCAAGATCTCACCCCATGGGGTCAAAATGATCACAAGAACGGTGAGCAAAAATCCCAGAACCACACGGGGGGACCTAGTGAATGACCTGCAGAGAGCTGGGACCAAAGTAACAAAGCCTACCATCAGTAACACACTACGCCGCCAGGGACTCAAATCCTGCAGTGCCAGACGTGTCCCCCTGCTTAAGCCAGTACATGTTCAGGCCCGTCTAAAGTTTGCTAGAGAGCATTTGGATGATCCAGATGAGGATTGGGAGAATGTCAGATGAAACCAAAATAGAACTGAGTTGCATCCAAAGAATGCTGAGTTGCATCCAAAGAACACCATACCTACTGTGAAGCATGGGGGTGGAAACATCATGCTTTGGGGCTGTTTTTCTGCAAAGGGACCAGGACGACTGATCCGTGTAAAGGAAAGAATGAATGGGGCCATGTATCGTGAGATTTTGAGTGAAAACCTCCTTCCATCAGCAAGGGCATTGAAGATGAAAGCGTGGCTGGGTCTTTCAGCATGACAATGATCCCAAACACACCGCCCGAACGAAGGAGTGGCCGTAGAAGCATTTCAAGGTCCTGGAGTGGCCTAGCCAGTCTCCAGATCTCAACCCCATAGAAAATCTTTAAAAGTCCGTGTTGCCCAGCGACAGCCCCAAAACATCACTGCTCTAGAGGAGATCTGCATGGAGGAATGGGCCAAAATACCAGCAACAGTGTGTGAAAACCTTGTGAAGACTTACAGAAAACGTTTGACCTCTGTCATTGCCAACAAAGGGTATATAACAAAGTATTGAGATAAACTTTTGTTATTGACCAAATACTTATTTTCCACCATAATTTGCAAATAAATTCATAAAAAATCCTACAATGTGATTTTCTGGATTTTCTTTCCTCATTTTGTCTGTCATAGTTGAAGTGTACCTATGATGAAAATTATAGGCCTCTCTCATCTTTTTAAGTGAGAGAACTTGCACAATTGGTGGCTGACTAAATACTTTTTTTCCCCACTGTAAATGTACTACTGGTGAAATGTAATGGGGAATTGATATACACTAACAATCAAACGCAAACAATTCACACAATGAAGTTATGAAACAAAGAATGTGCACAAATTGGTGGGAGAGAGCGCATTCTGGAGAGAAGTGCATTGTGCATCTGGGTGAATGGTCAATACGACGTCTGCATTGTCCATGCAACATTTACGGTGATATGGCCTTAGCAGAAGTCAGGGCATTCATACTTCTTGCGCTTCGCGGAGCAGTGAAGAGCTGTTGTCAAGGAAGTGAGTTTGTGTTTATACAGTTTGTGTCCAAACTTTTGACTGGTACTGTGTAATTTGTAGTGTGTGTGGAAAATAGTAAAAATTAAGAAAAACCCTTGAATAAGTAGGTGTTATATATTACATACTACCGGTCAAACATTTTAGAACACCTACTTATTCAAGGGTTTAACTTTATTTTTACTATTTTCTACATTGTAGAATAATAGTGAAGAGATGAAAACTATGAAATAACGCATATGGAATCATGTAGTAACCAAAAAAGTCTTAAAACAATTCAAAATATATATATTTGAGATTCTTCAAATAGCCACCCATTGCCTTGATGACAGCTTTGCATGCTCTTGGCATTCTCTCAACCAGCTTCACCAGGAATGCTTTTCCAACAGTCTTGAAGGAGTTCCCACATATGCTGAGCAATTGTTGGCTGCTTTTCCTTCACTCTGCGGTCCGACTCATCCCAAACAATCTCAATTTGGTTGAGGTCGGGGGATTGTGGAGGCCAGGTCATCTGATGCAGCACTCCATCACTCTCCTTCTTGGTAAAATAGCCCTTACACCGCCTGATGGTGTGTTGGGTCATTGTCCTGTTGAAAAACAAATGATAGTGGGACAAAGCCCAAACCAGATGGGATGGCGTATCACTGAAGAATGTTGTGGTAGCCATGCTGGTTAAGTGTGCCTTGAATTCTAAATAAATCACAGACAGTGTCACCAGCAAAGCACCCCCACCCCATAACACCTCCTCCACCATGCTTTACTGTGGGAAATACACATGCGGAGATCATCTGTTCACCCACACCGTGTCTCACAAAGACACGGCGGTTGGAACCAAAAATCTCAAATTTGGACTCCAGACCAAAGGACAAATTTCCTTTGGTCTAATGTCCATTGCTCATGTTTCTTGGCCCAAGAAAGTCTCTTCTTCTTATTGGTGTCCTTTAGTAGTGGTTTCTTTGCAGCAATTCGACTATGAAGGCCTGATTCACGCAGTCTCCTCTGAACAGTTGATGTTGAGATGTGTCTGTGACTTGAACTCTGAAGCATTTATTTGGGCTGCAATTTCGGAGGCTGGTAACTAATGAACTTATCCTCTGCAGCAGATGTAACTCTGGGTCTTCCATTCCTGTGGCAGTCTTCATGAGAGCCAGTTTCATCATAGCGCTTGATGGTTTTTGCGACTGCACTTGAAGAAACTATCAAAGTTCTTCAAATTTTCCGTATTGACTGACCTTCGCGTCTTAAAGTAATGATGGACTGTCATTTCTCTTTGCTTATTTGAGCTGTTCTCGCCATAATATGGACTTGGTCTTTTACCAAATAGGGCTATCTTCTGTATACCCCCCCCCACCTTGTCACAACACAACTGATTGGCTCAAACACATTAAGAAGGAAAGAAATTACACAATTATCTTAAGGCAGACCTGTTAATTGAAATGCATTCCAAATGACTACCTCATGAAGCTGTTTGAGAGAATGCCAAGAGTTGTAGGCTGTAATCAAGGCAAAGGGAAGAATCTCAAATATAAAATATATTTTAAATTGTTTAACAATTTCCTGGTTACTACATGATCCCATATGTGTTATTTCATAGTTTTGATGTCTTCACTATTATTCTACAATGTAGAAAATAATACAAATAAAGAAACACTTGAATGAGTAGGTGTTCTAAAACATTTGACCGTGTGTGTGTGTATATATATATATATATAATTTGTTACTTCTCGACTAAAACAGTCTCGGTTGACCAACAGCCTAACGACCAAACAATTGACCAGTCTACTAATTGGGGTACAAATCATCCTGCTCCATGACCACCCATCCTTGTGTACCGTCTTCTTAAAGCTAATTAATCATTCCTGTCTGAACTATCTGAACTACTCACCATTGCTGTCCCACTTACCCGCTAGATCTCCCGTCAGTGGCCACACCTCAGACTCAGCTGTAGTTACACACGGTGTCCCCTAGGGCTCTGTGCTGGGTCCCTTACTCTTCATCATTTACATCCTCCCCTTTGGTCAGATCCTCCATCACTTCAACCTTGACTTCCACTGCTATGCTGATGACACACAGATCTACCTCGGCACAAAATCCCTCCTCAACCCACCTCTGACCCATATTATTGATTCTTGCCTCTCTGCAATAAAAACATGGATGCAACAAAACTCCCTCAAGCTCAGTGTTTATCACGGAACTCCTTTTCGTAGGCACTAAATCCACCCTTACCAAAGCTAGCAACCTTACCCTTACCATTGACGACACCACTGTCTTTCCCTCCCCCAACGCACACAAACTCTGTGTCATTCTGGAATCCACCCTCTCCTTTGAGCACCACATAAAACAGACTGTCAAATCCTCATTCTTCCACCTCCGCAACATTGCCAAAGTAAGGTCCTATGTCTCCCGTCCTCTCCGCTGAAACCCTCATACATGCATTCATCTCTTCCAGTCTTAACTATTGCAACTCACAACTCTCCGGCATCAACTGAACTCCCTCCATAAGCTCCAAATAGTTCAAAACTCTGCAGCCCGACTTCTCACCCACACTGTGGGTCCTGTGCAGCACATCACCCTTGTAATTCGTGAACTCCACTCCCAGCACATTCCACAGCCACTCTGTCTTTATACAGATCTCACTCCTTTATATACTATGCGTCTGATCTATCATGTATTTAATATCTCAATGTTCAAAGTTTACCCCGAATGCAACACCTCTCAGACCTTCTCCCCTGCAACCCACACGTGCACTCACCTTTGTCATCTTCAGGTCTAAGCTTCGGAGAGTCCATCACCATCTTTCAGTCCCTCCTAAAGCCCCACCACATACAAGCAAAGTATATTGAGCACCACCTAACCCAAACCCTTACCCTATCCATTACCCTAAACCGTGTTCATATCTTACCCCTTACCCTAAACTGGGTTTGTATCCAAACCCAAACCCTACCCTCCCCATACACTGTTACATCACATTCTTTCCCTTCATCGAGCCCACCCTTATCTTTGTTCATGTTTTTGTTTAGTCTGATGTTTTGACTACTGTTTTTTTGTTTGTTTAATTTCTACAATTCTACAATACTACTTTTGGGTCCTTGAAAAGGGCTATATAAGTCCCATTTATTATTATACTGAACAAAAATATAAACGCAACATGCAGCAATTTCAAGTTACAGTTCATAAAAGGAAATCAGTCAATTGAAATTAAATTATTAGGCCCTAATCTATGGATTTCACATGACTGGGAATACGTATATGCATCTGTTGGTCACAGATACCTTAAGAAAAATGAGCCTCACAATGGGCCTCAGGATCTTGTCACGGTATCTCTGTGCATTCAAATTGCCAACGATAAAATGCAATTGTGTTCATTGTCCATGGGGCACTCTGTTCACAATATTGACATCAGCAAACCGCTGTGAGGCCAGTTGGACGTACTACGAAATTCTCTAAAACGATGTTGGAGGCAGCTTATGGTAGAGAAATTAACATTCAATTCTCTGGCAACAGCTCTGGTGCCAATTGCACACTCCCTCAACTTGACATCTGTGGCATTGTGTGACACAACTGCACATTTTAGTGGCCTTTTATTGTACCTGTGTAATGATCATGCTGTTTAATCAGCTTCTTGATATGCCATACCTATCAGGTGGATGATTTATCTTGGCAAATAAGAAATGCTCACTAACAGGGATGTAAACAAATTTGTGCACAAAATTGTAGAGAATAGGCTTTTTGTGCATATACAACATTTTGGGGATATTTTATTTCAGCTCATGAAACATGGGCCCCAAGACTTTACATGTTGCGTTTTATATTTTTGTTCAGTGAAGTATTATATATTTTTTTTATTGTGTAATTGAACTTTTTTCTCTCTCTGTCACTCTCTCTTTCCCTCTCTGCATCCATTGATGTCACTGGTACTTTGACCCACAGTAAAATCAATTTTTCTTACCTGTGTTCATTTCCACATGCAATTAAGCCCAGTAAGGATGATACCTAGCCTGGTCCCAGATATATTTGTGCTCTTGCCAACTCCATTGATTGCTGTCATTGTCAAGCCAGACGTGTGCCATTATAATGAGTGAGAAGGAGTTGGCATGATAGCACAAACAGACTGACACTCAGGCTGGAGGATACCTGCCTCTTTTGAATCAATCTCTCACTCACTCATTCTCTCTCTCGGACTTCCTTCTCTGCCCCTCCCTCAGTGTTTGTGGTCCTGGGCACCTGTATCGCCGTCCAGCTTGGCACTAACCCCGACTGGATGTTCTTCTGCTGCTTTGCCGGCATGTTCATGTTCTACTGTGCCCACTGGCAGACCTACGTATCAGGCACCCTGCGCTTTGGCATGTGAGTGAGTGGGGGAGGCAATAACAAGGCAGGAGGACAAGAGCATCATGCCTGATGTTCCAGGGGCCGTATTCATAAAGCGTCTCAGCGTAGGAGTGTTGATCTAGGATCAGGTCCCCCTTCTTATTCTTTCTGAACAAAAAGGTAAAACTTATCCTATATCAGTACTCTGAGACGCTTTATGAACACGGGTCCTGAAATGTTTGAATAAAATAGCTATGTAATTGCACTCTTTAGAATTTGTCTAGTATGTATGCAACCATGGGAACATTTAGTAACCAAATGCTGTTTTGTCATAGGCCTACATGTATATGGGCAGATGTTTATTTCATTATTAGAATTAGAATCCTCCATTTTCATTATTATTTCATAGCCAGGTTTTAAGCCCAGTGTCTATCTAGCTATGTCACAGAGCTACCTTGTCTTTTCCCTGGAGGGCAGATTTGATGTCAGAGTAGCTGATCTGTGTATCTATGTTAGACGTGCACAGCCACGTTTGGGCCCGGGTTCTGGAACTTGATGGTAAAACAAGAGCATAATCCGTGTGACTTCCCTGTTGAAGATAACCTTTGTGTCCATTAGGCAATCAGGCCCCACTTCCTGCACAGACTGCCCCCATCGCCAACACCAACAATTCCTATGCAATAGGACAACTTTCTTATAGACCCTGTTTCATTCGTTCTCACATCGCTTTGATGCTGTAATTTGGTATTTGATAGAGATGGCTCAATTTGATTAGATGTGAGCAATCCTAGATTACATTCATCTCTGTTGACCACTGGAATAATTTTAGGAAGCAGAGAGATGATGGAATTTACATAAATGTTTGGGCCAGTTTTAATTCACGACACATTTTGGGCCCACCACAACCATTGCTGCAAAGCTTTGAGATCAATGGCTATATTTTGACCTCAAACTAAACATGTTTATTCTGATTGTTTTTAACAATGATAGGTCTGTCATGACAGCTTGTTCACCCAGTACATTTCTGTACCAGCAGCCGTGTTGATTTAGATTTTGATGGAACTTCACATATCAACATTGGCTAATCCGATTGGCTTTCGGGAACAACCACAAGGACAAGGGATGAATGTTCTTGGAGTATGGTTGATTTGATTTTATATGATTTGATATGATGTAAGCCCTTCACAGAGTAAGTAAGCGCTAAGTAGGTTGTCAGACATAAAAAAAAACTAACAGATCAGGTTCCTCTCAGCCTTTCGAGGAAAATGTTCTCTACATCCCCACACACATTCACAACCAAGAGGAATGGATACAGTTTGTGCAGGACCTGCTAGGGGATGCTATGTGCATGTTGTTTTTCATGAGTGCTATGTGAAATCACTAATGGTTGCTCATGATTCCTCTGTCTTTCTGCCCGTTCAGCATTGATGTGACTGAAGTGCAGTTCTTCATTATAATCATGTATTTACTGGCTGCCATCGGAGGATCAGCTTTTTGGCAGTTCTTGGTAATGCATTTAACCCATTTGATTCAGCAAATTATGGCCTGTTTCTACTGCTTGGATTTGAAAAAAATTATACTAATGCTAATATTTACATGTATTGTAGTTTGATGCATTTGATCTGGCATGTTGGTTGAAGTGTTCAGACTCACGTCCTGGTTCATGATTGTGTGAATACTTCAGAAATGCATCCTTTCCTTCTTTCCTGGAGGTAAACACAAATCTAATATAGGTGAAAGCCAGGTTACCGCCCTATTACTTTCACCAATCCAACAAATTCTGATCTGGCATTACTTAAAGGATGGTAGGAAGGATGCATTTCGAAAGTATTGGAACAGGGCTCTTACTAATCTCCCAAACACACACAGATCCCTGGGGTGAACATCCAGATTAAGATCATTCCAGCCATCCTCACTGTGGCAGGAGCCATCTTTTCCTGCACCAACTACTTCCGGGTCATATTCACGGGAGGTGTAGGAAAGAACGGATCCACCATAGCGGTAAGTAAGACGTGATCCATCCTTGCTGACGAGGATCCATTTGAATTGTACGGCTGATAAAAGGTGACTTAGTTACAGTTTAGGAAGGAAGGTTACAGTCCTGCTGCTCATTGTATTGGTTATTTCAACAGGTAGTAATATGATATGGGTGGCAGTTACAGGAGGTTGGTGGTACCTTAATTGGGGAGGACCGGCTCATTGTAATGGCTGGATAAGTGGAATGGAATGGTGTTTGATGCCATTCCATTTGCTCGGTTCCAGCCATTCTTATGAGCCATCCTCCCCTTAGCAGCCTCCTGTGGCGGCAGGTAGCCTAGCGGGTAGAGGCAAATCCCGGGTCTGATGGGAAAAATCTGATGGGTAGTGAGCTGACAAATGGAGGGTTGCGCGTATCAAATCCTAGATGCTATTGCCTACTATTTTGCCCTTGAGCAAGGCAACCCCCCCACAACACCCAATGTGCCCGGCCCCTTGCTCCAACCTCTCCAACCTGTGTCTTTCGGCTGGGCTTTGTCAAATTTCAGTTGGCTTTGTGTACAATTGAGTAAAGTGATCTTAATCACAATTACTATATACATACACTACCGTTCAAAAGTTTGGAGTCACTTAGAAATGTCCTTGTTTTCCATGAAAACATACATGAAATTAGTTGAAAAATGTATAGGAAATATAGTCAAGATGTTAACAAGGTTATAAATAATGATTTTTAATTGAAATAATAATTGTGTACTTCAAACTTTGCTTTCGTCAAAGAATCCTCCATTTGCAGCAATTACAGCCTTGCAGACCTTTGGCATTCTAGTTGTCACTTTGTTGAGGTAATCTGAAGAGATTTCACCCAATGCTCCCTGAAGCACCTCCCACAAGTTGGATTGGCTTGATGGGCACTTCTTACGTACCATACGGTCAAGCTGCTCCCACAACAGCTCAATGGGGTTGAGATACAGTGACTACAATGGAGTGGACAACACAGACAGAATACCAGCTGACTGCTTCTTCCCTAAATAGTTCTTGCATTGTTTGGAGCTGTGCTCTGGGTCATTGTCATGTTGTAGGAGGAAATTGGCTCCAATTAAGCGCCGTCCACAGGGTATGGCATGGCGTTGCAAAATGGAGTGATAACCTTCCTTCTACAAGATCCCTTTTACCCTGTACAAATCTCCCACTTTACCACCACCAAAGCTCCCCAGACCACCACATTGTCTCCACCATGCTTAACAGATGACGTCAAGCACTCCTCCAGCATCTTTTCATTTTTTCTGCGTCTCACAAATGTTATTCTTTGTGATCCGAACACCTCAAAATTAGATTTGTCTGTACATAACACTTTTTTCCAATCTTCTTCTGTCCAATGTCTGTGTTCTTTTGCCCATTTTAATATTTTATTTTTATTGGCCAGTCTGAGATATGGCTTTTTCTTTGCAACTCTGCCTAGGAGGCCAGCATCCCGGAGTCGCCTCTTCACTGTTAATGTTGAGACTGGTGTTTTGCGGGTACTATTTAATGAAGCTGCCAGTTGAGGACTTGTGAGGCGTCTGTTTCTCAAACTAGACACTCTAATGTACTTGTCCTCTTGCTCAGTTGTGCACTGGGACCTCCCACTCCTCTTTCTATTCTGGTTAGAGCCAGTTTGCGCTGTTCTGTGAAGGAAGTAGTACACAGCATTGTACGAGATCTTCCGTTTCTTGGCAATTTCTCGCATGAAATAGCCTTCATTTCTCAGAACAAAAATAGACTGACGAGTTTCAGAAGAAAGTTTTTTGTTTCTGGCCATTTTGAGTCTGTAATCGAACCCACAAATGCTAATGCTCCAAATACTCAACTAGTCTAAAGAAGGCCAGTTTTATTGCTTCTTTAATCAGAACAACAGTTTTCAGCTGTGCTAACATAATTGCAAAAGGGTTTTCCAATGATCAATTAGCCCTTTAAAATTATAAACTTGGATTAGCTAACAACTTGCCATTGGAACACAGGAGTGATGGTTGGTGATAATGGGCCTCTGTACGCCTATGTAGATATTCCATTAAAAATCTGCCGTTTCCAGCTACAGTAGTCATTTACAACATTAACAACTGTCTACACTGTATTTCTGATCAATTTGATGTTATTTTAATTGGACAATTTCTTTCAAAAACAAGGACATTTCTAAGTGACCCCAAACTTTTGAACGGTAGTTGATATCGTGCCAAGCTTAACAAAAAAAGACGTCAACAGCATTTGTTTTTTTTTGTAGCCAGTCTTTTCTAATGTTTAAAAGATGACTGCACTTCCTGATTTGGCGTCGTTTTAGATTTTTTTTTTTTTTGAGAAACGCTAGCGGCCTTTTCAAACGCGAATGGTTTCTGGGTGTGGTTTGATGTGGGTGTCGTGTGTGTTCGCAGGTGGGAAGAGTTAGCCAAATGATTTTGCCAATTAGCTTTAGCTGACTGGTGTGCCACCATGGCAAAGTTGGGGATAGTGGGGGTTTGTGGGGGTTTGTTGAGGTTAAGTCATTGAAATGTTGAGCTATTGACCTTTTAAAATATTGTCCCATGTACATTGTGTAATTTACTGATTGTCCCTAACTAGCCCCATCGGGATATCTAATGTCAAACCAAATTGACCATGGGCTTAAGGATTGCGTGCAGCTATGCTCCTAATTGATGATTACTTGGGTGATGCCAGCTGTGGGCATAAAGTCAAAGTCACCATTATTAGTCAGTTGTACAACCGAATGCCTTCAACTGAAATGTGTCTTCCGCATTTAACCCAACCCCTCTGAATAAGAGGGGTGCGGGGAGCTGCCTTAATCGACATCCACGTCTTCGGCGCCCGGGGAACAGCGGCAGGTAGCCTAGTGGTTAGAGCGTTGGACTTGTAACCGGAGGGTTGCAAGTTCGAATCCCCGAGCTGACAAGGTAAAAATCTGTTGTTCTGCCCCTGAACAAGGCAGTTAACCCACTGTTCCCGGCGCCGAAGGCGTGGATGTCGATTAAGGCAGCCCCCCGCACCTCTCTGATTCAGAGGGGTTGGGTTAAATGCGGAAGACACATTTCGGTTGAAGGCATTTGGTTGTACAACTGACTAATAATGGTGACTTTGACTTTGACTTTGAGCGGGTTAACTGCCTTGTTCAGGGATTCGAACTTGCAACCCTCCGGTTACAAGTCCAACGCTCTAACCACTAGGCTACCTGCTGCCCCACTTGGCATGTGGATATGATTAAAATAAACCCAACCAAAGCAAAACTGTTACAGTACCCTTCATTCTGTGACAGAGCCATGACAACATAGAACTCTCTGCCACTCCAGGTAACTCAAGCTAGCAATTAAAAAATCATATAAAATAACACCTTATGCCACAACAGGGACTGTGAAGAGAAGAGTATTTGGGAATCCTAATAAATACTAAATACAACAACAAAAATCCTATTTCCATTTTGGATGACTGACTTTGATCAAAATGATTCAATTTACACTTTTGTAGTCATTTTTGACACTAGAATAAATGTTTCTGACTCATATCAATGCCGCATAAGGCATTTTCAAAACAAGATGTTGCTTTTTTAGGGGCATTCGCTCTTTAAATACCACAGCACTTGGCATTCTTAATTTCTTGGCCTCCATAAAATGGTGACAGTGGATGCCTATCATGCCTTGACTTTTTCATTTATTTCAGCCAAGCCACTGACTGCTCTGCAGAACTTTACCTTGCAGTTTATTGATCACTTTAGAGAAAGACAAGAATGGTGGAATTTTCAGCTAGGTACAGTGATTGTGACATCCATGTCCCATCGTCTTCCTCAGGGAACGAGCGTCCTGTCACCGTTCTTCCACATAGGGTCAGTTATCACTCTGGCTATTATGATCTACAAGAAGTCTGCGTCCCAGCTGTTTGAGAAGCACCCCCTGTCTCTACGTCCTGGCCTTTGGGTTTGTGTCGGCCAAGATCACCAACAAGCTAGTGGTGAGGAAGCAGATGGCCTGCAACATTAAACACTGAAAGGGCCAGGTTACTTTCCAAATCCACACTAGTATACCACTTGGAATACATGTCCAATCTTTTGCTTCATTCGAAATTGTATGTTCGTGTGGATGTTGGAACATTGGCCTAATGTGCCCTGTTTTAGTTGTGTTAACTTAGGTTTAAAGCTCAAATCTGGGATTCCTTATTCAGCAAATTGGCAGCCTGGCTTGTTTTGGTATACAGCTGTCGGCTTGAGTAAATATTTTTTTTTTTAAGTCTGTTAGTGTGCGCCTTGCATTGAATCCCAACTCTAGCCCAATGTTTTTTCCTTATTTAACTTAACACTGCCCTATCTTCTTTTATTTATATATTTTTACAGGTGGCTCATATGACCAAAAGTGAGATGTCTCTCCATGACTTGGCTTACCTGGGGCCAGGGCTGCTCTTCTTGGACCAGTATTTTAACAGCATCATAGACGAGTACTTGGTCCTATGGGTGGCACTAGTAAGTCTACACCTCAATTGCTTCATCCATGTGTACGTACCAAGCCAATTGAAACCTAAATGAAAGTTAGGATTCACCCTTTTTACTTATTTTGCAGTACAATGTAGATGCTTAGCTTACATTTGTGCCATTTAGTTTTTTGGAAGTTGTATCCTTTTTTGTTTGGACCCCAGGAGGAGTAGCGGCTGCCTTGGCAGCAGCTAATGGGATCCTAATATAATACTAAATACCTTTTCAAGGGGAATTTATTCAAAAGATAATTGACCATATAATAAAAAATACAACCAATTTTGTATATATGGAGCCTTAAATGTACTATTTGACATCCATCCTCTGTCTTGTTTCTCTCCAGTTCCTGTCCATCTTTGACCTAGTGCGCTACTGCGTCAGCGTCTGCAACCAGATTGCCTCTCACCTGCACATCTTTGTGTTCAAGATCAAACCCCCCAAACTGCGGCCCGTTGCTGCCTCCCAGTCAGGCAAAGATGTGTGGTGACACTTGTGTCCCTGGTCTGGTGACACCGTCCGTACGAAGATGAAGCTGGTAGGTGTACCTCTACCGACTCCCCCTTGTCACCACAGGATTCCCATTGGATGAGACAAATTGGAGGCGGTCTCTCTACGAATGTACTAGCCAATGAAATTATGAATACATTTGAGGGTGGTTAAAAAAAATATATATATTTATTTCAATCTATTTGTTGTGCAATAATGCTCTGTTTTTGCCGATGTTGTTGTTTTGGTGTTAAAGGTTCATAGCCGAAGAGAACGGGTTTTGTTTAGTTTGTCATAAAAGAGCACCCCGTTATTTGGTAACAAACTATTTGAAAATGAGTTGTCTAACCAAACTTTATGGATAGGGGTTAATGTTGCTTACTATAACCATGCTGCCACTATCTGTGTATTAGTTATTTTTTGGACTGAAATAAACGTTATCCATGGGAAGGAGCAGGATATACCTAGATTTATCTACGGGAAAAACACTTACAGTTTATTCATATTTGTGTCAGAGCAGTATGACTGAACTTAAATGTCTCTGTTCTTTCAGTATTGGTACTAGTTCAGCTCCTCTACGTACAATAACTACTTGTTCCACTCCAGAGAAAACGTTAGTCCTCTGTTCAAGGTGTAGTTCTGTGTACTGCATTCTGTCTGAGGTCTCGTCATTAACCAAGTATTCAACTTTAGAGCTATATCCGTACGGATGGACGCAGTACCCGTCCATGGTCAAACATGAGGAATGTTTTTTTTCTGCAAAAATTAAGGAATGCCTCTTACCTTACCGATTTAGCTTATATCAAACAGTGACGCACAGAGTATTCAAATGTCTGCAGCTAATGTCTCATAAGAGTAGAACTTGTCATTGTTCTCTTTTGTGTGTATCATATGCATGGTATGGGCATTACAACCCACTGTAGTGGTCACAGCCAATATATCTGTAACTGATGGTGTTCAACCAATCGAAACACCCATTCAAACGTACATTTTTTTCCCCTTGGAATGTTTGTCATTTCTGAACAATGCAGAGATTTTGAAAATTAAATGCGAAGGGTGAATCAATCGTTGGCCGTAAAAAATAAAATAATGCTTCTGTCATTCTTATTTTGTGTTTGTTACTTTGTCAAAGAAAATAATACATTTTTGAATAAACAACCTTATGTAAAATAAATATTTGCTATATTTATAACAGATCTAGAGTCTATTGAAAGACAGCATAATTGAGAAGAAAAACTTTAAATGGAGGGGGGAGAGAATGGGGTTTCAGAGGGACAAACACACACACACACACGTTCACTCTAGCCCCATTTATACCTGGTTCTAACATGCATCCTTCGTGCGGATATTGTCCTGATGTCCATTTGCACTTTTAAGATTTGATCACAATCAAATCACAATGAGTTTTTTGTCTACACACCCATCTAAAAATGTGGACACAATCTGAATGTGGACAAGATCAAGACCAAGGGCATGTTAGACCAGGTATAAACCGGGCTTCTCTCACTCTCACACAAGCATTCGCTTGCTCGCTCACACAGATCTGTACCGCCCTGCTTCATTCTGCAACATAGCAGTTGCAGAAGTTAGTATGGAGTTAGTTTCTTTATTCTGTGTCTACCACGATCCGTGCGTATATTAAACATAACTCACAAATAAAACTATGATCTGTGAATATATTAAAATATTTAGTTCATAAAACCATATTCTGTATATATTTCACAAATTAAACCATAGGGCTCTATTTTAACAAATTTAACTCAATGATAAATCTAAACACTGCCGGTAGCGCTATAGGTTCAGGGGTGTGTCAGAAATATTTTAGCTATTTTCACAACCACTATCCGCTCAGATGCTGATGTTAGCGTGAAAGGCCTGGGTCTTGACGAATTAACAAATTGTGGATGTGTCGAGGATTGGCTGCGCACTGGCCAATCAGAACGTGCTCCATGGCTAAATATGTGGTTGCTTCAAGTTGTATATTTAAGGTCTTTTAGGTATTGCCTTGGGATCAACTCCAAACTTAGTCCGTTATAGTTAAACATCTTACAGAAACAAGATAGCTAAATGTAGACCTATCCCAGCCTTCCTAAATATGTTAACTTGAACCTGTTTGCAATTCACTTGTTCTAAGTAATTGCATGGCTTCAGTGTGGAAATATACTGAACAAAAATAAACGCAACGTGTTGGTCCCATGTTTCATGAAGTGAAATAAAAGACATCCCTCTTAGTGAGCATTTCTCCTTTGCCAAGATAATCCATCCACCTGACAGGTGGCATATCATGAAGCTGATTTAAACAGCATGATCATTACACAGGTGCACCTTGTGCTGGGGACAATAAATGGCCACTAAAATGTGAAGTTTTGTCACAACACAAAGCCACAGATGTCTCAAGTTGAGGGAGCGTGCAATTGGCATGCTGACTGCAAGAATGTCCACCAGAGCTGTTGCCAGATAATTTGATGTTCATAAGCCGCCTCCAACATTGTTTTAGAGAATTTGGTAGTACGTCCAACCGGCCTCACAACAGCAGACCACGTGTAACCTCACCAGCCCAGGACCTCCACATCCGGCTTCTTCACCTGCAGGATTGTCTGAGACCACCCACCCAGACAGCTGATTAAACTCAGGAGTATTTCTGTCTGTAATAAAGCCCTTCTGTGGGTAAAAACTCATTCTGGTCCTGCCTCCCAGTGGGTGGGCATAGCTCCCAAGTGGGTAGGCCTATGCCCTCCCAGGCCCACCCATGGCTGCGCCCCTGCCCAGTCCTGTGAAATCCATAGATTAGGGCCTAATAAATATATTTCAATTGACTGATTTCCTTATATGAACCGTAACTCAGTAAAATTGTTGAATGTTATATTTTTGTTCAGTATATATGCATATACTATATATACAAAAGTTTGTAGACACCCCTTCAAATTAGTGGTTTCGGCTATTTCAGCCACACCTGTTGCTGACAGGTGTATAAAATCGAGCACACGGCTATGCGATCTCCATAGACAAACATTGGCCGTAGAATGGCCTTACTGAAGAGCTCAGTGACCTTTAACGTGGCACCGTCATAGGATGCCACCTTTCCAACAAGTCAGCTAGTCACATTTCTACCCTGCTAGAGGTGCCCATTATTGTGAAATGGAAACGTTTAAGAGCAACAATGGCTCAGCCGCGAAGTGGTAGGACACACAAGTTCACTGAACGGGACTGCCGAGTGCTGAAGCGCTTACAAATCATCTCTCCTCGGTTGCAACACTCACTACTGAGTTCCAAACTTCCTCTGGAAGCAACATCAGAACAATAACTGTTTGTCGGGAGCTTCATAAAATGGGTTTCCAGCTAACCATGTGCAATGCCAAGCGTCAGCTGGAGTGGTGTAAAGCTCACCGCAATTGGACTCTGGAGCAGTGGAAATGCGTTCTCTGGAATGAATCACGCTTCACCATCTGGCAGTCCGACGGAAGAATCTGGGTTTGGCAGATGCTTGGAAAACGCTACATGCCCCAATGCATAGTACCATCTGTAAAGTTTGTTGGAGGAATAATGGTTTAGGGCTGTTTTTCATGGTTCGGGCTAGGCCCCTTAGTTCCAGTGAAGGGAAATCTTAAAGCTACAGCGTACAATGACACTCTAGACGATTCTGTGCTTTCAACTTTGTGGCAACAGTTTGGGGAAGGCCCTTTCCTGTTTCAGCATGACAATGCCCCCGTGCACAAAGCGAGGTCCATACAGAAATGGTTTGTCGAGATTGGTGTGGTTAAACTTGACTGTCCTGCACAGAGGCCTGACCTCAACCCTATCAAACTCCTTTGGGATGAATTGGAATGCCAACTACAAGCCAGGCCTAATCGCCCAATATCAGTGCCCAACCTCACTAAATGCTATTGTGGCTGAATGGAAGCAAGTCCCCTCAGCAATGTTCCAACATCTAGTGGAAAGTCTTCCCAGAACAGTGAAGGCTGTTATAGCAGCAAAGGGGGGGACCAACTCCATATTAATGTCCATGATTTTGGAATGAGATGTTCGACAAGCAGGTGTCCAAATACTTTTGGTCATGTAGTGTAGCATTCGCACTGATATAGGGTCTAGGTCTGCTCTTAATTGTATTATGGCTGAGTATAGACATGCCAAATGTCAATAAGCAAGATTACATATTTCTTTAACCTTTTATTTAACTAGGCAAGTCAATTAAGAACAAATTCTTATTTACAATGACAGGAACAGTGGATTAACTGCCTTGTTCAGGGGCAGAACGACGGATTTTTACCTTGTCAGCTCGGGGATTCGATCTTGCAACCTTTCGGTTACTGGCCCAACGCTCTAACCACTTGTCACGTGAAATAACGGAGGATTCAGTAGCGAGTAAAGTTCAACATTTATTGTAGCAATCCAGGAGATAGAGTAACAGGTTCAGGTGAAGAGATAGTGCAAGGAAGTGTCCGGGTCTTAGCAGCGCAGGGACTGAAAGGAAAACCCAATCCTCAGTATAGGCCAGTGTAGCGAATAGGAATTCCCTGACTGTCAATCCAGAACGTGCCCAGCGAAGAATCTTCCACCGGAGAGAGAGAGCGAACGTAGAGTCCAACAGAGAACGGAACCATAGGAGACACAGCACTCAGTCTGGAGAGAAACACACGCACAGGAAACAAGACAACGAACTGACAAACACAAGACCAAGACAAGAGTATAAATAGGCACAAACAATGAGTGTCAGCTGGCGCTGATAACGAGCAGAGTAGTAATCAGCGGCCACACCCACACTCACACATACACACAGAGTGAGCCGGTGAATTCATGAACCGTGACACCACTAGGCTACCTGCCGCTCCCACATTCATTACTGATAAAGCCTAAAAAGAGAGCAAATAATTCTACATCTTGTTTTAAATAGGCTATACAGGCACCATAATTGCTTCCCGTAATATGCAGTCATTTCAAGATGCAGTAATCTCAATGCTTTCCACTCCAGCACGTGAGTGTTCTTTCTACAGATTTAAGACGGCTGTGGTTAAACGGTTAGTATTCTTTGAGTACACAATAGGAAACACTGCTGAGCATATCTTCCTTTTTAGGAAATACAAAACAGGCGCACGCATGCAGCAGGCACACACGCACACACAAAAACACACTCCATATCAGGAATAATAGTTGAGTGGTCTCACTAAAAGTATGAAGCGGTCTATACTTCCAAGCAGACTACTAGAATTTAGTGCCTGAAAATATTGTTAAAGTGGGTGACAGTTTGCAGGACTGATTGTTTGTTTCCTCCACAGACTTGATTCTATTCCCGGTTTAAAACTTCCAGGGAATTCAGTCATGGTGGAGAGTGTGCCTTTGAATGTCAGCCAAGGAAATGACTCTCCTATGTACAAATCTAGTGTCAAGGAGCAAAAAGTATCAGACTGGGCACACTGTTTGAATCAACATTGTTTCCACGTCATTTCAATTAAAATATGTTGAACTAACGTGGAATAGACGTTGAATTGATGTGTGTGCCCAGTAGGATGTGTTTGGGCCTGTTAGACCTAGCAGGGATTGTGGAGCAATTAGTTTGATGATCTATGTGGCTTCATTTTTTCTCTACAGTTAAGTCAGTTCATTCAATTACAGTGGGTCATTTTGTTAGTCATGTGACATAAAAGACCAAGTACGAGTCACTTGAAACACACACACACACAGGAAGTGAGGGTGCTGCAGCTCTCCCTGAAAAATCTATACTTTTTTCTCACCTCGAGTCAAATACCATGGCATTTTTTCCATCTGGAATGCATGTGTTGTTACTTCTGCTCTTTCACAGAAAACCACCATCATGACAGTACACCTGCAGGGTGCTCTACATCCTGGTTGAAATTGGGGTGTCATACCACGGCCGGGACATCCTGTGGGCGTGGGCATGTGCAAGCTCACAAACACACATGCACACCCACACAGGGAAGCTGTAGACATTAACACATTAGAAGGGGACATAACAGTGGGAACTAAATGGATCTGTTAAACGACCATGGAAAAGCACTTTGGAAACACGTGGACCACTTGAAAGGCCAGGAATGTAAACACATTTTACTTTCCTTGCCTGTAGGGACAGTTTCTCAGGCTCAAATTAAATTACTCCTGGCCAGTCAGGATCCAGTGGTGTCCAGACCCAGGGCTCTGAACTTGGTGTCGAGCTTGGAGGGAACAATAGTGTTGAATGCTGAACTGTAGTCAATGAACAGCCTTCTCACATAGGAAAGTCAAAGTCAACATTATTAGTCAGTTGTACAACCGAATGCCTTCAACCGAAATGTTTCTTCCGCATTTAACCCAACCCCTCTGAATCAGAGAGGTGCGGGGGGCTGCCTTAATCGACATCCACGTCTTCGGCGCCCGGGGAACAGTGGGTTAACTGCCTTGTTCAGGGGCAGAACGACAGATTTTTTACTTGTCAGCTTGGGGATTTGAACTTGTAACCCTCCAGTTACAAGTCCAACGCTCTAACCACTAGGCTACCTGCCGCCCAAGAGTTCCTCTTGTCCAGATGTGTTAGGGCTAAGGCTGTGGCGGGTCATGAAATTTTGTTAGCTGGTTATTGTCATGCGAAAGACTGCAGGTCTCACGATAATTGACGTTAATTAACATAAACACGTTTAGCATCTCCAAGTCTCCACACATACAAGCTACTGATGTGCACCTTTGGAACGTATACATTTAAACAGTGGTGGAAAAAGTACCCAATTGTCATAAAAGTAAAGATACTGTACCTTAACAAAAAATGATTCAAATAAAAGTGAAAGTCAACCAGTAAAATACTGCTTGAGTAAAAGTCTAAAAGTATTTGGTTTTAAATCTACTTTAAATCTGCTAAACATCAAAGATAGGCATCCAAAAAATAAAAGCATCCAGTAGTGGACTAAGTTGTGATAAAACGGCAGAGCACTTACAATAACACAGGCAGAGATCTAATTGATCCTAGAACGCTCATTAGAGTGCATTCAGAAAGTATTCAGACCCCTAGACTATTTTTACATTTTGTTACGTTACAGCCTTATTCTAAAATTGATTACATTTTTTCCCTAATCAATCTACACACAATACCCCATAATGACAAAACAAAAACAGTTTTTTTGGGGGGGGGGGAGTATCTGTACCTTAATTTACTATTTATATTTTTGACAACTTCCTAAAGAATATATGGACACAGCCCTTAGCCGTGACCACCGAGGTGCCTTATTGCTATTATAAACTGGTTACCCACGTAATTTGAGCAGTAAAAATAAATGTTTTGTCATACCCGTGGTATACGGTCTGAAAAACCATGACTGTCAGCCAATCAGCATTCAGGGCTCAAACCACCCAGTTAATTAATGGCAATTGGTGGGTCTAATCATGAATGCTGATTGGTTAAAGTTACCACCGGCACTTTAATGTTAAAATGCCTATTTACATTACGTTAAAATGCTTATTTACATTACGTTAAAATGCCTATTTACAGTTTGAAGCTATTGTGTAAGCTGTGTTGTTGGCTAGCTCCTCTGAACAGCAGTCTCCTAATGAGAGAGCACATTTTCTAGGCCAGGCGAAATCGTGTTTCATTAGCTCATTTGTTATGGATGTATCCAAATAAATGTTACTAGAAAACAGCTTAAACAAATGCAGCTACTGTTGTTATTCTGTCTGCACTGTTTGACATGACTGTAAGTTAGCTGTAGTTGGCTTGCTAGCAACAAGGGATAAGAACGTTGCCAGCCAGTATGGCAATGGAACATTTAGAACGACTTGGTTGCGTCCATAGAAACAGAACAAAAAGACTGAAAGGCAACCGAACCAACAGATCGAACGACTAGCCGGCTTGGGTAGCAACCCTAGATTTGTTTCGGGACTATATCTTGTGGAAGGATGAAATAGTATGAATACATTTATCAAAATAATTTTTTTAATGAAAATATGTCAATCATTATTTAAATATGTTGGTAACCTGTTGTATAAAAGTGATAATGCCCTCGCAGCCAGTGTTTGGAGGATATATTGGCATGGTTTGGTGGCCCGAGACAAAGTCTTGGACCATGATAGTTCATTGGAGATGTGGACACCAAGGAACTTCAAACTAGCGACCCGCTTCACTTCTGTCCCGTCGATGTTAATGGGGGCCTGTTCGGCCCTCCTTTTCCTATAGTCCACGATCAGTTCCTTTGTCTTGCTCACATTGAGAGGTTGTTGTCCTGGCACCACACTGCCAGGTCTCTGACCTCCTCCCTGCAGGCTGTCTCATCGTTGTTGGTGATCAGGCCTACCACTGTTGTGTCATCAGAAAACTTAATGATGGTGTTGGAGTCATGCTTGGCCACAGTCGTGGGTGAACAGGGAGTACGGCCCCATTGCAGATTGGCACTCTGACCCCGCCCTCTCGTCAGGGGATACAGCTGTCTGCAATTACCGACTCCTTCTGCAGTTTTATAAGCCAGTGTTCCTTTGTTAGGAAAGAGAGCTTCTTTGATGTCCTGTGTTGGTTGTTGCTCAGAGACGGGTTTTGTAAAGTATTTTGTAGCTGGTCCTGCTGAGGTATGTGTATGCCAAAAGGACTGTGTTTGTGATTATTGAAATTGTTCACTTTACGTTAGTCATTATTCTGTTTTTGTTCCCGAAGGGGAAGGCACCTTGGGAGTGTTTAGGCAAGAGGCCTGCTGGTATACATATACCCGTAGTATGTACTAAGACCTGGGCGGACCACCCCCTGTATTTTGGTTAGCGTGCCAGGTGGCGTTAAGAATAGGTAAGTAGTGGGTGGGTGGGTAGGTAGGTAAGGTAGGATATGGGGTTATTTTACTTTCCTTGCTTTGGTTCTGTCCAGCCCCTTTTCCCCAAATGACCGTGTGAAGGAAGAATAAATTCCCTGTAAACGGTAATATTCTCTGCCTCTGATCCTTACCTGCACCTACAATCCCATACCTCTTTCACTCCACAGGGAGTTGAGTTGTAGCGGGGTGTTGCGTTCCCTCCCCCAAGAGGCGTGCGTAACACTGGTGTCCCTATGAGTGACAAAACACTGAGCCAATCACAGCGCAACTAGAGAACATTACCAACCCCTACGCTCTGTATTTTCTACTGGCTGCCCCACCACCACAGAAAGCACTAGAGCTGCTTTATCTCAAGAAAGCAAAACGAGACCATGTTTGTATGTGGCTTTATTAACTCAACGATTTCTTTTTTACATTGTTTGCAAACTGATGTGGCACGTATTAATGCCAAAATAATATGCAACAACAAAAAACAGGCAACAACAAAAAATTTTGTATATTATTGTTTTAGCTAAACAGGTGGGGCTCAAAACACCATTGGTGTGCATATGAAGTGGCTATATGCTATCTTTTGAGTTATTTGGCAACTTTAGTTGTGAATGACAAACCGTACAATATGCCTTAGAAATCAAAAGATATATGGGCTGCATGATGCGACTATAGGCTATTAATGATTTGAGAGAACAGCATAAGCTTATTTTGTGACTCTCTCAAGCGCTCATCAAGTGATCATTATTTCACACATCAGAATATTCTCAATTTAATCTCGTCTTAACTAATATGTAAAATTTGTTTAGCTTTAGAATGGCCCATAATCAAATGGGCAGGAACAGGAACAAAAGGAAAAAGACATGTCATCCATAGGCACTCCAATAGGAATGGAGGCCACTTTCCCACCGGTTTATCCCATGTGGGGTAGGCTACTCCGGTTATTTTGCCATGCACAAGTGATATTCCGCCCAAAATCTGTATGCCATGGGCTCTCCAGCCCTGTTCCTGCAGTTACCCAGTGCTTAATGTGGGAAACAAAGTGAAATCTGTTCGGGAACATCGATAGTAACATGTTTTCACAACAAAACATCTTTCATTAAACTGTTGACCGCCCCTCTCTCGACGCGTTGTGGAAAGGAATGACGGCAAGAGGGGAGGAGATATATACGCACGGTGGTGAGATATTCTGTAGCTAAAGTTAACGTGTCAGTCTAATTATGAAAATATAAAAAATGCCCTATTACTAGGCTGTCCAAAATCAAATACAAATTCACTACAATGTACTGTAGGCTAACTCTCAATTTGTTTAAATCATTTAATTTATTTTTTCATTTTTCTGCCTTCTGTAATATGCCAGTAGGCTATGTTTGTATAAAAGCACAATCATTATTATGTCATTTGGGGGTGGGGCTCATCTATAGGCCTATGTGTATGCATAAGCTCTAATATGCATATGGTTGTTTTTAATTAATCATCACTTTAGAAGGCACTGTCCATTTCTTTGTGTTAAGTTTTGAAACAACATCCACAATGTTTTCCACTCAGTTTCCACCTGTTGTTGAACTTTTTCAAATTGATCAATCACAGTGAGGTGAGTTTTAAAAGCACATACTGTTTTGATACGTTTTTGATGTGATTTTTGATTGCATTTACATTGATGTCAGAGTGGTTAGAGGGACAATATAGCCCCATTAGCGACCGGATGATCGTTAGCGAGTTGGGTACAACTAACACATGTCCAGAGTGCATAAAAGGAGATTACCGTGGCTCAACGGTCACATAGAATTTTACTGCAGTCATGACTCATGACTGCCGGTGTGGCGGTAATGCAGTCACCTAGTTAGGGCCGTGCGAATAGCGATGGAAATGGAATCTTCCATGGATCTTTTGGAGTGGTAGGCAAATTGGAGTGGTTCCAGTGTGCCTGGCATGCTGGCCTTGATGTGGGCCATGACCAGCCTCTCCAAGCACTTCATGATGACTGGGGTGAGTGCGACGGCGGGATAGTCATTTGGGCATCTCACCTTTTTGGGCACTGGGATGATGGTGGTCTCCTTGAAGCAAGTGGAGACATCTGCCAGCTGGTCAGCACACACTCAGAGGACATGGCCAGGGATGCCATCTGGGCCAGCGAGTTTCTCACATCAGCCTCAGATAGCGAAAGCACTGGTCGTCCATAGCAGCGAGAGTCTTCCTGAATGGCTTGGTATTGTCTGCCTCGAAGCGAGCATAGAATGTGTTAAGCTCATCTGGGAGGGAGACTTTGGTGAGCACCACACAGCTGGATTTGCCTTTGCAGTCCGTGCTAGTCTGTAGTCCTTGTCACATGAGTCTAGAGTCTGAATTGTCAAAAATATATTCAAGTTTGAGTCTGTATTGTCTTTTTGCATCCCTTGCGAATTTGCAGAGCTTGTACCTGCTTGCATTGTACGCGTCGCACGCCTCCAAGTCATCAGGGTTCGTTCTGCTCACATTGAATGCTGCAGTATGGGCTCTCAGCATGGTATGGATATCTCCGTTCCACAGGAGGTTGGTGGCACCTTAATTGGGGAGGACGGGCTCGTGGTAATGGCTGGGGCAGAATAAGTAGAACGGTATCAAAGACAAACATATGGTTTCCATCTGTTTGATTCCATTATATATTAGCTCTGTTCCAGCCATTACTAGCAGCCTCCTGTGCGCCATTCACCCAGGGTTTTTGGTTGGGTTATGTCCATCTTGTTATTGTGGGTACAACATCGACACATTTCCTAATGAAGTCTGTGACTGACAATGTAGATAGATGAGTCTTTGAACATAATCCAATCAGTATTCTCTAAACAGTCCTGCAGCATTAAGTCTGCCTCCTCTGTCCAGCGCCTCACTATTCTCTGTATTGGTGCTCTTGAGTTGCTGCCTTGTAGGCGGGGAGTAGCAACAGAGAGATGTGATCCGATTGGCCAAAGTGGGGGTGGGGGCTGGCTTTACAAACATCTAATGCGCTTAAAACACATGGTCCAGCACGTTGTTTCCTCTCGTGTGGCAGGATACATGTTGGTGATATTTTGGAAGAATTGGTTTTAAACTTGCTTGGTTAAAATCTCCAGTGACAAAGACTGCTTCTGGGTGAGAGGATTCTTGCTGGCTAATGGTCTTGTGCGGAGTGCCGCCTTGATGTTTGCTTGTGGCGGTATGTACACAGCGGTGATAACGCATGTGAATTCCCTAAGCATATAGTGGGGGTCAGCATTTTAGCATCAGAAACTCCAGGTCATGTGAACAGGAACTAGAGATGTTTTCAACTTCGGTAATACCAGGAAATGTTGATGAGGAAGCAAACACTTCCCCTTTACTCTTACCATAAGCCGCCGTTCGATTCATAAATGGATCGAACAGTTGAATAGCAGAGTCAAGTGTATTGTCCTTCAGCCACGTTTCTGTAATAATAAAGACAGCATCCCCAGATGTCCCACTGCAATGGAAAATGTGTTTTTCCTTATTGGACCAGTCCAGGTAGTCTGTCCCTGCTTCAGTCAGTATTCTTCCATTTGGTGGTAAATACATTTAAAAAAAGGTACGGTCTATGAGTTGGCCTTTTCTATATCTGTAATGTACAGTTGATGCTACCAAATTTCTGTTATTGTACTTTTCCACAAATAAATGAGGGAATTTTTGTACAAAAATGGTGTTGACCTGTTTATTTTCCATATTTCTTGAACAGGACTGAAAAAAACAGGAAAGCAGTAGAGTAAAGGGTCACAAAAAAAACTATTCCCATTTTTTCTGCTTCATCTTATTGATCGTAGCAGGTTTAGATGGTAACAGACTTTGAACACTCAGTCTGACAAAATCTAGTCTTGTCAACCATCTATATTGAACAAAAATATAAAATGCAACAATTTCACTGAGTTACAGTTCATATAAAAAGAAATCAGTCAATTAAAATAAATTCATTAGTCCCTAATTTATGGATTTCACATGCCTGGGAATACAGAGATTCATCTGTTGGTCACAGACAACTTAAAAGGAAATGGGGCTCAGGATCTCATCACGGTATTTCTGTTCATTCAAATTGCCATAGATAAAATGCAATAGTGTTCCTTATCCGTAGTTTATGCCTGCCCTTACCATAACCCCACTGTCACCATGGGCCACTATGTTCGCAACGTTGAGATCAGCAAACTGCTCACCCACAGGACACCATACCCGTTGTCTGCAGATGCGAGGCCAGTTGGACGTGCTGCCAAATTCTCTAAAACAACATTTGAGGTGGCTTATGGTAGAGAAATGAATATTACAGCTCTGGTGGACATTCCTACAGTCAGCATGCCAATTGCACGCTCCCTCAACACATCTGTGGCATTGTGTTGTGATGCAAAACTGCGTATTTTATTGTTCACAGCACAAGGTGCAATTATCTTGGCAAAGGAGAAATGCTCACTAAAAAGAAAAACATTTGTGCACAACATTTGACAGAAATAAGCTTTGTGTGTGTGTGTGTGTGTGTGTGTGTGTGGAACATTCCTGTAATCTTTTATTTCAGCTCATGAAACATGGGACCAACACTTTACATGCTGCGTTTATATTTTTGTTCAGTGTATCATTTTATACAGTACAAGCACAGAAAATACCCACTGTTACCCCAACCCCTCTCACACATAACAAATAAATAAACTGGGCCTCCCGAGGGGCTGTGCCACAACCGCACGTGGCCGGGAGTCCCATAGGAAGGCTCACAATTGGCCCAGCGTTGTCAAGTTTAGGGGAGGGTTTGGCCGGGGGGTTTTACTTGGCTCATCACGCTCTAGTGACTCCTTGTGGCGGGCCGGATACCAGCAGACTGACCCTGGTCGCCAAATGGACGGTGTTTCGTCCGACACATTGGTGCGGCTGGCTTCCGGGTTAAGCTGGTGGGTGTTAAGGAGCGCAGTTAGGCGGGTCATGTTTCAGAGGACGCATGACTCCACCTTTGCCTCTCCCGAGCCCGTTGGAGTTGCAGCGATGAGACAAGATTGAAATGTGAGAAAAATAGAAAATTAAATACAACAGTAAAATACAAAAAAACAACATTTTTTATATACAATAAACATCTAGATCTCATCACACATCTACAGTAAATCCCTTATACACACCATCACCTCAAGATCAACCTCGACAAGACAGAGCTGCTCTTCCTACCAGGGAAGGCCTGACCTCTCCACGGTGTCCCCCATCCGGCGTGCAAAGAACCTTGGCGTGACTCTGGACAACACCCTGTCGTTCTCTGCAAACATCCAAGCAGTGTCTCGCTCCTGTAGTTTCATGCTCTACAACATCCGTAGAGTACGACCCTACCTCACGCAGGAAGCAGCACAGATCCTAATCCAGGCAATTGTCATCTCCTGTCTGGACTACTCAACTCACTGTTGGCTGTGCTCCCTGCTTGTGCCATCAAACACCTGCAACCTATCCTGAACGCTGCATGCCTGCATGATGTACAACCTTCCCAAGTTCACCCATGTCACCCTGCACACACCACTGGCTTCCAGTTTAAGTTTGCCTCCACTACAAGACCATGCCTACGGAGCAGAAAGAGGAACTTCCCATCCCTACCATTAAGCTCCCCCACACTACCACTGACTTTGCTGATAGCTACTATAATGCACTTACTATGACAGAGATAGCTAGGTGGGACAACCACATATCTTAAGCTGAATGCACAAACTAAGTCGCTCTGGATAAGAGCATCTGCTAAATGACAAATGTAAATGTAATATCATGGCCTGGTTTACAGTGTATTCATACTTAGTGTCTCTTTGCCTTCTCTTTTTTCTTCTGTTCCTGGTATTCAACAATCTTTTTGTGGAAACTTCCTGAAAAAAGATAAGTAGTTGATAAAGGAGTAAATTAATGATAAGCAAACATATACCCCAAGAACAAGCTGGCTTCATTACCATGGTAAACAACTTCAGATGTTTTCTAACACGTAAGCAGTATCTTTGAAATACTGTTATGTTATGCAAGTATGTATAAAAAAATAAAATAATAATAATAAACTCTCCCTCGCACAAGCACCTTGCTGGGGGCTTGTTGGCTGCTGCTCCACCTCCTGGATAAACAGGTCAAACATCTGGGTCTGGAGGAACTTCTTGACAAAGTGCCGCGTGGTCTTGGACTTGATGGCCTTGTAGAAGGCTCTGCTCTGGAACACCCCCGGCTGGCCACTGCTGTTCCGCGTCACGTACAAAGCAAAATGGCCAACAGTCTTCACAAAGAAGGGCAGGAAGGCTTCCGAGACCACTCTGTTCAGCTCCTCCACGGCTGATGGGGAAATGGTACACACACACACACACGGTCCAGGTGGCTCCTCAGAGGTGTGTCATTTGAGAGTGCTCATGAGCCATAACACTCTGGATCTCCAGTACCACAGTAAGGCATCACATTGACCTTCCACCAGTTTGTGATACTATGATTACATGCTAATTTTCCTTAACCTCTCATTACTTCAAAAATATCAAAGAAAGCATAAAGCAATCTACAGGCAACTGGCAAAATAAAGGATATACCAACATAAAGACAAAGTGTCTTAATAGGGTGTTGGGCCACCACGAGCCACAAGAAAAGCTTTAATGCACCTTGGCATAGATTCTACACTTGTCTGGAACTCCATTCGTCCATGAGAAATTCCATAATTTTGTGTTTTGTTGATGGTGGTGGAAAACGCAGTCTCAGGCACCACTCCAGAATCTCCCATAAGTGTTCAATTGGGTTGAGATCTAGTGACTGAAACACACACACACTTTCAAATCAAATTTTATTTGTCACATACACATGGTTAGCAGATGTTAATGCGAGTGTAGCGAAATGCTTTAAACCCTCCTATGCTCGTTTGAGACTGCTCTCAAAAAGTCTGATTTCTTCTTGTAGCCATGGGCAACTGGACATTTTTATACATGACCCCTAAGCATGATGGAATGTTTTAATTGCTTAAATAACTCAGGAACTACACCTGTGTGGAAGCACCTACTTTCAATATACTTTGTATCCCTCATTTACTCAAGTGCTTCATTTATTTTGGCAGTTACCTGTATATTCAAAGGTTACAGTTAATAAAAAGCATGTATTCATATCACATTTTAATTGTGTAATCAAAGTATGGCTATCTGAACACCTGATGTGGTACTGCAGGTGCAAAAGAGCGATACAATTCGTTTCACTTCGTGAAAGAATACCCCATGCAACACCTAATTTACATTTTGGATAAACAGCTTTTTTATATACAAAAATACTCACTGGCTTTTTCCTTCCTGTTTCTTAGTGCCTGCAGTATTTCGTCTTGAAGCTTAGGGGGCAGAATAGACTTCTCATCCCCAATCTATGAAACAGAGGAACCATATTCAATGGTATGACAAAGCAAAATATACATTTCCCCCATAGTTTTGAAACTGCAATCTGTAACTTTTTGGGCGACCTGACCAAATTCACATAGAAATACGAGTTATATATCTGTCACTAATTGAAAGCAAGTCTAGGAAGCGGTAAATCGGTTCTGTGTGTGTTATTTCTATGCTTCCTGAAAATACAATATTTTAAGTAATGGAAAATATATTATAAAGCGGGTAATTTCATTTTGCTTTAGAGTTAATATCATGCAATTCTACACATTTTGCCATGGGGCATAAATAAAAATGTACAGTTTCTAAGCAAGCTTGCAGCAATTCTATACATTTTGCCATGGGGTGGAGAGAAAAACTTGCTGTTTTACAGACAATTTCCTACCATTGAACACATTTTACCAAGGGTGGAGAGAAATGTTTTTTATTTCACCTTTATTTAACCAGGTAGGCAAGTTGAGAACAAGTTCTCATTTACAACTGCGACCTGGCCAAGATAAAGCAAAGCAGTTTGACACATACAGTTTGCAGTTTTGAATATGAAATCTGAGTAAGACTGTCTAACAAAAACAGTGGGAGCCCACCGGCCGGTAATTCAACTACAATTACTAAGTTTAGATAATTGGTAAGTTAGTCTAGAGGCCAATTAAAACTATTTTAGCTTACATGGGCTAATTGAGTGACTTTCAGTGACTGACAGAGAAACACTGCTGATGCACAAACAAGTTTCAAAGTTGCACCTTGTGTATTCTACTATTCTAACTTGCAACAGTAAGTTATGACCCCACTGAGTATACCAGTAAATATACCAGTAAAAAGTTGACAAACCCTTGAATGAGTAGGTTCTTTCAATATTTCTACATTGTAAAATAATAGTGAAGACATCAAAACTATGAAATAACACATGGAATCATGTAGTAACCAAAAATGTGTATACATTTTAAAATGTGTATACATTTTAAGATTCCTCAAAGTAGCAACCCTTTGCCTTGACAGCTTTGCACACTCTTTATCTCAACCAGCTTCACCTGGAATGCTTTTCCAACAGTCTTGAAGGAGTTCCCACATATGCTGAGCACTTGTTGGCTGCTTTTCCTTCACTCTGCGGTCCAACTCATCCCAAACCATCTCATTTGGGTTGAGGTTGGGTGATTGTGGAGGCCAGGTCATCTGATGCAGCACTCCATCACTCTCTTACTTGGTCAAATAGCCCTTACACAGCCTGAAGGCGTGTTTTGGGTCATTGTCCTGTTGAAAATGAAATGATAGTGCAAACCAGATGGGATGGCGCATCGCTGCAGAATGCTGTGGTAGCAATGCTGGTTAAGTGTGCCTTGAATTGTAAATAAATCACTGACAGAGTCACCAGCAAAGCACCCCATCACACCTCCCCCTCCATGCTTCACGGTGGGAACCACACATGCGGATATCATCCGTTTACCTACTCTGCGTCTCACAAAGACACGGCGGCTAGAACCAAAAATCAAAAAATTGGACAGACCAAAAGGACAGATTTCCACCGGTCTGATGTCCATTGCTCGAGTTTCTCTGCCCAAGCAAGTCTCTTCTTATTGGTGTCCTTTAGTAGTGGTTTCTTTGCTGAAATTCAACCATGAAGGTCTGATTCACACAGTCTCCTCTGAACAGTTGATGTTGAGATGTCTGTTACTTGAACTTACCATCCATTCTGAGGATGGTAACTAATGAACTTATCCTCTGTGTCTTCATTTCCTGTGGCGGTCCTCATGAGAGCCAGTTTCATCATAGCGACTGCACTTGAAGAAACTTTCAAAGTTCTTAATTTTCCGGATTGACTGACCTTCATGTCTTAAAGTAATGGGCTGTCATTTATCTTTGATTATTTGAGCTGTTCTTGCCATAATATGAACTTGATCTTTTACCAAATGGGGTTAATACCCCTACCATGTCACAACACAACAACTGACTGGCTCAAAAGGAAAGAAATTACACAAATTCCAGGTGACTACCTCATGAAGCTGGTTGAGAGAATGCCAAGAGTGTGCAAAGCGGTCATCAAGGCAAAGGGTGGCTACTTTGAAGAATCTCAAATAAAATATATTTAGATTTGTTTAACACATTTTTGGTTACTACATGATTCCATGTGTTATTTCATAGTTTTGATGTCTTCACTATTATTCTACAATGTAGAAAATAGTAAAAATAAAGAAAAACTTTGGAATGAGTAGGTGTCAAACTTTTGACTGCCACTGTATATCTGAGGACCTTCAAAAGAGGTGCCCCGCCAGTTGCCCATTTTTGCTCTACACTATACTTGCTTGTCTTGTCACAAACTGAAATTAGGCAAACTCTTAGAATTTTAGCAACCAGGAAATGGCGGAGCGATTTTTGCATAGTGTATATTTAAGTACAAAACAGTGAAAAAATGTCAATTCTAAAGCATGCGTGCAAGTAAATGTGATACTTAATTGTCTGTAAACATAGGCCATTGTTCGTTCCACTCTTTAGACAACACAGGACAGATAGACACTTACTTGAACTAGGAAAGTGTCCTTCCTATCCTCTGACAAGTCCACCACAAGCAGCTGTGTTAGGGAAAACAGAGCCTAGAATGAGTATTTCAACACCAATCCATCACTATTAAAACTAGACTCCCAAACGTTCCATCCAGTCATTCAGGGGCTCTCTCAAATCTATCCTTGATTCTTCGCATTTTCACCTCATTAAAATGCATAGGAGGAGAAGGTCTGAGGGGAGGGACCTTTGACCTCCTCCAATACGTTGAGTAGGCAAGGAAAGATGAATTGAGATCGACTGTGGCTCTGATACAGGAACATCCCCTTAGCCCCTACCTCATTGGAAGTTCCTGTGCTTTAACAGAGAGGCTAGCAGACTTTGCCATATTGCTTATACCTATCCAAGTGCCTAGGGGTAATGGGTTGTTTCTGAAAGGCCCACATTAGCAGCTCTATTGTTTAACGTTTCTCTGGTGCTAACATTGCTGAATAATAGGGGCCATCCTATTATTAAAAGTCTCTACCGTACTTTACCCCTGTTTAGAGTCTTCCTGCCAACAGGTTCCCATGGCTTTCGGAATGTACGTGATCGAGGCCTGGGTGTCCCGAGGCTAATTGGGGGGGTGACTCACGTCGGTCTGGTCCGTGACCTGTTCCATTAGCCGCTTCTGCACTCCCAGCAGGTAGGGGGTGGGGGCCATAACAACGTCGATGAGGATCTCAGGGACTATGGAGATGAAGGTGTGTTGCCAGGTGAATGGATAGAGGAGGGCGGCCACAGCGTGGATCACCTGGGACAGGGTGCTGGGGAGGGGTCAGACTTATTCAGTGTGTGTATGTATGTCACTGTGTGAAGTAGTTAAGCTCTCCATTGACGAAGTTGACTCATGCGTGTCTCAGATGACTAAAATAATAGCGTGTGTGTGCGCGCAGTACCTGAGCTCCACGGCTATGAAGACAATGCGTCGCTCCATAACGGCGGCAGCGAACACCAGCACCACCTCCTCATTGGTCAAGCAACGGAAGAGCGTGCGGAAGTCCACGTGCTCCAGCCACGAGTCCAACGGCCGCGTCAGACTGATGATCTGGAGGGGAGACAGTCAACTCTTATTTCCACGTCAATAATGTGACCAACATGTTATATACAGTAAATGTCCCCACCGTCACCAACATGTTACATACAGTAAGGTAATACAAACTTGATTTGTTTAAATCGATTTCTTTATTTTTTTGTAACGCGAGCAAGCGGGGAACAAATTTACCTCAAGATAGTTCAGCCTCTTGATAAGCATGGCTTAACTCTTGGTATAATAGCAAAGATTTTGGAATGGCAGTCACAGGGGACAGGGTTTTGAGTCCTAGTCAGGGTACCCTACTAATTAACTACAATAGTACCAATGAAAGCATGTCCCGGCCACATCTGCGGCCAGTTGATTTAATCACACCTAAACTTACAGATACAATACAGCAACAACTAGAGTGTGTGTGGGGGTTAATTGTGAAAAAAGGAGCTGAATGATGGAATGTTGCAGGATGGGATTGGTGCACTGAGTAAGAGAGGGCAGGTTCAGACACAGCACCACACACACATCAGTGCTGTGTGTAGACACTCTGATGTTGTTTAACCAGTCATATACCACACTTTCCCCCAATGGTGCCAGAGCAGTATCCTTGGGGTTATCCAAAATGAGTGCAAATGACTAAACATACATACTGTGGAATGTGTGTACACAAATGTCCACTATTCTTGCAGGCATTGATGTTCCTATTTTCATGTTGGCTGTGTGTGTCACCTCTGCCCTAGTGCATCTTTTCTTACCAGCATTATTCCAGGCTAAATGGATTTTCTTTTCAGTCAATGCATCTCCACCTGCTGGCATGGTCTCCTTTCACTAGCTGAGTGTGTGTCCAACTGGCTTTGTGCATCTTGTTAGCGTTGTGTCTTCTAGACCTCTAGCGGTGTGCTTTATTTTTACTTCCTGTAGCTTGGAAGAGGAGTACCACTCATCCAGAATTTCTCTTTTCTCCTGGCCTGGATGATCAGATTGGTGACTGGGCCTGGGCAGGTTTCCACCATATTGCTTGTCACCACTCAATGTGGACATTTCTCAACTTTTAGAACTGTGTATTCTGGTTTTCATTACAATTAATTAACCAATTATTCCCATCATCCTAATGTTTTGTTATGATGTGCCCTAATGAATGGTCTCAAGGAAGATCATTCCATGTCATTTCAGCAAGCCATAAAACATTTTGTTGAAATGAAAATGTGAAACTAATTGATTGCACCCAAATTGGCCCTTTTATAGGACTCACATAATATTCTACATAATGACATAATGAATCCAATAAAATGGTCAGCAGTCACACATGGACCTCCTAAACCCCACACCAATCCCACCCCAACAACCAGTATACCAGTTCTCTATATCTGAGAAGTAGTATGGAGCCGCGGCTTGGAGTTTTGCTTACTCACCCATTTTAATGTATTCCCTGTGATTCTGATGTTTTTTCCCCCCTGTTTAGAGAAATTAGCCATTGAAGTAGTTTGTATTATTTACCATAAATTAGTGTGAAAGTACCAGGGGTGTATCCATTATGGAAACCGTTCCCCGTTTGAGAACCAAAGAGAGCAAAACAAGAGTTTCTAGTGGACAAATTCAGGTAGGTCCCTCCCTGTTCCATTTAAGAAACATTTTGCAACAGAATCGGCATAATGAATACGCCCCCAGGTTTTGCCCACTAGATGCTGCTGTTCCTGCCACACCCTTTTATACATTTTCCTGAAAGCAAGTCCTTCTCTTAGCAACCTAATGCTTCAACCCAACTCTACTTGAATAGTCCAACAAATGGCAGCTCTGAGGGCTATCCATATTGTGCAATTCTCATATGAAGACTTTTCCTATGACTAAAATGTTGTGACAACTAATAAAATAATACAATTATAAACCATTGTGTGGCAGTCATTTTTTTCAATACAATTATTAGAAAACATCTCTATATGTAGTGTGATTAGTGACAGTTACCATTAAACCCAACACCATACAGTGTGTTCGGGACTTTTACCATTGAAGACCATAATATTGAAACCATTATAACTGCTTTAGCCTAATGGTTTGCTTGTTCACCAGGAATTGTCTAACTAATCCAGACCTTTTTTGAAGGGAATAAACCAGTGTCCGTTTCCTGGACACAGATTAAACCTAAGAGAAGGACAAACTGAAATGCTTTCATGGAGGACTGGCTTGAATTGTGAGAATGACCACACAATTTATTTTCATCAGCAACAGCTATTGGTTTTCTACCCAAGGTTGCAAAGAAAATATGATTAATTTAATAAACAAGAGACCAGAATAATTGATTAATGGGTGTGGCAGTAGCAGGAAGAGCAGCATCTAGTGGACAAAATCTGGTACTTTCACACTAATTTATGGTAAATAATGAAAGCGACAAATGTTTTTTTTCTCTGATCAGGCGGAAATAAAACATCACATTCACAGGGAATACATTACATAGGATAAAGAAGCAATAGTTCAAGCCTCAGCTCCATACTAATGGTCAGACAGAACGGATACTGCATACTGGTTGTTGGGCTGGGATTGGCGTGGGGTGTAGGTGGTCCGTCAGTGGCTTTTGATCACGTCATTGGATTCCCCCATGTCTTACTCATTGTTAGAAATAATTATGGTCCAAAATGGATGCTAGAGATAAAATTATATTTGAACAAAGTAATGTTTCAGGAATGCTAATCATCAGTTTCTAACTAAAGAAACAATCTGAGATGGTGGGTGTCGAAATCTTCTTTCTTGTGCTTTTTGAGGTGGAACGACCCCATGTCGTTGTGCTATGCTAACTTAGTCATGTGGCTAAATCAGGGTGCTAACCTCGGTGCCCTTGTCGGGGATGAAGCTCTTGATCTTGACAGTGTTGCCTGGGGCGGGGAACGCTGTCTCCCTAAGGCTCTGCATGAATGGGTAAATCATCGCCATGGAGATCTGATGTCGCTTCTCCACCTCGTCAAAGATCTGCACCAGAAGACCAACAGGAATATTCCAACTCAGATATCATAGTCATTGGATTGTGCACCACTGGAATAATAACATAATTACCCTACACACACACACACACACAGACACACACATTTCAGTGGGTGAACTTTTTCAAGCCCTTCACAAAACCAACAGAAGCCACAATGAATGGTGCAGCAGTAATAAGTATATGAGCAAGTAAACTGTGGGGCTTAGTATTCCCACTAAGCTAAGTAATGGTGTGTGTCAATATTCACTTCAAAAGAATTGGGGCACCACTGAAAAGCAGTGAGTTATGATTTTTTTTAAATCAGCTACTTCAACTTTTACCACAGGGGCTAATGATAAAGTGCCACAAAGACGATGAACATATGAACCATACAAACTAGGACATTTCAAAACCCCCCAGTCTAATAGGCTCATACACAAAGTCATTTTCTCGTACCATAACACATCATTACATAAACACAGTAACTCAGTCCAATTTCTCACACACACACACACACACACACACACACACACACACACACACACACACACACACACACACACACACACACACACACACACACACACACACACACACAACTGAATAAAGGTATGAACAGTTGTCAGAATTGCGAGAGGTGCCCATCACATCCAGTTCTACTTAGGTGGAAGTGTATCTTTTTATTAAAAAACATTCCGATAGGGGAGGTTATGTGCTGTTGACATTTCCAAGGGATTTCCACAAAACTGTCATAAGGTGAGAACTACCTCGGTCTTAGTAGCTTTAAAGGGATAGTTAGAAAAAAAGTTAAGTATTCGCTTATTTTACTGACAACCTGCTTTTAAGTTTGTTAGCTGGTTATTTAGCAATGGCCAGAATCTCCTGGCTAGCATTTCTGGAGCATGTAGTAGTGTATGGAAAGTTCAAAAACATAAAAAAGTGGCCTATATCGCTTTAATGGTGAAATCTGAGTAAGCATCGTTACACCCAGGGATCTGCCCAGTTCAACTCATCTATGCTGCGGTCTCTGTGCAAAACACTCATTGTTGACAGCCAAAAGCCAATAACCTTTGAGCGGGTTACCTTAGAGAAGAGTCCAAAACAAGCCAGTCTGCTAATGATGCAGAAGGCCTCGGGTGGGCGCGCTCCGTTGCCGTGGGGCTAGACGAGAACAATGGAGAAACAGAGGGGGAGAGGAATAAGGAGGCATTTGTCACTATAATAAATCTTAAAGTACAGCATCTGAAGTGAAAAACCAAAGTGAAACTTACCAGTAGCCTTCTACAGTATCCATTCCTTCTGCTGCCATCGATCTCAGTCAAGACAAAGGAGAATGTCTCACTAGAGAAATGCGTGAAAGAGAGTATTTATATCTGATTATCAATAACACACCCAGCTTTCCCACTCTGACAAATTAATCGACATTCATATAAGGTGCAGCATTACCTGTGGTACTCTGTTAGGGGGGCCCAGCTGATCCCTTCAGGGAAACAGAAGAGCGTGATGGCCTTCAGGGTCTTTTCCTCCTCCTCTCTTTGGAATCTCACCATCCCATCCCTCTGAGTGAGTGAGTGAGTGAGTGAGTGAGTGAGTAACCGAGAGTTGGAAAGTATTCAGACCCCTTCCCTTTTTCCACTGTTATGTTACAGCCTTTTCCTCAATCTACACACAACACGTCATAATGAAAAAAACATTTACATAAGTATTCAGACCATTTACTATGACTCGAAATTGAGCTCAGGTGCATCCTGTTTCCATTGATCATCCTTGAGATGTTTCTACAACTTGATTGGAGTCCAGCTGTGGTAAATCCAATTAATCTGTCATTTTTTGGAAAGGCACACACCGGTCTATTAAAGGTCCCACAGATCTGGGGAAGTCTACAAAAAGATGCCTGCAGCACAATATTCTCTGGTCTGATGAAACCAAGATTGAACTCTTTGGCATGAATACCAAGCGTCACATCTGGAGAAAACCTGGCACCATCCCTATGGTGAAGCATGGTGGTGGCAGCATCATGCTGTGGGGATAGTTTTCAGTGGCAGGGGCAGGGAGACACGTCAGGATCGAGGGAAAGATGGACTGAGCAAAGTACAGAGAGACTGTTGATGAAAACCTTTTCTGGAGTGCTCAGGACCTCAGACTGGGGCAAAGGTTCACCTTGCAACAGGACAACAACCCTATGAACACAGCCAAGACAACGCAGGAGTGGCTTCTGGACAAGTCTCAATGTCCTTGAGTGGCCCAGCCAGAGCCCGGACTTGAACCCGATCTAACACCTGTGGAGATACCTGAAAATAGCTGTGCAGCGATGCTCCCCGTCAAATCAGACAGAGCTTGAGAGGATCTGCAGTGAACGGGAGAAACTCCACAAATACACATACCAAGCTTGTAGCGTCATACCCAAGAAGACTAGAGGCTGTAATCGCTGCCAAAGGTGTTTCAACAAAGTACTGAGTAAAGGGTCTGAATACTTATGCAAATGTGATAAAACATTTTTTTTATACATTTGCAAAAAAAAATCTAAAAACCAGTTTTTGCTTTGTCATTATGGGGTATTGTGTGTAAAAAATGTTTTTTATCCATTTTAGAATAAGGCTGTAACGTAACAAAATGTAAAAATAGTCTAGGGGTCTGAATACTTTCCGAATGCACTCTAATGAGCGTTCTAGGATCAATTAGATCTCTGCCTGTGTTATTGTAAGTGCTCTGCCATTTTATCACAACTTAGTCCACTACTGGATGCCTGTCTTTGATGTATGGCAACCTTCTTACTTTTCTTGCTGAAGGTCTACCTGAACTATTCTCTCCTACCTCCCTTTTACTCTTCAAGGACTTCCATTGCACTTTTAATTTCTTCTTCACATCCCTTTCGGGAGACATGCAGTGTGTAACTAGCGGACTCACCTTGGGGAACTGGTAGGTGATCTGCGGCTCGTAGGCCCCCTCTTTGGACTTCTTGAGGCTGACCACCACCAGGTACTCAAAGAAGTACTGCCCGCTCATGTAGCGCTGCTCCCTGGCTGTGGTGTCCACTGGAGCTGGATCCAGAGACTCCTGACATGGCTCCTTCACCCCTGCAGCGACAACATTGTCATTTGTAGGCTTACTATATAGTAACATATCGTAAAATGGTACACTGGCGACGTAACGGCAGCTTAACTTATTAACATGTAGTATTTTTATCCACTTTGTTTTTGATAGCTAAATAAGAATTGATTAATAATCTGATTTGTCCAGGTTTAGAACACTGCGACGTTGAAAAGTATGCACGCTAGCTGGAACTGGGAGCTGTTTTGGTTAGAATGCGGACATCGGCTTAAATGGCAGTGGAGAAGTGCAGTGAGAGGATTGCGGAGATAGCAGAGTCCTGTAGAGATCAGGACTACTTTGACGATTACCGATGTGTGGTAGGCTTTCAGGTGCCATCCGTGGCATCTCCCAAGTGGGTGCTACACATTAGTAGTGCAAAGGACTAGCTACAGTACCTACAGTGTCCATAAGGAGGCCACAGATTTAAAAAATAACATCTAAATCTGTGTTCTTTGGAAAGGCTGAGGACATCAGGGACAGCGAGGTGTGCTGATGGTTGTGAACCAGTCTCTGACCACTGACCTCCCGTGCTGTGACTGTGACCAAGATGCTCTCAAACCTCCGTTCTACCTCCATTCTTGCCTCACTCCCTTTTGTTTTGATTTTGTTGTCTATTTATTTTATTGAAATGTGTTTATTGTACATGTTACTGTAATTCAGCTTTTAGCTGCCATAGTACACATGAAACTAAATGAAGTAAAGCATTATAAAAATTAATCAAATTGTATTAGTCACATGTGCTGTAAGGTCTACAACAGGTGTAGACCTTACAGTGAAATGCTTACTTACGAGCCCCTAACCAACAATGCAGTTAAAAAAAAAAAATACGGATAAGAAATAAAAGTAACAAGTAATTAAAGAGCAGCAGTAAAATAACAATAGCGAGACTGTATACAGGGGGGTACCGGTACAGAGGTAATGTGCAGGGGCACCGGTTAGTTGAGGTAATATGTACATGTAGGCAGAGTTATTAAAGTGACTATGCATAGATGATAACAGAGTAGCAGCGGTGTAAAAGGGAGGGGGTCAATGCAAATAGTCTTGGTAGCCATTTGATTAGGTGTTCAGGAGTCTTATGGCTTGGGGGTAGAAGCTGTTTAGAAGCCTCTTGAACCTAGACTTGGCGCTCCGGTAGCACTTGCCGTGCGGTAGCAGAGAGAACAGTCTATGACTACAGTGGCTGGAGTCTGACAATTTTTAGGGCCTTCCCCTCTGTAGTGCATTGCGGTCCAAGGCTGAGCAGTTGCCATACCAGGCAGTGATGCAACCAGTCAGGATGGGCACGACGGTGCAGCTGGAGAACCTTTTGAGGAGCTGAGGACCCATGCCAAATCTTTTCAATCTCTTGAGGGGAAATAGGTATGTCGTGCCCTCTTCACGACTGTCTTGGTGTGCTTGAACCATGTTAGTTTGTTGCTGATGTGGACACCAAGGAACTTGAAGCTCTCAACCTGCTCCACTGCAGCCCAGTCGATGAGAATGGGGGCGTGCTCGGTCCTCTTTTACGTGTAGTCCACAATCCTCTCCTTTGTCTTGATCACGTTGAGGGAGAGGTTGTTGTCCTGGCAGCAAACGGCCAATTCTCTGACTTCCTCCCTATAGGCGGTCTCGTCGTTGTTGGTGATCAGGCCCACCACTGTTGTGTTGTTGGCAAACTTAATGATGGTGTTGGGAGTGGTGCCTGGCCATGCAGTCATGGGTGAACAGGGAGTACAGGAGGGACCTGAGCATGCACCCCTGAGGGGCCCCCGTTTTGAGGATCAGCATGGTAGATGGGTTGTTCCCTACCCTTACCACCTGGCGGGGGACATCAGGAAGTCCAGGATCCAGTTGCAGAGGGAGGTGCTTAGTCCCAGGGTCCTTAGCTTAGTGATGAGCTTTGAGGGCACTATGGTGTTGAACGCTGAGCTGCAGTCAAGGAATAGCATTCTCACGTAAGTGTTCCTTTAGTCCAGGTGGAAAAAGGGCAGTGTGGAGTGCAATAGAGATTGGATCTGTTGTGGCGGTATGAAAATTGGAGTGGGTCTAGTGTTTCTGGGATGATGGTGTTGATGTGAGCCATGACCAGCCTTTCAAAGCACTTCATGGCTACAGACGTGAGTGCTACGGGTCGGTAGTCATTTAGGCAGGTTACCTTAGTGTTCTTGGGCACAGGGACTATGGTGGTCTGCTTAAACCATGTTGGTATTACAGACTCAATCAGGGACATGTTGAAAATGTCAGTGAAGAGACCTGCCAGTTGGTCAGCACATGCCCAGAGCACACGTCCTGGTAATCCGTCTGGCCCAGCAGCCTTGTGAATGTTGACCTGTTTAAAGGTCTTCCTCACATCGGCTACGGAGAGCGTGATCACACAGTTGTCCGGAACAGCTGATGCTCTCATGTATGACCCTTTGACTTGGCAGTGTGACACCCATTTTAATTGGTCACTAGGGTGCCAGTCATATTCGTTTCTGCCATTTAAAAAAATAAATATTATCAAGATTTATTCAAACATCCATTGGTATGCAACAATGGGTATGCAAACCATTTATTCAAAACGTTTAGTCCGAAGTCTTGGTTGAATCTTTGCAATGCGCAATTCAGTCATCATGCACCGTTTGAATGAACATTTCTAAAGGCTTTCCCAAAAAATCTTCAATTAAATGTTGACTGCAAAGTAGTAAACCTGGAAGAATGATGCAAATCATGATATCAATCACGAGGCATTCATTTAGCCAACTCTGCCATCACATGTAGCCTACTGTACATTGCACAGTACAAAAACACTGCTAGCCAAACAACACTCTTGCTAAGTGTGCAATTGAAGTAAAGGGCAACTACACCCTTTAGTTTTTTGTTGTTGTTCCCAGACCTCAAAATGGATCTCCTTTAAAATGTGGTTAGCATTTTCGTAGTTTAAATAAAAAAAAAATATATATATTTTGAGTGAAAACCTAAAAAAACAAATGTTTACAATGACTAACAATAACACCCTTTTTGAGATTGATTGTGCAGATTTGTTCAATGTAAATGATATTGTCAACTTATGTAATTACTTGTGTATGGTAGGCTATAAACTATATTATATTCCAGGTTATATTATAGGCAACTTGCTCTGCTCACAAATTAAGGACAATTTACCCGCTTTCCCAGGACAGTATTCTTCTCATTCGGGCCAGTAGCTTTCTGTTGGCACTGGCCTGGTGTGCCACTGGCACATTTACCTGAATGTCAAGCCTTGCAAGGGCATGCTAATTTAAAAGATGGCTAGTCATTATTAGGCTGGTTCTGTTTGGAATACAGGTACATTATGGGACACAGGTCAGGTCATTATTGCTGCACAGCGGTAAAATAATTGGTGCAACCAAATCATGTGCTGGTTCATCAACTGAAAAAGTAATGTATTAATCGAACAAGTAAATTGAATGTCCTGAAAACAAACTTGTTGTAGCCTACTACCCTATGTCGCGCGCTCCGTATCTCAAAGCCATATCAAATATTTATGTTGTAAAATAATTGTTATTGAACTTAATATTAAGAGTTGAGGAAAACAAATGATACCCACAGAAAGTGGTTTCAACAGCAGTTGCTTCCAAAGCCGCAATTGGATTTTGAAATGTTATACTATCAGAAGCAATTTCTTTTTGGAGCACACATCAGGGGAGAGGGATAGAGAGTGGCTCACTCATCACAGCAATAGGCCTAGGGCCTGGGAAGACACTTGCATTACAGGAATCATTAGGACATAGACCAAATCATGGTTTTAGCCGCCCAGAAAAAAGTATTGTGTGTGTAATAGGAAGTACTTCAAAGAAAACAATACGTTTTTTAATGTAACAAGGCGTTTCCATGGAGCGTTTTAAGGCCTTATACTCACGATCTGTGTTGAGTTTGCCCCGGAATAAAGACCACATTGTGCTGAGCCTCTTGAGTGCACCTCTCTCAACCTCCTCATCCTCACTGGTCTGGACAGTGCCTAGAAGGGACCACCGGACCAACAGATGATTAGTAACTCCTACACAAGGGTCGTGTTACCAAATGGAACAAAATTAACTGAAACCGGGAGGGACTAGCTGGACTTGTCTAATAAGAAACACTTATTCTTCTGTTGCAAAACGTGTCAAAATATATACATAAATATATATTTTGAGTGCCCTATTGAACATGACCAATGTGTTACCCTGTTACAGGAGCTTTGGCACCTAAACCTTACATTCATCTGCCTTGAGATTGACTAGAGTAAAAGGACCCTGTGACTGATGTGCTTATAACACATTAGTGATATATGGACTACGTCAAACAATGGGAAATCATACAATGTACAGTCGTGGCCAAAAGTTGAGAATGACACAAATATTAACTTTCAAAGTCTGCTGCCTCAGTTTGTATGATGGCAATTTGCATTTACTCCAGAATGTCATGAAGAGTGATCAGATGAATTGCAATTCATTGCAAAGTTCCTCTTTGCCATGCAAACGAACTGAATCCCCAAAAAACATTTCAGCCCTGCCACAAAAGGACCAGCTTACATGTCAATGATTCTCTCGTTAACACAGGTGTGAGTGTTGATGAGGACAAGGCTGGAGATCACTCTGTCATGCTGATTGAGTTCGAATAACAGACTGGAAGCTTCAAAAGGAGGGTGGTGCTTGGAATCATTATTCTTCCTCTCAACCGTGGTTACCTGCAAGGAAACACGTGCCGTCATCATTGCTTTGCACAAAAAGGGCTTCACAGGCAAGGATATTGCTGCCAGTAAGATTGCACCTAAAACCATTTATTGGATAATCAAGAACTTCAAGGAGAGCGGTTCAATTGTTGTGAAGAAGGCTTCAGGGCACCCCAGAAAGTCCAGCAAGCGCCAGGACCGTCTCCTAAAGTTGAATCAGCTGCGGGATCAGGGCACCACCAGTACAGAGCTTGCTCAGGAATGGCAGCAGGCAGGTGTGAGTGCATCTGCACGCACAGTGAGGCAAAGACTTTTGGAGGATGGCCTGGTGTCAAGAAGGGCAGAAAAGACGACACTTCTGTCCAGGAAAAACATCAGGGACAGACTGATATTCTGAAAAAGGTACAGGGATTGGACTAATGAGGACTGGGGTGAAGTCATTTTCTCTGACAAGTCCCCTTTCATATTGTTTGGGGAATCCGGAAAAAAATCTTGTCCAGAGAAGACAAGGTGAGCGCTACCATCAGTCCTGTGTCATGCCAACAGTAAAGCATCCTGAGACCATTCATGTGTGGGGTTGCTTCTCAGCCAAGAGAGTGGGCTCACTCACAATTTTGCCTAAGAACACAGCCATGAATAAAGAATGGTACCAACACATCCTCCGAGAGCAACTTCTCCCAACCATCCAGGAACAGTTTGGTGATGAACAATGCCTTTTCCAGCATGATGGAGCACCTTGCCATAAGGCAAAAGTGATAACTAAGTGGCTCGGGGAACAACACATCAATATTTTGGGTACATGGCCAGGAAACTCCCAGACCTTAATCACATTGAGAACTTGTGGTCAATCCTCAAACCCACAAAAACCAAGCATTGGTTATGCAAGAATGGGCTGCCATCAGCCAGGAAGTTAATTGACAGCATGCCAGGGCGGATTGCAGAGGTCTTGAAAAAGAAGGGTCAGGTCAACACTGCAAATATTGACTCTTTGCATCAACTTAATGTAATTGTCAATAAAAGCTTTTGACACTCATTAACTGCTTGTAATTATACTTCAGTATTCCATAGTAACATCTGACAAAAATATCTAAAGACACTGAAGCAAGCAAACTGTCACGATCTTCAGTATGGACAGACCAAGACGCAGCGATGCTTCCAGTATACATTTTATTCATGACGAACGTAACTGGGAAAATAACAGAATGAACGTGACGAAGATCGTGATGTTGGACATAACTAAACAAACAACAAGCTATACACAAACAATAACCCACAAAATCCTATAGAAAAACCCCAAACATATATATGGTTCCCAATTAGAGACAACGACACAAAGCTGCCTCTAATTGGGAACCATTACCCCAACATAGATATACAACACCTAGAACAAAAGAAAACACTACACCAAAACGAAACTAAACACGTCAGCCTATAACTATCAGGCCTGAACGTGACACAAACTGTGTGGAAATTAATATTTGTGTCATTCTCAAAACTTTTGGCCACAACTGTACAACAATGGAAACAGCCTAAGTAGAATATTGCAATTCTGTGCTCTGACCTTGCTCATAGTTTAGTCAACAGCAAACTAATCTACGCTCAAACAAGAAAACACTGGAGGCACCTGTGGAGAGTTATCATTACATTATCTATAATGTATGTATTTTCCCTTTAAACTTTTGATACCTTTATTTGGTTAACAGTATGCTTTCATTGTTACAAGCCTCCTGGACCAAACAAAGCCATGGAACACACTGCTAGAGATATAGGTAGAGTCAAAGTGAAAAATGTGTACTGTGCCCAATAAGGCCTGCTGTAACTACTCACTGAGGTCACATGATGGGGTGTCTTTCTCTTTCCCATTGGCAGCGCCTTGAGGTTGCTCACCTGTTCAGGAGAAAGTAGTTCTGTGAATGCTGTGAAACTGGGTTGTCATAAAGTTCCCACAACATCAGAGGTTCCACCTTTTGAAACATACCGAACCAACACAAAACTGTCCAGAGCAATAATTAGGTTGGCTTATGGCCAAAATGACCACATGGTTTGCTAGTTGATAAATTGTCCACCAATGACATTACCTAGTGTGTGTGCGTAACAGTTAACCCATTAACGGACACTACAGTGTTGCAGTCAACCAAAATGACTGAACATGTGTCCAATTTAATTTCCATGCTCCCCATTATGGTTTACAGACCAGCACTGTGGAAGAAAAAGGACAAAACATGCACAGCTCAGCTAGGGCTGGGCGGTATATCGAATGAGATTCATTTGAATGCATGTTTTTGCGCTATATTCCAAACGGCTGTAACGCAGAATCAAGTTGTTTGTCTTTTTCGTTTGTCCAATTGTTCTCATGTCTTTTTCATCTCGTTTGTTCTTTCTGTGCACCCTCCCATTTACACCAGAGATCAGTATATAATGGCGAGATGCTCATGCAACCCTCGCGAAAAGTAGATTTACGCATGTTATTCAATCATTGCACCCACACTGCTTGCGCGTGCCAACAAGCGTCTGCGTTGCCAAGTGCTAAAATAGAAGTTGGTTCTATTTGTGATGCTGAACGCGGTGCAAGTCCTGCCTCTCCCATCTCCTCATTGATTTATAGAAGCAGATACCCACGTGCCATCTCCTCATTAGTTATACCTATGTGGGTGATTGAAAGATGAACTGAGGTCGGTCGGTCGGTCGGTTGTGGTAATACACCTTATGAAAGTTGGATGCCAATCATCAAATAAGGTCCAAAGAAGAAAAAGCCTGGAAGGAACGCTTCGGTTGATGTGTGGATTAATTGTCAGAGTAGAGGACCTTGTGCATTTCAGGTAAAATAACAATTCAACATTTATATCCCAGGACAAATTAGCTAGCAACAGCATGCTATCTAGCTAAATTGTCATAAATGTTTAATGCTTTTCAAACTGTCCCCAAATTAATATTATTGTTGCAGAGTTTAGGGACACAGAAACACATTACAGTAAAATAATGTCTCAGAGAAGTTTGTTTCAACTGTTCAAATTACTAGCAGAGCAGACACCACAAAAAAAAAACTGATGTATCAATGAACATTCATTCAGGAAAAGTACTGTCCAGTTTGTTGCGCGTACATTGCGGTGCCACGTATCGCTAGCAGCATTTTTGTCAAATAAAGATTGTTATACTAGCTGTTTAGTCTTTTATAAACGTTCAATAAGCATAAAACAATTAAAGAATTCCCATCTCGTTCTCATTCTGAGAAATAATGTAGCAAGGTCCATACAGAAATGTTTTGTCGAGATTGGTGTGGAATAACTTTTTTATTTTATTCATTTAACTAGGTAAGTCAGTTAACTAGGTAAATTACTTTTTACAATGACTACCTACCCCAGCCAAACCCAGACGACGCTGGGCCAAGTGTTCTCTAAAATAAGCTTTGATTTCAACACCTGAACAAAGTGGACAGGCTAGCATGCTGTTTAAACAGTTGGAGACTGACAGAAAGGTGTTCATAACAATTCAACTGTTGTGCCCTGTTAGCCAGCAAATAAGATCCAAGTTGGCTAAACTTGAAATCAAAATATTAGCTGGCTACTCACTAGCACTTTTGCTTGTGCTTGAGAGAATGTTTATGAGACCGGTGTTAATTTTCTATAATCCCTGCTACATTTTTAGTGAATGTGCATTATGCATGGTTCTGGTTAAATTTGTAACGAAAAGGCCATTTTTATTGATTATTGCAACAACAAAAAACAGGTACAACTATTTAACCTACAGGTTAAGAGCGTTGGGCCAGTAACCAAAAGGACGCTGGTTTGAATCCCTGAGTCGACTCAGCAAGGTACCTAACCCTAATTATTCCTTTAAGTCGCTCTGAATAAGAGTGTCTGCTAAATGACTAAAACTGAAATATATTATGGTTGTGGAAGGCATATATTCAGCCTAGGTATAATTTCACAAGCCCTGAATTCATTAGACCTTTAACAATTGTACAACAAAGCTTATTTTAGAGAACACTTGGCCCAGCGTCGTCTGGGTTTGGCTGGGGTAGGTAGTCATTGTAAAATAATAATTTACCTAGTTAACTGACTTACCTAGTTAAATGAATAAAATAAAAAAGTTATTCCACACCAATCTCGACAAAACATTTCTGTATGGACCTCGCTTTGTGCTAAGGGGCATTGTCATGCTGAAACAGGAAAACAAAGTTGGAAGCACAGAATCGCATTTGGGTAGGTAGCGTTCTCCTGGCATCCGCCAAATCCAGATTCGTCTGCTGACTTCCAGGTGGTGAAGCGTGATTCATCACTCCAGAGAATGCGTATCCACTGCTCCAGAGTCCAAAGGTGGCGAGCTTTACACCTCTCCAGCTGACGCTTGGAATTGCGCATGGTGATCTTAGGCCTGAGTGTGGCTGCTCGGCCATGGGAACCCATTGAAGCTCCTGACGAACAGTTATTGTGCTGACGTTGCTTCCAGAGGCAGTTTGGAACTCAGTAATGGGTGTTGCAGAGGACAGATGATTTTTAGGCGCTATGCGCTTCAGCACTTCGCAGTCCCGTTCTGTAGTCTACAACTTCGCAGCTGAGCTGCTGTTGCTTTTAAACATTTACACTTCACAATAACAGCACTTACTGTTGACTAGGACGACAAATTTGACGAAATGACTTGTTGGAAAGGTGGCATCCTATGACGGTGCCACGTTGAAAGTCACTGAGCTTCAGTAAGGCCATTATACTGCAAATGTTTGTCTATGGCGATTGCATGGCTGTGTGTTCAACTTTATACATCTGTCAGCAATGGGTGTGGCTGAAATAACCAAATCCACTAATTTGAAGGAGGTGTCCATATACTTTTCAAATTGCCCATAGGTTTGAAAATAATCAAGATATGAGTTTTATTCCATATCGCACAGCCCTAAGTTCAGCTATATAACTAGCTAAAGAGCTCCAGTTATGCATTTGCTCTAGTCAGCTACTCAGGCTACTTTTCCACAGAGAACCACCAAATTAATACCTGGACTCTTTATTCAGTTTCAGCTATCTAAACTTGTAGTAATCATGGTTGAATTACCGACCAGGGGTTACTCTCACTCTGGTATCAAACTGCAAACAATTATCTCCTCCCTATGGCAAAATGTATAAAATTGCAGCAAACCTACTTAAAAACTTCTCCACGCCCTGTTCAAAATGTAGAACTGCAGGAAATTAAACATTAAAGTTCTCTCCACTGTCAAGAGGGGGGCCGCTAAAATGGGGGGTATGGATGTGGGTCCAAAGACCCGCGAGCCACTGCGGCCCCTCATGATGATTTCAGTTTTTTTTTGTGGCCCCCAGGTTTCCAATCCCTGGTTTATATTGTGTTGTCTGTGTGTAAAACTGAATAAACGGAGTTCACAAAAACAAAAATGTTTGAACACAGGTAAAGAGATTAAACGTCACCTAATCATTACCACATACCTACTCAACTTATTCTCACCAGAACACTGACCGTTTCTCACCAATTTACACCTCTTCTTACAGTTGTCCAAATGGACTCCCTTGCTAGTTGCACTGCAGACACATTTACTGGACACATAATTTGGGCCTGATAAAGACACATTGTTGGGTATGTGTAGGTCTATATAAAACCACAGAAACAGTTGAGACATTACTGTTTATTATATATTGTTCTGTCCAGCAACTGGATGTGCTCCTTTTTCTACATATTTATTTACAAGAACCACACTTGGACCACCAAGGGTTTTTCGTTCAGACAAAAAAACACAAAAAGACTGCCTTTAAATCGCACACCTGACTCAATAAATCAACTAATCACCAAGCTCTTCATTATTTGAAATCAGGTGTGCTAGTTCTGGAATTTCCTATATAAAAAGTGGAAGGTTGGGAAACCCTGCATTACACTTCAGCTCCACTATACGCGTGCGTCGCTTTGCCATCAGTGTCCCGTCAACGTGATGGTCTACCTGCGTTGTTTTGAGGGGAGAGGTGCAGAGGGGAAGAGCGTCTTTACTTTATTTTCCTCTACTATACCATATTCGTTGATTAAGCGTAAGTACAATAGCTTTTTTTCCAGCTAGTCGTTGTACTAAATGATCCTCTAATACACAAGTTGCTTTTGTTAACATTGTGAAAAGTCAAATGTAGCTAGCTAGAGTTTCTGCTAGCTAGTAGCTTCTTGACTTCATACATTCTTGTAAAATAACGAGTGGTGTATAGTCGAGGCCATATGCAACCAAAATCAACTTCATTTATCATTATTTCAATTCACGAGACGGAATGAATGCGCGCGTCAGCCATCGAGAATTGAGCGTCGGCAATTCTTGAGCTTGGATGCTGCCATTGGACGTGACACAAGGGTAGCATAGCATCTTTAATTTCAAAGGAAGCATTCATTTAACGGCTGATAGCTGATGGCAATGCCAGATGGCTGTAGCGTAGCAGGGCCACTAGAAGAACATGAGAACAGCAAGGCTTACATACTGTGTAGTTGTAAATAAGTCATTCTCCATCACAGGGTGTTGCCTGCCCTTTAGGTTACATAACATGTTACAACATCTTCGACAGCCAGCAAGCCTCAACTCAACTAGGGATTGGTAGCTTCTTATTCTGGCAAGGCTCTCGCTCACTCGCTTGCTCTCTTCCACTCACGCTCTGCCTCCCTAAACCTTTACCTGTATGTAGTGTACTAAAGCATTATTGCACTTCAAATATGACCATGATAGCACGTTAAAGTCAGTGCTTCATGGTTTAGGGTCTGCGGCTTCAGAATTGTACGGTCATGACTAGTAATGCACCGATATGACATTTTTGGCCGATACCCAATATTTTCCTTGCCCCCAAAAAACGATAACGATATTTTACATTTTTGGCGGCCTTTTAAGCATTCTAGTACAGTTACACACACACGGTCTAAGGCACTGCATCTCAGTGCAAGAGGCGTCACTACAGTCCCTGGTTCGAATCCAGGCTGTATCACATTCAGCCGTGATTGGGAGTCCCATAGGGCGGCGCACATTTGGCCCAGTGTCGTCCGGGCCGTCATTGTAAATAAGAATTTGTTCTTAACTGACTAGCCTAGTTAAATAAAAGGTTACACACCACACTAAACAAAAAGTTATTTTGTTGGCATTTACGCATGTCCCCATTACCAGTAAAACATAATCAAAACCTATTTCTTCAACTTACTTTCTGTGCTGTTTTGTTGTTCATTCGTTTCATTCTCAACCAGAACCAGGATTACTATGGAAAGCCGTTTGGGTCTTTGCGTGTCAAAAAAGATACATGTCAAATTATTTGACATGTCTAACACGACAATCTGTTTCAGTAGTTATAGTTAGCTAGCTAACTATATAGCTAGGTGTCATCTAAAATAACCCTAATTTATAAGACAGTTCTTGTTTGATTAATGGTGGTCGGATCCATCTGTGAAATTCGCAACAATAAGGATTAGTCACAAGTGGACTTTGCGGTTAGCCTTCAAAATAAAAGTATGTCATAATTCTACTTTGTTTTCATTTGCATCACTGACACTTATTTTGAAGGCAAACCGCAAATTCCACTATTGTGACTAATCCTTACAGTTTGTGGCAGGTGTTTGCAGACTTTTTTGTACAGCTTTGACAGTGCTACTGGTTATTTTTTCACACACAAAGACCCAAACGGCGTTCCATAGTAAGTATGTTGTGAAGCTAATAGCAGTGACGCTATTACTGTGTAACTCCGGTAGGGCAACATCTGAAAAATAGTGCACTTGGTAGTGTGTACCGGTGCTTGACCAGTTGGCGAAAGCCAACATCACACACGACAGAACGGTTGATTGTCAAGGACAATGGATTCTATTAACTTGGCTTTAATGGATTTTGCCTTCGAGTTGTCTCGCCAAAAATGTCTTACTCTTTCAAATGACTGCTCGATCCACACAGCAGACAATGTATGGGCTAGGTTAGAAAACGTGTAGCGCCAAATGTTACGTGCCGTTATTACGTCATGTACCTTCGCTATATAGGTATGCACGGTAGCTTTGAAATCGGAGTTAAAGACATTGGCATTTTTAACTAATATCGTCTGATTCTGATATGTTCACCGATCTATTGCACATCCCTAGTCATGCCTATCCTGTGAGGATCCAAAAGATCAGGTTACAGTGGATCAGCACACTCTCCCCCGCTGTTCCCCCTCAGTGTTCATAAAAACTAGCGGGCCGGGGCTAGTAGATGGTTCTTCGGCGATATCGTAACAGAATAGCCAGTTGAGACCACATCAGGCAATCATGTTGGCAGTGCACTCGTGATGAATCGGCGGGGCTCCGTGTCGACAATAAAGGGTCCAGGCCAATTGGCAAAGGAGGTATTGTAGCCCTAGAATTAGCTGGTACATGGGCCTAGCTCAAGGCTAGCTGGTGCTGACTTCGGGACAGAGGCGTTAGCTAACAGTAGCCACTCGTTTGCAGCTAGCTAGCTGCGATGATCCGGAGTAATGATCCAGAGCAGCAGGAATCCGGTGGAGAGAAGCAGTCCGATATGCTCTGGGTTGATATCGCTGTGCAGACTGGCAGGTGTGGGGGACCACTAGCTGTGGCTAACAAAGACTAGAAGCTAATTAGCTGGCTAGCTCCTGATGGAAGTTCCAGTTATAATGAATAAAAATAGCAGATCCGTACCACATTGGGTGAGGAGGGTTGCAGGAAAGTATATTTAATTCATAGGTAGAAAGTGAGATTAAGATATATTCGAAAAAGACTGTCTATTTTTAAGGGATAAGACAGACAGATATACACGACCTACTGCGCTGCAATCTTGGATTCTGTATGCATGAAATAGATCTCACCCATCTACACACAAAACCCCATAGCGACAAAGTGAAAACATGTTTTTAGAAATGTTAGCGAATGTACTGAAAATGAAATACAGATCTCATTTACATAAGTATTCACACCAGAGTCAATACTTTGCAGAAGCACCTTCGGCAGCGATTAGAGCTGTGAGTCTTTCTGGGTAAAGGCGTCTGCATGCTCCCCAGTCGAAACAGTTCGGTGAGTTTGTGAATATATTATGACGACATTTAAAGTTTTTATTTGTTTTAGACTTTGGCTGTTCGGCCACAACATTTTTCTTGAGGCCAGCCGAAGTTTGGGAGCTGAAGTCTACGCCCCTTCGTCCATGATTGGTCAACTGTAGGGATTCTTCAATAAAGTCTGTCATTCAACGAGACTACTCGTTTTCATGCACATTTTTCATTGAGACATACTGCACCAAACAGATGTAAAATTGCACTACTAAGATCTCTTCTGCAAAATGAACATTTCTTGAGTAATCTGAAATGAATTCAGACTATTGAGGAAGTGTATACTGGCTATGGCGTCTCAAAAATGTCCAAACAGTACTATTGCCGCTTTTGTCTCGTTTTTCAACCAAAGGTCTGAAAAGTTTTAGCCGAACTGTAGTCTAAGAGCTTTCCACCAACATTTACACATTCTTTTCAAAATTCTTCACGCTGTCAAATTGGTTAATCATTGTTAGACAACTATTTTCAGGTCTTGCCATAGATTTTCAAATAGATAAGTCATAAAACTGTAACTCGGTCACTCAGGAACATTCACTGTCATCTTGGTTCACAACTCTAGTGTAGATTTGGCCTTGTGTTTTAGGTTCTGCTGAAAGGTCAATTCATCTCTCAGATTTTGCCTGTGCTTAGCTCCATTATGTTTCTTTTTTTATCCTGAAACTCCCTAGCCCTTAATGACAAGCATACCAATAACATGATGCAGCCACCACTATGCTTGAAAATACTAAGTGGTACTCAGTAATGTCTTTTATCTGCCGCAAACAAAACACTTTATTCAGGACAAAAAGCAAATACCACATTTTTTGCCGTATTACTTTAGTGCCTTGTTGCAAACAGGAAGCATGTTTTGGAATTTTATATTATGTACTGGCTTCCTTCATTTCACTGTCAATTAGAGGAGTATTGAGTAACTACAAAGTTGGTCCATCCTCAGTGGTAACGGAGTTAGGAAGGACGCCTGTTTCTTTGTAGTCACTGGTTGTATTGATACACCATCCAAAGTGCAATTAATAAATTCACCATACTCAAAGGGATATCCAAGGTCTGCATTTTTTTACCCATCTACCAATAGGTGGCCTTCTTTCCAAGCCATTGGAAAACCTCCCTGGTCTTTGTGGTTAAATCGGTGTTGGAAATTCACTGCTTGACTCAGGGACCTTACAGATAATTGTATATGTGGGGTACGGAGAGGAGGTAGTCGTTCAAAAATCATGTTAAACACATTTGCACACAGTGAGTCCATGTGATTTAAGCAAATTGACTTGTGAATTATTTAGGCTTGGCATAACAAAGGGGTTGAATACTTATTGATTAAAAAAACATTACAGATTTATAATGAATTAGTAACATTTTCAAAAGAACAATTCCACTTTGACATTACGGGGTGTGGTGTGTGTGTAGGGCAGGCAATCTAAATGTAATAAATGTTTTATTAAGGCTGTAAAACAACAAAATGTGGAAAGTCAAGGGGTTTGAATACTTTCTGAAGGAAACATCCCTGTTGGTATGTTAGGTCCTAGGCCCATAACTGCTATGATTTGATTGTAACAGACTATAACAGGACTTGTTTTTAGCATTTGTAGATCAAATACATCAAGAGTGAACATGTTCTGAAGCCCAAAACTTTGAACATAAGTTGGCCAGAATAAGCTCAAATTAAAGGGCTCATTTGTTTGACAGTTGTTAATTTGTTTGATGCACTAGTATGCAAAACCCTAATCATTGTTTACAAGCCTAAATTCACATAGCATACATTTAAATACATACACAGAGTGTACAAAACAGGAACACCTGCTCTTTCCATGAGACTGAGCAGGTGAATCCAGGTGACCGCTATGATCCATTATTGATGTAACCTGTTAAAATCACTTTCAGTGGAAAAGACAGGTTAAATACTTTTTTTAAGCCCTGAGACATTGTATGTGCCATTCAGAGGGTGAAGGGGCAACGCAAAATATTAAGTGCCTTTGAAAGGTAGTAGGTACCTGATGCACTGGTTTAAGTGGGTGAACTGCAACACTGTTGGATTCACGCTCAAGTTTCCTGTGTGTATCATGAATGCTCCACCACTAGGGATGGGCATGAGTAATCGAGTAGGACGTCAAAAACCGTTCTTTAACCAGAGATCACATTTTGTTCAAATACTGAAACCATTTGTTCGTAATTGTTGTCTTGAAGAAAACGTTAACGTGCTTTGACTCTACTGTTCCATTTGGGACACAACAAAAAGAAACCAAGCATCACAGTTCTGCTTCCTACATTTCCTTTCCCCTTCATGTCTCACTCAATTGCGTTCTGACCACTCCCTCTACACACGCGTGCTGAGTGCACATACGCTTTTATAGGCATTTACTTCCATCTACCTGATGGGATACACAAGCTAAATTCCTTGTCAAATGACGACAGTTTTAACACATTCAAAATCAACTGAAGGAAATGGACACATTCAAATTAATGGATTTGGCTATTTCGGCTAGAGCGGAACCACCAAGTGTGTAAAAGTAGTCTGTCCTTGGTTGCAACAATCCAGCAACGTCAGCATAAGAACTGTTTGTTTGGAGTTTCATGAAATGGGACACTGGCCAATTGTTCAATCATGGATTCGAACCAGGGACTGTAGTGACTCCTCTTGCACTGAGATGCAGTGCCTTAGACCGCCCATGTTTTCATGGTTCGGGCTAGGCCCTTAGTTCTAGTGCTACAGCATACAATGACATTCTAGATGATTCTGTGCTTCCAACTTTGTGGCAATGGTTTGGGGAAGGCCCTTTCCTGTTTCAGCATGACAATGCCCCCGTGCACAAAGCGAGGCCCATACAGAAATGGTTTGTCGAACGGTGTGAAAGAACTTGACTGGCCTGCACAGAGCCCTGACTTCAACCCCATCGAACACCTTTGGGAACACGGACTGAGAGACAGGCCTAATCACCCAACATCAGTGCCCGACCTCACAAATGCTCATGGCTGAATGGAACAAGTCCCCGCAGCAATGTTCCAACATCTAGTGGAAAGCCTTCACAGAAGAGTGGAGGCTGTTATAGCAGCAAAGGGGGACAAACTCCATATTAATGCCCATGATTTTGGAATGATGTTCGACAAGCAGGTGTCTACATACTTTTGGTTGTGTATTTTATCTCCACTTCCTACCATGAAAAGGACCAACAGCGTGACTCAAAGTTGATTTCATTATGATAGTTATATCAATATGTGCGCATAAAGGAGTTCTCCATTTCTAGCAATTTTACCAACAAAGATTCCACCATGTTGAAGAAATTGTCTGCATTTGTAAAATTGCTAGTTTCCTGGTATGACTTTACTCATGTAAAAACGGTGGATGGGACGTGGTTGTAGGAAATAAACACTTTCAGAAAACCTAGTGTCAAAATAAAAATGTAACGTTAGTGATTGAAGCGTTTCCATTACCCATTTAGGTAAATGGTGCATTAATAAATTGAATACAGGCCTGCATGCCCTCCCACCTGTGTCTCAGGTAGCCCTCAAAAGCTTTCATAAAATGCAAGAATGTACTAATATTTGGCATATTCTAATTCCCATGTGCCAACATATCGCCACAGTCTGTGCCATTTTAAAACGTGCACTCCTGTAGACCTGAAATAATTAGATGGTGAAACTTGCTTCCAACCAATCACAAAAGCAAAGTAATTCCGCCATTGTTAAATACCAGGACAAGGATCCTGCAAATCAACATTTGTATAGTTGAAAAATAAAATGTAGCAGGCAGACATTTCGAATTAGTTCTACATGTGGAGTGGCGCTTCCTAGTTACGTTGACATCACCATCCCCGTGTACCTTAAATTATTAGTTAAATAAAGGTTCAATTAAAAAGAAACAGTTTCCATTCCAAGTTCGACATGAAAAATCGACCCGTCTAACGGATATACAATTGTTGTCGATCTTAAGAAAATGTCTCATCTGCGGTTTCCATTACACAAGGCGCAATGATTTATTTTGCGACGTTGCTTTTGTCGAATAAACCTGGTCCTTGGAAACCGGCCAGCTGTTGGCACCGTCGAAACGCGAGTAGTGACTTGAAGCAACCTTTTCAGTAGAGGTACACTTACATTTGTACAAACCTTGTCATACAACCAGTCATTCATTCTCAATGCGAACATGTTTAAAACGTCTTAGCCTATAGATTCCTGTCATCTACTCACTCCATCTCTGCTTGAAGTTTTTTAATCCGTGTCTGTTTCGAATCCTTCTCGTCACCTCTCCACTCATAGCTCTCACAGGCATCAACGTTTAGCGTCTTATTTCCCTGGACTGCTTGTCGTTTCTCAAATTATTATTATTTATCAACCCCATTCATCCTGGTAGCACAAGGAGACTAGTCGCACAAGTAACGCATGCGGTTGCTCAATGTTCACGGGGTTGGCTTCTCTGGGAATTGGAGAGATGAACGCATCAAACTGTACAGTGCGCGCGAGCCTACGGTTAGATCATTTTTCAGTTTCTCTCAGGTGGATGTGCTTCATCTGATACAATTACGCTACCAATGCATAACTATTATTTGATTAAAAACTAGAATTACAGCTAATTTCATCTAGTGAGTCAAGATGACAATCAAATAAAATTGCCATAGGATAGGCGAGATTGTGATGTTCTCCAAGATTTCATTATGTTAGCTGTTTGTCTTGCACGTGCTTTTTAAAAAGCTTTTACGGGTGCTTTCTGTGACACTAAAGCTCCTCCCAACGAGGTAAACAACTACTAATCATCAAGCACATGACCTGAAATGCAAATTATTCATGGATCAAGTAATTATGCTGAAGGTTTATGAAGGATAACTGTATTTCATCCCTAATAAATCGTTCTTTAAAACTTTTCTTGGATATCTTTTTTTCTTTTCAGAGCAGTTATGTAGGACAGCTCATAACTATTAATTCGCCTTTACAATACTGACAAAATAAACGCTACATGTAAAGTGACATAAAAAATCCCAGAAATGTTCCATATGCACAAAAATAGTATTTCTTTCAGATTTGTTGCACAAATGTATTTACATCCCTGTTGGTGAGCATTTACACTTTGCCAAGATAATCCATCCACCTGACAGGTGTGGCATGTCAAGAAGCTGATTTAAACAGCATGAGCATTACACAGGTGAACCTTGTGCTGGGGACAATAAAAGGCCACTCTAAAATGTGCAGTTAAGTCACACAATACAATGCCATGTCTCAAGTTGAGGAGCGTGCAATTGGCATGCTGACTGCAGGAATGTCCACCAGAGCTGTTGGCAGAGAATTGAATGTTCTTTTCTCTACCCTTGGAGACCAACATCGTTTTAGAGAATTTGACTATACGTCCAACCAGCCTCACAACCGCAGACAATGTGTAAGCGTTGTATGGGAGAGCGGTTTGCTGATGTCAATGTTGTGAACAGAGTGGCCCATGGTGACGGTGGGGTTATAAACTCAGCAAAAAAAGAAATGTCCCTTTTTCAGGACCCTGTCTTTCAAAGATAATTCATAAAAATCCAAATAACTTCACAGATCTTCATTGTAAAGGGTTTAAACACTGTTTCCCATGAACCATGAACAATTAATGAACATGCACCTGTGGAATGGTTGTTAAGACCACCTTGAGCTAGCCACGAGCTAAGCCCAGCTAATTCTAGGGCTACAATACCTACAATATCTTCTTGCCCCGGCCCGCTTGCTTTCTAAGCGCCGTGTCTCCCACTCGCCTAGCAAAGTACTGACTACTGAATGTCTCCCTGACACACATATTGCTGTTTTTTGGACCCTATGATCACTCGGCTACACAGCTGATGCCCCCGGGACTGTTTCAATAACACGGTACCTCATTTTGTTTATCTGTCGGCCCCAGCCTCGAACTCAGATCCTGTATGTACCTAACTGATCCGCTCTGCCCGTTCATCACCATTTACCCGTTGTTGTCTTAGCTCTCCTGATCAACACCTGTGACTGCTTTATGCCTCTTTCTGAAGTCAATATGCCTTGTCTGCTGCTGTCTCGGCTAGTCCTTATTGTTTTATTTCACTGTAGAGCCTTAGATAGCTATTTTGTCCCACCCCCCACAAATGCGGAGACCTCACCTGGCTTAACTGGTCCCGCCAGAGACGAAACCTCTCTCATCATCACTCAAAGCCTAGGTTTACCTCCACTGTACTCACATCCCACCATACCCTTGTCTGTACATTACGCCCTGAATCTATTCTACCACGCCCAGAAATCTGCTCCTTTATTCTCTGCTCCCAACGCACTAGACGACCAGTTCTTATAGCTTTTAGCCGTACCCTTATCCTACTCCTCCTCTGTTCCTCTGGTGATGTAGAGGTTAACCCACCTATTCCCCAGGCGCTATCATTTGTTGACTTCTGTAACCGTAAAAGCCTTGGTTTCATACATGTTCACATCAGAAGCCTCCTCCCTAAGTTTGTTTAATTCACTGCTTTAGCACACTCCGCCAACCCTGATGTCCTAGCCGTGTCTGAATCCTGGCTTAGGAAGGCTACCAAAAACTCTGAAATTTCCATCCCCAACTACAACATTTTCCGTCAAGATAGAACTGCCAAAGGGGCCGGGGTCGCTATCTACTGCAGAGATAGCCTGCATAGTTCTGTCATGATATCCAGGTCTGTGCCTAAACAGTTAGAGCTTCTACTTATAAAAATCCACCTTTCCAGAAATAAGTCTCTCACTGTGCAACTTGCTATAGACCTCCCTCAGCCCCCAGTTGTGCCCTGGACTCCATATGAGAATTGATTGCCCCCCCATTTATCTTCAGAGTTCGTACTGTTAGGTGACCTAAACTGGGATATGCTTAACACCCCAGCCGTCCTACAATCTAAGCTAGATGCCCTCAATCTCACACAAATTATCAAGGAACCTACCAGGTACAACCCCAAATCCGTAAACACGGGCACCCTCATAGATATCATCCTGAATAACCTGCCCTCTAAATACACTGCTGTCTTCAACCAGGATCTCAGCGATCACTGCCTCATTGCCTGCGTCCGTAATGGGTCCGCGGTGAAACGACCACCCCTCATCACTGTCAAACGCTCCCTAAAACACTTCAGCGAGCAGACCTTTCTAATCGACCTGGCCTGAGGATCCTGGAAGGATATTGACATCCCGTCAGTAGAGGATGCCTGGTTATTCTTTAAAAGTGCTTTCCTCACCATCTTAAATAAGCATGCCCCATTCAAAAAATGTAGAACTAAGAACAGATATAGCCCTTGGTTCACTCACTCCCTTGGTTCACTCCACTCCAGACTGCCCTTGACCAGCACAAAAACATCCTGTGGCGTACTGCATTAGCATCGAATAGCCCCTGCAATATGCAACTTTTCAGGGAAGTTAGGAACCAATATTCACAGTCAGTTAGGAAAGCAAAGGCTAGCTTTTTGAAACAGAAATTTGCATCCTGTAGCACAAACTCCAAAAAGTTCTGGGACACTGTAAAGTCCATGGAGAGTAAGAGACCCTCCTCCCAGCTGCCCACTGCACTGAGGCTGGGAAACATTGTCACCACCGATAAATCCATGAATAATCGATAATTTCAATAAGCATTTTTCTACGGCTGGCCTTGCTTTCCACCTGGCTTTCCCTACCCCGGCCAACAGCTCTGCACCCCCAACAGCAACTTGCCCAAGCCCCCTCCCCCCTCCCCGCTTCTCCTTCACCCAAATCCAGATAGCTGATGTTCTGAAAGAGCTGCAAAATCTGGACCCCTACAAATCAGCTGGGCTAGACAATCTGGACTGTCTCTTTCTAAAATTATCCCCAGCAATTGTTGCAACCCCTATTACTAGCCTGTTCAACCTCAAAGGGGGAGACACTCTAAACCCAAACTGTTACAGACCTATATCCATCCTGCCCTGCCTTTCTAAAGTCTTCGAAAGCCAAGTTAATAAACAGATCAACGACCATTTCGAATCCCACCATACCTTCTCCGCTATGCAATCTGGTTTCCAAGCTGATCATGAATGCACCTCAGCCACGGTCATGGTCCTAAACGATATCATAACTGCCATTGATAAAAGACAGTACTGTGCAGCCGTCTTCATCGACCTGACCAAGGCTTTCGACTCTACCACAGCATTTTTATCGGCAGACTCAACAGCCTTGGTTTCTGAAATGACTGCCTCGCCTGGTTCACCAACTACTTCTCAGAGTTCAGTGTGTCAAATCGGAGGGCCTGTTGTCCGGACATCTGGCAGTCTCTATGGAGGTGCCACACAGGGTTCAATTCTCGGGCCAACTCTTTACTCTGTACGCTCTTGCTGCTGGTGATTCTCTGATCCACCTCTACGCAGACAACACCATTTTGTATACTTCTGGCCCTTCTTTGGACACTGTTAACAAACCTCCAGACGAGCTACTCTGGACGGTTCTGACTTAGGATATGTGGACAACTACAAATACCTAGGTGTCTGGTTAGACTGTAAACTCTCCTTCCAGACCCACATTAAGAATCTCCTAAATTAAATCTAGAATCGGCTTCCTATTTCGCAAAACAAAGCATCCTCCACTCATGCTGCCAACATACCCTCGTAAAATTGACTTCTTTGCTGCCCTTCTTGACACCAGGCCGTCCTCCAAAAGTCTTCGCCTCACTGTGCATGCAGATGCACTCACACCTGCCGGCTGTTGTTCCTGAGCAAGCTCTGTACTGGTGGTGCCCTGATCCCGCAGCTGAATCAACTTTAGGAGACGGTGCTGGTCCTTGTTGAACTTTCTTGGGGGCCCTGAAGCCTTCTTCACAACAATTGAACCGCTCTCCTTGAAGTTCTAGATGATCGGATTAATGGTTTATTTATCTTAATGGCAGCAATATCCTTGCCAGTGAAGCCCTTTTTGTGCAAAGCAATGATGACGGCACGTGTTTCCTTGCAGGTAACCATGATTGACAGATGAAGAATAATGATTCCAAGCAACACCCTCCTTTTGAAGCTTCCAGTCTGTTATTCGAACTCAATCAGCATGACATAGTGATCTCCAGCCTTGTCCTCGTCAACACTCACACCTGTGTTAACGAGAGAATCACTGACATGATGTCAGCTGGTCCTTTTGTGGCAGGGCTGAAATGCAGTGGAATTTTGGGGCGGGGGGTGCAGTTCATTTGCATGGCAAAGAGGAAATTTGCAATGAATTGCAACTCATCTAATCACTCTTCATGACATTCTGGAGTATATGCAAATTGCCATCATACAAACTGAGGCAGCAGACTATTTACTTGTGTCATTCTCAAAACTTTTGGCCTCGACTGTACAAAATAGCCTCCAACACTCTACTCAGCAAATTGGATGTAGTCTATCACAGTGCCATCCGTTTTGTCACCAAAGACCCATATACTACCCACCACTGTGACCTGTATGCTCTCGTTGGCTGGCCCTCGCTTCATTTTTGTTGCCAAACCCACTGGCTCCAGGTCATCTATAACTCTTTGCTAGGTAAAGCCCCGCCTTATCTCAGCTCACTGGTCACCACAGCAACACCCACCCGTAGCACGCGCTCCAGCAGGTATATTTCACTGGTCATCCCCAAAGCCAACACCTCCTTTGGCCGCCTTTCCTTCCAGTTCTTTGCTGCCAATGTCTAGAATGAATTGCAAAAATCACTGAAGCTGGAGACTTATATCTCTCTCACTAATTTTAAGCATCAGCTGTCAGAGCAGCTTACCGATCACTGCACCTGTACACAGACCATCTGTAAATAGCCCACCCAACTTCCTCATTCGCCAAATAGTTATACATTTTTGCTCTTCTGCACCCAAGTTTCTCTACTTGGGTGGCAGGTAGCCCAGTGGTTAGAGCGTTGGATTAGTAACCGAAAGGTTGCAAGATCAAATCCCTGAGCTGACAAGGTAAAAATCTGTCGTTCTGCCCCTGAACAAGACAGTTAACCCACTGTTCCTAGGATGTCATTGAAAATAAGAATTTGTTCTTAACTGACTTGCCTAGTTAAATAAAGTCCACTCAAGATCTGTTAGGTTGGATGGGGAGTGTTTTTCAGATCTCTCCAGAGATGTTCAGTTGGGTTCTGGCTGGACCACTCAAGGACATTCAGAGACTTGTCCGGAAGCTCCTGCCTTGTCTTCGCTCTGTGCTAAGGGTTGTCCTGTTGGAAGGTGAACCTTCACCCCAGTCTGAGGTCCTGAGCATTCTGGAGCTGGTTTTCATCAAGGATCCCTCTGTACTTTGCTCTGTTAATCTTTTCCTTGATCCTGACTAGTCTCCCAGTCCCTGCCGCTGAAAAACAGCATGATGCTGCCACCGCCATGCTTCACCGTAGGGATGGTGCCAGGTTTCCTCCAGACATGACACTTGACATTCAGGCCAAAGAGTTCAATCTTGGTTTCATCAGACCAGAGGATCTTGTTTTTCATGGTCTGAGAGTCCTTTAGGTGCCTTTTGGCAAACTCCAAGCGGGCTGTCATGTTCTTATTACTGAGGAGTGGCTTCTGTCTGGCCACTCTACCATAACGGGCTGATTGGTTGAGTGCTGCAGAGCTGGTTGTCCTTCTGGAAGGTTCTCCCATCTCCACAGATGAGCTCTGTCAGAGTGACAATTGGGTTCTTGGTTACCTTCCTGACCAAGGCCCTTCTCCCCCGATTGCTAAATTTGAAGAGTGGTGGAGTGGTGGTGGTTCCAAACTTCTTCCATTTAAGAATGAGGCAACTAGAGATGCCCAATATTTCGGTGAAAATATCGTAATCGGCCGATATTAGCTAAAAATGGCAACATCGGTATCGGCCCAATGTCTAGTTTAACGTTGAGGTCAAAACTGACGTGCATACCGATTATAACTTAGGTACATGACGTAATGTTGCGCTACACGTGCAACACAGCATTCCTAACCTAGCCCACAATGTCTGCTGTGTGGATCGAGCAGTCAACAAGTCGAGCAGTCATTTGAAAGAGTAAGAATTTCAGTGAGACAACTCCAAGGCGAAATCTATTAACACCAAGATAATGGAATTCATTGGCCTTGACAATCAACCGTTCTCTGTTGTGAGTGATGTTGGCTTTCGCGACACAACATACTTTGCAATGCCGTCTCAAAGAGCCATCAAATAAAACTTTGACAATAACACTATTCGACACGTTAAATAAGCTTTTAATTTGACAGGTCAAATAACAGTTCTATTATAGAATGTGTGTTCTGAATATGTACGTGCAAGCCAAGCACCACCACTACTATCAGTAGCACTGTCAAAGCTGTACAAAAAAAGTCTGCAAACACTGGCCACGAACGTTGTATTTACAATACTGCGTTGGTAATAATGCATTATTTGTTTGACCGCAACTTCTGGGGTAGCTAGCTTTAGCTTGGTACCTAGCTAGCACCAATACAACCAGCCTGAAAACATTGACCAGTAGAAACTGCAGTCATTTTTCATTATTCTTAGCAATGACTTAGGAATCCTTGTGAGTAAGTATTAGCTAGGTTGCCACCTGTTGTTCGCCTATTTAAATTGAACTTCAGTTCATGAAAATAAATAGCTAGCCAGCTACTTAACCCTGTTGCCCAAAGCTAACATTATAAGCAGCCAGCTAGCTTCATCTGGCTGGTGAGGCTCGACTGGACCGGGTTATGTGTTGTGAAGCTAGCCACACTAAGGATTAGACATAATAGTGGAATTTGCGGTTTGCCTTCAAAATAAAAGTACCCCTTTGAAAGTGATGCAGAAGGTTGCAATTGGTGGAAACATGCCATATTTGGACTAGACGATGTTAAACAAGGTTGGAATGTGAAGCAATGAAATGGGGTATCAGTCTACGCGGTGACACCCACAGAACACAACTGTGAAGAGTTTACACAAATATTAGCGTTGTAGCTCTTTTCGCTAGACTGTGTGAAATCACCCCCCCCCAGTCAGCCTATTGTATGTATGACATTCATATTGAACTGTACAGCTTTGCCTACTGATTGGGGATCAATGAAATAGGGTTTCAGTCTACTCAATACCCAAGAGATTGTTTCCCAACATTCTCCTCAGTTATCAGCTTCAAACATCCACGCAGTATTGTTTTTCCTCGGGAATAGTGATTTCAACCTATTTTTTTAATTAACAAATCATTGTCTTTTGTTGATTTTAAGTAACAACAACCTCGTTTAGCATGATCTATTCAATTATGAGATTTTTACTATTTGCATCACTGTCAATGACATACTTCTATTTTAAAGGCTAACCTCAAAGTCCACTATTGTGGCTAATCCTTATTGTGGCTAGCTTCACATAGATGGGTCCGACCACCATTAATCAAATAAGAACTGTCTTATAAATTAGGGTTATTTTAGATGATGACACCTAGTTATATAGTTAGCTAGCTATAGCTACTGAAACAGATTATGTCATTTTGCTATGTTTTTAGGGAAGAACATTGTTTGCATCCATGAGCTAGCTAGCTTTTTTTTATGACCAGCCATGTAGGTGCGCAAGACAACTTTACCAGCATTATAGCATACGTATCGATGAATCATTATGACAGTGATAGTCTAATCAATGTGTAATAACTACGTAAAAAATGTTTGAGTTAAAATATTGTGCAGTCATATTCAGGTCCCGATTGGTCAAGCTTATTTGACACGTCAAATAGTGTTATTTGACATGTGTATTTTCTGACACGCAAAGACCCAAACAGCATTCCATAGAAATCCTAGTTGAGAATGAAACAACAAAACAGCACAAAGTAAATGAAGGAAATAGGTTTTGATTATGTTTTGCTTGTAATGCTGGTAATGCGTAAATGCCAACAAAATAACTTTTTGGTTAATGTGGTGTGTAACCTTTATTTCACTAGGCAAGTCAGATTAAGAACAAATTCTTATTTACAATGACGGCCTACTCTGTCAAAAACCCGGACGACGAAGGGCCAATTGTGCGCCGCCCTATGGGACTCCTGATCATGGCCGGATGTGATACAGCATGGATTAGAACCAGGGACTGTATTGACGCCTCTTGCACTGAGATGCAGTGCCTTAGACCGCTGTGTCTGTGTGTATGTATTAACTATTTAACTGTACTAAAATGGTTAAGGCCGCTAAAATATTAAATATCGGCTATCGGTATCGTTTTTTTGGCAAGGAAAATATCGGGTATCGGCCCAAAAATGTCATATCGGTGCATCACTAGAGGCAACTGTGTTCTTGGTGACCTTCAGTGCTGCAGACATTTTTTGGTACCCTTTCCCAGAGCTGTGCCTCGACACAATCCTGCCTTGGAGCTCTATGGACATCTGCTCTGCGACATCATGGCTTGGTTTTTGCTCTGACATGCATTGTCAACTGTGGGACCTTATATAGACAGGTGTGTCTTTCCAAATCATGTCCAATCAATGGAATTTACCATAGGTGGACTCCAATCAAGTTGTAGAAACATCTCAAGGATGATAAATGGAAACAGGATACACCTGAGCTCCATTTCGAGTCTCAGAGAAAAGGGTCTGAATACTTACGTAAGTAAGGTATTTCAGGTTTTTTTTGCACACATTTATAAACCAGTTTTTTCTTTGTCATTATGGGGTATTGTGTGTCGATGAGGAACAAAACAAATATTTTATCAATTTTAGAATAAGGCTGTAACAATGTGGAAAGTGAAGGGGTCTGAATACTTTCTGACTGCACTGTAAAGTTGTCACGTCCAGGCCTGAGTTGACAGGCTGGCGTGTTTAGTTTAGTTTTTGGTGTAGGGGTTTTTCTGTTCTAGGTTGTTTATTTCTATGTTGGGTTAATGGTTCCCAATTAGAGGCAGCTGAGTGTCATTACCTCTAATTGGGAACCATATATATGTTTGTAGTTTTCAGAAGGGTTTTGTGGGTTATTGTTTGTTCATAGCTTATGTTACGATCTTTGTTCGGTTTGTTTATTATTTTCCCAGTTACGTCGTTAAATAAAATATGTATACTGGAAGCATCGCTGCGTCTTGGTCCGTCTATCGTGAAGATCGTGACAAAAGTGATGCATCCATGAGGTTGAGAGAGTAATAGTTTGGTTTGTTTACCCTGCCACCGGCCTCAGCTGGACCAGAGGGGTGGGTCCTCTTGAGGCGCCTATCACAAGAGCATCAACCTCCTCCCTCTCCTCTGGAATGCTTTGAAGATTTGTCAATTCATGCTTTACTTGCATGGTCAGTATAAAACTATTCAGGTTCAGACAGAGAAGGGGAGAGAGAGATCGTAGATGTTTAGATGAGAGCCACTCACCCTTTCTTGAGGCCTCACACACCGAAGAGTAGGACGGCACCCCCCCTCCGCCTAAATCCAGCCTCCTCGCCATCTGTTTACCTTCGCTTGAGATTAAGCATCAAGATTACACCTTACTTCTGTGATGTATATGAACAGAAGGAAGGTTTAATCAACGTTTAGAAAAATGGACAGCAATAATGACCATATGTATCAATTTGGCTAGGGGAATAACACTTTTGGTGTCTATGGCACTTGGTCAAGACCGATGTATTTCTTCTGAGTCAATTCCAAATAAATGACCTCATTCATTTGTTAATCCCAAATAATAAGGGATGATGGGGATACTCACGCTTGGAACGAAAAGAGGAAAATCTCTAGTTTCTCTGATGCTTCTCCCTCCATCCTAGCTCTCTTTGTCTGGAAGAGATGTGGATAAATAGTTTTGCGATTTTTATATTTTTAAAGAAATACAATTAATTGGAAGCAGTGACACGTTTAACATCTGACCTTCAACTGCTTTTGAAGATTATTTACAGTGATCACTTCTAAGATATTTTCATCACCTGTGAGCGTAGTGTCCATCTTGTTCAGTAGTGTGGTTTGAATCTCTTAACCCAGTGGTGAGGCTCATATTTCAGACTCCCTTACAATGTAGTCTTTCTCCTTCAAGCTATCAGTTATTGTTTGCTCTAATGTAGACTTTGAAACTCTATATTTAAACTGTGGGCACACCCTTTTGGTTTGCCTAACAATATGATGTGCATGGAGTCATGCGTCATAAGAAACATAAATCCAAAGCAGACATCTGTGTAGTTTACAGGATATGATACCAAGCATATTTTTAAAGTTAACTTGAAAGTGCCAGGACTAAACTTAATCTTAGTCCTGGAAATCGGCCCTAAATGTCCTAACAGCTTAACCTCTCGACCTCAAGCACCAAATTCAGTCTTATGAAGGCCCTCCCTGTGTCACTACTACTCAATATCAATTTGATATTGTGGCTGTGGAATCTAGTGGAAACCGTTTATCATCCTCACACAGGCTTGAAAATCATCTCACCAGTTTAAGCACCACCTATTCCTGATTTCGTCCAAATAATCAACAACGACAAACCCCAAACCAGGATCTACTGCTGCTCGTAATCACATAATTTTAAGTGAGTCTTGACAGATTCTCGTTTCACCTGTCCATGAGAATCTGTCCACGAGAGATGAGGTCATTTCCAATGCAATTTATTTTTGGAATGGACTTAAGTATTCGAATTGAAGCATATTAAGTTAATGAGGGTTTTTACAGTTGTAATGGCATTTTGTACTCAACAATTCAAAGGAGTTTACCTCAGTCGAACCAATCAACATGAAGCTTGTACACAGCAAATTGACCAGTGTTGATTGATTTCAGGAGTTACTTCTACTGGATTGGTGTCCCAAAATCGGGACAGTTGTTGCTCAATATGCGATAATGTGACTAGAATGACATTGTAAACAACAGCCAACTTTCCGGGACATAGACATGACTTATATGGGCAGAAAGCTTAAATGATTGTTAATCTAACTGCAGTGTCCAATTTACAGTCGCTATTACAGCGAAAAAATGCCAAGCCATTGTTTGAGGATAGTGCAGAACAAAACACTATCACGGCAACATTCACCTCTGAAGGTAAATAATGTCCTTACATTCAGTAATCCTAAGGAACCCAGAGATAAAATGTGGCGTAGTTTTGTTTGATAAAATAAATGTTTATATTCAATTGTAGGAACTGGGTTCTACAGTTTGACCCCACTGCTGTCTCTGGTCCACACCCACCCTGCCCGGCCATCTAGATGTGTGAAAGTTGGTGTCTTTTCTGTAGGGAAGCTAATGATCCATTATGTATGACATTCCTGGGAGTGTGTAAACAAATTTGTTTTATTACCATTGCATTTTTGTATCTTCTTTATAGTTATGTACTTAAATGTATCAATTGACCAATTTGGCACTTGACAGACTTGATACAAAATATTATGTAGTGATGTAATTCTTCAATGGTCAGTCTGAAACTGCGCATACACACTGCTGCTGTATTGTGGACAACATTTAAATTACACCTAGAATCCTACATCACTGTCTGTCTTTTCTCTTGCGTTTCAAAGATGCACATTTTTTTGGGGGGAAAACGCACGGAAATTGAAAAAAAGGGTTCGATCCTTTAGGGCTAGGCCCCTTTTTTATCAAGTTCTGCCTGAATGACGTGCCCAAAGTAAACTGCCGGTTGCTCTTGCTGTAATTCTACCCAGCAAAGTTATTGCCGATCTGATGTTCAAAATTTGTTAGATATAGTAGCGCATACATTGAGAAAATAAAGTGCAAATAAACCAAATAGTCACAGAATAGCAAAGTTTGGTCGGAGCTTGCAAAATGGCGGCCATCCATTACAGCACCATCTTCACCCACAGTAGTGTATTAGACAAAGAAAATATGGCTGCTTTGGTGTTAACTCTACTTGCAATATTCTCTCTTAATCTCAGCTCCTGAGTAATGCCGGTTACTGGTAATCTGACTCTCGATTTAGGTTTGAAAGCTTATCTAAACAAACCTGACATTTCAGCTTTATGTACGCTGCAGCTCGTGGTTGTGTAATGTTACGAAACAAACACTAAGAAGCAACATCAGAATAACTCACATTTAACACCAGGTTGTCGTGTTTCTTAATTTTATCTATCTGTATTAACTATTTTTAGTAGTTAATTACAGCCTTTTATTTTCTACAAAAGTACGGCAAGCTAACTTAGTTGAACTAACAAGTCACCTGTGGAGGGCACTGAAACTGTCATGATCTTCTTTAAGAACGGACTAAAATGCAGCGTTGGTCGAATTCCACATACTTTAATTGGCAATGGAACGATACAAAACAATAAGAAATTACCAGATCAGACATAGGTGTAGCGCGCCCACAGCACATACCACACAAACAATAACCCACAAGGCAGGTGGGGAAGGGAACAAACTTAAATATGATTCCCAATTAGAGGCAACAACATACAGCTGCCTCTAATTGGGAACCAACACAAAAAACCTACATAGAAAACCAAACATAGATCAAAACCCCCGGTCACATCCTGGCCCAAAACCCCATAGAAAAAGGGGGCCTTTGTCGGTGGCGGCTCCGGTGCGGGAAGACTCACTGGAGGCCCGGTGCGTGGAGCAGGAACAGGACGTACTGGGCTGGGACGACACCCAAGAGGCCTGGTGCGTGGAGCAGGAAATACTGGGCTGGGATGACACTCAGGGCGAGTGCGGGGAGCTGGCACTGGACGCACCGAGCTGGGGATGCGCACTGGACGCCTGGTGCGCGGAGCTGGCACTGGACGCACCAGGCTGGTCTCACGCACCTCTGGGCGAGTGCGGGGAGCTGGCACTGGACGCACCGAGCTGGGGATGCGCACTGGATGCCTGGTGCGCGGAGCTGGCACTGGACGCACCAGGCTGGTCTCACGCACCTCTGGGCGAGTGCGGGGAGCTGGCACTGGACGCACCGGGCTGGAGAGACACACTGCAGGTCTGGTACGTGGAGCTGGCACTGGACGCACAGGGCTGGGAATGCACACTGGATGCCTGGTGCGTGGAGCTGGCACTGGATGCACCGGGCTGGTCTCACGCACCTCTGGGCGAGTGCGGGAAGCTGGCACTAGACGCACCGAGCTGGAGATGCGCACTGGACCTCACGTGCACTGGACGTCTCACGCACCTCTGGGCGAGTGCGGGGAGCTGTTGCTGGACGTACTGGGCTGGACAGACGCTCATCTCGGCACATGCGTTGCAGCTCCTGACGGGCCACAACCTCTCTCTCATATCCCAGCCTAAACTCCTTTACACTCCTCCATTCGGGCTGTGGCTCTGGCCTGGTTTTGGCCCTTCGCCCCATGTGCCCCCAAAAAATAAAATCTTGGGACTGCTGTGTCCTTGGACCCTGGCGTCCTGGCTGCTCCTTCTCTCTCCTCGGCGAGTGCCGCCACAGAAGGGTCTCACAACCCCCCATGATCTCTTCCCAGGTCCAGAACACCTTCTCCTGGGCACGCTGCTTGGTCCTTTGGTGGTGGGTTATTCTGTCACGATCTTTAAGGACGGACCAAAATGCAGCGTGGGTCGAATTCCACATACTTTAATTGGCAATGGAACTATACAATAAGAAACGACCAGATCAGCCATAGGTGTGTAGCGCGCACATACCACACAACAAACAATAACCTACAAGGCAGGTGGGGAAGGGAACCAATTTAAATAGGATTCCCAATTAGAGGCAACAACATACAGCTGCCTCTAATTGGGAACCAACACAAAAAAACAACATAGAAAACCAAACATAGAACAAAAACCCCCCTGGTCACGTCCTGGCCCAAAACCCCATAGAAAAGCCAGAGGGCTATCTATGGCCAGGACGTGACAGAAACACTAGCACTACCTTGTCTCAGAACCGCCTGTGGCACAAATGCTATTGTCTGTTTGAATAAAACCTAGTGATAATGTACTATTGTAATGCCAAAAATGTCCTCAAATAAGATGAGTAAGTTGGATGTCTTCATATCTTTATAATAAGAGGAAGTCTCCAAACGCAGTGGTTGTGCTGTTACCACTAGCCACAGGAAGTAAAAGTGAAATTGTGTTAGCACCTGCACCATATCAAGTAGGTCAAACATTTCTCCTCCCTTCCTGTCATATGATGTTTATTGACAGGAAATTGTGAGATGCAAAAGTATTTGAAATGTGCCTCTTACACAAATTGAGATAATGCTGAAGAATTTTGTTATTGCAAAAATTATCCAAGGGTTTCATAAAAAACGTGAATACACAGTTTGCTCTAATCCTCCACAGACTGCAATAAACATGTAGTGATTTGTCAGTTTTTTTGTTCTCTCTCTGTTCTCATTTTTACACCTATCTGGTATATACCTTACACTTTAAATGTATTTACCAATATCCATTTTTCTGTGCTTTGCATAGTGAATAAAGATGTCTCCAAACATAGGCTTTAGCTAAGTCCCACAGGTAATGCTGCGTAGTGCAAAATTGAACTTGAAACAACACAATTGAAATGGGTCAGGCTGACTTACATACAGTTGAAGTTTACATACACTTTACATGAACTCGTTTTTCAACCACTCCACAAACTTCTTGTTAACAAACTATAGTTTTGTCAAGTCGGTTAGGGAATCTACTTTATGCATGTCACAAGTAATTTTTCCAACAATTGTTTACAGACAGATTATTTCACTTATAATTCACTGTATCACAATTCCAGTGGGTCAGAAGTTTACATACACTAAGTTGACTGTGCCTTTAGCTTTCCGTACCACGTTCATCTGTACAAACAATAGTACGCAAGTATAAAGTATAAACACCATGGGACCACGCTGACGTCATACCGCTCAGGATGGAGACACGTACTGTCTCCTAGAGATAAACTAACTAAGCATGAATATGCAACGGACAGCTGTGTACAACGGACAGCTATACACAGCTGTCCGTTGCATATTCATGCTTAGTTAGTTTATTAGTATAGTAATTCACAACTCATTATATTGAAAGAGGAAAATCCCCTGGGCCTTGGTTAAAGGGTAACGTCCGCTTCTGCTCACCGAGGTGTGCACAGTACTAACTTTAACATGCATACGTCCTCACAGCTGTATGCCCAATCTCCTGATTTCACAACGTGTGTCCACCCTTCAAACAAAGGTTATTATCCACAACAAAGTAATACTTCTGAAACATGTTATTATATAACCCTTTCTCTAACGGAATCATTTCTGACACACCATTTGACACCTGGCACTCTACTTTATGGGAAGTTATGTCAGCTAAATCAGATAGGGTTACTTTATTTTAGTGAAATGGGCTACAACATGAATGCACAGCGTCCTTCATTAACATCTAGGTCAGTAGTAAGCCACAGGCAGTAGCTGTAGATAGCCTAAACCACACTGCCTACTGGTTCTCATCTATATGAGAATGCTTTCCGATTGTTATCTCGTTCATCTGCATGCTTTTCGTGTCCCTCCTACTGTATATGACAAGATCAATGTCCACCAACTCCCAAGAAGCACGTTCCTGGCATCAATCTAGCCCTAATGGTTGGAGGAGAGGAGCTCTACAATAGTCTGTGACAAGGATCAAACTGGCACCAAGTATTCCAAGCAAGCTATGTTTAACGATGCATAAACAATGCATCGTCCTTGACCTAGTGTCTTCATATTGCATAACCCAAGACAGCATCGACTAAGCATATTTCTAAACGATTAGGTGTTGTGTTGGAATGACACATGACAATTCTTTTTACTTTACTGTATACCAGACCTGGGTTAAAATATTATAAAAAATAATTTCAAATACTTTAGCTGTGCTTGATTGAGCTTGTCTGGCTTAATGGAACGATAGAACAGTCCCAAAACTGCAAACCCCATCCATAGTATTTGAACTCAAGCCTGCTGTATACCTAATATTGTAAATAAAATATAAACATTTTATAGGAAAAAAAACCTCTAATAGACAATGTATAAATATAAGAATGTGTAATCCATAGAATGCCACTACATGAAGACTAAAAGCTCTCACCAGGCTTTCCAGTCAGTGTGCACATTGCTCACTTCCCGGATCTGTCTTTACTGTGTTCACAAGTGGTTTTGTCACGAAATAGGAGGGTAGACACCCTCCAACTTATGTACCTTTTTTGATACTCTTTATGGAAGAAAATGGTCAAACATACTCATAACGGTTGAGACAATCTACTACAAATGTGAGCTTGATTTCAATTTCTTTGCATTGGAAATTAATAAAAATATCAAATTTCTACTATCTTTGTGATACACTTCGTATGACTTCTAGCTTGTTCTTTCCCTTACGTGGGAGAATGGGAGGAAGAAGTGTGGCACAATAATAGAGTACATCTACCCTAGTCCCAATCAGTACATTAGTGACAAATGACACTCAGTTACCAAGTTTGAAAACAAGCCTGACAGTACTATGAACTGGAGTTAGGTCAAGGACCCCCATCTAGTGGACATGTGTAGCACGTTCTCTAAATGGAAAAGCTACAATGATGCTTACACTCTCGGTCTAGTCTAAGGGCTCTTCAATCTGTAAACCTGAAGCGCTACAGATTCCGCGATAGACATGTAACGGTAGTTTCCGATTGAGCGGACATATGCAGCGTTTACTGTGAATGCAGTCTCCGCTAAAGCGAGAATTGCATTTCAATCACGCTGTAAAGCTGAACTTCCGTGATGCAGGTTGAATACAGCCCTTAATCAAAAATGTGTATTGCATGGTATTGACTGATAACTGGAAAAGCAGGCCATTCATTTAATTCCAGATCATCATTATGTTCTAATCTAAGTAAAATGTTAAAACATATATTTTTTGTCAACTTCAGAATCCACAAACCCTTTTCCTGTTCCATTAAAAGTCTTTGTATGTTTATTAGATAAAGAGAGATATAGAGGAGAGCGTGCTGAAATAGCAGTAGACCAGATTCAAAGACATGCTTCAGCTGTACACCTGCACTGGCGGCAGCAGCCTAGACAAGGGTTATCAAGCTTTGATTATTTGAATCAGCTGTGTATTGCTGGGGCAAAAACCAAAATGTACATCCAGGGTGGGCCCCAGAACTGAGTGGGAAACCCTGGCCTAGACTGCTAGACCACCCTAGGTCACGTTTCATTTTACAGAGAAATTTCTGTGTATTGCCATACATTGGTGCAGCACTCTGTTCATAGTACACATCCAAAGCGAAAAGCGATACTCTTTTATATCCACATGAGTGTCCACTACCCGGGGTGTATCTTTTGCTTTGAAACAAACAGTTTAGATATACAATGATATCAACATCTTTGTTACATCATTATTGATTGATACCCTAGTTTACAAGCAGACACACCATCTAGTCCAGTCTGATAATGCCTGACATTCATTTTTTCTTGTTCAAGGAGATCAAGATTGCTCCTTATATACAAGCTGTAATCATACAGCCCCATCAAACTAGTGACAATGAAATTGCCTAATGAGTGATAAATTAGACTAGATTGGCAGTTGAAAACACATCAGACAAACAACCAAATGTGTCCAAAACAGTTAAGGTTGTTTGTGTGTATTGATGCCCAACCAATACTTCCTATAGTATGTTCCTATACAGGACATTCAGTGGTTTTGCCCTGTCACACATTACAAATATTATGTTGTGATTTCTCCTACCTAGTGAATAAAGCCCCATTTTCCATTGGCACTTTGAATTAGGGACAAATTCGAGGTGGCTTGAATGGAGTTCTCAAATTTGAGCTGGGTCGAGGGAAACTAGTCCTAGACGTGTATTATAACACTCACAGCTTTCAAAGAAAACAAAGATCTAGTCCACTGGGGCAGAGGGACGGCCCCATCTCCCAGGGTAGGCGTGAGTATTCCTTCATTGTTTTCCGCCAAAACCTTCTTGGTTTCCATTTCACAGGCGGCTGTCCCTCAGGTGTTGTCTCTTCAGCTTCAGTGGACTCTGGTGCCACAGGGAATTTTATCGACCAGGCCCTCGTCTCCGCCCAAGACATCACTGCGAACCCGCTCTCCTCTCCTTTTCCAATCCAACCCCTGGATAAACAACCATTGGGATCCGGCACTATCACTCATCACAGCACCACTCACCCTCACCGTGGGACACGTGCACCAAGAAAGCCATCCCTTCCTCATCATCAATGCTCCTGTACAGCCTCGGCCTTCTGTGGCTCCAACTTCATGACCCCACCATCTTCTGGTCAAGGATGAAAATCCCCGCCTGGGCACCTGGATGTCGGAATACCTGCTTTCCCTTACCATGTGGTTCCACGTCGGTTGTGAGTGTCCTCCAGCCAGTCATTCCATCCTCCCATATTGTTGGCCCTGTGTTTTGGGATGTAGACATTTGGACATCCACATTGTCTCTGACCGTGGTCCCCAATTCATGTCACGGGTATGGTCAGCCTCACATCTGGGTAGCAAACTCCAAGTGGTCTGTCATGCAGTGGCAGAACTAGAGTTTTATACATGGGGTGGCCAAGGCTACTTCAGGGAGTCCATAGACCATGACAGCATTTGTGTAACCCTAACCTGGCATCTAAAGAGCATGAATGAATCCTATGATTGCTGATTAATGAGTCAAGGAGCAGTGGGTCGCTAGCGGGGAGCGTTGTTCGCAATTTTGGCAGTTTTTTCCGCTAATGGCATAATTAGGGTTGGTATCGCTGCTGAGGTCAGAGATCAATCCTTTTATGGCTGCAGGTTCACTAATAATGATGGAGGAGTGGTGACTACCTCCTCTGATAGCTTGCACATCTTTTGAAAAATGTTTTTGGTTTTGAATTCATTGGAAGCTGCAAATACAAGTTTTATCTATTTATACAGTGAGGGAAAAAAGTATTTGATCCCCTGCTGATTTTGTACGTTTCCTCACTGACAAAGAAATGATCGGTCTATAATTTTAATGGTAGGTTTATTTGAACAGTGAGAGACAGAATAACAACAAAAAAATCCAGAAAAAACGCATGTTAAAAATGTTATAAATTGATTTGCATTTTAATGAGTATTTGACCCCCTCTCAATCAGAAAGATTTCTGGCTCCCAGGTGTCTTTTATACAGGCAACGAGCTGAGATTAGGAGCACACTCTTAAAGGGAGTGCTCCTAATCTCAGTTTGTTACCTGTATAAAAGACACCTGTCCACAGAAGCAATCAATCAATCAGATTCCAAACACCATCCCCACCGAAACATTATGCTTTGGGGGTGTTTTTCTGCTAAGGGGACAGGACAACTTCACCGCATCAAAGGGACGATGGGCCATGTACCGTCAAATCTTGGGTGAGAACCTCCTTCCCTCAGCCAGGGCATTGAAAATGGGTCGTGGATGGATATTCCAGCATGACAATGACCCAAGGCAACAAAAGAGTGGCTCAAGAAGAAGCACATTACCTACTTAGGGAGTAGCGGTGCGCTAGCGGGCCGCTCCCGACACTACCCGGTGAAATGTAAGGCGCCAAATTCAAAATCCAAAAGTTGAATTATTAAACATTCATCAATATACAAGTGTTGCATAGTAATCAAAAGCTCAGATTTTTGGCAATATCACAGCATTGTCAGATTTCAAAAAGGCTTTACGGCGAAAGCACAACATTTGATTGTTTGAGGATAGCACCTCCAGTATTTATGCATTAGCATAAATTCATATCCAGCGCGGGTCACACAAAACCCATATAAGAGCTAAAAAATATCACTTACCTTTCGAAGAACTTCTGCTGAGGGCTTCCCAAGTGTCCAACGAAGACATCCAATGCTTCTTTTGTTAGAAAAAGTCATTTATTATATCCATAAATCTCAGTTTGGCTGGCGTGTTATGATCAGAAAATCTACCGTTGAGTCGCCCATTGAACCGTGAAGAGAACACGTTGAAATTATACCTATAAACTTTCTACAAGCAAATCAAACATCCTTTTTAATGTATCCTTAGGTATCCTTTTATGTATATTTACTGTAATATTTCAACCGGACGATAACGCGAACAATAGGAAAGGAAAATAAAGTGGGGCGTGCTCACAATCTCGCGCCCGTCAAATGTTGTTGACAAAAGTGGTCCCTTCGCTACTTCCTCTTCCTATCCATTCTGCTTAGTGCTTCCAGACACTGTTTAAAGACTGTTGACATCTAGTGGAAGCCATAGGTACTGCAGTCTCAGTCCTAGTTAAAATAGAAATCAATAGGCAGCCTGGAGAACAAAAGTACAAAAAAAACTGCAAATCCACATGGATTTTCCTCTGGTTTTTGCCTGCTATATGTTCTGTTATACTCACATACATTATTTTAACACTTTTATAAATTTCAGAGTGTTTCCTATCCAATAGTACTAATTATGTGCATATCCTATTTTCTGGGCCTGAGTGGCAGTTATTTTACTTTGGGCACGCCAGACTATCCAAAACCGACACCTCTGCTGCCGCTCCCTAAGAAGTTAAGGTCCTGGAGTGGACTAGCCAGTCTCGAAACCTTAATCCCATAGAAAATCTGTGGAGGGAGCTGAAGGTTCGAGTAGCCAAACGTCAGCCTCGAAACCTTAATGACTTGGAGAAGATCTGCGAAGAGGAGTGAGACAAAATCCCTCCTGAGATGCAAACCTGGTGGCCAACTACAAGAAGCGTCTGACCTCTGTGATTGCCAACAAGGGTTTTGCCACCAAGTACTAAGTCATGTTTTGCAGAGGGGTCAAATACTTATTTCCCTCATTAAAATGCTAATCAATTTATAACATTTTTCACATGCGTTTTTCTGGATTTTTTTGTTGTTATTCTGTCTCTCACTGTTGTTCAAATAAACCTACCATTCAAATTATAGACTGATCATTTCTTTGTCAGTAGGCAAACGTACAAAATCAGCAGGGGATCAAATACTTTTTTCCCTCACTGTAGATGTTAACGAACCATCAGTTATGTTGGAGTTGGATGTGAAAGAATTTGCAAAAGCAAATCGGAATTCATTAATCAATGATAATGATTAATCATACCTGGATAGGCTTTAATTAACCTGAGAAGTTGGTTCATCTAGGTTAATATGGGAAGTTTAAAAGTGTCTCATTTGATTGGAAGAACCATAAGGTATGTTCAACAATTTAACTTATTAAATTGAATGAGTCGATGATAATCTGTACAATCTTTTCTTAGTCTAATGTGAATTGGGTCACAGGGGCTTTTGTACTGGGGAAGAGAAGGGCGTTTCATCCCTCTCCAACCAATGTTTACTTATGAAAAAAATTCTCTCATTTAGAAGCTAAAATCACATTTCATCTTCTCACAAATACGTTAATATTTAAACATTTAAATTGCACAACAATTCCATGTGAATCTGATAACTAGAATGTGTAGACTTTCCAAGATACAATTTATATCATCAGATATAATGTCCCAGACAACAACTGATCTGACGTCATATTCTTTAACCTGTTATGGATCCAGTCCCGTGAACGGGATCGATTTTGACAACATCCTGTGAAATGCAGAGCGCCGAATTCAAATTACAAAAATACTCACCTTTTTGTTCAGGCTGCCTATTGATTTCTATGTTAACTAGGACTGAGACTGCAGTACCTATGGCTTCCACTAGATGTCAACAGTCTTTATACTCCATGGCGGGTGTGTGATTCTGTCAGGCTCTTGTGTAGCTGGTGCATAGAAGTCAGGAGCAGGAGAACAGTACTGAGTGAGCAAAACACTTTACTCTAACAAAAAATCAAGCAAAACGCTAAACGCGTAAATACAAAAACACATGCCAAACGCAAAACAGGCGAGGCATAAATGAAATGCACCAGCCGGAAAGAAACGGCTTAGCAATAAACAATCACACACAAGGACATGGGGGAAAACAGAGGGTTAAATACACAACAGATAATGATGGGAATGCAAACCAGGTGTGTGAAAAACAAGACAAGACAAATGGAAAATGAAAAGTAGATCGGTGATGATTAGAAGACCAGTGACGTCGACCGCTGAATGCCGCCCGAACGAGGAGGGGAACCGACTTCAGTCGAAGTCGTGACAATTTCAGATTTTCTTTCTTTCATCACATTCCCAGTGGGTCAGAAGTGTACACACACTCAATTAGTATTTGGTAGAATTGCTTTTAAATTGTTTAACTTGGGTCAAACGTTTTGGGTAGCCTTCCACAAGCTTCCCACAATAAATTGGGTGAATTTTGGCCCATTCCTCCTGTCAGAGCTGGTGTAACTGAGTCAGGTTTGTAGGCCTCCTTGCTCACACACACATTTTCAGTTCTGCTCACAATTTATTTATAGGGTTGAGGTCAGGGCTTTGTGATGGCCACTCCAATACCTTGACTTTGTTGTCCTTAAGCCATTTTGCCACAACTTTGGAAGTATGCTTGGGGTCATTGTCCATTTGGAAGAAACATTTGCGACCAAGCTTTAACTTCCTGCCTGATGTCTTGAGATGTTGCTTCAATATATCCACATAATTTTCTCAGGTAGCCTAGTGATTAGAGTGTTGTACTAGTGACCGAAAGGTTGCAAGATCGAATCCCCGAGCTGACAAGGTAAAAATCGATCGTTCTGCCCCTGAACCAAGGCAGTTCACGGTTCCTAGGCCATCATTGAAAATAAGAATTTGTTCTTAACTGACTTGCCTAGTTAAATAAAGGTAAAATAAAAAAATATTTAAAAAATGTTTTGTCAAGTGCACCAGGCCCTCCTGCAGCAAAGCCCCCCCTCATGATGCTATCACCGCTGTGCTTCACGGTTGGGATGGTATTCTTCGGCATGCAAGCCTCCCCCTTTTTCCTCCAAACATAGCGATGGTCTTTATGGCCAAACAGTTCTATTTTTGTTTCATTAGACCAGAGGACATTTCTCCAAAAAGTATGATCTTTGTCTCCATGTGCAGTTGCAAACCGTGGTCTGGCTTTTTTATGGTGGTTTTGAAGCAGTAGCTTCTTCCTTGCTGAGCGGCCTTTCAGGTTATGTCAATATAGGACTCATTTTACTGTGGATATAGATACTTTTGTACCTGTTTCCTCCAGCATCTTCACAACGTCCTTTGCTGTTGTTCTGAGATTGATTTGCACTTTTCGCACCAAAGTACGTTCATCTCTAGGAGACGTAACACGTCTCCTTCCTGAGCGATATGACAGCTGCGTAGTCCCATGGTGTTTATACTTGCATACTATTGTTTGTACAGATGAACGTGGATCCTTCAGGCGTTTGGAAGGATGAACCAGACTTGTGGAGGTCTACAATTTTTTTCTGAGGTCTTGGCTGATTTCCTTTGATTTTCCCATGATGTCAAGCATAGAGGCACTGAGTTTGAAGGTAGGCCTTGAAATACATCCACAGGTACACCTCCAATTGACTCAAATTATGTCAATTAGCCTATCAGAAGCTTCTAAAGCCATGACATCATTTTATGGAATTTTCCAAGCTGTTTAAAGGCACGGTCAACTTAGTGTATGTGAACTTCTGACCCACTGGAATTGTGATACAGTGAATTATAAGTTAAATAATCTGTCTGTAAACAATTGTTGGAAAAATGACTTGTGTCATGCACAAAGTAGATGTCCTAACCGACTTGCCAAAACTATAGTTTGTTAACAAGAAATGTGTGGAGTGGTTGAAAAACAAGTTTTAAACAAATATTTTAACCAAGTTCAGGTGTGCTATTGTTCCTATCTCAGTTAAACCTACGCAAAACCTAACAATTGGTGACCCCGACGTTGAACTGAGGGAACGTCTTCGCTGGACAAAGCGCCAGCCATTGGCCGAGACTGTCGCCAGACGGTCCTCTCACAAAAGACCGCGGTCTACTAAAAAAGGTAAAGCAGATGCCTATTGTCTAAGAACTGAAAGTCTGCACATTGGCGTTAACCAAATTTATTTTGTGAGAAAACCTAACTGGTGTAAGTTACTAAATTTTCGAACCATATGTTCATTTCAGTAAAGTAAGAGTAAAACGATTTACGTATTCTTTAATTACGTACTGTATAATGGCGAATGCATTTTCAGTTGGCCAACAGAATAATAATGGAATGACTGTATGTGTATGAAGTGAAATTAAAAGCCTGGATGTGTGTGTGTATGTATGTAAGCTAGGGTTGGTTTATTAAAAAAGTCTATAAGGCTTTAGGGAAGTGAGTGAGGACAATGGCAACATAACCACCGTGAATGGTGGAATATTGGATATAAGACAAGTTCTGATATTGAACGGCAATATACCGGGTTCACGGATTTTTATGTGTTTACATGGTATGTTGGATATAAGATAAATTGTCGATTAACAAGTCTAGGTGGACCCTCAACTATAGTGGACGGCAACATAGTCCAGGGAAAGGCAGAAGTATTGGAAATAAGATAAGTCTAGGTGGACCCTCGACGGCAATACACTGAGTAAGACAAGTTCCCTGTTACAAGTAAACGGCAAAATACTGATGAAGAGAGGTTACGGTATATGCGCAAATACTTTAACGGCAGTGTTTTGGAGATAAAATAAGTTTACTGATTGAATAAGACGTGTTGGATATAAGATAAGTCACACTGTATGCTTGTTTTGCTTTATGATTGAGATTCTGTATGTGTATTTCGTCAGGCTTATATGTGTAAGGGAGCAAGGACGTATAATTAATGTAACCAGATATACTTAAATAATACTATAATTGTATAACACATTCACCCATTATTAATCGTAGTCTCGTTAGGGAATAACATATAAATATAACAACAATAAATAAATAACTAATTGTAATGGATCAAATCGAAAAAAATTATAAAAACATTGAAATCAACCCTAGAAATAAACGGAGGGAAAGACGAAAAAGAATGGAAGAAGAGAGGAGAAAAATTGTACCGAGAATGGATAGATGATGGGTCCATTCTGGCTCCCTCCGGACTGCCAACTGAGGGAGAACCCGGAAGAATACTAGAGGCCCTGAAGCGGAGAACAATGAAGACCGCGGTCGAATGGAAGCAGGGGGGGGAACCAACAAAAGGGACCATAAGAGACACAATGGAAAAGGCGAAACTCAAAGAAAAAATTGGCCTGGCCATGTTGGAGAAACTCAAGAAAATGTGTACAAAGGAAGATCCACCAAAACCACAGGGAGGTAGTCTGTACCCAGGGCTCCCTACAACACCACCACCCTAAGATGGTCCACAGGTCATGGCTCCGGTCATGGATCTTACAGCCACGATGAATTACCAAAAAAGAGCAGAATCACAAGGAGGAGGAACCTGGGTCCGAAATGAAGACCTCCAGAATAGAGGTGAGTGTGCAAATTTTGCTAGATGCAGCAAAACTGATGCAGCGCAATGTAACACACTCAGTAGCATACCAGCGGGAACTGAAAGTGATATGTGTGTGACGGATGTGCAGAACTGAGGAGGACTTGTGAGTGAGAGTGAGAGCGTGTCTGGACAAAGTACAGACACTCATCAACAAACGGAGGAGTCTAGGAGAAGATATTACAGAGAATGGATAGAAGAGGGCAGCATCACCGTGCCCAACGGTCTCCCAGTCGACGGGGAGCCCGGTAGAATATTAAAGACGCTGAAACAAAAAACAGAACTTTCACCGAGTGGAAACAGGAGGGAGAACAGCGCAGGGGTAAGATGATTTAGAAAGTTTGAATCAACTAGTTCATTAGTGGATATTAAGTTTAAAATGGATATTAATGTTGTATTTCGCCACATTCGAAACATCGCTAAACATTTAGATTTGACGTTCAATGTTGATAAAATATTATGCTATGAAATCTACTGTATAATAGCTATCAAATTGGTCTATTGGAAATTGGGATAAGTGTTTGTACATGATTATGGCAGTGAGAGACCAACCTTACAATGCCGTGTGTGTGTGTGATGTGAATGGGTGTAGGAACAATCAATGAGATTGCGAACGTCTCATTGGGTTGTGGGATTTCATTTGTACAGAAATATTATGAAAGGCCCTGGATTTTGAAACAATTCCTGATGAGGAATGATCAACCTCATCACGAATGTTAAAGAAATCAGGAGAATTTCACCTTAACATTTGTGAGAAATACTATTTTCTATCCAAATTGTACTAATATTTTGGGAGATTATTATTATCTCATTGGGAAATTATATGGATATTGTTTGGGAAATATAGAGAGTTTTTGGGACAGAGACAGGCTCCCCGCCTTATGAGTAGAAAGAGGAGGGGGGAGGCCATGAGGAGTATATGGGGAGTTTTGGGCTGAACACACGGGTAGGCGCCCATCACCAGACAGTGTAGACGAGGAGGATAAGATAGATACTGAATTACTAGGTATTTGAGTTAGCTACAGTAGATTTGGCTCTAGCATGAGAACAGAAAACCATTTTAACATTGTTCTGACTCATGAGGCTACAGGGGGGGAGCAATGGTACAGGTGCTAATTTCCTAGTTGTGTCCCGTTAACCTATTGGGAAGAGTTGTGATGACACTTTTGAATAGAGTTGTACCACCCACTGAAAGGGGCATGAAGGCCCACATAGTTAAGAACAACATGGTCATCTGTGGGGACAGCGAACCTTGTTGCTAGTATAGTCAGGACTTAGTTAGAACGGAGGGAGAGTATGGGTTATTGGGTATCAAAGGGAAAGAAGTCTTGAAGGACTAATAGGTACTGATGGGAGCCCACGTGTATTGTAGCTTGATTTGACCGATTTGCCATTAACAGACAGAGAAATTACTATGTTTATAGATGAGTCTTCAAGGTAGAATTCAGACTACTCTGTGCAGCAGGCAGAAATTGAGGCCCTTATGAGGACAGGCAAATTGGGTAAAGGGAAAAGGGTTGCCATTCATACAGATAGCGCTTGTGCAGCTCGATGGAGAAATAGGGGGATGGTAACTACAGCTAATTTTAAATTGTTAGAGGCAGTTCTCCTACCAGACAAAGTATCTGCAATGGAGACAGGAGGGCAGACGAGGAAGCGAAGACAGTTAGTCTTACGACATTGCTACACAGACTCACACTTGAAAGAGGAAGTGAACAAAGGTTCTACTCTGCTAAATGATAGCCAAGATAGGGCACCAATTTCAGATTAAATAAGTGGGAGCAGCTAGGAGCAGTTAGTAAGGAAGAAATTTGGCAAAAAAAGAAATTTACCAATTTTGCCTAAGTACAGCTAGTGGTTTTTGTTGTTTTAGACATGCAGTAGTTTGATACAGGGGCAGAGCCTTGTATCAAAAGGAGGGATATGGTAGAGTATGGTAGAGATGATTGTTAGACATGGTAGAGATTGTTAGACAACACAAATTACTTTGAATAATAAAAAAATTGAGCTCACTAGGAGCAAAGGAAAGAAACAGTGTTTAAGTGTTAATGTATTATAGGACGCATGAATTCTATGATTAAAAGTAGGTTAAGATAGACACACCTGAGTACAGAATGAAATTGGGTAAAATGACTACTAATGGTATTAGTGAGATATTCGGATAACCCCAGACGAGGGATTATCTCCATTTGAGAAAGTATTTGGTAGACCTTTTAGAATGAGAGTTAGGAAGATACAGTAACAAATCACATGAGAAGTTGTTTGCTAACCACACCTGTATGTCAGAGATTTTATGCCCAACAGAAGAACTACAGAAGGAGGTGAACCATACGATCCAGCCTGGTGACTGGGTGTGGATCCAGTCTCTGGAGGAAAAGGACTGGAAGCAGCCCCGTTGGGAAGGCCCCTACCAGGTTATGTTGGTCACAGCCTTTGCCATTAGAATATCAGAAAGAGCAACATGGGTCAACGTTACCCACTGCAGAAAGGTAGGAACACATACAAACACCGTGGAGCACATACAGAGTTGAAGAGCAGAACTGGACCAATAGGGTCTGGGGGTCACCTCTGTTAACGAAGATTTCCTACCCCAACCTATCATCACTGTAGTGTGTTCCCTAGAGGTGTGAGTATGGGGTGGTACCTAGCAGACTGGCTAAGGGCAAGAGAGGGTTGGCGGTTTTTGGGATGTGGGGTACCCTGAGCTGCATCATAGTTTTGATACATTTTTTATAAATCCTGATTCAACACCTCTAGTATAAAGTATATGTCGCTGACAGGTTTAAGAAGTAAAAGACTAGTTATATAATACCCGACCCCTCATGAATAAGAAGGATATAAAGAAGGAGTCCAAATAGGTGATGATGTCAGATTTAAGGTTAATATTAAACATTTCCCTAATAGAGTAGGGATATGGGTGCATAATAAATTGTATAAGATTATTCAGAACTGTGTGATACCTTTATGTTTCTGTTTGGGACCCACTTCATCTTGTTCCTGGCCTAGGTAATTAAACATACTTGGGGACCGGGGTATGTGGATGGAGTTTAAAACAAAGTTTGGATATTAATGACTGTAGAGTAGATGTAGCAGTAACCCTCTGAGGACTCACAGGAACAGACACGGAATGAAGGTATTGGGCTTACACTGATGATTGTGGACTCGATTTTTCCTGTTCATTAATCCAGTCGGTAGAGACCAACTTCACGAAAGACCCAGGTCCTGTAGTGGATCTCAATATATGTCTGTCAATGTGACTGATTTGGGTTTGGAAGTACAGGAGAAAATTCTCAACCTTACAGCTCCTATAACTGATGTGTGGTGGGGTTGTACCAATGAAGGAGGCCTACGACAGGCATTACCTAAAGGGTAAAGGGGCACTTGTGTTCTGGTATTATTGGTCCAACCAGTTAGGATTATACATCAGAGACCAGTTCTGGACGGGATAACTAGAAAAATGAGAAATATAGGTTCTAATGTAGGCAGTTCTATTTGGATGAATGTCATAGGCGTCGCCAGAGAAGTTCCAGACGAGTATAAAGCTATGACTCAGATTGGGGAGGGTTTTATCACTACGTTCTTCTGGTGGGTAATGATAACTAAAAATGTTGATTGGATCAATTATATGTATTATAATCAACAGGGATTTGTGAATAAGACTAGAGATGCAGTGATGGGAATCTCTGAACAATTATCCGCCACCTCCCTCATGACCTGGAAAAATAGGTTGACTCTAGATGTGTTATTGGCTGAAAGGGTGGCGTCTGCAGAATAGTGGGGGAATAATGTGCTGTACCTTCTTTCCCAGCTCTGATGAGTTGGTTGGACAATATGTTTGGACAATGGAAAAATGTAATGATTACTGTGTTGTGGGCTACTTTGACCTGTATGACTGTGTTAGTATTGTTTGGGTGTTGTGTGATTCCGTGTGTGAGAGGTTTAATTTCCAGGACTCTGGAGAAATCAATGACATAACAGATGGTGGGATACGGACCGATTCCGAGCTCTGACCAGGGGAATGATGAATACATGCCTCATGACCCTCTAGATGGCTCCAGTTCCTTTACTCATGAGGAACCCATGTTTGATGAGACAATTTTCAATATTTAGATTAGATCTTAATAAATCCCACCTAGAAATGTTATGATTGGATATAGGCCTAGAACAGTAATTGATGAGGATCAGATGTAAAATACATGTATTGATTTGGTGTGGTGTCATTATTAATTACTGTTTTATTCTATTTGTTTAGCATTTTATACTTTTTTACAAATTTTGTTTGTGTGACACCCTTGCGGGTGTCAAAAGGGGGACTACAAAAATTCGAATCAATTTATTCTAATCTGTATTTTTCTTATTTGAGCTGTTGTTCTCTTTTAAAGGAAGGTTTTAGGTTCCTAGGTGGCTGGTAGCCAATCTAGTACGTGGAAATTACATATGAAGGACACGAGGGTTTTCTATTATTTGGTCACACCTTTGTAGGTGTGAAAAGGGGGATTGTGGGGATCTGACATTTTTATACCATAATAGTATTAACAATTACTAATTGCTATTAATCATATTGGGGGTTATTCTGTAAGGACTTGTGTATGTGTAACCCCTGTGCGGACATCTTGAGACAATTGCTGACTTGTGGTTAAGTGGGGGGTGTGGGGTCTTTATCTCAAGACCCTGTCTGGTGGAAAAGTACTGAGCTACTAAAAAACAGGAAGATAACTCAAGAAAGAGCGCCAAGAGGCTGGGACCAGCCTGTGCGACAACGATTGGCGAGGCAAGTCTAAACCACGCCCAGCCACTGTTCTGATAGGCCCATCCCGAGGTGGGAACTAAACTCTGTCAGAACATATACCAATGTTTTCAGCAGAAAGGGAGTTCTTTGTTTCGTCCTGCGTGATGTTACAGTGAACCCGTATATACGGAAATTGCATTTGCCATTCATTAACTTTTGAATTAAACAAATATTTTAACCAAGTTCAGGTGTGCTATTGTTCCTATCTCAGTTGAACCTACGCAAAACCTAACAATTCTGTGATTAGGGAGTTTTCGCTGTGTTCCGTGTGATGCGTGGATGATGAAGTTCGCATTGATCCTTTACAATAAAAGGTCAAATTGAGGAATAAAGTTTAAGACCTTTATTTTCCATCAGTACAAATAAATATTTAGATGCTGCGTTTGTTGCATCATACATTCTGTTGCTACTGTTCCAATCATGTATTTGAGATCTTACGCTGCAGGGACCACTCAACAATGATCACAAATACGTGATTGTACGCGTCAAAGGGTTAATGCGTTTGAGCCAATCAGTTGTGTTCTGACAAGGTAGGGGAAGATAGCCCTATTTGGTAAAAGACCAAGTCCATATTATGGCAAGAACAGCTCAAATAAGCAAAGAGAAACCACAGTCCATCATTACTTTTAAGACATGAAGGTCAGTCAATACGGAACATTTCAAAACCCTTCTTCAAGTGCAGTCACAAAAACCATCAAGCACTTTGATGAGGACCGCCACAGGAAAGGAAGACCCTGAGTTACTTCTACTGCAGAGGATAAATTAATTAGAGTTATCAGCCTCAGAAATTGCAGCCCAAATAAATGCTTCACAGAGTTCAAGTAACAGACACATCTCAACATCAACTGTTCAGAGGAGACTGCGTAAATCAGGCCAAAATTAAGTCCAAATTTGAGATTTTTGGTTCCAACCACTGTGTGAGACACAGAGTAGGTGAACAGATGATCTCTGCATATGTGGTTCCCACCATGAAGCATACATTTTTTATTTAACTAGGCAAGTCAGTTAAGAACAAATTCTTATTTTCAATGACGGCCTAGGAACAGTGGGTTAACTGCCTTGTTCAGGGGCAGAATTACATATATTTTACCTTGTCAGCTCGGGGATTCGATCTTCCAACCTTTCAGTTACTAGTCCAACGCTCTAACCACTAGGCTACCTGCCGCCCCATAAGCATAGAGGAGGAGGTGTCATGGTGTGGGGGTGCTTTGCTGGTGACACTGTGATTTATTTAGATTTCAAGGCACACTTAACCAGCATGGTTACCACAGCATTCTGCAGAAATATGCCATCCCATCTGGTTTACGCTTAGTGGGACTGCCATTTGTTTTTCAACAGGATAATGACCCAACACACCTCCAGGCTGTGTAAGGGCTATTTTACCAAGGAGAGTGATGAGTGCTGCATCAGATGACCTGGCCTCCACAATCACCCAACCTCAACCCAATTGAAATGGTTTGGGATGAGTTGGACCGCAGAGTGAAGGAAAAGCAGCCAACAAGTGCTCAATATATATGGGAACTCCATCAAGACTGTTGGAAAAGCATTCCAGGTGAAGCTGGTAGAGAGAATGCCAAGAGTGTACAAAGCTGTCATCAAGGCAAAGGGTGGATACTTTGAAATCTAAAATATGTTTTGATTTTTTTAACACTTTTTTGGTTACTACATGATTCCATATGTGCTATAGTTTTGATGTCTTCACTATTATTCTACAATGTAGAAAATACTACAAATAAAGAAAAACCCTTGAATGAGTAGGTGTTCTAAAACTTTTGACCGATAGTGTATATCTAGAGAGACCTAAGCCCACAGGCAGGCTGGGCCTTCCCAATTTTTTACAATACTACTGGTCAGCAAATATATCTATATGTGTTTATTGGGTTTCTACATTTGGGCCATCATGGAGTTACAGTCAAGCCTTCCAACTTCTCCAGTCTTGCCCATGAACCTTGGCACCCATGTTTTGAACCCCATTGTTAAGAACCCTTAAAATCTGGTCCCAATTCCGAAGTCACTTTAGCCTTAAACAAGCAAGCAGCTTCTCCCCATTAACATCTAATCATCTCTTCCCAGCGTCACAGATTGACACGGCATTCCAGTTCTGGCATTAGAACAGTCTTTTTTTTTGTGGTCCCCCCCCTATTTTTTAAGTATTTTGTGTGTACTGATTTACTTGGCTGTATATTGATTTACCTATCTGCACACTGCTCAAGAAAAGGTTCAAGTGATGAATGAACCAGAGATCCCATTACATTTAATCTAATTCCTAATTCTATGGAATGAATGTTCTTTATTGAGACATCATGTCCAGAAAATCTTTGGTACATGCAACCATAGATATAGTGTCTATGCAGGCAACTTTGTATAGCCCAACATGTATGCTCCAACCATTTACATTTCAGTCATTTAGCAGACGGTCTTATAGTAGTGAATGCATACATTTTCATACTTGTCCCCCATGGGAAGCGAACCCAAAAACCTGGCGTTGCAAGCACCATGCTCTACTAACTGAGTCACACGGGACCACATTCAAGTGCATATAGTGAACACAGTGAGAATTTCACATATTTTCCAGCAACACTTGCTACTTTTATTACAAGTCAGAAATGCTTCCCATTGGTTGATTCTGATACTTTCCAAGTGGGAAACTCGGGTATCACCATAGTTAGATAAAGGACTCTAGATGGCATGGACATCGCCATTGAGGGCTTCCACCATTTTAAAGTAGTCAGCTGGGTGGGACTTCCTATGGGTTAAGGTAGGATCACATGATTCCATGAGGAATCAGCCAATAAATTATACCCATTGTTTGTTTGCAAACCATAGAGACAGAGGACTCATCTTTGTATCTGTGACATTATAGTGTCTTTGACAGCATGAGCAGTGCCATTGAGGCACTCTCCATTTTTAAGTAGTACATTTTATTCTTCACGATTTGCTGATCCCTCCGGATGACCCCGGTTGAACATGACTCCAACAGGGTTACCAGGAGGGATCAGCCAATGAAGTTGGAAGTACCACCCAGTTGACTACATTAAAATGGTGGAAACCCTCAATGCCGCTGCCCATGCTAATACAGCCTGACATTTATATCATTCTCTATGTTGCAAACTCATAAAAGTAGTAAGAAGAAAATTGAGTATTCAAAATGGTTGAAACCCTCAATTTCGCTGCCCATGCTAATACAGCCAATTGGCCACTAAAGGCCTCTATCATTCTCTATGTTGCCAACTCATAGAAGTAGTAAGAATAAAATGGACTACTTCAAAATGGTGGAAACCCTCAACGCCTCTGCCCATGCTAATACAGCCTTTTGGCCACTAGAGGCCTCTATCATTCTCTATGTTGCCAACTCAGAAGTAGCAAGAAGAAATGGAGATTGCCTCAATGGCACTGTGGTTTAGATACTACTTGTGTATAGTATAATAACCCCAGTTATGAAATAAAATACAGATGGTCTTCGCCATAGTGTGTAATAGACATGGGATTTCAACTTATTTTCCACAGTTGCTTCTGATTCTAATCAAATGGTATTATTAAACACATCTTGGTATGTGCTTCTTTTCATGTTTATAACCAATTTAATCCGAGCCTTAATGTTCTTCATTGATGCTGGCTTCACACAGCTAATTCACTGCTGTGGTAACTTCCTGTGACCATGAGAAAGGCTGTTTTCAAAATTAGAAGCAGTGAAACTGTATAGCTTAGCCCTAAACTTGGGTGCATTACTTCTGCTTTTTTGTTGTTGCATTCTCTGTACACTATTTTGACAGTGCTTACAAATGCAATGTCCTTACTAAAAGCCAAATACACACATTTTATACAAAATTATAATTATCCATATCCTATTGCACAAACAAATGTGATACATTCAACTAAATAATGCATTTGTGATAACAATGTAAACATGTTTTTATTCAATACAAAACAAAGAGAAACATGAAAGGTGGAAAACAACCTTTATGAGCCTTTCAAAACAGTCCTTGAGAAGATCTCAATTGCATACTCCTCGCATCCTCTCTCCTTCATTTGATTTGATTTATTTAGCCAGGATAGTCCCCTCCGTAGCAATTGCCACTGTTTTCCAGGGAGTCCTGGGTTCCATAGAATAAATAAAAACATATACAGCATACCCATTGGCATACATTCAAAAGCACACCTAAAATCACAGCATATGCGGTAGCCTACATACAAAACCACGCTCACATTACAGCTATATGTACTGCTCTTTTGAAGGTGGACGTGCTAGTTAGCTGTCGTGTGGATAAGTCCAGCTTGTTCCAGTACAATGGTCCAAAGACCTTGAAAGGCCATGTTTTTTGCTAATGGTTGTGCCAGTAGGTGCGGGTCCCATTGGTCATAGGCTGTGACTGCTGCTGTGGTGACGCCCCCGGAGTGTGGTAAATTGTCAGGATAATGTCCTTGGAGATGAAGTCCCTTGTCTCCTTCTCAAACCCCATTGGAGCAGAAGGTCAGAGGGGAGGGACCTCTGGCTTTTTCATCCAATGGATTTTGGAGGAGACAAGCAGAGGAGCATGCAATTGCTCATCTCAAGAGCAGTACACATGATTTATTAAATGTTTTGAGTTACAGTATTTTCACTTAGACAGAAAAACACTTATGCCTACTAACCAAATGTAAATATGACATTATAAAATAAAATACTCTTAAGGAAGCCAACAAGTATCTGTATGCAGTTTGAAGATAGCATTGCGATCCATCTTTGCAGAACAAATATAGAAAACAGTAAAAGCTTGATGAAGCAGAAATACAAACATCAGAAAATGCTAGTCTGTAAAATGTTAATATTTTCTAAAACATCTTAAGATGCTTAGTCAATGCATCAATATATTCTCTCACTACCCTTATCCACTAGGAAAAACAGGAAAGTTAGTTACATTTCAATACCGGAATTATTTTATTTTGGAATTAAACATTAAATACTGAAAATAAGTTAATTTCCTGCAGGGAATAAAACTTAAATTACATAAATATGATGGATAAGAGTTAGAAGGCTAAAGTTGTGAAATACATTATGGAACTTGGAAAGTGATTCCATCCTCTCCAACTCAGCTCATGTTCTTTCTAATCATCTCAAGAGCAGCTTCCTTCTCCTTCAAGAGATCTTTCAGTTGTTTGATTCTCTCATGACGCTTGATTTCTTCAGGGTCCATGGGTGATGTAGAGCAGAGATAACTGGTTGGGATCTCTCCAGCTGTACTACTTCCCTGCTCACTCATAGTTGAAGGACATTGGATCTCTATAGACGCTGGCTCTTTATCTTTCGCTTGAGCCTTTGTGGACTTTCTCCACTTTTGTTTAGTCGACTCTGCAACTGCACTGGTACGGTTCCCTGAGGACCTGATGTTTAATGGTTTAGATGAACCAGGCTCCTCTTGTGAAGTGGATGGTGAGCTCATTGCTTTGACTTGTGTTTCAGTCACCTCACATGGACATGCAGTGCATCTTCTCCCTTTTCCCCTTCTTCTAGAGTTTGGCTTTATGTTGCTTGCTGTGCCACAGCAGGGCCTAAGAGCGCAATCCATAGCTTCAGTGTTTGTTTGTGGGTGGACCGATAAAACGGGTGAGTTTGAGCTTTGTTTCGAAATATGCACCAGATCGAGATCTGGCAGAGTTTTGGAAGGGACACCTGTTTCATCTGTGGTGGAAATAAAATAATTGACAGACGGTTCCTCATAAACAAATATCTGTTCACCATCAGATAACATGTTCAGCTGAGGAGTTGGACTGGTAAGGGGCTGCATGTCCAGCTGAGGAGTTGGACTGGTAAGGCACTCTGGGTTTTCTGAACATTTAAACGCATTTTCAACTTTTTCAATTTTCTGCCTTTTAACACCTTTTGGGCAACTATCATTGTTCCTTGTGGCAGAGACCTGTGAGAAAACAAGGTTTTTAATTTCAAAGTGGGAAATACAGTAATGAACTCAGTAAAAAAAGAAATGTCCTCTCACTGTCAACTGCGTTTATTTTCAGCAAACGTGTAAATATTTGTATGAACATAAGATTCAACAAGTTCCACAGACATGTCACTAACAGAAATGGAAGAATGTGTCCCTGAACAAAGGTGGGGGGTCAAAAGAAACAGTCAGTATCTGGTGTGGCCACCAGCTGCATTAAGTAATGCAGTGCATCTCCTCAAGGACTGCACAAGATTTGCCAGTTCCTGCTGTGAGATGTTACCCCACTCTTCCACCAAGGCACCTGCAAGTTCCCTGACATTTCTGGGGGGAATGGCCCTATCCCTCACCCTCCAATCCAACAGGTCCCAGACATGCTCAATGGGATTGAGATCCGGGCTCTTCGCTGGCCATGGCAGAACACTGACATTCCTATACTATAGGAAATCACGCACAGAACAAGACGTATGGCTGATGGCATTGTCATGCTGGAGGGTCATGTCAGGATGAGCCTGCAGGAAGGGTACCACATGAGGGAGGAGGATGTCTTCCCTGTAACGCGCAGCGTTGAGATTGCCTGCAATGATAACAAGCTCAGTCCGATGATGCTGTGACACACCGCCCCAGACCATGATGGACCCTCCACCTCCAAATCGATCCCGCTCCAGAGTACAGGCCTCGGTGTAATGCTCATTCCTCGACGATAAACGTGAATCCGACCATCACCCCTGGTGAGACAAAACTCGTCAGTGAAGAGCACTTTTTTCCAGTCCTGTCTGGTCCAGCAACGGTGGGTTTGTGCCCATAGGTGACGTTGTTGCCGGTGATGTCTTGTAAGATGTGCTCTGGCCACATCTTACAACAGGCCTACAAGCCCTCAGTCTAGCCACTCTCAGCCTATTGCGGACAGTCTGAGCACTGATGGAGGGATTGTGCATTCCTGGTGTAACTCGGGCAGTTGTTGTTGCCATCCTGTACCTGTCCCACAGGTGTGAAGTTTGGATGTAGCGATCCTGTGCAGGTGTTGTTACATGTGGTCTGCCACTACAAGGACGATCAGCTGTCCGTCCTGTCTCCCTGTAAGCGCTGTCTTAGGCGTCTCACAGTACGGACATTGCAATTCATAGCCCTGGCCACATCTGCAGTCCTCATGCCTCCTTGACGCATGCCTAAGGCACGTTCACGCAGATGAGCAGGGACCCTGGGCATCTTTCTTTTGGTGTTTTTCAGAGTCAATAGAAAGGCCTCTTTAGTGTCCTATGTTTTCATAACTGTGACCTACCGCCTGTGTACCTCCTGTTTGAGACAATGCAGCTGTTAGTGTCTTAACGACCGTTCCACAGGTGCATGTTCATTAATTGTTTATGGTTCATTGAACAAGCATGGGAAACAGTGTTTAAACCCTTTACAATGAAGATCTGTGAAGTTATTTTTATTTTTACGAATTATCTTTGAAAGACAGGGTCCTGAAAAAGGGACGTTTCTTTTTTTGCTGAGTTTAGCATCTTCCTCTAATGTTCTAATGAATGGTAAACAATGTGGACTGTCTCCAAACTCAACTTTGACAATCTAATAGGCAACATCAATATACAGTACAAAATCCTTTATAAAAGTTGAAAATCATCATTTACCTGTGTTTCATTATGTACCCTCTTTTTGGTCACAAATATTGATCCCTGTAACAATTTGCGAATAGCCTCTATGGTACGTTTGTTTGTGGTTCCAATCTGAGGAAACACCTTAGGGTTAGCCTTGGGTTTAGAATCTATCCTCTTCAAACATATCTTCACATCAGATGTGATCCCAAACATCTGTTTCAGCAGGCGATCACAAGTTTCCAGGGATTCCTGGTCCAACATGGAAGTCCGCTGCACAGGAATGGGATCTGATGAGCTCTGAAATTGGGGAATGATCAAGATTAAATGTTTAGAAAAACTGGGCCCTTGAGAGTTTACCTTATTAGCTATCCTACTGATCATGTAGTAATGTGAGTAGTGGGTTGTCTTACCTTTTCTTTGTGTGTCTCCATTTCTGTTTGGAGAGCCGTGCTTCCAGGAATGTTCTCTATTTCTTGAGTGGAGGCATTGTGCTGACTATTTCCAATGCTCTGGTCAGTGGCATCATCCTGGATGTTCCCCATTTCCTGGGTGGTGGCACCACTCTGAATGTTCTCAATTCTGAGTCCAGATGCACTGCCATAAAATCCTTCCATGTGCAGTCTTTTCCAATCCTGACCAGTGATTTTTTGCTGATGGGAGTTCAACTCTTGGCCTGTTGCAATACCTTGACAGTCTGCCATGTCTTGGGCAGTACCAACATTCTGACACATTTCTATTGACAGGCCAGATACATTGTTCTGACTATCCACTACCTGTCCATTTAAATTATTTTGACTACTTACTATTTCTTGTTCAGCTTCAAAGTCATCCAGCATATGAGCCATTTCTTTGTCTCCTTCACCTACTTTAGGCACCGCTTTGGGTGGAAGGTATGAGACAAATATTACATTTGAGTCTTTGTCCTCATCTTCCGACTGTCTGAAAAGTTGCCTTGTTACATCCCTTGTTGATATTGCCTGGCATGTGAGGTCATCCTGAGAATCATCGTCACAGAGGTCAATGATTTCATCTGGTATGACAATGTGTTTTGGGTCTGGTCTGGTTTCATTTGACAATTGTGATCCAAATGAGGAGCATGAGAGTAGGGAGGGCGATAAGCTGATTCTCTGATTGAATCCAACATTTTCCTTTGCCTGTGTGGAAGAGGTATCCATGCTCCTACTGGCCTCCAAGGATTTTGATGGTCTGTTACAAAGCTCAGGGGTTTTGTTGGCCACAAAATACACCTTCCCATTGTACATCACTAAGGCATTGTCCTTCTCTTGTCCAATTTTTGTCTGGCCCTCTTGGGAAGGTAAATACGTTTTTGCTGTGTCATCACACGTTTTGGTGGCTTTTTCCATCTCTGCCAGAGTTTTCAGGATATCTGAGGTCATAGAAGATGAATTCACAGGAACAAGGCATGGAGCAGGTAAGCCAACCGCCTCCTCAATCACCCACTTAATAGGAGTGACCGGTCTTTTGCCATCCTTGGCAGTAGTAGAACACTGTCTTGAGCCTGTTGAAGAGCTTGTAGAAAGTGTTTGGCCAGATGACCTTGGAAGTCGGCTGACTTCGGGGGCTGACTTCGGAGATGTTGGTACATTATTGTGCTTCTTGGTTTGGACAGGGGACACATAAAGAACCATTGGTGAATTTGAGGAACATGTCATTGATGAAGTAAATATCTGTCTCTTTATGGCTGGGGGGAGTGTGGATGCTGGGAGGGTTTTTACTTGTGTATTAGCGGGAATTTGAAGGTATTGTCCATTTGGAAGCGCTGGGGATTTCACAGTGACTGGCAGCTTTTTCTTATTTAGAAGTGTTAGGCCAAATGTGTTCCCACAGGTAAACTCAGGTGATGTCAAGGATCCTGCACTTTGGGCAACTTTTGTTGTTACTATGGGAGTCTGGATGCGCACTGAGGGATATATTCCTGTCAGATTGGCTGGATTTGGACAGGTACTCAAGTAAAATGGCCTTCTATTCACAAATGTTTCTTTAACTGTGGGTCCCGAAATGGATATGTTACTCTTTGAAATTGATGGATCGTTCGAGGTATGATTTCGTTTAGGTTCAGCAATGTCCTTTATAGTGCCCGTTGGTGATCGAACAAACTGTCCGTTGACTTTTTGAACAGGGATTAGTTTCATAACATTTCTGCCATCGGTTCCCACAGCTGGCATCGCTTGGTAAAAGACACCTGTCCCACTGAAAAGGAAAAATAAAAAATATATAAACATAACAAAGCAAGACACCAGGTAATTAAAATCTTTAGACTGGTAAATCTTTCTCTCGAGAGTTTGACTATCTTTCCCTTAACTTCTTAGGGAGCAGCTCCCGAGGTGACGGTTTTGGAGAGTCTGGTGTGCCCAAAGTAAAAAGCCTCCCACTCAGTCCCAGTAAATAGAATATGTACTATTGGATAGGAAACACTCTGAAGTTTCTAAAAGTGTTAACATAATGTCTGTGAGTATAACAGAACGGATATAGCAGGCGAAAACCCAAGGAATTTCTGTCCTGGAAAAAGTGATTTTGACACATTGCCTCATTTTGAACCCCTCCCTATTGAAAATGACCATAAAAGGGAGTAAGATTGCAGTACCTATTGCTTCCACTGGATGTCAACAGTCTCTAGACAGTGTTTTGATTATGTTTAGTTTAGTGGTCACCAGATGTAAACAGAAGAGGATGCGCGTTCACAGGCTTGCGCGTGCTGTGGTTTTTTCCTTTCCTATCGCCCAGTTTATAATCTGGTTGAAATATTATACTAAATATACATAAAAGTGTTCCTAAGGATACATTATCAATGATGTTTGATTGTTCTTGGACAAGTGTATAGGTATAGGTTGAACGGTTCTCTTCACGGTTCAATGGGCGAGTGGACGCTGTATTTTCTGATCATAACGCACCAACCAAACAGAGATTTATGGATATAATAAATGACTTTTTCTAACAAAAGAACCATGGATTGTCTTCGTTGGACACTTGGGAAGCCCTCAGCAGAAGTTCTTCAAAAGGTAAGGGATTTGTTTTCGCTGTGAAATGTGTTGTGTGTGAACCGCGATGGTTTATGAATTTATGCTAATGGAAAAATATTGGAGGTGCTACCCTCAAACAATCAAATGTTGTGCTTTCGCTGTAAAGCCTTTTTGAAATCTGACAACGCTGTGATATTGCCAAGAAGCAGAGCTTTTGATGACTATGCAACACTTGTATATTGATGAATGTTTAATAATTCAACTTTTGGATTTTGAATTTGGTGCCTTGCATTTCACCGGTAGCTAGCGCCCCACCACTCCCTAAGTAGTTAAGAAGGTTAGGCCTGTGTTCAATATAATACAGGCCACCTCTTAATTGAGAACAAATCAATGCAGTTAAATTTGGTTGTATTCCATACAACAGTCGCTCACCCATACACTGACACATCACACCCTTTCCTTGAGAGCCCTACTCCCTACATTTTCTTTAATATTTCTCTCTTTAGTCTGGCATTGTTTTTGTATAGATTTCTGTTTCTTGTGGTTCTTTGATACTATCTAAAATATCTTAGGGGCCTTGAAAAATGCTATAAAAATCCCATATATTAAAAATAAGTCAGCTAGGATCACCACTATTTTTAAGAATGTGAAATGTCAGAATAATAGTAGAGAATTATTTATTTCAGCTTTTATTTCTTTCATCACATTCCCAGTGGGTCAGAAGTGTACATACACTCAATTAGTATTTGGTAGCATTGCCATTGTTTAACTTGGGTCAAACGTTTCAGGTAGCCTTCCACAAGCTTCCCACAATAAGTTGGGTGAATTTTGGCCCATTCCTCCTGACAGAGCTGGTGTAACTGAGTCAGGTTTGTAGGCCTCCTTGCTCGCACACACCTTTTCAGTTCTGCTCACAAATTTTCTATAGGATCGAGGTCAGGGCTTTGTGATGGGCACTCCAAAACCTTGACTTTGCTGTCCTTAAGCCATTTTGCCACAACTTCGGAAGTATGCATATAGCCCTATAACATCAAAGACCCTCCACAATATTTTACAGTAGGTATGGAGTTATTTTCTGCTTATCACATTCTTCTTTCGACGCCAAACCCAGTGGTGTAAAGTACTTAAGTAAAAATACTTGAAAGTACTACGTTTTTGGGGGGTATCTGTACTTTACTATTTATATTTTTCACAACTTTTACTTCACTACATTCCTAAAGAAAAGAATGTACTTTTTACTCCATACATTTTCCCTGACACCCAAAAGTACTCGTTACATTTTGAATGCCTAGCAGGACAGGTAAATTACCTAATTCACACACGTGTGTTCTGCAAGTGAAGAGAACATCCCTGGTCATCCCTACTGCCCCTGACTCACTAAACTCAGACTCAATGATGTCAGTGTTGGAGCATGCCCCTGGCTATCCATATATAAATAAAAACAATAAAATTATGCCGTCTGGTGTCTGACCTAGGTGTCTGGCTAGACTGTAAACTCTCCTTCCAGACTCACATTAAATATCGCAACAAAGAATCTGTCACTCATGCTGCCAAACATACCCTTGTAAAACTGACCATCCTACCGATCCTCGACTTCGGCAATGTCATTTATAAAATAGCCTCCAACACCCTACTCAACAAATTGGATGCAGTCTATCACAGTGCCATCCGTTTTGTCACCAAATCCCCATATACTACCGACCGCTGCGACCTGTACGCTCTCGTTGTCTGGCCCTCACTTCATACTCGTCGCCAATCCCAGTGGCTCCAGGTCATCTACAAGTCTTTGCTAGGTAAAGCCCCGCCTTATCACAGTTCACTGGTCACCATAGCAGCACCCACCCGTAGCATGCGCTCCAGCCAGTATATCTCACTGGTCATCCCCAAAGCCAATTCCGCCTTTCCTTCCAGTTCTCTGCTGCCAATGACTGGAACAAACTACAAAAATCACTGAAGTTGGAGACTCATATCTCCCTCACTAGCTTTAAGCACCAGCTGTCAGTGCAGCTCACAGATCTCTGCACCTACACATAGCCCATCTGTAAACAGCCCATCTTACTACCTCATCCCCATACTGTAGTTATTTATCTTGCTCCTTTGCACCCCAGTAACTTGCACATTTATCTTCTGCACATCAACCATCCCAGTGTTTAATTGCTATATTGTAATTACCTCGCCATCATGGCCTATTTATTGCCCTACCTCCCTTATCTTACCTCATTTGCACTCACTGTGTATAGATTTTTGTTTTTGTACTGTATTATTGGATGTGTCTGTGTATTCCATGTGTAACTCTTTGTTGTTGTTGTATGTATCAAACTGCTGTGCTTTATCTTGGCCAGGTCGCAGTTGTAAATGAGAACTTGTTCTCAACTAGCCTACCTGGTTAAATAAAGGTAAAATAAAATAAATAAATAAGGCTTAAGCAGACAGGCAGATAACATCAGTCTAAAAAACCCTTTTAGGACAAATAAATCAGATTTGACAGTTCAGGTACAATTTGCATTGCCAGGTATCAGATTTGTATCTAATTTCAAACCATCTATGAAGGTGGTTTGAAATGTGGCTTGAAATATCCGATTACATGTGCTTTTTTTGGCTGTTTAGACCGTAGGAAAAATATCAGATTTGAGTCACTTCAAACTGCCAGAGTGAACAAGGCTTGCGTTTTAAGGAACAAATCTGCCTCTGCTATATTGGATTTCCTACCATCTTGGATGTTTGAACACTTTACATTTTTTATCTCATAAACCACAAATCCGATTCACTCTAAACTCAGGACTCAGGTTTTCTAAAGTTATTATCTGGATTTCGCTTTATCGGATAGGTTTAATTAAAATGCATAGAAATATAGTAAATAGAACATACAATTTACTTGGATAGGACTTCCGTTCTATTCATTCCATTTCTATGCATTTAATCCTATCCGATAGGCAAAATCTAGATAGTGGCAATTCTAAATTCATTTTAGACCTATACATGCCTACTGTAAGACCCTATGATCATTGAACCGTATATGATACAGACAATATCGTGGTGTCATTATACTCCTTATAGTGTACTCTAAAATCTGGAGCATGTCTAGATAAAAAGCACATTAAATTTGTCAACATTAAAATATTAGAAATTGACATAAGTCATTAGCCAATCACAACCCTCCTTTAGGATTGCACATTCAGCAAATCCCCAGCAGAGGCTGTCATCTTTGAATCCATTTTCCCATTCACTGTGTGGGTGGTACTCATAGAATTGATCATTACTTCAAATGTAGCAAAGAGCCCACTCTGGAAATGTGATGTGCTTGTAGAGTATTTTTAGTTAAACAATGTCTAAAACTTAAGAAAATCAAAAGGGGTAGTTGAGATATTCAATAAATAACATTGAATAAATTGACATTTTTATTTCAGATTCAAGACATACCAAATTTTAGAGCACACTATAAGGAGTATGACACCAATACGTTGTCTGTATCATATACGGTTCAATGATCATAGGGTTGCATGTATAGGTCTAAAAGGAGCTTACCACTCATCACGACACAAATGTAATAAACATTCCTCCCAATTATGTTTCTGTGAGAATTGCCAGAACAATCTGCGATAGCAAAAAATATTTTCTGTCCACACTGGCATCACCCATTAACAATCTCCTGACAGGGCTCCAAACTGCGACCAAAACACTCAACCCTTTGACTTGGCAGTGCGTCACCAATTTTTTATTGGTTGCTAGGGTGAGATTCACAAATGTACATTTTTTATTATCAAGATTTATTTAAAACGGCATTGCGTATGCAACAATGGTTATGCAAACCAGGTATTCCAAAAGTATGGTCAGAAGTTTTGATTGAATATTTGCAATGCGCAATTCAGTCATCATGCACAGTTTGAATGAAGAGGCTTTGCCCCCCCAAAAAACTTCCCACTTAAATGTTGACTGCAAAGTAGGCCTACCTGGCAGAATGATATCATGATGATTTGTTTCAATCACGGGACATGTACATTGTACAGTACAAAAACACAGCTAGCCAAATAACAGTCTCTTGCTAGGCGCACAATTTAATTAAAGGGCAACTACACCCTCCAAATATAGCTGTTTTATTGTTCTGACCTCAAGTCACCTGATGTGGTTTAAGCATCAGTGAACTTTTTAGTTTTTGTACACTGAACAAAAATATAAACACAACATGTAAAGTGTTGGTCCCATATTTCATGAGCTGAAATAAAAGATCCCAGAAATGTTTCATACACACAAAAAGCTTATTTCTCCAAAATGTTATGCAAAAATATATGTTTACATCCCTGTTAGTGAGCAATTCTCCTTTGCAAAGATAATCCATCTCCCTGACAGGTGTGGCATTTCAAGAAGCTGATTAAACAGCATGATCATTACACAGGTGCACCTTGTGCTAGGGACAAAAGGCCAATACAAATGTGCAGTTGTCACACAACACAATGCCACAGATGTCTCAAGTTGAGGGAGGAGGGACCAGTAGCATCACTGTGTTTGCCTGCTGCACGCCCACTCTGTAAACAAGGGAATAGCAAATGAATTATTAGTGTTTACACATTATAATTATTCACTTACACACACAGTCTAATCTTCTGTGTTGCATTTGAGTATATGCAATGAGCCAAACAATTGATGTAAATACAGGAGTCTATAGTGTTTCTCCTGTTGGAACACTTTAACAACCAAGTCGACATCTGCCGGATTTTAAATGAACAAAATATGATGGTTGAGTGACTGAACTACATAACGTGTTATCGTGTGCAATGGGCGAATAGATTCTGCAGACACACAACGCATACAGCAGCAGAACAACGTGTAGTGTTTTTACAAGAGTAGGTAACACTGAAAGTTTCAGTTTACATTATTGACAAGCTATTAGCAAGTTAGACAAACCATGACATGTTCTCCCATTCTGAAATCCCCACATCATGCATTGAGCTATAAGTTAACTTACCTTGCATTCACTATAAAGTAGTGGGTGGTGGTCACGAAGATGACTCAAGAGATTTGAAGTGTTGCCCCATTTTGCAGCAATTGTATTTGTTGCATGTTGTGCAGACAGGGTGACCATTTTCGGTTAAGTTTCCCTCAGCACTCTTGTAAAACCAAAAATACGACCACACTTCAGATTTGGTCCTCATAGAAGACTGAAAAATCTGCCGAGCACTGTCACTGCCTTCCGCCATGTTTTCACAAAACTGTTGCTAACTTTGGTTGATGCTGGACAATATTTACTGTGTGTTTTTCAAACCGTGTTAATAATAATGACAATAAGAACTTGAAACGGTAATACTAATCGTCTGGAATTTTACCGTGGTAACCGTTTCATCCCTACTTTAGAGAATTTGGCAGTACTTCCAACCAGCCTCACACCACGTGTAACCACGCCAGCCCAGGGCCTCAACATCCGGCTTCTTTACTGGAGGGTATTTCGGTCTGTAATAAAGCCCTTTAGTGGTAAAAAAACAAAACAACTAATTCGGATTAGACGTTATTGTTGTCATATCGTTTTCTTCACTGCATTGCAGGCAAAAGACCATGTCCCTCTAGTATATGTGTGGGTTTAATTCATTAGTGTTCCGCGTTGCCACTGTCTAATAACGAATGTAAAAAAAGAACGATAGCAAATATTTGTTATGCAAAAATTATTTCATACTCCACATTTAGGGGGGCCACAAGATGGTCCAAAATTGTTGTCACAGGGGCACTGCCTACAACCATTAGCCTACAACCAAAAAGTCTAATAAAATAATTCCCTCATTCAGTGAATCAGGTATTAAACAGCTATACTCTAAGCAAAGTGGGAGACATGAAAGAAGTTAGCTATACTGAACAAAAATAAACGCAACAATTTCAACGATTTTACTGAGCCACAGTTCATTTGAGGAAGTCAGTCAATTGAAATGAATACATTAGGACTAAATCTATAGATTTCACATGACTGGGCAGGGGCGCAGAAGGAGTTTTTCCCCCACCAAAGGGCTTTATTACAGACAAAAATACTCCTCAATTTCATCTCCTGTCCAGATGGCTGGTCTCAGATTATCTCGCAGATGAACAAGCCAGATGTGGAGGTCCTGGGCTGGCATGGTTACACGTGGTCTGCGGTTGTGAGGCCGGTGGGACGTACTGACAAATTCTCTAAAACGACATCTACCTTATGGTAGAAAAATGCAAATTTTCTTTGGCAACATCTCTGGTGGACATTCCTGCACAGGTGCACCTGTGTAATGAACATTCCGTTTAATCAGCTTCTTGATATGTCACACCTGTCGGATGGATTATCTTGGCAAAGAAGAAATTCTCACTAACAGGGATGTGTGCACAAAATGAGGGAAATACATTGTGTGTATGGAACATTTCTGGGATCTTTTATTTCACCTCATGAAACATGGGACCAACACTTTACATGTTGCGTTTATATTTCTGTTCAGTATATTTCACCTAACATGTTCATGGAATGCATGATGGATATTTTGATGTCCAACAATAATAAATAATCCGATTTCTTTTTGTCTCTTGTTTTTTGTGCATATTGGACTAGGCCAGGGTTATTCAGCTCTTACCCTACGAGGTCCCATGTGGCTCAGTTGATAGAGCATGGGCGACCAGTACAAGAAATGTATGCACTCACTAAGTCCCTCTGGTCTTAGTCCACATTTTGTTGTGTTACAGCCTGAATTTAAAATCGAATATGTTGTTTTTTTCTCACCCATCTACACACAATAATTTCAAAAGTGAAAACATGTTAAGACATTTTAGCAAATTTATTGAAAATAAAATGGAGAAAAATCTCATTAACATAAGTATTCACACCCGAGTCAATACTTTGTAAAAGCAACTTTGGCGGCGATTACGGCTGTGAGTCTTTTTGGGTGAGTATCTATGAGCTTTGCACACCTGGATTGTACAATATGTGCAGATTATTCTGTTTAAACATTCTTAAAGCTATGTCAAGTTGATTGTTGATCATTGCTAGGGCAGCCACTTTCAAGTCTTGCCATAGATTTTAAAGACAACTTAACTGTAACTAGGCCACTCAGGAACATTCAATGTTGTTTTGGTAAGAAACTCCAGTGTAGATTTGACCTTGTGTTTTAGGTTATTGTCCTGCTGAAAGGTGAATTTGTCTCCCAGTGTCTGTTGGAAAGCAGACGACCAGGTTTTCCTATAGAATTTTGCCTGTGCTTATAGCTGTATACCGTTTCTATTTATCCTAAAAAACTCCTTAGTCCTTGCCGATGACAAGCATACCCATAGCATGATGAAGCCACCACCATGCATGCAAATATGAAGAGTGGTACTCAGTGATGTGTTGGATTTGTCCGAAATAACACTTTGTATTCAGGAAAAAAAGCTCCTTTCTTTGCCCTTTTTTTGTTTGTTGCAGTATTAATTAAGTGCCTCGTTGCACTTGTTTTATGTACAGCCTTCTTTCTTTTCATTCTGTCATTTTGGTTAGTAATTACAATGTTGATCCATCCTCAGTTCTATCACAACCATTAATTGCTGAAGTCCCTGTGCAGTTTCCTTCATCTCCGGCAACAGAGTTAAGGGCGAATGTATCTTTGTAGTGACTGGGTGTATTGATAGACCAGTCAAAGCCTAATAACTTCACCATGCTCAAAAGGATAGTCACTGTCTGCTTTTTCATTTATACACATCTACTTAATCGGTACCCATCATTGCGAGGCATTTAATAATCTCCCTTGTCTTTGTGGTTGAATCTGTGTTGAAATTGACTACTCGAGTGAGGGACTTTACAGATAATTGTATGTATGGGGTACAGAGATTGGGTAGTTAGGGCTGGGCGATATGGCCAAAATATCATATCACAGTATTTTTTTTTTTTTTTAATTGGACGGTATGATGGTATTTTATGTTTTTGAATAATTAAAGTTCTAAATTTGTTTTATTTATATTTATTATGATCTCCAATAGCTGCTGCTTTCCTGGGGTGCAGCAAAATGAAGGCAGTTAGGTAGTGCTTGATCCTCAGGTGGCAACACATACATTCTAACAGATTTCAATGGGTCTTGATCCATTCTGATTGATTTAAACTGTTCAATTCAACCTAACATTTTTATTTCTCATTTAACTAGGCAAGTCAGTTAAGAACAAATTCTTATTTACAATGATGGCCTATCCTGGCCAAACCCAGACAATGCTGAGCCAATTGTGCGCTGCCTTATGGGACTCCCATAGGATGTGATGCAGCCTGGATTCAAACCAGGGACTGCAGTGACGCCTCTTGCACTGAGACGCAGTGCCTTAGACCGCTGCGCAAATTTCATGCACTCATTTGAAAAAATGTCAAAACTACCACGTTGTGCTGCACGATATTGGCAAACAATCTAGGCCTTATTTTTAACTAAAAGTTGCAATTGCGATTTGACTTGCGATATAGTTACAATATAATAGTGGGCACTTTGAATTAAGCGTTGTTTGACATGACAGCAAATAAAAATTCCACGTAGGAGTTATTGTGACACTGTCACCTAGGGGACCTAATAATATTTGACTACATTGAATGTTCTCTTAGTTAACTTCTTAGTTAACTGCTCCCGAGGTGACGGTTTTGGAGAGTCTGGCGTGCCCAAAGTAAAATGCCTGCCACTCAGGCCCAGAAAATAGGATATGCACATAATTAGTACTATTGGATAGGAAACACTGAAGTTTCTAAGAGTGTTAAAATATTGTCTGTGAGTATAACAGAACGCATATAGCAGGCGAAAACCCGAGGAATTTCTGTCCTGGAAAAAGTGTTTTTGACACATTGCCTCATTTTGAACCAGTCCCTATTGAAAACAGCCATATATGGGAGTAAGATTGCAGTATCTATTGCTTCCACTGGATGTCAACAGTCTCTAGACAGTGTTTGGTGATGTTAGGTTGCTCTGGATGGTAATAGAAGAAGAATTTCGAACTAGTCACCGGATGTAAACAGAAGAGGAGGCGCGTTCACGGGCTCAAGCTGGCTGTGGTTTTTTCCTTTCCTATCGTCCAGTTTATAATCCGGTTGAAATATTATAGTAAATATACATAAAAGTGTTCCTAAGGATACATTATCAATGATGTTTGATTGTTCTTGGACAAGTGTATAGGTATAGGTTGAACGTGTTCTCTTCACGGTTCAATGGGCGAGTGGACACTGTATTTTATGAAAATGTGGTTGGCGCGTGCCAACCACTGCTCCCTAAGTAGTTAACTGACTTGCCTAGTCAAATAATTGCGACATTTAAAAATGAATCCTAGTTCAATTAAATCCTTCCCCTAATCTAAGTTTAGATTTCACTTTAAACCTTGATTAATTTTAACCCTGTTGCACAATGAATTAAAAAAATATATATAACTTGGTGGTATAACTGATAAACCAAAACAAATTCCTCAGAGAATTTATAATATGCCCAGGCTTGGTACGAATGATGATGTTATGCAACATGTTGTTCAACTTATCACCTCTAAAATGTAAATAAAACACTATAAAGAGTTGATATAATGTGTCATTACATACCTATTTGAAGGTTTGTGTCGAATTTTAATCAGGTTTTTAGGGCGGTGCTAAAGTGATCTCTAGAAGTAAACAGAGGCTTTTGAGAGTCATGATAGCTTGCAGTGATGACGCAAATAATGACTAGGTATCCCCCCCAGTCCCTTTCTTGTTTTTAAACGGTGAGAAGTGCTACACCAGGTGGAGAGAGGGTGTAAGACAGAATTAGTTGCTTTATGCGTGCTGTACGTTATGCCATGACACGTCACGATGTAACGTACAGCGTCTGAGGGGGTCTGTTTTCAACTTTTGTCCAATACTATAGAGACATTACCATGTCAATCAACGCTTGAATAGAAACGTAGTTCACCCCCCAGATGTTGATGTCAACACAGTCGCTACAGTCCCATTAGTTTTCTTTGCAGCCTCGTTTGAATTTCGCCTTTGTATGGAATGAGGTTAGTCACCTTTACATTTTTAAAAAGAAAATCGTGCCTTCTGGTTTGCTTAATATACGGAGTTTGACATTTATACTTTTAATACCTAAGTATATTTAAACAAATACTTTTACTCAAGTAGTATTTTACTTGAGTCATTTCCTATGAACATAACTTCATCCCGAGTTCCACTAGCACAGCATAGGCTGGTGCGACACCATGCTTGTTAGTGTCGCCCCGCCTCCCGTGTGCGGGAGAAAACCATGCCAGACCGGCGGGGCCGAAGGACACCGTCTACTGGTGTCCACGTCCAAAGGATGATCATTTGAAATAGATTTGTTTTTTCCCTTCCAGTTTAATCCTTCCTTAAATTCAATTGATGTTACCTATTCCAAAAGTTTAAGACCCTAGCCCTCATTCCAACTGATACAGATAACATTATCCGATCTCCTCGGATAGCAATCTTACCTGAGACCCGCGCCTTGAGATGCCATTGTTTTACCTTGACTACTGTATGACACGCTATTCAAGTTACTCAACGTTATCCAATGAGTTAGCTTGCCTTTTCAGTTTGAAGCGCCGAAAAGCCGCGGGCACCCCTTGTTTACCTGCTATAGAACACATTCATGGCTAACCGAAATGAATGGCAACACCGTTGGCTGACTAGCTCATGTCTGGCGGTAACGTCATAGCTGCGCCGTCGTGCTGCTCAGAGTCACGTCAGCTACGTTGCTATGGCCCTGTACGGCTGTCTAATGGATTGGTCGACTAACTCACCTAATTTATATCACATCACTGCTAGGCACTACTTGCTACTGGGAAAGAGTTGAACTTTCCATCTATTTCCGTGGACTTCCTTTTTTGTTACGTTCCACTTCCGCGAGACGTTACCATGGTGCACGTTCAAGAACTGGAATTAAATCAAGTGTGTCGGTGGCTTCAGGATTCCGGTCGAAACTGGGCGCATTGAGAGCCGTATCTGTTTCAAACGGTATTAATCAAGGTTTCAGTCGATTTCTCTCATCTCCTTCCAACCTAGGGAGCGAACAGAATAGATCAAAACGTTAAGAGCATAAAAAAAAAAAAAACATTAACGATCTTGAATCCCCACTTGAGACGGCTACAAAAAGAAAGCATAACTTCCGGGGACAATATAGAATTTCCGGTGGTTTTGACCTCGGTTTTGTCTAGAAGGGATACAGCTTTTGTCCAATTGACTTTTCGTGGCTGGTTATGATAATTTACAGCAGGTTATGAGAATTTACAGCAGGTTATGAGAATTTACAGCAGTTTATGAGAATTTACAGCAGGTTATGAGAATTTACAGCAGTTTGAGAATTTACAGCAGGTTATGAGAATTTACAGCAGGTTATGATAATTTACAGCAGGTTATGAGAATTTACAGAAGGTTATGAGAATTTACAGCAGTTTATGAGAATTTACAGCAGGTTATGAGAATTTACAGCAGGTTATGAGAATTTACAGCAGTTTATGAGAATTTACAGCAGGTTATGAGAATTTACAGCAGGTTATGAGAATTTACAGCAGTTTGAGAATTTACAGCAGGTTATGAGAATTTACAGCAGGTTATGAGAATTTACAGCAGGTTATGAGAATTTACAGAAGGTTATGAGAATTTACAGCAGTTTATGAGAATTTACAGCAGGTTATGAGAATTTACAGCAGGTTATGAGAATTTACAGCAGTTTATGAGTATTAGTGTAGCAGGTTAGGAGAACTAGGTTAGAAAAAGGGTTAGGGTTAAGTAAAATCTAAAATAATGCTTATGTTATTTGTAGTTAGATGTGCTTGCCCGAAGGCAAAGCACAACTTTAGATTTCTTACATATTCATATCCTTATTAGATGTGCTTGCTGCAGGCGTGCTTGCTGCACCCCCTTGGGTTGTGCCGTGCCGGAGATCTTGTGGGCTATACTCGGCCTTGTCTCAGAATGGTAAGTTGGTGGTTGGAGATATCCCTCTAGTGGTGTGGGGGCTGTGCTTTGGCAGAGTGGGTGGGGTTATATCATGCCTAATATAGAATTTCCGGTGGTTTTGACCTCGGTTTTGTCTAGAAGGGATACAGCTTTTGTCCAATTGACTTTTCGTGGCTGGTTATGATAATTTACAGCAGGTTATGAGAATTTACAGCAGGTTATGAGAATTTACAGCAGTTTATGAGAATTTACAGCAGGTTATGAGAATTTACAGCAGTTTGAGAATTTACAGCAGGTTATGAGAATTTACAGCAGGTTATGATAATTTACAGCAGGTTATGAGAATTTACAGAAGGTTATGAGAATTTACAGCAGTTTATGAGAATTTACAGCAGTTTATGATAATTTACAGCAGGTTATGAGAATTTACAGAAGGTTATGAGAATTTACAGCAGTTTATGAGAATTTACAGCAGGTTATGAGAATTTACAGCAGGTTATGAGAATTTACAGCAGTTTATGAGTATTAGTGTAGCAGGTTAGGAGAACTAGGTTAGAAAAAGGGTTAGGGTTAAGTAAAATCTAAAATAATGCTTATGTTATTTGTAGTTAGATGTGCTTGCCCGAAGGCAAAGCACAACTTTAGATTTCTTACATATTCATATCCTTATTAGATGTGCTTGCTGCAGGCGTGCTTGCTGCACCCCCTTGGGTTGTGCCGTGCCGGAGATCTTGTGGGCTATACTCGGCCTTGTCTCAGAATGGTAAGTTGGTGGTTGGAGATATCCCTCTAGTGGTGTGGGGGCTGTGCTTCGGCAGAGTGGGTGGGGTTATATCATGCCTGTTTGGCCCTGTCCGGGGGTATCGTCGGACAGGGCCACAGTGTCTCCCGACCCCTCCTGTCTCAGCCTCCAGTATTTATTCTGCAGTAGTCGGGGTCCGTCTGTTATATCTGGAGTATTTCTCCTCTTATCCGGTGTCCTGTGTGAATTTAAGTATGCTCTCTAATTATCTCTCTCTCGGAGGAGGAGGAGGACCTGAGCATTAGGACCATTCCTCACGGCCTACCTGGCCTGATGACTTTTTGATGTCCCCGGTCCACCTGGCCGTGTAGCTTCTCCAGTTTCGAACGGTTCTGCCTGTTTTATGAATATTTTAAAATCTTGTCCATGTTCTGTTATAATCTGCACCTAGCACAGCCAGAAGAGGACTGGCCACCCCTCACAGCCTGCTTCCTCTCGGTTTCTTCCTAGGTTTTTGGCCATTCTAGGGAGCCACTGTGCTTTTACACCTGCATTGCTTGCTGTTTGGGGTTTTAGGCTGGGTTTCTGTACAGCACTCTGTGACATCAGCTGATGTAAGAAGGGCTTTATAAATACATTTGATTTGATTTTGATTTGATATTATTAGGTGTGCTTGCTGAAGGCAAAACACACTTTAGATGTCTTATATATTCATATTCTTATTAGATGTGCTTGCTGAAGGCAAAGCACAACTCTAGATTTCTTACATACTCATATTATTAGCATTATTTGATTTCTCGCCCTAAAGCTTAGACGTTCAGGTTATCCTAACTTCAAACCAACGTTCATATGTTCAGGCTATCCGATCATGTCTAATCAATCATCCAATCAATGAATCTTTCCATCTATCTACTTTTTATATATATCTATAACCAGTCATTAACATTACTACTGCAGTAACTTATTTCACAACCATAAATGCTTTAAAACATGCTAGCAAGCCCCCACATTTTCTTTAGGAAATGTACTTTTCTTTATTAGGTGTACTTGCTGAAGGCAAAGCACAACTCTAGATTTTGTATTATTATTTGATTTCTTTAGCCTGCCCTAGATCTTAAACGATTTAAGCTACTAACACAAAACCAACTTCCGAATGTCCAGACTGCCCCAACGCGGGATGCTTGAGAAAATATATTTGATAGCATTTATACTTTTTGAACTATAACAATATTTAAGTGGTCTCCCAATGCATTTCAATTGGGAAAAAGGGCCATAGAATGGTACATGTTTTAAAAAATAATCTAGACATATCTCCTCTTTCACCGTTTAAGCTATCAACTCCAAACCAACGTTGATATTTTGGTTACACTTTACACCGAGTGTCATAACACTGTTATAGCTATGCCATAATACGTCATAACTGACATAACTTCTAATAATCCGTCATAATATGGTCATAACACTGTCAAGACCCATAGATGTACACCTGTTGTGACATATATTGCGTGTTTGTGGTTTTTTTTCATCATATTTTAAATAACTTGTAGAAAATACACTATATGACACTGTAAAGAAGCATTATGACCATCATAACGCCAGATAGGCCTATCATGTACATGGCATTACAGTGGGTGCGTTCGTAAATTTGCTCTGGCTATCTACTCCGCACTCTCATCTGAGTGTGCCAGAGCGCAGAATAACTGATGAATTTACAAATGCTCAACACTTGTTGAAAATGGCCTGTGTAAACCTCAGCAAAAAAAAAGCGTAATTAAATTGTTGCCAGCAGCAAAGTTACAGTCACCAACGCTCTGGATAACATGAAAACAGCCTAACCAGCTCTGCTAGGGTGAGCAAAATGGTCAGAGTGAGGTTCTCTCACTTATGTCTAAGTAGCTAGCAACCTAGCTAACTTTAGGCAGTTAGCTTGACTGCTATTGAGGTCAGAACGCTCAGATCAACCTTACTCCTCGGCCAGAGCGTCCAGTGGGCGCTTTGAATGCTCTGAGAGAAAAACGCTCAGAATTTACAAACTGACAATCTGGGTCACAGTGTGCTGCTCAGATCAGTTGCAGTGCAGGCTTTGACACACAATAACAACTTGTTGCAATATTCTCTGTGGTAAATAACAAAGTGATTTTGGGTCACCTTTTATATTGACCTTACATGATAACAATATTTCCATTACTAACCTATGATTTGATACATTTATTTAATTGTGTTTTACATTTCAATATGCCAAACATATGGGCTTACAACACACAGTTAACGCAACAAACAGTTGAGCAGATGTAATGTTATCATCATAGTACAAAACTTCGCAGTGTGTTCCCTATTTCCTTTATTTCTATAGTCATTTTGCTTTCCCCTTCACTGTTACTAATAAAATGTAGGCCATCTTCACTTTAAGAACATATGCAGTAATCTGCAATTTTGCTTTCAAAACTGTCTCCAGAATCTCAGGAAATTAACACCATTGTCCAATATAGACCTACACTGAGTGTACAAAACATTTCCATGAGACTGACCAGGTGAATGCTATGCTCCCTTATTGATGCCACTTGCTAAATCCACTTCAATCAGTGTAGATGAAGGGGAGGAGACAGGTTAAAGAAGGATGTTTAAGCACCACCCAAGGATTGTGTATGTGTGCTATTCAGAGGGCGAGTGCCTTTGAACGGGATATGGTTTGTGTCAAGAACTTTAACGCTGCTGGGATTTTCAAGCTCAACAGTTTCCCGTGTGTGTCAAGAATGTTCCACCACCCAAAGGACATCCAGCCAACATGACAACTGTGGGACGCATTGGAGTCAACATTGGCCAGCATCCCTGTGGAACGCTTTCAACACTTTGTTGAATCCATGCCCTGACGAATTGAGGCTGTTAACTTCTTAGGGAGCGGCTCCCGAGGTGACGGTTTTGGAGAGTCTGGCGTGCCCAAAGTAAAATGCCTCCCACTCAGGCCCAGAAAATAGGATATGCACATAATTAGTACTATTGGATAGGAAACACTGAAGTTTCTAAAAGTGTTAACATAATGTCTGTGAGTATAACAGAACGCATATAGCAGGCGAAAACCCCGAAGAATTTCTGTCCTGGAAAAAGTGTTTTTGACACATTGCCTCATTTTGAACCCCTCCCTATTGAAAACAGACATTTCTGGGAGTAAGATTGCAGTACCAATTGCTTCCACTGGATGTCAACAGTCTCTAGACAGTGTTTGGTGATGTTATAGTTGCTCTGGATGGTAATAGAAGAAGAATTTTGAACTAGTCATCGGATGTAAACAGAAGAGGATGCACGTTCACGGGCTCGCGCGTGCTGTGGTTTTTTCCTTTGCTATCATCCAGTTTATAATCCGGAAGTGTTCCTAAGGATACATTATCAATGATGTTTGATTGTTCTTGGACAAGTGTATATGTTGAACGCGTTCTCTTCACGGTTCAATGGGCGAGTGGACACTGTATTTTATTAACATAATGCGCCAACCAAACTGAGATTTATGGATATAATAAATGACTTTTTCTAACAAAACCATTGGATGTCTTTGTTGGACACTTGGGAAGCCCTCAGCAGAAGTTCTTCAAAAGGTAAGGGATTTGTTTTCGCTGTGAAATGTGTTTTGTGTGAACCGCGATGGTTTATGAATTTATGCCAATGGAAAATATTGGAGGTGCTACCCTCAAACAATCAAATGTAGTGCTTTCGCCGTCAAGCCTTTTTGAAATCTGACAACGCTGTGATATTGCCAAGAAGCAGAGCTTTTGATGACTATGCAACACTTGTATATTGATGAATGTTTAATAATTCAACTTTTGGATTTTGAATTTGGCGCCTTGCATTTCACCGTAAGTAGTTAATGCAACTCAATATTAGGAAGGTGTTCCAAATGTTTTGCACACTCAGTGTAAATAATGATAATAAAATTACAGGTCATGCTAGTTGGTGACTTCAGGATTCCTGTTTGTTCAGTATAGAGTCCAGGATTTTCTCGCACATATAAAGGCACCGAGGCACATGGAAGAAACCTGAAAGAAAATGAATGGCAGATTAATAGTCAGTGTCATCACAGATGTACACAAGGGTCAAAACATTTTATCGGATGCATTTATTTTGGGGAAAGAAACCAGTCTGATGAAGGTCCACCATGACCAAAACGTCTGTTTTTAATTAATTCATAATAAAATAGAAGAGTGTCGCGCCTCCACCACTTTTTGGTTGGGGGAAAGGAAGCCTTGCATTCACTTTAATAAAATACAACCACATTGTATTTACTATATCCACTAGAATGGGTGATATGGATATAAGAAACAAGGGCAAAACATAAAATATTACTGATTGAGCATATATCACTGCATTGTCTCAAACAGGAGGTACATTTACTTGTGCCTGTCATGTTTTCTGACTAACCCCTTCTCTGGCCTGTTAACATTCTCACCTTTGAAAGGCCCTCCTTTAAAATCCAGTGTCACTTTCCCTTGCTGGGTCAAATATCCAAACCACTCGCCATTCTCAGCATCAGAAAACTGCATAAACAGGCAGACAAACATATTGAAAAAGGTTAGCTCCTCAAAGCAGTTTAGCTTACTTTTAGTTGCAATCTAATATGTGTTATTTATTCTCTTCGTATAAAATGACACCCATATTCATGCCATTTCCATGTATTGTCTATTTCTAGCAGAACGATAGGAAATAAAAAAAATAAACACAATTAGACTGGAGTTCACTCACATGGCTGAAGGTGTAGTCGTACACTTGAGAGAATCGCTCCAGCAGGACTGGCTCTTTGGTATGGCTGTAGGCCATCAGGTATGCGATGAGAGCCTCACAGTGCGGCCACCATAGTTTCATACTCCACTCCAACTGTGAAAACAGAACACATTGGCCCTGGTTCACATTTCTATAGTACTTTGTTCCCTTATTTAGTCAATTAATAAAGCCCTTGAAAGGGTTGGACAAGCAAAAGCAATATGTTTGATACCCTCAGTTGCCATTTCATCCATATTACTTTCACCCATTCAACCCTTTGTGATGAGTGTGGGTTTGAGCTGCCAAATGACTCCTACACTGATTTTTATGCTATATTTGGTTGAACGACTCATGCAGTTGCAGCAAGCGCAGTGTTGTATTGATGGGTTCGGACTTCCAAACTTAAAAATATGAAATATACATGTCACTGAGGGAGAGAGAGAAATGTAGAACATTTGCATTCTGTCAGGATATGTTATTGTTAGACATCAGAGATCCTATGGGAGGAGTGAGGAGTTGGGGCCGAGGTTAGGTCAGATGAAGTGAGGAAAAACAGATGTCACTAAAGGTTCTGTCTAGCAACAGAGGTGTAATGGCTGTTCAGATGTGTAAGGAGGGCCTCAGCATAGGCGAAAGGGTTAAATGCCAGTGCTTGTGTGAAGGTTTTTTGTCTTATGCATCTGTATGACCCAGTGGGTGAATAAACTTGGTTTGAGCTTTACTAAGAGTCCTTGAGTTTTTTACTCTGTTTATTTAGAACAGTTGGCGCTGCGAACAGGGTTCACCACAATTTACAGTCGAACTAAAGATTCCGAATCAGTGAACAGGAGCCGGCACCAGTAACAAGTTAGGCACAGTTCCTACACATGTAATAAGGTTGATTGTAGAGGTCTGCACATTGCGAAATATATAGTAATTTACACTAAGAATGCATTGAGATACTGATTTGTCATTACCATGCCACTCGCCACAGTAAGACAGGGACAAACGGGGGTTGTAAAGACAAGAGTTATTACCGGTAATATATGGTCCCGTTTGTAAAGGTACATTCTAACCGTGATGTGTGCTAGGTTGAGGAGCTTGAATTCGAGTTATAGTCCTTAGTGCTTTACGCTGAGTCTGTCATTCTATACTTGTGTTGGATAATTTATAAAATGTTTTAATTATGATTCGGATAAAGAGAGAGTGTTGCTCTCAAAATATATTGGGTCTAGGGAGGTTTTTTCTCCCTAGAAATCTTGTCTTTTAGTGTCCTCCGAGGGGGGTGGTTATTAGAGAACCCACTGGATGATAGCTTGGGTCAACCATGAAGGGGTTTTGTTTTTGTTACAAATGATTTCATATGATTTAAATGTTTAATGATGACTAAATGAATTATACTTTCAAGGTAATGAGATAAACAGTATTTTACCCTGTCTCTGTATAATGGCTTAAAATGTTTGTGCGTAGGAAAGTAGGAACTGACAACAGGAACAGCTTGTGAGAACAAAGGCCCCCCTGTCCTTGGGACGGGAGGGATACTAGCAGCTGTCCAAGTCTGACTTATGTTGCAAAGATTGTGATAAGCCAATGAATGGGTACTGTGGGAAAACACTATTTCCTAGAGAGGGTGGGGCATTTGTACCATCGGTGTTTAGCTTAAAGCTTATACAATACAAAAAGACTGTTCACCATTGTAATTCAGAGCTCTCGTGAATAAACATTGACATTTGACTATTGTAGACTGGGCTTCTGTCTGTCTCATTTCAACCAGTATCTTACAAATTCTGGGTTACAGACAGAGTTGTTTAATTGAAGTTCAGTTTATGAACATTATGAACAAATTTCACTATTTGGAGTGTCTGGCGTGCCCAAAGTAAAATGCCTCCCACTCAGGCCCAGAAAATAGGATATGCACATCATGTCTGTGAGTGTAACAGAACGGATATAGCAGGTGAAAACCCGAGGAAAATCCATCCAGAATTACTGTTTTTTGTGACCTTTTCTCTGTTTGACAGTCTCCCTATTGATTTCAAAGGCAAGCAGCTCCGAGATTTCAGTACCTATGGCTTCCACTAGATGTCAACAGTCTCTATACAAAGCCAGGAAATGGTAACCCTGACCAGAACGGATAGGAAGAGGATATGGCCAAGGGAGCTCAGATGTCAACAAGCTTTTTGCGGGCGCGCAACCGAGTGCGCGCTCCATTTTACTCTTAGGGAGCGGCAGGTGAGGTGACGGTTTTGGAGAGTCTGGCGTGCCCAAAGCAAAAATGCCTGCCACGCAGGCTCAGAAAATAGGATATGCACATAATTAGTACTATTGGATAGGAAACTCTGAGGTTTCTAAAAGTGTTAACATAATGTCTGTGAGTATAACAGAACTCATTTAGCAGGCGAAAACCCGAGAAAAATCTATACGGAAATCAGTTTCTGGTGTCTTATTGCTCTGTTTGACACACTCCCTATTGAATCCATTTGTAACCAGGACTGAGACTGCAGTACCTATGGCTTCCACTAGATGTCAACAGTCTATATACAAAGACTCAGAGAGATTGGAGTAAACAGAACGAATAGGTACAGGAAATGGTCAAGGTAGCTCAGTTCTCGGGCGCGAGTCTGGCTGCGCACCCCACATTATTTTACTTATATAAGGTATAGGTGACCATCCGAGTGAAATATTATCGCTAATATTCATAAAAGGATAGCTAAGGATGCATTTTAACTGGTATTTGATTTGCTTAGGAAAAGTTTATAGGTTTATGTTGAAAGCGTTCTCTTCACGTTTCAATGGGCGATTTGACGTTGGATTTTCTGAACATAACGCGCCAACCAAACTGAGATGTATGGATATAATAAATGACTTTTTCTAACAAAAGAACCATTGGATGTCTTCGTTGGACACTTGGGAAGCCCTCAGCAGAAGTTCTTCAAAAGGTAAGGGATTTGTTTTTGCTGTGAAATGTGTTTTGTGTGATCCGCGATGGTTTATGAATTTATGCCAATGGAAAATATTGGAGGTGCTACCCTCAAACAATCAAATGTAGTGCTTTCGCCGTAAAGCCTTTTTGAAATCTGACAACGCTGTGATATTGCCAAGAAGCAGAGCTTTTGATGACTATGCAACACTTGTATATTGATAAGTGTTTAATAATTCTACTTTTGGATTTTGAATTTGGCGCCTTGCATTTCACTCCGTAAGTAGTTACGGCAGTTTATACCATTTTTAAAACATTACAATACAGTCACAACACACTGTGTGCCCTCAGTCCCCTACTCCACCACTACCACATATCTACAGTACTAAATCCATGTGTATGTATAGTGCGTATATTATCGTGTTATACATAGTAGTATAGTAGACTTCATCGTGTTATAGTGCGTATGTTACCATGACTACATGGAACTCTATTCCACATCAAGTAACTGACGCAAGTTGTAAAATTAGAATAAAAAAAAACACCCTATGGAACAGCGGGGACTGTGAAGCAACACAAACATTGTGTGTGTGTGTGTATGCATGTGTCTGTGCCAAAGTTTGTGTTGCTTCACAGTTTTTTATCCACCAAGAGGTGTTATGTTTTTTTATCTGTTTTTTAACTTTAATTTTACTGCTTGCGTCGGTTACTTGATGTGGAATAGAGTTCCATGTAGTCATGGTAACATACACACTAACACGATGAAGTCATGGCTCTATGTACTACTGTCAGATGAAGTGAGGAAGAACAGAAATCACTAAGGTTCTGTCTAGCAACAGAGATGTAAAAGGGAAAGGGGGATACAGTTGTACAACTGAATGCCTTCAACTGAAATGTGTCTTCAGCATTTAACCCAACCCCTCTGAATCAGAGGTGCGGGGGGCTGCCTTAAATCGACATCCACGTCTTCGGCGCCCGGGGAACAGTGGGTTAACTGCCTTGCTCGGGCAGAACGAGTGGGTGAATCAACTTGGTTTGAGCTTTACTAAGTGTCTGAGTTTTTAACTCTGTTTATTTAGAACATTATGCAGGGCTGAAAGTAAGGCGTTGCGGTCCGGTACGGCGTCCCAGCAAAATAAATAGCGGGGATACGCCATATCGGTAAAACATTGACAATCAAATAAAAATATATAATGACTGGTTGTGTTTATGCCAAAAAAATTAAAAAATTAAGTTAAATGACAAAACTTTTAAAACTAGGCCCACAGAGAGCCTACTGAATTAATAGGGATTCTATACGTATTTCTGATTAGGGCCATAAAATGTTTTGGTGCACACATAGGAGGCCCATACCGAAAATAAATTAAATCTACTTTCACAGGATGTACCTGTGTGGGGCAGTAACCGTCCACATCCAGGAAGTAGAGGAGCCCTCCGTGCTCCTTGTCCCAGCCTGTCAGAAAGGGGATCTCCATGAACTTGTCCACTGCTGTCCTTTGGAGCTCTTGGTCCCCGTTCTCCAAACCGTACTGAAGCAGGAACCAGCCTGCTTCCAGTGCATGGCCTATGGCAACAGTATATATAAAGGAAATAAGGAAAGCAGAAAGGAAAGAAACAACAGGCAGGCAATACAATGGCAACAACCCAGTCATCTTAGTGCAGTATCCAGTCTAACTAAGTAACTAGTGTACAAAACACTACTATACAAAACAGAAAGCATATAGTATTAGGGATAATAATGTAATACGCTGTAATATATACCACTATGTTAGATGACTTGACATAAGTAATATGGAGTAACAGTATCTACAGCAGGTCTGTCAATGTCGGTCCTGGAGGGCCAAAACACTTCTGTTTTTCATCCTCTCTTTCTAATAAGGGACAAATTCAGACCTGGGACACTCGGTGAGTACAATTAAAAACCAGGTAGAAACAAAAAACAGAAGTGTTTCAGCCATCCAGGACTGGAATTGAACAGCCCTGATCTAGAGAAATACAAAGGGTATCACCTGGGTTCTGCAGTCTCCCCTCGCAACCAGGAAGTTCCTTTCCTTCAGATGAGACACTTTCCAAAATGGCTGTACCACCTCTCTGTACAAAGACACAGTCATAGACAATTCAATGGAACTAATGGAAATGCCCGGAAAAGTGCAAACGCCACCCATCTGACACTCCAAACGGGCTCAATTAGATACAGAAAAAATTATAATAAAATATATATTTGAACCTAGGTCTGGTTGTTTCATATTTGTAGGCCTACAGTTCTTTACCTGAATGTGTTGGAGGATCTGCTTTACACACCACCCTCCAACCTCCCTGTACTTGTCTACCTCCTCCCCGCTGCGGGCCTCCGTGAGCTGCTGCACCAGACACAGCAGCATCATGGGGACAGCCATGCTGCAGACCGGGGTGTCTCCAGAAAGCTGGGGCTTGCCCAGGCCTGATGGGTCCACCCTGACCCAGTGGACCAGCTGGTCCATCATTTGTGCTGCTTCTGCCTAGTAACGAGAGTATATGAGAAATAAAATAGGCCATAATACAGGCAAAACCCACTAAGGGTTCTGTGTTCTAATTGGCTAGCAGATATTTGCCCCCATTCTGCTCAAATTTGATTGGATCTTTGATGCATGGCCCTTTTCGCCAAACCAGAAGTGTCCCTCCCCCACCCCCAAAAAAAATATTGGTTCACTTTAGAGGGGCAATTTGCATTTCAAACAATAACAAAGTGGTGACCCCCGCCACTGTGTTGGTAAACAGCGAAATGATGGGGCTGGAGAAGTGTAATCTGTCTATGGATGGAAGGTTGATTCCATGATTTCAAAATTATCGTTTTAACCATGTAAAACAAGCTTATATTTTGGGTTCTCATGAGGTACAACAGTTAAATTATTAATAATGAATTAAAACGTTAATATTTGGCTGTATCGATCACAGATTGCCACTTTAACAACAGAAAACTTTATTGTGGAAGTGTTTAGTGCCCCACTAGTGCACCTGCATGTCTTTGTCTCCTGTGACCCTAGCCAGCTCATCTATGGCCATGACATAGAAACACTCGCTGAAGATGGTCCTCTGCACTTTCAGGGCTTTACCGTCCCTGGTCAAACAAAAGGCACACTTCCATGGGCTGCCACTATTGGGAATACGAGCGAAGCGTTGCAAGAATGCACCTCCTAAGAAAACAAAAAAAAAAACATTAATAACAATAACAAAGTTTGCTTGTCACAACTAGAATTTTGCACCAAAATCCCTATAGACCACAAACGGTTATCACCTCACTCCTGTTTGTTTTTCTGCAGCCAATTAAAAATGTTTTTTTACATTTTTAAGTTCCGATGACACATTGAATAGCAAACTGGAAAAACAAGAGGTGGATCACTCAATGTTACCATCTTCGACGAGTGGGGGCGGCAGGTAGCCTAGTGGTTAGAGCATTGGGACAGTAACCGAAAGGTTATTCTGCTAACATCTGCTAACCATGTGTATGTGACAATTAAAATTTGATTTGATTTGAGGTTGCTGGATCGAATTCCCAAGCTGACAAGGTAAAAAAATCTGTTGTTCTGCCCCTGAACAAAGCAGTTAACCCAGTGTTCCCTGGTAGGCAGTCATTGTAAATAGGAATTTGTTCTTAACTGACTTGCCTAGTTAAATAAAAACAATATATATTTTAAAAAAAATGGTTTGGTTTTTATAGGCATATAAGCTGTTGCATACCCAGGCTAGTTTCATAGGAGAAGGTTGTGTTTTCTACATCCGGAAAAGCCTGAAACTAACATTGGAGTAAATCCTATTGGTTTTTTTTCTCATTACATCTTTGAATCTTCACCTCTGTACTGGAAATGTGTTGATAACATTGGGTGAGCTTCTTTCTGTTTTCACAGTCTTCATGACAACGGTGTTTTGTATCTGCTCATATCCTGTATGTAGCCTACACCATACTAAGTGGTTAAAAACAGCTATTTTCTCTGTTGTTTAAGTACAGTCTTCGCTCAGGTGAGGTACAGTCTTCGCTCAGGTGAGGTACAGTCTTCGCTCAGGTGAAGTACTGTCTTCTCTCAGGTTGTCAAAAGACTGACTCATTTAAACTCGCATTAATAATCTAAATCACTAACAGAAAACATTTCACCATCTATCACCTTTGGAAAAAGCTTGGAGCTAAATGCTTACTTGGGAAATTCCTTGCAAAGCTGACAGGACACAACAACGAAACAACCTGATAAGTGTTTGGAAATCTGCTCTAGAATGCTTCAACAGTCTGAATATGTATGTATTTTCACTCCCAATTACTGACAAGGATGCTGTGCAACCACCAAACCCCCATACCAGATTTGGCGGCTTCCAGGATCTCAGGCTTGTTGAAGCGCTCCATTGTTCTGTATAGGCGGCAATACATCCACACCTGCAAAGATACATTGATCCAAGTGAAAATTTGAAATTATATTGTTAACAATGTTCCCTCTAAACTGCGCAAGGGCGCGGGCGTGCAGCCCATTACTGCCGCGCAGAGGAAATATCAGCCAGCGCAGAGAAGCACAAGATTGAACTTCAATGAACTAGAGTTTTCCCTGTTAGTTAACACTATCAAAGTGTCCCTTTATTGTTAGAATTGTGATCAGATCCATGCAATATTAGCCACTTTCAATGCAACATACTGAAACAAAACGAACTATGCAGGAGATTTTGTTGTAGGCAGAACGCATTAGAGTAGGATTCTATTGCATTGACAGGTCTGACTCAGGCCCGTACTCTACACAGACTTGTGCGCCATAACCAATCAGAGCTGCAGTAGGCCTATATGCAAATCGACCATTGCCATATATGGATCTGTGCCAGTCACTTTGAACTAGATTGTGTTTACAGCATGAGCGGTCATGAGTTGATGCGCTTGTTCAAACCGAGAGCTACATGTAACCACGTGTGCACATTTGTTCATATCCTTTGCTAGTTAGTGAGTTATTAGCCCAGTTATAGATAATTTGTAGTCAGAAATGGGGGAGTGATTGCTTCCTGCAAAAGCACAAAACATGTGCAATAGTTGTTGTCTTTGAAAAGTGAGTAAATTAAACAGCTTTGTCGTCTTAAAGGGGCAGTGTTGTATTTTGAGACAGGATTGAATAATCTAAGTAGCCAATAGGCAGAGGGCAGCATAATTTGTCTGATTCTCTGTAATAATGGTATGGGAATAATTATGCATTTTATTTTGAAAAGTGGTTTCTTGCATCAAACACCACAACGTTTTCAGTCACTTCTTTGTCTGAATGACAAGTGGATAAACAGGTTAATGTCAGGCCTACACTGAAGACCACACATTGACTGCAACTGTAGGCTGAATGATAGAACAACTATTTCCATGTTCAAATGTTATGGGATGCATTTTCTTCACTCTGGTAGGCCTACATTATGGTCAAATAGCCACTGTAGCCTACTTGACCACTGTTACAACGGTAAATTAAAGTGAGTACAGCCTCAGTGTTCACAGTAAATGCATGCCGGAAGTTGCACTGAATTTTTACAATGTTCAAGTTTGCACTCAGCAGATCTGAAATTTTCTCACTGCCAAAAACGATTGCTTTTTACAAAGTAGATTCATAGGAAAACCCACCCAATAATCAAATCAAGGTGCACTGCAACCATCAGCAGAATATGCACATCAATGTTATTCGCAGCCCTTTGCATTGGTCTGGGTGTTTGGTGTTGAGTGGTAAGACAATCACTGAACATTTGTGGATGAGTTTACCTGTCTCCCCTGCAACCAGACATATTTCAGCTCGTCGTAGATTTTTCCATCTTTCCCAATACAAGTGAAAAATCCACTGGAAAAATACATTGTTTAACATGGTCAATTGATCTCATTGACATGGCATACATACTATCCTACAGCTAGACAAGGCTACACTTTTTATTTTTGTAAATATTCATTATGATAAAGAAAATGTTAAAATAACAAAACATTTCGACAAATATTTGTGAATATCTGATCAAATGGTTTTACCCATATTGTGTGTCATGAGAGTATTTCTGCCAGAAGTCCACCACTTTGTCCAGCTCTGTGCGCATCTGCTCTCGATACTGCTGCAACTTCTCGACAGACATCGCACCTTCCAAAAGAAAGACTGAATCGATCATAAAGCCAGATGAAAATTGATAGGTCTTAGGGTCTACACGTTTGTATAACACTGTAATGTAAATGCAGTTCTTCAGATGTCCTAAAGACTATTCTTGCAGGACCCGTTCAGGAAAGCATAATGATCGTTTATGGCGTGAATCCTATTTTTGAACAAATTACAGGTTAGACATATCAATGTAGTTTCTAATAGATAGCCTACGTTGGGCTCGTCTATACACCTATACACTTCAGCCCACGTCTGCTCTATAGAGAAGTAGCTTATTTGAAAGCGCTGCGCTTAGTTACCTTTTTCCCAAACGTAGTTTTAGATTTTCACTCTTGTAACGGAGCTTCATTCGATAAATGCAGACGTATGCCGTCTTAGACGAGAACGCAACCTTAGATCAACACAGTTTACAGACAAAAAAACTGGTTACTTCCAGAGGAGGACGTTTAAAGTCGTATCATATGACTGCTTGTCATGTGCTTCCCTTGATCGGTCATGTGAGAGCAGGGAGGATTACAAAATAAAAGCCAACCCCTTTTATTCAATGGTAGAATGTAGTAGTAGGCTAAACCAATGAACCTCACTAACATTTAATGTCAACACACTGTTTACTGTGCAATGTTTTAGAAACATGCTCGGATGCATAATTACTGTAATTACCCTGGGGCTAGAAGGTCGAGGGTTCGAGACCTGCTCCCTGCCTGTTTCATTACACTACCATTAAATGCAGTACCATTCATAAGCATGAAAAGTACAATTATCACTTAAATGTTTCGAAAATTATAAAATATTTAGCATTAGTTAGAGATTTAGATAAGACATATTAGGAACATATAGTTACTTCATTCATGTGACATATGAATTATATACAAGCCTTTTCGCTAACAAGCATTTTCATAACATATGATAAGTATGTGTATGTGACCAATTAAATTAGATTTTATATACAGTAGCCCCTGCTCATGGTTTACAAAAATATGTCAAATAAATTATGTTTAACTTGTGAAGTTATTCAAACCAACTATTTTCATTTGTATGACATGGAACAAAGCCAACAACCCCATGTTTCCCCCAAATCTGATTGAAAGAGAGACAGAGACACATCAAATCAAATCAAATCAAATGTATTTATAAAGCCCCCCTTACATCAGCTGATGTCACAGAGTGCTGTACAGAAACCCAGCCTAAAACCCCAAACAGCAAGCAATGCAGGTGTAAAAGCACGGTGGCTAGGAAAAACTCCCTAGAAAGGCCAAAACCTAGGAAGAAACCTAGAGAGGATCCAGGCTGTGAGGGGTGGCCAGTCCTCTTCTGGCTGTGCCATGCCTCAACTCACAATTGCTCATTTGAGCACCACAGCAAAATTAAAATATAAAGTCATTTTATGCATAGTCAAATTCAAAGGACAATATCTACAAGTGCACCTTCTTTAAACTATGTGTGCCTCCATTCTAAAGTACAATTTTATTTCCGCAATTGACTGAATACTGTCCAGAGTCCTAACATTGCAACCATAGATCCACACCCTTTTGACTGACCCATTGAACAGCAATATAGTTTTTTATTCCCCCACAGCTAGTTCAATGTGAATATTTGTTGATGTTTGTCCTTGGTTTAACATATTTCCAAGTTCACGATATTCTTATGCCTTCAAATCGTATCAGCGATGTTGAATGAGTTTCTGACTAGTCTCTGCACACAAACACAGTATTGTCAATGTGTGGGACTGTGGAAGTGGAAGGAAGCCATTTTGGAAAAGTTGGGAGAGAGCCAATGCTGATTCATGTCCTTTCCCGGGCATCATACAGTACAACAGTCTATTCTGTGTCAGTCTATTCCGAGCCTGTCCACACAACTAACTCAAGAGTTTGTAGCCTTGTGGAATGCCTGGATCTTCTTCAGGTTCTGTCGGACTCTGACAAACTCCAACAGATGGGGAAACCCCTGGCTTAATAAGCATGACCCAGGTGTGGGCTGTGTGAGATGGGATAGGCTACTGTAGCCTTCCCCACTCACCTCTGTGTTTTTCTGTTGGCGTGTCAGAAGCACCCCCTCAAGGGTAGTCCTGGCCTGGTCTCTTTCCTCTTTCTGGGTTTGCCCCTTCTTATGCCTTTCAAGCACATGCTGCAGCTCAGGCTTACTGCACAAGACCTTACCCCTGGGCCCATAGACGAAGAGAGGGCGAGGGAGAGGGAGAAGGAGAGAGGAGGAGGGGGATAGTAGGAAGGGTGAGTGAAGGAGAGGAAGGGAGGAGAGTGTGAAAGGAGCGGTAGGGAGGGAGGGGAAAGGAGGAGGAGACAGGGAAAAGGAGAGCATGAAGGACATAGCTAGGACATGTAGGACATACGTCCTTTTCAGTCAAAACAGGTAACCTAGGAAGAACTAAGTGGGTGTATACATCATGTACAATACATTGACAAAAGTATGTGGCATTAATATGGAGTTTGTCCCCCCTTTGCTGCTATAACAGCCTCCACTCTTCTGGGAAGGCTTTTCACTAGACGTTGGAACATTGCTGCAGGGACTTGCTTCAATTTAGCCACAAGAGCATGAGTGAGGTCGTGGCACTGACGCTGAAGGGACTTGCTTCCATTTAGCCACAAGAGCATTAGTGAGGTCGTGCACTGATGTTGGCCGATTAGGCCTGGCTCGCAGTCGGCGTGCCAATTCATCCCAAAGGTGTTTGATGAGGTTGAGGTCAGGGCTCTGTACAGGCCAGTTAAGTTCTTACACACGATCTCGACAAACCATTTCTGTATGGACCTCGTTTTGTGCATGGGGGCATTATCATGCTGAACTACATAAGGGACGCGGATGGCATTTGCTGTATGTTTGATGAGAAACTGCATATTGCAAATGTACGCTCCCTTACTAGACGTCCGAAATTGTTTCTAAAATAAGCCGACGCCGTCGGGCCGTGCCCTAGGGCCAAATCTTCCAGGAAGTCATCAAGCGAACTTTCTCGGACTTTCGATGTCCGTTTAATAAAATAAATTCATTTTTTTCATTTTTTTTACGCCCTTCATGTTAATCCCACCAGATGGCGAATGCCTTCATATTGCAAATGTACAAAACATACACCTAATTGAGTTCGAAGACGAAACTTGGTGGGCATGGGTTTGGCATAATGGGCAGTTGGCCCCGAAACAGAATGGCGTCAGGGACTCACGTTTTTTGAGATAAGGCCCATTTTCTGGGATTAAAGGTGAAAAATGGAAATAGAGCACTAATTTGACAGCTTTACGTCAAAGTACATGAACCTACGGTGTAAGGAAAAAAAGAACCAGACATTTATCTCTTTTAATTTTCGATTAATTGTCAAATGTCCAATTCGTAATGTTGAGAAAAATATTTTTTCCCCAAAAGTTATGGATCCAGTTGCTGCGTGTTCAGACGGATCCGTTAAAGTGGGTTTCGGAGCTCTCACGTGATTTCTGTGATTTTCTGTGATTTTCTGAAATCACACACATGCACAGTCAATGGGGAATGACACAGTGAGGGGCTTACAGACAGACACTGCCTGCAATAGTTACTTTTGTTTGAACTATTAAAGAACCGTCAGACCTAGAGCTCTGAAACTTTAGAAACCCATTCTAGACCTTTAGTCGATCGTGCACGGTGAGCTACGGGGCTCTAGAAGGTTTTCAGGCCGAGAAACAGCCTCGTACATTTGCAATATTTTCAATTCATTTTTACATCACGAAAATGACAAAATTTCTAAAAGTCCCAGAGTCACAAGGCTAGGTGCATTAGAACCGCCTCGGCCCATAGAGACGGACCCTAACGCTTTCTGTCCGATAGCTCATTCAAGGACCCGTAGCAACGCCCGGAAAACGTGGATTTTCAGCACCAATTAAGGTCGCTGCTCGGACTCCAAATGACCTATCGAGCGAAACTTGAGATTCGGGGTCGCCTCAGCTAGGCCGACACATAATGTCGGAACTGGACCCGCAGCTAGAACGTAACTAGGTGTTTTACATTTTTACTATGATTTAAACAGAATTTTGAGCCTGCCCTGATATATGTGATTGTTGGCTTCTAAATGAGATGGGAAAAGTGGGTTTGGTGTCAGTTTTTATCAGTTTGGTGTCAGAATGATATCTAATTGATTGATTGATGCTGACTTGCTCGTTGACTTTTGTACATTTGCAATATGTTTGAATAGGGCTGAAACATCACCAAAATGACAGATTGAAATCAACACTAAAAAGGGCATCACCATAGTCTCTAGGCCGTGCCGAGTTCAACGAGACGCCCCACTTGACTGTAGCTCGCTCTGACCTCATAGACCGTGCAAAAAAGTAGGCGCAAAATGAAGCCTGGCCCTAAATGTCAGCTGATTTTGGGTGACAGCGGCAGACCCGTTTGGGTTAGAAGCACAATTCAACTTCAGGAATGTTCCTAAGGTCCTCCCGATCTGAGCAAGCCTAACCGTGACTGTGTGGCATTAACCTTTAACAGTGAAAACAGGGTATTTACATCAAACCGTTTGCTATGAAATCTCTCCCCATAGGGATACATTGCCTGCTCCCCTAAATTCAACCTGGTGCCTATGTGGGTTATGAATGTCTTATGAACCTGTCTTCGATAGCAATCCATCAGACCACTATGAGGTCTACCTGTGTTGATTCTAAGCTTCCTGGAGCAACCGGAAGTGGTAAAAATCACCCAAAAGGTGTTTTGATAGACCCAACCTGCAGTTTGTGAAAAACAGACTTTCAACCCTGTGTAAATCAGTCAGTTCTTAACCTAAAGACTTAAAACTCAGGATTCTGTTAAAGCATACCCCAATGAGTATATGTGTGTACCTACAGCTTCCTGTGACAACCGGAAGTGCTTTAAATAGGGGTCATAGGTGCTGTTTCGAAGGGTTAAAAAGGTCACATCTTTCCAAAACTTCATATGTGTGATTAGGCAACCCTCATGAACTGTAAATGAGTCATTTCTCCCATCATATTTACAAGACAACTCCCACACACACACACAAACACATAGCTGGGATGGAGTGACACAGTGTGGGTCTTAAAGACACAAAGGGCCTGCAATGGCATCACCATAGTCTCTAGGCCTTGCCGAGTTCAACGAGATGCCCCGCTTGACCGTAGCTCACTCGGTCTGACCGCAGCAACCGTGCCAAAAAGTAGGCCGAAAATGAAGCCTGGCCCTAAATTTCAGCTGCTTTTGGGTGACAGCGGCAGAACCGTTTGGGTTAGAAACACGATTCGACTTCAGGAGCGTTCCTTAGGACCTCCCGATCTGTGCAAGCCTAACCGTGGCCCTGTGGCATTAACCCTTAACAGTGAAAACAGGGTATTTACATCAAACCGTTTGCTATGACATCTCTCCCCATAGGAATACATTGCCTGCTCGCCTAAATTCAACCTGGTGCCTATGTGGGTTATGAATGTCTTATGAACCTGTCTTTGATGGCAATCCATCAGGCCACTATGAGGTCTACCTGTGTTGATTCTAAGCTTCCTGGAGCAACCGGAAGTGGTTAAATTCACCCTAAAGGTGTTTTACAGTACCCAACCTGCTGTTTGTGAAAAACAGACTTTCAACCCTGTGTAAATCAGTCAGTTCTTAACTTACAGACTTAAAACTCAGGATTCTGTAAAAAGCCTACCCCAATGAGTATATGTGTGTACCTACAGCTTCTTGTGACAACCGGAAGTGCCTTAAATTGGGGTCACGGGTCTGTTTCGAAGGGTTAAAAAGGTCACATCTTTCCAAAACTTCACATGTGTGATTAGGCAACCCCAATGAACTGTAAATCAGTCATTTCTCCCATAAGAATCCCTTGAAAAACTCACACGTGCACACAGTCCATGGGGAGTGACATAGTGTGGGGCTTACAGACACACACTGCCTGCAATAGTTACTTTCGTTCGAACTATTAAAGAACCGTCAGACCTAGAGCTCTGAAACTTTAGAACCCTTTTCTAGAGCTTATGTCGATAGTGCACGGTGAGTTATGGGGCTCTAGAAGGTTCACAGGCCGAGAAACAGCCTTGTACATTTGCAATATTTTCAATTCATTTTTACATCACGAAAATGACACAATTTCTAAAAGTCCCAGAGACACAAGGTTAGGTGCATTAGAACCGCCTTGGCCCATAGAGACGGACCCTAACGTTTCTCTCCGATAGCTCATTCAAGGACCCGTAGCAACGCCGGAAGCGTGGATTTTCAGCACCAATTAAGGTCGCTGCTCGGGCTCGAATGACCTATCGAGCCGAAACTTGGGATTTGGGGTCGCCTCAGATAGGCGGACACATAACGTCGGAACTGGACCCGCAACTAGAACATAACTAGGTGTTTTACATTTTCATTATAGTGACTTTATGGCAGACTTTTGTCCATTTGCAATAAGTTAAAACCGTCAAGCCCGGCCATCCTGAGATCAACGGGCAGTCAATTGGGCTTTCCTGCAGTATTTTAGAGCTTGTCATATTCGTGATGTTAACAGCCCATTGAAACATATTGCAAATGTACTGTACATTTGCAATATGTTTCACTGTACATTTGCAATATGTTTCAATGGGCTTTTTTTGACATGTTGAAATCAACATCAATGAGCTATGGACAGGTACCGCTATCAATCCTGGCCATCCTGAGATCAATGGGCAGTCAATTGGGCATTCCTGAAGTATTTTAGAGCTTGTCATATTCGTGATGTTAAAAGCCCATTGAAACATATTGCAAATGAGCTGTACATTTGCAATATGTTTCACTGTACATTTGCAATATGTTTCAATGGGCTTTTTTTTGACATGTTGAAATCAACACCAATGAGCTATGGACAGGTACCGCTATCAATCCTGGCCATCCTGAGATCAAAGGGCAGTCAATTGGGCATTCCTGAAGTATTTTAGAGCTTGTCATATTCGTGATGTTAAAGCCCATTGAAACATATTGCAAATGTACTGTACATTTGCAATATGTTTCACTGTACATTTGCAATATGTTTCAATGGGCTTTTTGACATGTTGAAATCAACACCAATGAGCTATGGACAGGTACCGCTATCAATCCTGGCCATCCTGAGATCAAAGGGCAGTCAATTGGGCATTCCTGAAGTATTTTAGAGCTTGTCATATTCGTGATGTTAAAGCCCATTGAAACATATTGCAAATGTACTGTACATTTGCAATATGTTTCACTGTACATTTGCAATATGTTTCAATGGGCTTTTTTGACATGTTGAAATCAACACCAATGAGCTATGGACAGGTACCGCTATCAATCCTGGCCATCCTGAGATCAAAGGGCAGTCAATTGGGCATTCCTGAAGTATTTTAGAGCTTGTCATATTCGTGATGTTAAAAGCCCATTGAAACATATTGCAAATGTACTGTACATTTGCAATATGTTTCACTGTACATTTGCAATATGTTTCAATGGGCTTTTTTTTGACATGTTGAAATTAACACCAATGAGCTATGGACAGGTACCGCTATCAATCCTGGCCATCCTGAGATCAAAGGGCAGTCAATTGGGCATTCCTGAAGTATTTTAGAGCTTGTCATATTCGTGATGTTAAAAGCCCATTGAAACATATTGCAAATGTACTGTACATTTGCAATATGTTTCACTGTACATTTGCAATATGTTTCAATGGGCTTTTTTGACATGTTGAAATCAACACCAATGAGCTATGGACAGGTACCGCTATCAATCCTGGCCATCCTGAGATCAATGGGCAGTCAATTGGGCATTCCTGAAGTATTTTAGAGCTTGTCATATTCGTGATGTTAAAGCCCATTGAAACATATTGCAAATGTACAGTGAAACATATTGCAAATGTACTGTACAAAGCAATGGAAGAGAGTGTGGACACTCATTTTTGAAAACCTCCATAAATGAGCAGGGGCTTCTCCCACTGACTTAGGGCCATAGTGGGATACTCCCATAAAGATCCTGGACCAGGAGCAGCCCCTAAAGTCATTTAAAACCCTTTTGAAAATATGGACCTGGTAAATGTACTGTACATTTGCAATATGTTTCACTGTACATTTGCAATATGTTTCAATGGGCTTTTAACGTCACGAATTTGACATATTGAAATCAACACCAACGAGCGATGGAGAGGAACCATGATCACTTCGGCCATCCCGAGTTCAATGGGCCAGTCAATTTGGCATTTCTGCAGTATTTCGAGCCTGTCAAATTTGTGAGGGTAAATGCCCATTGTAAGACATTGCAAATTGACAACCGTGTACCTGGTAATTGAAACGGGTAACCATGAGCATATTTTAAATATTAATGTCTTTAGGAGGGTGCAAGGTATCCCTGGCTGGTTAGGGAGCACCCCCACCTGTAGCCATCCCAATGGGGGCACCCTTGTCATTTTGGACGTTTTTCAAAAATAGACCCTATAGGACGATTGAGGGCTTAACATAGTGATATATATCATTTTTCAGTTTAAATGCCATTTGGACATTGCTCACTGACTTTTGGGTTCGGAAGCCGACTTCCTATGACGATATATGAAAATGGCTTTGACATTGACTTTTGACTTCCTATGGTAACATATTGCAAATGGACAAAACATATTGCAAATGGACATTGACTTTTGACTTCCTATGGTAACATATTGCAAATGGACAAAACATAGGCCTTATGGACAAAAATTTTGTATAAAAATTTATAAAACTATATTAATAAAATTAGACAAGGGTATGTTTATACACATCTTATATCGTGTAATTATAAAAAATATCGTTAGAATCGAAAAACGGCCCAGAAAGCACTTTTTAGGGGCGTAGGTATTTTGATATTTTTTTTGAAATGTCCAAATTTGACCCTTGGGTCTTGTCTTCATGTACATTTGCAATATGTTTTGCCCGTTGGAGCGCTCGCCACCTATAGTAATTTTGAGTTATTACACTTGGCATTTGCCGTATGCCGTTTGCCATAAGAAATGATTGAAATGGCGTACATTTGGGCACTCTTTTCCATCGTGTGTATGTTTGTTCCAATGGCAATATGTTGCCATTCATTTTTGTCCATTTCATGGGGGTATTCCCTTCCCCAAACTGTTGCCCCAAAGTTGGAAGCACAGAATCATTTAGAATGTCATTGTATTGCTGTAGCGTTAAGATTTCCATTCACTGGAACTAAGGGGCCTAGCCCGAACCATGAAAAACCGCCAGGGACCATTATTCCTCCTCCACCAAACCTTAAAGTTGGCACTGCATTTGGGCAGGTAGCGTTCTCCTGGCATCCGCCAAACCCATATTCGTCCGTCAGACTGCCAGATGGTGCAGCTTGTTTCATCACACCAGAGAACGCGTTTCCACTGCCCAAGAGTCCAATGGTGGCGAGCTTTACACCACTCCAGTCAACGCTTGGCATTGCGCATGGTGATCTTAGGCTTGTGTGCGGCTGTTCGGCCATGGAAATCCATTTCATGAAGCTCCCGCCTAACAGTTCTTGTGCTGACGTTGCTTCCAGAGGCAGTTTGGAACTCGGTAGCTAGTATTGCAAATGTTTGTCCATGGACATTGCATGGCTGTGTGCTCGATTTTATACACCTGTCAGCAACGGGTGTGTCTGAAATAGCAGAATCCACTAATTTGAAGTCATGTTCACATACTTTTGGCCATGTAGTGTGGCTCCGAGTGTAATGGGTTCATTTCGGGTTGTTAAATACAGTAGTATGGCTTGGTACATCACGACGTGCTTGACATGAGGATTCACTATTGGTGATGGAATGACATTGGAGAGGTTTGAGGTACACTAAGAAATAGGAACACGTGTTTTCATGACTAAATTATCTAAACTTTTGTTGCTTCAAATGTATAACATGACAAAACTAAGCCCTCCTCACATAACACATCCAAACCTAGGAATTAGATGTCTCTTACACAGTTTTCAATAATGAGTTATTGTAATAGGCATTTCAGGCAATGTCCTTCAACTTCTGCACAGTTTGCCAAACTCTTAAAATTAGGTTGATAACTATTTATGATATTTATCCGCTACAAAAAAAAACATTAGAATGGCAGCCAGATGCTCAACATGGAACTCCAACACTTTTGCTTCAGAATGCTCCCAGAATGTTGGGCACTTGAGCTCCAAATTGGACTAGGAACACTTGTTTGTACCTGGATCTGTCTTCAACATATTTGGGTCTTTCCAGGTGATCAGACTCTGCTTTGGAATCCTGGAACAGAGGTGTCCTGATAAAAGCAGAGTTAGTGTGTACGGTATACAAACTCTGCTTTGACACCATTATCTGGGAAATGCATGTCTACATATATACTAAGTGTACAAAATATAAGGAAGGTGTTCCTAATGTTTTGTACACTTAGTATATTTGTAGATATTGCACCCCCTTTTGTCCTCAGAACAGCCTCAATTCAGGCATGGACTCTACAAGGTGTCAAACGCTTTCCAACGGGATGCTGGCCCATGTTGACTCCAATGCTTCCCACAGTTGTGTCAAGTTGTCTGGATGTCCTTTGAATGGTGGACCATTCTTGATACACACGGGAAACTATTAAGTGTGAAAAATTTAGCAATGTTGCAGTTCTTGACACACTCAAACCAGTGCATCTGGCACCTACTACCATACCCCTTTCAAAGGCACTTAAATATTTTGTCTTGACCATTCACCCTCTGAGTGGCACAAATACACAATCCATGTCTCAATTGTATCAAGGCTCAAAAGTACTTATTTAATCCGTCTCCTCCCCTTCATCTACAATGATGGAAGTGAATGTAACAAGTGACATCAATAAGGGATCATAGCTTTACCTGGATTCACCTGGTCAATCTGTCATGGAAAGAGCAGGTGTTCCAAATGTTTAGGTAGGTAGGATATTCCTAAAGTGGAAATCTATTATTCATTGGGGCGGCAGGTAGTTTAGTGGTTAGATTGTTGGACTAGTAACTGAAAGGTTGCAAGATCAAATCCCCGAGCTGACAAGGTTAAAAAAATGTGTCGTTCTGCCCCTGAACAAGGCAGTTAACCCAAAGTTCCTAGGCCGTCATTGAAAATAAGAATGTGTTCTTATCGGACCTGCCTAGTTAAATAAAGGTAATAAATAATATATTCAATCTAGTGGGCAAATGCAGTACCCATTCAAATGGATGGTTAGGAGAGAAGGAAAACAGTTGCAGTGAGATGACTCTGATGACGGAGATATGATTGCAATATTGGCATCTTACTGATTAGAAAAGTAGAAAAGTGCAAAAGGGAGAGGTAGAAATCAAATTGTTTGAGTAAGGATTTAGATACACATTCACATAACTATGTTAAATAAATTGTAAGAAAACATGTTGATATTCTAACCCTGATCATAACTGGCTGCCGACATCAACAACACTGATCTCAATTCAAAGACAAGGACAGTTAACTACTTTATTCAATGCATTATGCAATTCATACACAAAGATATACATTTAATGCATTCACAAAAATATACATTTGTCAAATCTGCATTAATTTGTGTTGTATAGATCAACAAATGGTACGTATTTTGGTTAACAATCCAGACAACATAGCAACAGAGTAATCACCCAGTATGTACATTTGTTTTTCAATACAAAAAGTAGGTAATGACAAAACACACCATACAGAAAAGTGCCTCTTTTAGCCTAATGTAGGACTTATGACCTTTGCTCCGATACTTCCTAGTTCGAACAATTTATTGCGTCGCAAGCCATTTTAGCATTTGCTTGACGATAAAGTTACAACAACCATGATAACACAACACCTCCACACAGGGTTTGCGTTCAATTATATTTCAATTCAGATAGTAAATTAAAATTCCCATCCAACTTCAATGCTTTTCAATGAAGGGAAAAAGGAATTGGAATTTCAGTTTACTTCCTGAATTGACATGGAATTGACCCCCAAGTCTGCAACAACAATCACGGACGGACCAGAACCAGTGCACAAGTTTCTAGTTCTGAAACCTAGAAAGAGGCTAAAGTATTCATTCCCACCTACCTGAACTGCGCCACTGCTTCAAGAAGAAGCTCTCGTCTGAAAACAGTAACCATCATCTTTACCTGATATACAGCGATACTATCAAGCATGCTGTCACCTGAGAGCAGTGAACGTGCCACTCATTTACCAAGCTGTCCTTTATCTGCACATCCTCATTGTTGTCGCACAAGGGCACGGTTTCATTAATGTTGAGATCAAGCTTTGGTTAGAGCTGTGTAATAAAACAGAAAATGTAACATTTGGAAGGATATGACATGGCAGGTGTTTTTAAGTATACAAGTAGGCTACTAAAATCCACTATCAGAGAGGATATTGGCTTTTGGCAGACATGATGAACATAATGGCCAATTCAAAACGTTAGTTCACAATCTCACTGGATCGGAGAATAGCAAAACTCACAGTAAGCATACACTGACAAAGAGAAACAAAGTAAAAAATAATAAAAGTAACAACGCTTCAAATTGAAATGTTTTTTTATTGCCACAAGAATCATACATTTTAGTAAGAAAATCTAAAAGAAAAAGTGTATTATAGAGTAGCCACACATTTGATCATCTGTCTAAAAGAAGTCAATACAATACTTTCAATAATGCAAAACAGACATGATGCCTGCAAGATATATCACAAAAAAATAATTAGAAAAAATGTAACTTTGAAAAAGTATGACCAATTGAAGCAAAAACAAAATTTGGCAATCTTTTAAACTGCAGTGTTACAATTACAGACCAAAAGAGGGGAGCTAAAGTAAGGTACATTGTAACTTTACTATGCAGTACCCTGAACATTACACCAGTTCACCATGATAAATGTAAATCTCCTATTTCACGGCCAATAGAATGATTTCCTCGAATGTTATGAAGACAACTTTAAAATCCCACTGACTTGACAGTGGAATGAGAGTATTGGAATGGTAGGTAGACAAAAACATTTGGCACAATTTCCCTGGACCCATGGGAATGATGAACAACACAACATAGAAGAAATCAAGGCATGGGAGAAAATGTTTATATAGAGGAGTGACAGAAACAAGCGTGGTCGCCGCTGTGTGTTTTGTGCCAGGGGAGAACGACGGTTCCCTCTTATTGAAGCCACAGAGGTTCAAGGCCGACTACAGTATTGCAGACATTGTTTACAGAAAACAAGATCCCCATTATAGTGAATGGAAATCTTTGTGGTCAATCTTCAAGTACATTTTTAACAAAAAATTCTAAGACAATCACAGAACCAATAATTGCTTCTAATACACCAGATGTATGTCCTTGCGCTAAACATTTTTAAATCACACACAGAATACGTTTCTAATGGTAGCCTGCAGTACCCTGGTTGGCCTTCAACTGGAGTTACGCAATGAAGGGGGGCAGCCCTGAGCTAGCCTGCAATGTCACTTCCTGGAGTAGCTCAAACTGCGCATTTTTTGTCTCCATGAATGGTGGCTTCAATGCACTATTGAGTCTTTACATAGGAATGAATGGTGTCACGTGATGGATGGCTTTGTCCCTTCACATACAGTCATTGGTTTGTGTGCACTCGACACCCTCTCTCTGTTCTCTCACAATGCACCCTGGACTGGTCCCAGATCTGTTTTAAGTGTATTAGCCCACTGTTTCCCAACACTGGTTCTCGAGTACCCTAACAATACACAGTTTTGTTGTATCCCTTGACAAACACACCACATTCAACTCATTGAGGTCTTGATGATATTTTCTTCTTCTTGAACTGCACTGTTGGTTAAGGGCCTGTAAGTAAGCATTTCACGGTAAAGTCTATACTTGTTGTATTCGGCGCATGTGGCAAATAATGTTTGATTTTATTAGTTGATAAGTTTAATCAGGTGTGCTGGTCCAGGGTTACAATAAAAATGTGTACTGTTGGGGGTACTGAGGATCAGGGTTGGGAAACACTGTATTAGCCAACTCCGACTGTGAAGGTAATACAACTAATACTGATCTGGGACCAGGCTCATTGGACCCCGTTCTTTCCCTCAGTCAGAACAAGGTAAAGGTACATCAAAAGGGGAGAGGAGTGATATAGTTTGAGAATGCATCATGGAATCACATCTGTATTCGAGATTTCACAGGACAGAATATAACACTGGACAGTGGAAGAAACCTACAGGTTTCCACTATTGACAGCATCTGAAGACATTTGACACAGAATCACTGTTCACAAATTAGTCTCTGCATTGCAAAATAAACACTTTTTTTATCAGTCAGAATTACAACTGGCCAACTACCAGGAAGTGGAGTAACCAGTGGATACTTTTATACAATGTTTACCAGGAGACCCGCTTGTGGGCAACACCCACATGCAGAACATTTCACAGAATCCCTCACCATACAAAACTAAAAGCATTTAAAAAAAATGTATATTACCATGAAAAAATATTATAATCTTTATACACAACCTCTCAGCTGTACTGTGCCGTGATGTGCTGACAGATATCACCCGTTGATACCCCTTTATGAACACTACATTGGAAGCTCGCAAAAGATAATGAAAACATTCAAAACAACAATTTCCCTCATTTTGTTATAGTCCCATTCAGCTCCTTTTTAATGTAGATAGGTTTAATTAAAATGAGTAACATTTTCTGGAATGATATTACAAAATAGTCTGCTTTCTACCCCTGTCAATAAATGTATTCATAAATGACTGGGATTTAGTCTTTACATTTAATAAAGCTATAGCCGTGTTTGGATTAAACAAGGTTAAATTGAAGCATATCAAAACTCTGTTTTAATCAACTCTTTGAAAAGGCCAAATTAGTGCAAATTATGCAGCTCTCCAACTATGTTCAAAAACAATGATAGCTAGTCATTTTCTATACTTGCTTTGTGAAAGCCCGAGCCAAACTAGCAGACATTATTCAGTCATTCTAGAAGTCCAATTGAATCTCGTAGGGAGGATTAAAATTAGAGTTGGACTGCTTGATACCAGGGGGCCATCGAGGCTCAAGCCAAGGAATCATTTTAGGGGGTTAATAAGATTGTCAGAACTTGAACTTAAGTGCCCATGCAAAACACACTGCTCAAAATGACCACCACCACACATGCAAAGACACCCCTCCCATAAAACCAAACCTTTCTCAACATCTACCCCGACAAACATAAAAAATATAGAGCTATTTTAGGCATTGAACATTTAACTATTCTTCTACATTAGAATGAGATTGAGTGTCTGGAAAGAACTGTGCACAGATGTATTTTCTCTCACAGCACAGGGAATGCAACTCTGGCTAGCTGTTTTTTTTTTTATCTCTCCAAGCATCCAGTGTACAGTGAAACTTGTGTCTTTCATAAAGCGCTTCCTACAGGAAATGACAATGTATAGTGCGCAATCGTCACTGGTCCCAAGTAACACAATGGATTGTATAAAACCTCTTTTGAACACAAGTTCACAATTCAGATTCACCGGTAAGTAAATAAGTTAATAACGTTCAGTTAAAACGCAATCCTAGTTGTTAACAACATCATATTACTAAAAATGCATTCCTATTTTCATTCACATTCCCTTAGTCACGACAGAAAACAGAGCTAATATCAGTAAGCTATGCTAGTGGCACATAACCATAAAGTCATGACATAAGAATTCTTATCTACAGGAGATACATTGTGATGTATGATTCTTGTGGAAATGAAAAAACATTCCAATTTGAAAGCGTGGAACAGGGTGGTGTATGTTAGCAAGTATAATAATAATAGGACTGCCAGTGGCTCTGGGGATAGGAATCTATATAGTAGAACAAAATAGAGCAACGGAAACAGAAATAGTAAAGGGCCTGAGCATAGCCGAAGTGCTCTGTAAGCACTCTCTGATAGTGTTCAGAACATTTACCAAAAGAGAAGGATACCCGATTGAATGTGTCCTCCCTGTGAATAACACAGATGGCAATGTTACATGTCCTGGGTATCCATCAGACAAATTGTTTAAATGGGCCAATCAACCTCAAAATCAATGGGTCCTTAATCAGACTACCATTGTAGGGGATAATATACCCATATGGTTCTATGGAAGGGAATGAGATTGAATAACACAATGTTGACGGGATATAATGTATCTGCCCAGTCAAAATTAGTATCAGTAAACCAGACCTGTAGGTTTGGCTTTTATGAGCAATCCTATAAAGGAGAGCGATGGAAGGGTACCTATAAAGGTAATAGCACGATATTTACATTTATTGTATACACTGGATGGGACTCTACAGGATGGCCAGGCGTAGTGTGTCGTCATAATGGAAGTGTGATAAATGACACCGGGCCTGGGTACTTGACACACAACAATGAGACTCTGTGTATACGAGAGAGCAACCACATCCAGGGTGAAGCTATGAGAAACAGCAGACACACCAATCCTCCTAACACCAGTCATAAGAGTGCCAATCCGTGCAAGACTATGAGTAATAATTGGTTACCCCATATAGCCCTATATTTACACCCGGGAAATGCTAGTACCTGGGATTACCATATGTTTGGGCATAACCAGTCCCACGGTATTATTTTGCCTTTTTCAAAAAGGGGCCTTTTTGGGGATACAAGTGACTCCTGGGAAGTGCTGCGTCTACCAGGAGATTTATCGCACAATCCCCCATCGATGGGGTGGTAATTGAGTCGCCTTCTTTTTACAGAAGGCGAGAGCCAAATCGGCATATTCAGAGGGGATGTGCACGGTGGCGACCTGGTCTGGACTTTCCACCGTAGTAGCACCGACGGAAACCCCTAAACACTGGTCCCTCCTCCGGTAGCCCTAAGTGCAGCACCTCCCAGGCTCCCGAAATTTTACCAACATATCGAATGTGGACTTCCTGACGGGCCGGTCCCAGGTGGTGAGGGTAGGAAACAACATCTCCACTCCGCTGATCCTCAACACTGGGGCCCCACAAGGGTGCGTTCTCAGCCCTCTCCTGTACTCCCTGTTTACCCATGACTGCGTGGCCAAGCACGCATCCAACTCAATCATCAAGTTTGCTGACGACACTACAGTGGTAGGCTTGATTACCAACAACGACGAGATGGCCTACAGAGAAGAGGTGAGGGCCCTCGGAGTGTGGTGTCAGGAAAATAACCTCTCACTCAATGTCAGCAAAACAAAGGAGATGATCGTGGACTTCAGGAAACAGGAGAGGGAGCACCCCCCTATCCACATCGAGGGGACAGTAGTGGAGAGGGTGGAAAGTTGTAAGTTCCTCGGTGTACACATCACGGACAAACTGAATTGGTCCACCCACACAGACAGCGTGGTGAAGAAGGCGCAACAGCGCCTCTTCAACCTCAGGAGGCTGAAGAAATTCGGCTTGTCACCAAAATCACTCACAAACTTTTACAGATGCACAATTGAGAGCATCCTGTCACCGCCTGGTACGGCAACTGCTCCGCCCACAACCGTAAGGCTCTCCAGAGGGTAGTGAGGACTGCACAGCGCATCACCGGGGGAAACCTACCTGCCCTCCAGGACACCTACACCACCCGATGTCACAGAAAGGCCAAAAAGATCATCAAGGACAACAACCACCCGAGCCACTGCTTGTTCACCCCGCTATCATCCAGAAGGCGAGGTCAGTACAGGTGCATCAAAGCTGGGACCGAGAGACTGAAAAACAGCTTCTACCTCAAGGCCATCAGACTGTTAAACAGCCATCACTAACATTGAGTGGCTGCTGCCAACATACTGACTTAAATCTCTAGCCACTTTAAACATAGGAATTGGATGTAACAAATGTATCACTAGCCACTTTAAACAATTTTGTATATAAGATTTACGTATCCAACATACTCATATCAAATGTATACACTGTACTCTAAACCATCTACTGTATCTTGCCTATGCCGTTCTACCAGAGCTCCATTTTTATGGAATAGTCTGCCTATCCATGTGAGAGACGCAGACTCGGTCTCAACCTTTAAGTCTTTATTGAAGACTCATCTCTTCAGTAGGTCTTATGACTGAGTGTAGTCTGGCCCAGGAGTGTGAAGGTGAACGGAAAGGCACTGGAGCAACGAACCACACTTGCTGTCTTTGCCTGGCCGGTTCCCCTCCACTGGGATTCTCTGCCTCTAACCTTATTTCAGGGGCCGAGTCACTGGCTTCTGGTGCCGTGGCGGAGATCTTGTGGGCTATACTCGGCCTTGTCTCAGGATGGTAAGTTGGTGGTTGAAGATATCCCTCTAGTGGTGTGGGGGCTGTGCTTCGGCAGAGTGGGTGGGGTTATATCCTGCCTGTTTGGCCCTGTCCGGGGGTTTCGTCGGACGGGGCCACAGTGTCTCCCGACCCCTCCTGTCTCAGCCCCCAGTATTTATGCTGCAGTAGTTTATGTGTCGGGGGGCTAGGGTCCGTCTGTTATATCTGGAGTATTTCTTCTCTTATCTGGTGTCCTGTGCGAATTTAAGTATGCTCTCTCTAATTATCTCTCTTTCTTTTTTCTTCTTCTCTCTCTCTCTCTCTCTCTCTCTCTCTCTCTCTCTGAGGACCTGAGCATTAGGACCATTCCTCAAGGCCTACCTGGATGTCCCGAGTCCACCTGGCCGTGCTGCTTCTCCAGTTTCAACTGTTCTGCCTGTTTTATGAACATTTAAAAATCTTGTCCATGTTCTGTTATAATCTGCACCCGGCACAGCCAGAAGAGGACTGGCCACCCCTCACAGCCTGGTTCCTCTCTAGGTTTCTTCCTAGGTTTTGGCCTTCTAGGGAGTTTTTCCTAGCCACCGTGCTTTTACACCTGCATTGCTTGCTGTTTGGGGTTTTAGGCTGGGTTTCTGTACAGCACTCTGTGACATCAGCTGATGTAAGGGGGGCTTTATAAATAAATTTGATTTGATTTGATTTGATTTACCATCGAACCAAATCTCTAGCCACTTTAATAATTATAACTGGATGAAATAATGTATCACTAGCCACTTTAAACAATGCCATTTATATAATGTTTACATATCCTACATTACTCATCTCATATATATATATATATACATATATATATATATATATATATATATATGTGTATATACTGTACTCCATACCATCTACTGCATCTTGCCTATGCCGGTCAGCCATCGCTCATCCATATATTTATATGTACATACTCGTATTCATTCCTTTACTCTTGTGTGTATAAGGTAGTTGTTGTGAATTTGTTAGATTACTTGTTAGATACTACTGCATGGTCGGAACTAGAAGCACAAGCATTTCGCTACACTCGCATTAACATCTGCTAACCATGTGTATGTGACAAATAAAATTTGATTTGATTTGACCTCCCTGAGCACTTTCGTGACCACACCTTGAGAGCCTTCTGTTGCCACCAAATAGTGGGGTCATGACAGGCTAATCAGGGTAGGCCCAGCACCATGGGAAACGCAAGAGAATCAATAAGGAAGAGACTAATTCTCTCCTTGTGACCCTCTTGCGTCACCATGCCCAGTTGAGCGATGACCTCCCTAATTAGCCCTGACCCTAATGGTCGACTATCTAGGGTGTGAACTGGGAAGGGCATGTTCACTGGAACAATAGGGATCCCTAAACTATGGGCAAATGATAGGTCATTAAAATTCCCAGCTGCGCCTGAATCTACGAGTGCCTTATGCTGGAAAACTCAGGAAAGTTTATATACAAAAACGTGAGCCACAGGGGGCTCTGGGTGAGCCTGGTGCCAACTCACCTGGGGTGACACGAGAGTGCCCTGCCTGCTACCTCGACTCCCAGAGGAACCTCCCCAGCACCGACCGGCAGTGTGCCCGCTACGGCCACAGATGGTGCATGGACTGGTCCCTCCTCCGGTAGCCCTAAGTGCAGCACCTCCCAGCTCCATGGGCGTCGGAGCGGTGGTGCTGGGGGATGGAACCGACAGGCCCCGATCTGGACGTCCGCGGGTAGCCAGCAGGTTATCCAGCCAGATGGACAGGTCCACCAGCTGGTCAAAGGTGAGAGTAGTGTCCCTGCAGGCCAACTCCTGACGGACGTCACCTCGCAAACTACACCGGTAGTGATCGATCAGGGCCCTGTCGTTCCATCCCGGGTCCGGAAGTCCAAGGCGAACTCCTGTGCGCTCCTCGTCCCCTGCCTCAGGTCAAACAGACGTTCACCCACCGCTTTACCCTCAGGCGAAAACTGCCCAAAAGCGGCAGGTGAAATCCTCGTAGTGGTCCAATGCCGGTATTCCCTGAGAGGCAGGGGATGAGGGCGGACACGCTCTCACGACCCGAAGGAGCTTGGTGGACGGTCGCCAGGTAGAGCTCCAGCTGGAGTAGGATCCCCTGACAACCGGCAGCCGTCCCATCATACTCCCTCGGGAGCGCAAGCCTAATCCCACTGGGACCAGGTGAAGGAGGGTTGACCAGTGGTGCCTGTGGTGGTGCTGGTAGAGAAGGAACTCCTCCTCTCTCCCAACGGTTCATCATCTGCAGGACGAGATCCAAGGCGGTGGCGAGATGTTGCAACATGGTCGCGCGCTGCTGGACGTGCTCCTCGGCCGCAAACACGGGGGTGTCTGCTCCTGCTGACTCCATTCTTTAGGAGCGTAATTCTGTCAGAAGGCTTGGTGTAGTAGTGCAAAGGAGTCAGGCGCAGGACAGCAGAGATGAGCAACACAACATAGTTTACTCAAAATATTTACAAAGTAGAAACAAATACCAAGCCCACCAAATGGACTGACATAAATTGGAACAACACACAAACATGGGGAAAACAGAGGGTTAAATAATGAACATGTAATTGGGGAATTGAAACCAGGTGTGTATAAACCAAAGACAAAACAAATGGAAAATGAAAAATGGATCGGCGATGGCTAGAAAGCCGGTGATGTCGACCGCCGGAACGCCGGCCGAACAAGGAGAGGGACAGCGTGTTGTTGGCCAATCATAGGGTCATGAGAGCGGCAATAGGCTACAGTCAGAGCCTCCATGTGTGGCAAAAGCTAGGAGATACAGTGAGCTCCAGTATTGGGACAGTGACAATTATTAATATTTTGGGCCCTGTACTCCAGCACTTTGGATTTGAAATGATGCAATGGCTATGAGGTTAAAGTGCAGAATTTCAGCTTTAAATTTGAGGGTATTTTTATCCATATCGGGTGAACCGTTTAGAAATTACAATATATATATAATATAATAATATATATAATGTTTTTTACATGCACCACCATTATAGGCGACCAAAAGTATTGGGATAAATTCACTTATGTGTATTAAGTTAGTCAAATGTTTAGTATTCAATGCATGCAATGTATATATATAATCTTGTGACTCTACAAACTTGTTGGATGCATTTGCGATTTGTTTTGTTTGCGTTTCAGATAATTTTTTGCCCAATAGAAATGAATGGTAAATAATAGTGTCATTTTGGAGCCACTTTTACTGTAAATCAGAATAGAATATTGTTATAAACACATCTACATTAATGTGGATGCTACCATGATTACGGATAATCCTGAAAGAATTGTGAATAATGATGAGTGAGAAAGTAATAGGAATAAATATCATACCCCCAAATAATGCTAACCTCCCCTGTTATTGTAATGGTGAGAGGTTATAATGTCTTGGGGGTATGATATTTGTGATACTTTTGGTCCCCTAAAATGGGGGCGACTATATACACAAAAAGTGCTGCAATTTCTAAATGTGTCACGACTTCAACTGAAGTCGGTTCCCCTCCTCGTTCAGGCAGCATTCGGCGGTCGACGTCACCGGTCTTCTAATCATCATCGATCTACTTTTCATTTTCCATTTGTCTTGTCTTGTTTTTCACACACCTGGACTTATACCTGGCTACTGTTTACCCAGCTCCCTCAGGAAGGGAGAGAGTCTCTGCCCTCGTCTCCTGCCTCTCGGGGAGAGCTCTGGAGTGGGCCAATTCCATGTGGGGAGAGGAAGACGCAGTGTTGGACCACTTTGAGGAGTTCAACGTCGCTTCCGGGCCGTCTTTGACCATCCGCCAGAAAGTAGAGTGGCGGGGGAACAACCTTTTCAGTTGAGGCAAGGGACGAGGAGCGCACAGGAGTTCGCGCTGGAGTTCCGGACTTTGGCCGCTGGAGCCGGATGGAACGACAGGGCCCTCAATGAACAGTATCGATGCAGCCTGCGCGAGGACATCCGACGGGAGTTGGCGACATCCAACGGGAGTTGGCCTGCAGGGATGCCACCATCAACTTTGACCAACTAGTAGATCTGTCCATCCGGGTTGGATAACCTGCTGTTTACCCGTGGACGTCCTGAGGGTGCTCTGTCTGTTCCATCTCCCAGTACTCCCGCTCCGGTGCCCATGGAGTTGGGAGGGGCTGCACGTAGGGAGGCTGGAGGAGGGGCCTTCACGTGCACCATCTGTGGCCGCAAAGGACACACTGCCGGTCGGTGCCAGGTTGGTCCTTCTGGGAATCGAAGCAGCAGGCAGGGCACTCTGGCGTCACCCCAGGTGAGTATGCACCACTCTCATCCAGAGTCCTTTGTTGTTCACCTGTTTGTACCTGTCTGTTTCCCTGAGTTTTCCCCACATTCTCAGTATAAGGCGCTAGTCGATTCAGGCGCAGCTGGGAATTTTATTGACAGAGCATTAGCCCTTAGTTTAGGGATCCCCTTTATACCTGTGGTTAGACCTTTCCCGGTTCACGCTCTGGATAGTCGACCATTAGGGTCAGGGCTAATCAAGGAGGCCACCATCTCCCTGTTCATGGAGACGCAGGGGGGTCACGAGGAGAGAATCAGTCTCTTTCTCATTGAATCTCCTGCGTTTCCCGTGGTACTAGGCCTTCCTTGGTTGGCTCGTCATAACCCCACCATTTCCTGGCAACAGAGGGCTCTCATGGGGTGGTCGCACGAGTGATCGGGAGGTGTGTAGGAGTTTCCGTTAGTGCACCCACAGTGGAAAGTCCAGACCAGGTCTCCACTGTGCACATCCCTCCAGAATATGCCGATTTGGCTCTCGCCTTCTGTAAAAGGAAGGTGACTCAATTACCACCCCATCGACGGGGGGATTGTGCGATAAATCTCCTGGTAGACGCTGCACATCCCAGGAGTCACGTGTATCCCCTGTCGCAAGAGGAGACGGCAGCTATGGAAACGTATGTCTCCGAATCCCTGGGACAGGGGTACATTCGTCCCTCCACTTCACCTGCCTCCTCAAATTTCTTTTTTGTGAAGAAGAAGGATGGAGGTTTGCGCCCGTGCATTGACTATAGAGGTCTAAATCAAATCAAGGTGAAGTACAGCTACCCGCTACCTCTTATCGCCACGGCGATTGAGTCAATGCACGTGGCGCGCTTCTTCACTAAACTGGATCTCAGGAGTGCGTACAACCTGGTGTGTATCCTGGAGGGAGACGAATGGAAAACAGCGTTTAGTACCACCTCAGGTCATTATGAATACCTCGTCATGCCGTACGGGTTGATGAATGCTCTATCAGTCTTCCAATCCTTTGTAGACAAGATTTTCAGGAATCTGCACGGGCAGGGTATAGTGGTGTATATCAATGACATTCTGATATACTCCGCTACACACGCCGAGCATGTGTCCTTGGTGCGCAAGGTACTTGGACGACTTTTGGAGCATGACCTGAACGTCAAGGCTGAGAAATGCCTGTTCTTTCAGCAGGCCGTCTCCTTCCTAGGGTATCACATTTCGACATCAAGGGTGGAGATTGAGAGTGATCGCATTGCAGCCGTGCGTAATTGGCCGACTCCCACCACGGTAAAGGAGGTGCAGAGATTTTTAGGGTTTGCCAATTACTACCGGAGATTTATCCGTGGTTTTGGCCAGGTGGCTGCTCTCATTACCTCACTGCTGAAGGGGGGTCCTGTACGTCTGCAGTGGTCGGTTGAGGCAGACAGGGATTTTGGGTAACTAAGAGCTCTGTTTACCTTGGCTCCCGTGCTGGCCCATCCGGATCCCTCTTTGGCATTCATAGTGGAGGTGGACGCGTCCGAGGCTGGGATCGGAGCCGTGCTCTCTCAGCCCTCAGGCACGCCACTGAAGCTCCGCCCCTGTGCTTTCTTCTCAAAGAAGCTCAGCCCGGCAGAGCGGAACTATGACGTGGGGGACCGGGAGTTGTTGGCTGTGGGTAAGGCTTTGAAGGCGTGGAGACATTGGCTTGAGGGGGCGAAACACCCTTTCCTCATCTGGACTGACCACCGCAACCTGGAGTACATCCGGGCAGCTAGGAGACTGAATCCTCGTCAGGCAAGGTGGGTCATGTTTATTACCCGTTTTTTGTTTACCCTGTCTTACAGACCAGGTTCCCGGAATGTAAAGGCAGACACACTGTCCCGACTGTATGACACAGAGGAGCAGCCCATGGATCAGACTCCCATTATCCCGGCTTCCTGCCTGGTAGCGCCGGTCGTGTGGGAGCTGGACACGGGCATTGAACAGGCGTTGCGTACAGAGCCCGCTCCACCTCAGTGTCACGTCGTGCATCAGTACGTTCCGTCTGTTGTCTGTGACCGGTTGATCTATTGGGCCCACACATCACCCTCCTCTGGTCATCCAGGGATCGGGCGGACAGTGTGCTATCTGACAGGGAAGTACTGGTGGCCCACCCTGGCTCGGGATGTGAGGGTTTATGTTTCCTCCTGCTTGGTGTGCGCTCAGAGTAAGGCTCGTAGACACCTGCCCAGAGGTAAGCTAAATCCCTTACCTAATGCATCGAACATGATTTTACACCTTGTTTCATTAAAAGTGTTCATATCTTATTTAACAGTTTCAACATGCTGAAAATAGTCTCATAGCGTTCCTATAATCTATACGAACAATACCGCACTAGAAATTACTTACCAATTGCATCAAACACGATTTTAGACCTTGTTTCATGAAAAGTGTTAATATCTTAATTTCAGAGTTTCAACATGCTGAAAACAGTCTCATAGTGTTCCTATAATCTATACGACTGCTACTGCACTAGAAATTACTTACAAATTGCATCGAACATGATTTTAGACCTTGTTTCATGAAAAGTGTTCATATCTTCATTTCAGAGTTTCAACATGCTGAAAACAGTCTCATAGTGTTCCTATAATCTATACGAACAATACTGCACTAGAAATTACTTACCTAATGCATCGAACATGATTTTAGACCTTGTTTCATTAAAAGTGTTCATATCTTAATTTCAGAGTTTCAACATGCTGAAAACAGTCTCATAGTGTTCCTATAATCTATACGACTGCTACTGCACTAGAAATTACTTACAAATTGCATCGAACATGATTTTAGACCTTGTTTCATGAAAAGTGTTCATATCTTCATTTCAGAGTTTCAACATGCTGAAAATTGTCTCATAGCGTTCCTATAATCTATACGAACAATACTGCACTAGAAATTACTTACCAATTTTATCAAACCTGATTTTTGACCTTGTTTCATGAAAAGTGTTCATATCTTCATTTCAGAGTTTCAACATGCTGAAAACAGTCTCATAGCGTTCCTATAATCTATACAAACAATACTGCACTAGAAATTACTTACCTATTGCATCGAACATGATTTTAGACCTTGTTTCATGAAAAGTGTTCATATCTTAATTTCAGAGTTTCAACATCCTGAAAATAGTCTCATAGCGTTCCTATAATCTATACGAACAATACCGCACTAGAAATTACTTACCAATTGCATCAAACACGATTTTAGACCTTGTTTCATGAAAAGTGTTAATATCTTAATTTCAGAGTTTCAACATGCTGAAAACAGTCTCATAGTGTTCCTATAATCTATACGACTGCTACTGCACTAGAAATTACTTACAAATTGCATCGAACATGATTTTAGACCTTGTTTCATGAAAAGTGTTCATATCTTCATTTCAGAGTTTCAACATGCTGAAAACAGTCTCATAGCGTTCCTATAATCTATGCGAACAATACTGCACTAGAAATTACTTACCTAATGCATCGAACATGATTTTAGACCTTGTTTCATTAAAAGTGTTAATATCTTAATTTCAGAGTTTCAACATGCTGAAAACAGTCTCATAGTGTTCCTATAATCTATACGACTGCTACTGCACTAGAAATTACTTACAAATTGCATCGAACATGATTTTAGACCTTGTTTCATGAAAAGTGTTCATATCTTCATTTCAGAGTTTCAACATGCTGAATATTGTCTCATAGCGTTCCTATAATCTATACGAACAATACTGCACTAGAAATTACTTACCAATTGCATCAAACCTGATTTTTGACCTTGTTTCATGAAAAGTGTTCATATCTTCATTTCAGAGTTTCAACATCCTGAAAATAGTCTCATAGTGTTCCTATAATCTATACGAACAATACTGCACTAGAAATTACTTAACAATTGCATCAAACATGATTTTTGACCTTGTTTCATGAAAAGTGTTCATATCTTCATTTCAGAGTTTCAACATGCTGAAAACAGTCTCATAGCGTTCCTATAATCTATACAAACAATACTGCACTAGAAATTACTTACCTATTGCATCGAACATGATTTTAGACCTTGTTTCATGAAAAGTGTTCATATCTTAATTTCACAGTTTCAACATGCTGAAAATAGTCTCATAGCGTTCCTATAATCTATACGAACAATACCGCACTAGAAATTACTTACCAATTGCATCAAACACGATTTTAGACCTTGTTTCATGAAAAGTGTTAATATCTTAATTTCAGAGTTTCAACATGCTGAAAACAGTCTCATAGTGTTCCTATAATCTATACGACTGCTACTGCACTAGAAATTACTTACAAATTGCATCGAACATGATTTTAGACCTTGTTTCATGAAAAGTGTTCATATCTTCATTTCAGAGTTTCAACATGCTGAAAACAGTCTCATAGCGTTCCTATAATCTATACGAACAATACTGCACTAGAAATTACTTACCTAATGCATCGAACATGATTTTAGACCTTGTTTCATTAAAAGTGTTCATATCTTAATTTCAGAGTTTCAACATGCTGAAAACAGTCTCATAGTGTTTCTATAATCTATACGACTGCTACTGCACTAGAAATTACTTACAAATTGCATCGAACATGATTTTAGACCTTGTTTCATGAAAAGTGTTCATATCTTCATTTCAGAGTTTCAACATGCTGAAAACAGTCTCATAGCGTTCCTATAATCTATACGAACAATACTGCACTAGAAATTACTTACCAATTGCATCAAACCTGATTTTTGACCTTGTTTCATGAAAAGTGTTCATATCTTCATTTCAGAGTTTCAACATGCTGAAAATAGTCTCATAGTGTTCCTATAATCTATACGAACAATACTGCACTAGAAATTACTTAACAATTGCATCAAACATGATTTTTGACCTTGTTTCATGAAAAGTGTTCATATCTTAATTTCAGAGTTTCAACATGCTGAAAACAGTCTCATAGCGTTCCTATAATCTATACAAACAATACTGCACTAGAAATTACTTACCTATTGCATCGAACATGATTTTAGACCTTGTTTCATGAAAAGTGTTCATATCTTAATTTCAGAGTTTCAACATGCTGAAAACAGTCTCATAGTGTTCCTATAATCTATAAGACTGTTACTGCACTAGAAATTACTTACCTATTGCCTCAAACATGATTTTAGACCTTGTTTCATGAAAAGTGTTCATAGCTTGATTTCAGAGTTTCAACATGCTGAAAACAGTCTCATAGTGTTCCTATAATCTTAACGACTGCTACTGCACTAGAAATCACTTACACATTGCATCGAACATGATTTTAGACCTTGTTTCATGAAAAGTGTTCATAGCTTGATTTCAGAGTTTCAACATGCTGAAAACAGTCTCATAGTGTTCCTATAATCTTAACGACTGCTACTGCACTAGAAATCACTTACACATTGCATCGAACATGATTTTAGACCTTGTTTCATGAAAAGTGTTCTTATCTTTATTTCACTTTTTCAACATGCTGAAAACACTCTCATAGTGTTCCTATAATCTTAACGACTGCTACTGCACTAGAAATCACTTACACATTGCATCGAACATGATTTTAGACCTTGTTTCATGAAAAGTGTTCATAGCTTGATTTCAGAGTTTCAACATGCTGAAAACAGTCTCATAGTGTTCCTATAATCTTAACGACTGCTACTGCACTAGAAATCACTTACACATTGCATCGAACATGATTTTAGACCTTGTTTCATGAAAAGTGTTCATAGCTTGATTTCAGAGTTTCAACATGCTGAAAATAGTCTCATAGCGTTCCTATAATCTATACGACCGCTACTGCAATAGAAATTACTTACAAATTGCATCAAACATGATTTTAGACCTTGTTTCATGAAAAGTGTTCATATCTTATTTCACAGTTTCAACATGCTGAAAATAGTCTCATAGCGTTCCTATAATCTATACGAACAATACCGCACTAGAAATTACTTACCAATTGCATCAAACATGATTTTAGACCTTGTTTCATGAAAAGTGTTCATATCTTAATTTCAGAGTTTCAACATGCTGAAAACAGTCTCATAGTGTTCCTATAATCTATAAGACTGCTACTGCACTAGAAATTACTTACCTATTGCCTCAAACATGATTTTAGACCTTGTTTCATGAAAAGTGTTCATATCTTCATTTCAGAGTTTCAACATGCTGAAAACAGTCTCATAGCGTTCCTATAATCTATACGAACAATACTGCACTAGAAATTACTTACCTAATGCATCGAACATGATTTTAGACCTTGTTTCATTAAAAGTGTTCATATCTTAATTTCAGAGTTTCAACATGCTGAAAACAGTCTCATAGTGTTCCTATAATCTATACGACTGCTACTGCACTAGAAATTACTTACAAATTGCATCGAACATGATTTTAGACCTTGTTTCATGAAAAGTGTTCATATCTTCATTTCAGAGTTTCAACATGCTGAAAATTGTCTCATAGCGTTCCTATAATCTATACGAACAATACTGCACTAGAAATTACTTACCAATTGCATCAAACCTGATTTTTGACCTTGTTTCATGAAATGTGTTCATATCTTCATTTCAGAGTTTCAACATGCTGAAAATAGTCTCATAGTGTTCCTATAATCTATACGAACAATACTGCACTAGAAATTACTTATCAATTGCATCAAACATGATTTTTGACCTTGTTTCATGAAAAGTGTTCATATCTTCATTTCAGAGTTTCAACATGCTGAAAACAGTCTCATAGCGTTCCTATAATCTATACAAACAATACTGCACTAGAAATTACTTACCTATTGCATCGAACATGATTTTAGACCTTGTTTCATGAAAAGTGTTCATATCTTAATTTCAGAGTTTCAACATGCTGAAAACAGTCTCAAAGTGTTCCTATAATCTATAAGACTGCTACTGCACTAGAAATTACTTACCTATTGCCTCAAACATGATTTTAGACCTTGTTTCATGAAAAGTGTTCATAGCTTGATTTCAGAGTTTCAACATGCTGAAAACAGTCTCATAGTGTTCCTATAATCTTAACGACTGCTACTGCACTAGAAATCACTTACACATTGCATCGAACATGATTTTAGACCTTGTTTCATGAAAAGTGTTCATATACTTGATTTCAGAGTTTCAACATGCTGAAAACAGTCTCATAGTGTTCCTATAATCTTAACGACTGCTACTGCACTAGAAATCACTTACACATTGCATCGAACATGATTTTAGACCTTGTTTCATGAAAATTGTTCATAGCTTGATTTCAGAGTTTCAACATGCTGAAAACAGTCTCATAGTGTTCCTATAATCTTAACGACTGCTACTGCACTAGAAATCACTTACACATTGCATCGAACATGATTTTAGACCTTGTTTCATGAAAAGTGTTCTTATCTTTATTTCACTGTTTCAACATGCTGAAAACACTCTCATAGTGTTCCTATAATCTTAACGACTGCTACTGCACTAGAAATCACTTACACATTGCATCGAACATGATTTTAGACCTTGTTTCATGAAAAGTGTTCATAGCTTGATTTCAGAGTTTCAACATGCTGAAAACAGTCTCATAGCGTTCCTATAATCTATACGACCGCTACTGCAATAGAAATTACTTACAAATTGCATCAAACATGATTTTAGACCTTGTTTCATGAAAAGTGTTCATATCTTATTTCACAGTTTCAACATGCTGAAAATAGTCTCATAGCGTTCCTATAATCTATACGAACAATACCGCACTAGAAATTACTTACCAATTGCATCAAACATGATTTTAGACCTTGTTTCATGAAAAGTGTTCATATCTTAATTTCAGAGTTTCAACATGCTGAAAACAGTCTCATAGTGTTCCTATAATCTATACGACTGCTACTGCACTAGAAATTACTTACAAATTGCATCGAACATGATTTTAGACCTTGTTTCATGAAAAGTGTTCATATCTTCATTTCAGAGTTTCAACACGCTGAAAACAGTCTCATAGCGTTCCTATAATCTATACGAACAATACTGCACTAGAAATTACTTACCTAATGCATCGAACATGATTTTAGACCTTGTTTCATGAAAAGTGTTCATATCTTAATTTCAGAGTTTCAACATGCTGAAAACAGTCTCATAGTGTTCCTATAATCTATAAGACTGCTACTGCACTAGAAATTACTTACCTATTGCCTCAAACATGATTTTAGACCTTGTTTCATGAAAAGTGTTCATATCTTCATTTCAGAGTTTCAACATGCTGAATACAGTCCCATAGCGTTCCTATAATCTATACGAACAATACTGCACTAGAAATTACTTACCTAATGCATCGAACATGATTTTAGACCTTGTTTCATTAAAAGTGTTCATATCTTAATTTCAGAGTTTCAACATGCTGAAAACAGTCTCATAGTGTTCCTATAATCTATACGACTGCTACTGCACTAGAAATTACTTACAAATTGCATCGAACATGATTTTAGACCTTGTTTCATGAAAAGTGTTCATATCTTCATTTCAGAGTTTCAACATGCTGAAAATTGTCTCATAGCGTTCCTATAATCTATACGAACAATACTGCAGTAGAAATAACTTACCTATTGCATCAAACATGATTTTTGACCTTGTTTCATGAAAAGTGTTCATATCTTCATTTCAGAGTTTCAACATGCTGAAAATAGTCTCATAGTGTTCCTATAATCTATACGAACAATACTGCACTAGAAATTACTTAACAATTGCATCAAACATGATTTTTGACCTTGTTTCATGAAAAGTGTTCATATCTTCATTTCAGAGTTTCAACATGCTGAAAACAGTCTCATAGCGTTCCTATAATCTATACAAACAATACTGCACTAGAAATTACTTACCTATTGCATCGAACATGATTTTAGACCTTGTTTCATGAAAAGTGTTCATAGCTTGATTTCAGAGTTTCAACATGCTGAAAACAGTCTCATAGTGTTCCTATAATCTTAACGACTGCTACTGCACTAGAAATCACTTACACATTGCATCGAACATGATTTTAGACCTTGTTTCATGAAAAGTGTTCTTATCTTTATTTCACTGTTTCAACATGCTGAAAACAGTCTCATAGTGTTCCTATAATCTTAACGACTGCTACTGCACTAGAAATCACTTACACATTGCATCGAACATGATTTTAGACCTTGTTTCATGAAAAGTGTTCATAGCTTGATTTCAGAGTTTCAACATGCTGAAAACAGTCTCATAGCGTTCCTATAATCTATACGACCGCTACTGCAATAGAAATTACTTACAAATTGCATCAAACATGATTTTAGACCTTGTTTCATGAAAAGTGTTCATATCTTATTTCACAGTTTCAACATGCTGAAAATAGTCTCATAGCGTTCCTATAATCTATACGAACAATACCGCACTAGAAATTACTTACCAATTGCATCAAACATGATTTTAGACCTTGTTTCATGAAAAGTGTTCATATCTTAATTTCAGAGTTTCAACATGCTGAAAACAGTCTCATAGTGTTCCTATAATCTATACGACTGCTACTGCACTAGAAATTACTTACAAATTGCATCGAACATGATTTTAGACCTTGTTTCATGAAAAGTGTTCATATCTTCATTTCAGAGTTTCAACATGCTGAAAACAGTCTCATAGCGTTCCTATAATCTATACGAACAATACTGCACTAGAAATTACTTACCTAATGCATCGAACATGATTTTAGACCTTGTTTCATGAAAAGTGTTCATATCTTAATTTCAGAGTTTCAACATGCTGAAAACAGTCTCATAGTGTTCCTATAATCTATAAGACTGCTACTGCACTAGAAATTACTTACCTATTGCCTCAAACATGATTTTAGACCTTGTTTCATGAAAAGTGTTCATATCTTCATTTCAGAGTTTCAACATGCTGAATACAGTCTCATAGCGTTCCTATAATCTATACGAACAATACTGCACTAGAAATTACTTACCTAATGCATCGAACATGATTTTAGACCTTGTTTCATTAAAAGTGTTCATATCTTAATTTCAGAGTTTCAACATGCTGAAAACAGTCTCATAGTGTTCCTATAATCTATACGACTGCTACTGCACTAGAAATTACTTACAAATTGCATCGAACATGATTTTAGACCTTGTTTCATGAAAAGTGTTCATATCTTCATTTCAGAGTTTCAACATGCTGAAAATTGTCTCATAGCGTTCCTATAATCTATACGAACAATACTGCACTAGAAATTACTTACCAATTGCATCAAACCTGATTTTTGACCTTGTTTCATGAAAAGTGTTCATATCTTCATTTCAGAGTTTCAACATGCTGAAAATAGTCTCATAGTGTTCCTATAATCTATACGAACAATACTGCACTAGAAATTACTTAACAATTGCATCAAACATGATTTTTGACCTTGTTTCATGAAAAGTGTTCATATCTTCATTTCAGAGTTTCAACATGCTGAAAACAGTCTCATAGCGTTCCTATAATCTATACAAACAATACTGCACTAGAAATTACTTACCTATTGCATCGAACATGATTTTAGACCTTGTTTCATGAAAAGTGTTCATAGCTTGATTTCAGAGTTTCAACATGCTGAAAACAGTCTCATAGTGTTCCTATAATCTTAACGACTGCTACTGCACTAGAAATCACTTACACATTGCATCGAACATGATTTTAGACCTTGTTTCATGAAAAGTGTTCATAGCTTGATTTCAGAGTTTCAACATGCTGAAAACAGTCTCATAGTGTTCCTATAATCTTAACGACTGCTACTGCACTAGAAATCACTTACACATTGCATCGAGACATGATTTTAGACCTTGTTTCATGAAAAGTGTTCATAGCTTGATTTCAGAGTTTCAACATGCTGAAAACAGTCTCATAGTGTTCCTATAATCTTAACGACTGCTACTGCACTAGAAATCACTTACACATTGCATCGAACATGATTTTAGACCTTGTTTCATGAAAAGTGTTCATAGCTTGATTTCAGAGTTTCAACATGCTGAAAACAGTCTCATAGTGTTCCTATAATCTTAACGACTGCTACTGCACTAGAAATCACTTACACATTGCATCGAACATGATTTTAGACCTTGTTTCATGAAAAGTGTTCATAGCTTGATTTCAGAGTTTCAACATGCTGAAAATAGTCTCATAGTGTTCCTATAATCTATACGACCGCTACTGCAATAGAAATTACTTACAAATTGCATCAAACATGATTTTAGACCTTGTTTCATGAAAAGTGTTCATATCTTATTTCACAGTTTCAACATGCTGAAAATAGTCTCATAGCGTTCCTATAATCTATACGAACAATACCGCACTAGAAATTACTTACCAATTGCATCAAACATGATTTTAGACCTTGTTTCATGAAAAGTGTTCATATCTTAATTTCAGAGTTTCAACATGCTGAAAACAGTCTCATAGTGTTCCTATAATCTATACGACTGCTACTGCACTAGAAATTACTTACAAATTGCATCGAACATGATTTTAGACCTTGTTTCATGAAAAGTGTTCATATCTTAATTTCAGAGTTTCAACATGCTGAAAACAGTCTCATAGCGTTCCTATAATCTATACGAACAATACTGCACTAGAAATTACTTACCTAATGCATCGAACATGATTTTAGACCTTGTTTCATGAAAAGTGTTCATATCTTAATTTCAGAGTTTCAACATGCTGAAAACAGTCTCATAGTGTTCCTATAATCTATAAGACTGCTACTGCACTAGAAAGTACTTACCTATTGCATCAAACATGATTTTAGACCTTGTTTCATGAAAAGTGTTCATATCTTCATTTCAGAGTTTCAACATGCTGAAAACAGTCTCATAGCGTTCCTATAATCTATACGAACAATACTGCACTAGAAATTACTTACCTAATGCATCGAACATGATTTTAGACCTTGTTTCATTAAAAGTGTTCATATCTTAATTTCAGAGTTTCAACATGCTGAAAACAGTCTCATAGTGTTCCTATAATCTATACGACTGCTACTGCACTAGAAATTACTTACAAATTGCATCGAACATGATTTTAGACCTTGTTTCATGAAAAGTGTTCATATCTTCATTTCAGAGTTTCAACATGCTGAAAATTGTCTCATAGCGTTCCTATAATCTATACGAACAATACTGCACTAGAAATTACTTACCAATTGCATCAAACCTGATTTTTGACCTTGTTTCATGAAAAGTGTTCATATCTTCATTTCAGAGTTTCAACATGCTGAAAATAGTCTCATAGTGTTCCTATAATCTATACGAACAATACTGCACTAGAAATTACTTAACAATTGCATCAAACATGATTTTTGACCTTGTTTCATGAAAAGTGTTCATATCTTCATTTCAGAGTTTCAACATGCTGAAAACAGTCTCATAGTGTTCCTATAATCTATACAAACAATACTGCACTAGAAATTACTTACCTATTGCATCGAACATGATTTTAGACCTTGTTTCATGAAAAGTGTTCATAGCTTGATTTCAGAGTTTCAACATGCTGAAAACAGTCTCATAGTGTTCCTATAATCTTAACGACTGCTACTGCACTAGAAATCACTTACACATTGCATTGAACATGATTTTAGACCTTGTTTCATGAAAAGTGTTCATAGCTTGATTTCAGAGTTTCAACATGCTGAAAACAGTCTCATAGTGTTCCTATAATCTTAACGACTGCTACTGCACTAGAAATCACTTACACATTGCATCGAACATGATTTTAGACCTTGTTTCATGAAAAGTGTTCATAGCTTGATTTCAGAGTTTCAACATGCTGAAAACAGTCTCATAGTGTTCCTATAATCTTAACGACTGCTACTGCACTAGAAATCACTTACACATTGCATCGAACATGATTTTAGACCTTGTTTCATGAAAAGTGTTCATAGCTTGATTTCAGAGTTTCAACATGCTGAAAACAGTCTCATAGTGTTCCTATAATCTTAACGACTGCTACTGCACTAGAAATCACTTACACATTGCATCGAACATGATTTTAGACCTTGTTTCATGAAAAGTGTTCATAGCTTGATTTCAGAGTTTCAACATGCTGAAAATAGTCTCATAGTGTTCCTATAATCTATACGACTGCTACTGCACTAGAAATTACTTACAAATTGCATCAACCATGATTTTAGACCTTGTTTCATGAAAAGTGTTCATATCTTATTTCACAGTTTCAACATGCTGAAAATAGTCTCATAGCGTTCTTATAATCTATACTTCAAATACTGCACTAGAAATTACTTACCAATTGCATCAAACATGATTTTAGACCTTGTTTCATGAAAAGTGTTCATATCTTAATTTCAGAGTTTCAACATGCTGAAAACAGTCTCATAGTGTTCCTATAATCTATACGACTGCTACTGCACTAGAAATTACTTACAAATTGCATCGAACATGATTTTAGACCTTGTTTCATGAAAAGTGTTCATATCTTAATTTCAGAGTTTCAACATGCTGAAAACAGTCTCATAGCGTTCCTATAATCTATACGAACAATACTGCACTAGAAATTACTTACCTAATGCATCGAACATGATTTTAGACCTTGTTTCATGAAAAGTGTTCATATCTTAATTTCAGAGTTTCAACATGCTGAAAACAGTCTCATAGTGTTCCTATAATCTATAAGACTGCTACTGCACTAGAAAGTACTTACCTATTGCATCAAACATGATTTTAGACCTTGTTTCATGAAAAGTGTTCATATCTTCATTTCAGAGTTTCAACATGCTGAAAACAGTCTCATAGCGTTCCTATAATCTATACGAACAATACTGCACTAGAAATTACTTACCTAATGCATCGAACATGATTTTAGACCTTGTTTCATTAAAAGTGTTCATATCTTAATTTCAGAGTTTCAACATGCTGAAAACAGTCTCATAGTGTTCCTATAATCTATACGACTGCTACTGCACTAGAAATTACTTACAAATTGCATCGAACATGATTTTAGACCTTGTTTCATGAAAAGTGTTCATATCTTCATTTCAGAGTTTCAACATGCTGAAAATTGTCTCATAGTGTTCCTATAATCTATACGAACAATACTGCACTAGAAATTACTTACCAATTGCATCAAACATGATTTTAGACCTTGTTTCATGAAAAGTGTTCATATCTTCATTTCAGAGTTTCAACATGCTGAAAATAGTCTCATAGTGTTCCTATAATCTATACGAACAATACTGCACTAGAAATTACTTAACAATTGCATCAAACATGATTTTTGACCTTGTTTCATGAAAAGTGTTCATATCTTCATTTCAGAGTTTCAACATGCTGAAAACAGTCTCATAGTGTTCCTATAATCTATACAAACAATACTGCACTAGAAATTACTTACCTATTGCATCGAACATGATTTTAGACCTTGTTTCATGAAAAGTGTTCATAGCTTGATTTCAGAGTTTCAACATGCTGAAAACAGTCTCATAGTGTTCCTATAATCTTAACGACTGCTACTGCACTAGAAATCACTTACACATTGCATTGAACATGATTTTAGACCTTGTTTCATGAAAAGTGTTCATAGCTTGATTTCAGAGTTTCAACATGCTGAAAACAGTCTCATAGTGTTCCTATAATCTTAACGACTGCTACTGCACTAGAAATCACTTACACATTGCATCGAACATGATTTTAGACCTTGTTTCATGAAAAGTGTTCATAGCTTGATTTCAGAGTTTCAACATGCTGAAAACAGTCTCATAGTGTTCCTATAATCTTAACGACTGCTACTGCACTAGAAATCACTTACACATTGCATCGAACATGATTTTAGACCTTGTTTCATGAAAAGTGTTCATAGCTTGATTTCAGAGTTTCAACATGCTGAAAACAGTCTCATAGTGTTCCTATAATCTTAACGACTGCTACTGCACTAGAAATCACTTACACATTGCATCGAACATGATTTTAGACCTTGTTTCATGAAAAGTGTTCATAGCTTGATTTCAGAGTTTCAACATGCTGAAAATAGTCTCATAGTGTTCCTATAATCTATACGACCGCTACTGCAATAGAAATTACTTACAAATTGCATCAAACATGATTTTAGACCTTGTTTCATGAAAAGTGTTCATATCTTATTTCACAGTTTCAACATGCTGAAAATAGTCTCATAGCGTTCCTATAATCTATAACAATACTGCACTAGAAATTACTTACCAATTGCATCAAACATGATTTTAGACCTTGTTTCATGAAAAGTGTTCATATCTTAATTTCAGAGTTTCAACATGCTGAAAACAGTCTCATAGTGTTCCTATAATCTATACGACTGCTACTGCACTAGAAATTACTTACAAATTGCATCGAACATGATTTTAGTTTCAACATGCTGAAAACAGTCTCATAGCGTTCCTATAATCTATACGAACAATACTGCACTAGAAATTACTTACCTAATGCATCGAACATGATTTTAGACCTTGTTTCATGAAAAGTGTTCATATCTTAATTTCAGAGTTTCAACATGCTGAAAACAGTCTCATAGTGTTCCTATAATCTATAAGACTGCTACTGCACTAGAAAGTACTTACCTATTGCATCAAACATGATTTTAGACCTTGTTTCATGAAAAGTGTTCATATCTTCATTTCAGAGTTTCAACATGCTGAAAACAGTCTCATAGCGTTCCTATAATCTATACGAACAATACTGCACTAGAAATTACTTACCAATTGCATCAAACATGATTTTAGACCTTGTTTCATGAAAAGTGTTCATATCTTAATTTCAGAGTTTCAACATGCTGAAAACAGTCTCATAGTGTTCCTATAATCTATACGACTGCTACTGCACTAGAAATTACTTACAAATTGCATCGAACATGATTTTAGACCTTGTTTCATGAAAAGTGTTCATATCTTAATTTCAGAGTTTCAACATGCTGAAAACAGTCTCATAGCGTTCCTATAATCTATACGAACAATACTGCACTAGAAATTACTTACCTAATGCATCGAACATGATTTTAGACCTTGTTTCATGAAAAGTGTTCATATCTTAATTTCAGAGTTTCAACATGCTGAAAACAGTCTCATAGTGTTCCTATAATCTATAAGACTGCTACTGCACTAGAAAGTACTTACCTATTGCATCAAACATGATTTTAGACCTTGTTTCATGAAAAGTGTTCATATCTTCATTTCAGAGTTTCAACATGCTGAAAATTGTCTCATAGCGTTCCTATAATCTATACGAACAATACTGCACTAGAAATTACTTACCAATTGCATCAAACCTGATTTTTGACCTTGTTTCATGAAAAGTGTTCATATCTTCATTTCAGAGTTTCAACATGCTGAAAATAGTCTCATAGTGTTCCTATAATCTATACGAACAATACTGCACTAGAAATTACTTAACAATTGCATCAAACATGATTTTTGACCTTGTTTCATGAAAAGTGTTCATATCTTCATTTCAGAGTTTCAACATGCTGAAAACAGTCTCATAGCGTTCCTATAATCTATACAAACAATACTGCACTAGAAATTACTTACCTATTGCATCGAACATGATTTTAGACCTTGTTTCATGAAAAGTGTTCATAGCTTGATTTCAGAGTTTCAACATGCTGAAAACAGTCTCATAGTGTTCCTATAATCTATAACGACTGCTACTGCACTAGAAATCACTTACACATTGCATTGAACATGATTTTAGACCTTGTTTCATGAAAAGTGTTCATAGCTTGATTTCAGAGTTTCAACATGCTGAAAACAGTCTCATAGTGTTCCTATAATCTTAACGACTGCTACTGCACTAGAAATCACTTACACATTGCATCTAACATGATTTTAGACCTTGTTTCATGAAAAGTGTTCATAGCTTGATTTCAGAGTTTCAACATGCTGAAAACAGTCTCATAGTGTTCCTATAATCTTAACGACTGCTACTGCACTAGAAATCACTTACACATTGCATCGAACATGATTTTAGACCTTGTTTCATGAAAAGTGTTCATAGCTTGATTTCAGAGTTTCAACATGCTGAAAACAGTCTCATAGTGTTCCTATAATCTTAACGACTGCTACTGCACTAGAAATCACTTACACATTGCATCGAACATGATTTTAGACCTTGTTTCATGAAAAGTGTTCATAGCTTGATTTCAGAGTTTCAACATGCTGAAAAAAGTCTCATAGTGTTCCTATAATCTATACGACTGCTACTACACTAGAAATTACTTACAAATTGCATCAACCATGATTTTAGACCTTGTTTCATGAAAAGTGTTCATATCTTATTTCACAGTTTCAACATGCTGAAAATAGTCTCATAGTGTTCCTATAATCTATACGAACAATACTGCACTAGAAATTACTTACCAATTGCATAAAACATGATTTTTGACCTTGTTTCATGAAAAGTGTTCATATCTTAATTTCAGAGTTTCAACATGCTGAAAACAGTCTCATAGTGTTCCTATAATCTATACGACTGCTACTGCACTAGAAATTACTTACAAATTGCATCGAACATGATTTTAGACCTTGTTTCATGAAAAGTGTTCATATCTTAATTTCAGAGTTTCAACATGCTGAAAACAGTCTCATAGTGTTCCTATAATCTATACGAACAATACTGCACTAGAAATTACTTACAAATTGCATCGAACATGATTTTAGACCTTGTTTCATGAAAAGTGTTCTTATCTTAATTTCAGAGTTTCAACATGCTGAAAACAGTCTCATAGTGTTCCTATAATCTATAAGACTGCTACTGCACTAGAAAGTACTTACCTATTGCATCAAACATGATTTTAGACCTTGTTTCATGAAAAGTGTTCATATCTTCATTTCAGAGTTTCAACATGCTGAAAATAGTCTCATAGTGTTCCTATAATCTATACGAACAATACTGCACTAGAAATTACTTACCAATTGCATCAAACATGATTTTAGACCTTGTTTCATGAAAAGTGTTCATATCTTAATTTCAGAGTTTCAACATGCTGAAAACAGTCTCATAGTGTTCCTATAATCTATACGACTGCTACTGCACTAGAAATTACTTACAAATTGCATCGAACATGATTTTAGACCTTGTTTCATGAAAAGTGTTCATATCTTAATTTCAGAGTTTCAACATCCTGAAAACAGTCTCATAGTGTTCCTATAATCTATACGAACAATACTGCACTAGAAATTACTTACCTAATGCATCGAACATGATTTTAGACCTTGTTTCATGAAAAGTGTTCATATCTTAATTTCAGAGTTTCAACATGCTGAAAACAGTCTCATAGTGTTCCTATAATCTATAACGACTGCTACTGCACTAGAAAGTACTTACCTATTGCATCAAACATGATTTTAGACCTTGTTTCATGAAAAGTGTTCATATCTTCATTTCAGAGTTTCAACATGCTGAAAACAGTCTCATAGTGTTCCTATAATCTATACGAACAATACTGCACTAGAAATTACTTACCAATTGCATCAAACATGATTTTAGACCTTGTTTCATGAAAAGTGTTCATATCTTCATTTCAGAGTTTCAACATGCTGAAAACAGTCTCATAGTGTTCCTATAATCTTAACGACTGCTACTGCACTAGAAATTACTTAACACATTGCATCAAACATGATTTTAGACCTTGTTTCATGAAAAGTGTTCATATCTTCATTTCAGAGTTTCAACATGCTGAAAACAGTCTCATAGTGTTCCTATAATCTATACAAACAATACTGCACTAGAAATTACTTACCTATTGCATCGAACATGATTTTAGACCTTGTTTCATGAAAAGTGTTCATAGCTTGATTTCAGAGTTTCAACATGCTGAAAACAGTCTCATAGTGTTCCTATAATCTTAACGACTGCTACTGCACTAGAAATCACTTACACATTGCATTGAACATGATTTTAGACCTTGTTTCATGAAAAGTGTTCATAGCTTGATTTCAGAGTTTCAACATGCTGAAAACAGTCTCATAGTGTTCCTATAATCTTAACGACTGCTACTGCACTAGAAATCACTTACACATTGCATCGAACATGATTTTAGACCTTGTTTCATGAAAAGTGTTCATAGCTTGATTTCAGAGTTTCAACATGCTGAAAACAGTCTCATAGTGTTCCTATAATCTTAACGACTGCTACTGCACTAGAAATCACTTACACATTGCATCGAACATGATTTTAGACCTTGTTTCATGAAAAGTGTTCATAGCTTGATTTCAGAGTTTCAACATGCTGAAAACAGTCTCATAGTGTTCCTATAATCTTAACGACTGCTACTGCACTAGAAATCACTTACACATTGCATCGAACATGATTTTAGACCTTGTTTCATGAAAAGTGTTCATAGCTTGATTTCAGAGTTTCAACATGCTGAAAATAGTCTCATAGCGTTCCTATAATCTATACGACTGCTACTGCACTAGAAATTACTTACAAATTGCATCAAACATGATTTTAGACCTTGTTTCATGAAAAGTGTTCATATCTTATTTCACAGTTTCAACATGCTGAAAATAGTCTCATAGCGTTCCGATAATCTATACTGAACAATACTGCACTAGAAATTACTTACCAATTGCATCAAACATGATTTTAGACCTTGTTTCATGAAAAGTGTTCATATCTTAATTTCAGAGTTTCAACATGCTGAAAACAGTCTCATAGTGTTCCTATAATCTATACGACTGCTACTGCACTAGAAATTACTTACAAATTGCATCGAACATGATTTTAGACCTTGTTTCATGAAAAGTGTTCATATCTTAATTTCAGAGTTTCAACATGCTGAAAACAGTCTCATAGCGTTCCTATAATCTATACGAACAATACTGCACTAGAAATTACTTACCTAATGCATCGAACATGATTTTAGACCTTGTTTCATGAAAAGTGTTCATATCTTAATTTCAGAGTTTCAACATGCTGAAAACAGTCTCATAGTGTTCCTATAATCTATAAGACTGCTACTGCACTAGAAAGTACTTACCTATTGCATCAAACATGATTTTAGACCTTGTTTCATGAAAAGTGTTCATATCTTCATTTCAGAGTTTCAACATGCTGAAAACAGTCTCATAGCGTTCCTATAATCTATACGAACAATACTGCACTAGAAATTACTTACCTAATGCATCGAACATGATTTTAGACCTTGTTTCATTAAAAGTGTTCATATCTTAATTTCAGAGTTTCAACATGCTGAAAACAGTCTCATAGTGTTCCTATAATCTTAACGACTGCTACTGCACTAGAAATTACTTACAAATTGCATCGAACATGATTTTAGACCTTGTTTCATGAAAAGTGTTCATATCTTCATTTCAGAGTTTCAACATGCTGAAAATTGTCTCATAGCGTTCCTATAATCTATACGAACAATACTGCACTAGAAATTACTTACCAATTGCATCAAACATGATTTTTGACCTTGTTTCATGAAAAGTGTTCATATCTTCATTTCAGAGTTTCAACATGCTGAAAACAGTCTCATAGTGTTCCTATAATCTATACGAACAATACTGCACTAGAAATTACTTACCAATTGCATCAAACATGATTTTAGACCTTGTTTCATGAAAAGTGTTCATATCTTCATTTCAGAGTTTCAACATGCTGAAAACAGTCTCATAGCGTTCCTATAATCTATACAAACAATACTGCACTAGAAATTACTTACCTATTGCCTCAAACATGATTTTAGACCTTGTTTCATGAAAAGTGTTCATATCTTCATTTCAGAGTTTCAACATGCTGAAAACAGTCTCATAGTGTTCCTATAATCTTAACGACTGCTACTGCACTAGAAATCACTTACACATTGCATCGAACATGATTTTAGACCTTGTTTCATGAAAAGTGTTCATAGCTTGATTTCAGAGTTTCAACATGCTGAAAACAGTCTCATAGTGTTCCTATAATCTTAACGACTGCTACTGCACTAGAAATCACTTACACATTGCATCGAACATGATTTTAGACCTTGTTTCATGAAAAGTGTTCATAGCTTGATTTCAGAGTTTCAACATGCTGAAAACAGTCTCATAGTGTTCCTATAATCTTAACGACTGCTACTGCACTAGAAATCACTTACACATTGCATCGAACATGATTTTAGACCTTGTTTCATGAAAAGTGTTCATAGCTTGATTTCAGAGTTTCAACATGCTGAAAACAGTCTCATAGTGTTCCTATAATCTTAACGACTGCTACTGCACTAGAAATCACTTACACATTGCATCGAACATGATTTTAGACCTTGTTTCATGAAAAGTGTTCATAGCTTGATTTCAGAGTTTCAACATGCTGAAAACAGTCTCATAGTGTTCCTATAATCTTAACGACTGCTACTGCACTAGAAATCACTTACACATTGCATCGAACATGATTTTAGACCTTGTTTCATGAAAAGTGTTCTTATCTTTATTTCACTTTTTCAACATGCTGAAAACAGTCTCATAGTGTTCCTATAATCTTAACGACTGCTACTGCACTAGAAATCACTTACACATTGCATCGAACATGATTTTAGACCTTGTTTCATGAAAAGTGTTCATAGCTTGATTTCAGAGTTTCAACATGCTGAAAACAGTCTCATAGTGTTCCTATAATCTTAACGACTGCTACTGCACTAGAAATCACTTACACATTGCATCAAACATGATTTTAGACCTTGTTTCATGAAAAGTGTTCATATCTTAATTTCAGAGTTTCAACATGCTGAAAACAGTCTCATAGTGTTCCTATAATCTATACGACTGCTACTGCACTAGAAATTACTTACCTATTGCCTCAAACATGATTTTAGACCTTGTTTCATGAAAAGTGTTCATATCTTCATTTCAGAGTTTCAACATGCTGAAAACAGTCTCATAGCGTTCCTATAATCTATACGAACAATACTGCACTAGAAATTACTTACCTAATGCATCGAACATGATTTTAGACCTTGTTTCATTAAAAGTGTTCATATCTTAATTTCAGAGTTTCAACATGCTGAAAACAGTCTCATAGTGTTCCTATAATCTATACGACTGCTACTGCACTAGAAATTACTTACAAATTGCATCGAACATGATTTTAGACCTTGTTTCATGAAAAGTGTTCATATCTTCATTTCAGAGTTTCAACATGCTGAAAATTGTCTCATAGCGTTCCTATAATCTATACGAACAATACTGCACTAGAAATTACTTACCAATTGCATCAAACCTGATTTTTGACCTTGTTTCATGAAAAGTGTTCATATCTTCATTTCAGAGTTTCAACATGCTGAAAATAGTCTCATAGTGTTCCTATAATCTATACGAACAATACTGCACTAGAAATTACTTACCAATTGCATCAAACATGATTTTAGACCTTGTTTCATGAAAAGTGTTCATATCTTCATTTCAGAGTTTCAACATGCTGAAAACAGTCTCATAGTGTTCCTATAATCTATACAACCAATACTGCACTAGAAATTACTTACAGATTGCATCGAACATGATTTTAGACCTTGTTTCATGAAAAGTGTTCATAGCTTGATTTCAGAGTTTCAACATGCTGAAAACAGTCTCATAGTGTTCCTATAATCTTATAACGACTGCTACTGCACTAGAAATCACTTACACATTGCATCGAACATGATTTTAGACCTTGTTTCATGAAAAGTGTTCATAGCTTGATTTCAGAGTTTCAACATGCTGAAAACAGTCTCATAGTGTTCCTATAATCTTAACGACTGCTACTGCACTAGAAATCACTTACACATTGCATCGAACATGATTTTAGACCTTGTTTCATGAAAAGTGTTCATAGCTTGATTTCAGAGTTTCAACATGCTGAAAACAGTCTCATAGTGTTCCTATAATCTTAACGACTGCTACTGCACTAGAAATCACTTACACATTGCATCGAACATGATTTTAGACCTTGTTTCATGAAAAGTGTTCATAGCTTGATTTCAGAGTTTCAACATGCTGAAAACAGTCTCATAGTGTTCCTATAATCTTAACGACTGCTACTGCACTAGAAATCACTTACACATTGCATCGAACATGATTTTAGACCTTGTTTCATGAAAAGTGTTCATAGCTTGATTTCAGAGTTTCAACATGCTGAAAACAGTCTCATAGTGTTCCTATAATCTATACGACTGCTACTGCAATAGAAATTACTTACAAATTGCATCAAACATGATTTTAGACCTTGTTTCATGAAAAGTGTTCATATCTTAATTTCAGAGTTTCAACATGCTGAAAACAGTCTCATAGCGTTCCTATAATCTATACGAACAATACTGCACTAGAAATTACATACCTATTGCCTCAAACATGATTTTTGACCTTGTTTCATGAAAAGTGTTCATATCTTATTTCACAGTTTCAACATGCTGAAAATAGTCTCATAGCGTTCCTATAATCTATAATGAACAATACTGCACTAGAAATTACTTACCAATTGCATCAAACATGATTTTAGACCTTGTTTCATGAAAAGTGTTCATATCTTAATTTCAGAGTTTCAACATGCTGAAAACAGTCTCATAGTGTTCCTATAATCTATACGACTGCTACTGCACTAGAAATTACTTACAAATTGCATCGAACATGATTTTAGACCTTGTTTCATGAAAAGTGTTCATATCTTAATTTCAGAGTTTCAACATGCTGAAAACAGTCTCATAGTGTTCCTATAATCTATACGAACAATACTGCACTAGAAATTACTTACCTATTGCCTCAAACATGATTTTAGACCTTGTTTCATGAAAAGTGTTCATATCTTCATTTCAGAGTTTCAACATGCTGAAAACAGTCTCATAGTGTTCCTATAATCTATAAGACTGCTACTGCACTAGAAAGTACTTACCTATTGCATCAAACATGATTTTAGACCTTGTTTCATGAAAAGTGTTCATAGCTTGATTTCAGAGTTTCAACATGCTGAAAACAGTCTCATAGTGTTCCTATAATCTTAACGACTGCTACTGCACTAGAAATCACTTACACATTGCATCGAACATGATTTTAGACCTTGTTTCATGAAAAGTGTTCATAGCTTGATTTCAGAGTTTCAACATGCTGAAAACAGTCTCATAGTGTTCCTATAATCTTAACGACTGCTACTGCACTAGAAATCACTTACACATTGCATCGAACATGATTTTAGACCTTGTTTCATGAAAAGTGTTCATAGCTTGATTTCAGAGTTTCAACATGCTGAAAACAGTCTCATAGTGTTCCTATAATCTTAACGACTGCTACTGCACTAGAAATCACTTACACATTGCATCGAACATGATTTTAGACCTTGTTTCATGAAAAGTGTTCATAGCTTGATTTCAGAGTTTCAACATGCTGAAAACAGTCTCATAGTGTTCCTATAATCTTAACGACTGCTACTGCACTAGAAATCACTTACACATTGCATCGAACATGATTTTAGACCTTGTTTCATGAAAAGTGTTCATAGCTTGATTTCAGAGTTTCAACATGCTGAAAATAGTCTCATAGCGTTCCTATAATCTTAACGACCGCTACTGCAATAGAAATTACTTACAAATTGCATCAAACATGATTTTAGACCTTGTTTCATGAAAAGTGTTCATATCTTATTTCACAGTTTCAACATGCTGAAAATAGTCTCATAGCGTTCCTATAATCTATACGAACAATACTGCACTAGAAATTACTTACCAATTGCATCAAACATGATTTTAGACCTTGTTTCATGAAAAGTGTTCATATCTTAATTTCAGAGTTTCAACATGCTGAAAACAGTCTCATAGTGTTCCTATAATCTATACGACTGCTACTGCACTAGAAATTACTTACAAATTGCATCGAACATGATTTTAGACCTTGTTTCATGAAAAGTGTTCATATCTTCATTTCAGAGTTTCAACATGCTGAAAACAGTCTCATAGCGTTCCTATAATCTATACGAACAATACTGCACTAGAAATTACTTACCTAATGCATCGAACATGATTTTAGACCTTGTTTCATTAAAAGTGTTCATATCTTAATTTCAGAGTTTCAACATGCTGAAAACAGTCTCATAGTGTTCCTATAATCTATACGACTGCTACTGCACTAGAAATCACTTACACATTGCATCGAACATGATTTTAGACCTTGTTTCATGAAAAGTGTTCATATCTTGATTTCAGAGTTTCAACATGCTGAAAACAGTCTCATAGTGTTCCTATAATCTTAACGACTGCTACTGCACTAGAAATCACTTACACATTGCATCAAACATGATTTTAGACCTTGTTTCATGAAAAGTGTTCATATCTTAATTTCAGAGTTTCAACATGCTGAAAACAGTCTCATAGTGTTCCTATAATCTTAACGACTGCTACTGCACTAGAAATCACTTACCAATTGCATCAAACATGATTTTAGACCTTGTTTCATGAAAAGTGTTCATATCTTCATTTCAGAGTTTCAACATGCTGAAAACAGTCTCATAGTGTTCCTATAATCTTAACGACTGCTACTGCACTAGAAATTACTTACCTATTGCATCGAACATGATTTTAGACCTTGTTTCATGAAAAGTGTTCATAGCTTGATTTCAGAGTTTCAACATGCTGAAAATAGTCTCATAGCGTTCCTATAATCTATACGACTGCTACTGCAATAGAAATTACTTACAAATTGCATCAAACATGATTTTAGACCTTGTTTCATGAAAAGTGTTCATATCTTTATTTCACAGTTTCAACATGCTGAAAACAGTCTCATAGTGTTCCTATAATCTATACGAACAATACTGCACTAGAAATTACTTACCAATTGCATCAAACATGATTTTAGACCTTGTTTCATGAAAAGTGTTCATATCTTAATTTCAGAGTTTCAACATGCTGAAAACAGTCTCATAGTGTTCCTATAATCTATACGACTGCTACTGCACTAGAAATTACTTACAAATTGCATCGAACATGATTTTAGACCTTGTTTCATGAAAAGTGTTCATATCTTCATTTCAGAGTTTCAACATGCTGAAAACAGTCTCATAGTGTTCCTATAATCTATACGAACAATACTGCACTAGAAATTACTTACCTAATGCATCGAACATGATTTTAGACCTTGTTTCATGAAAAGTGTTCATATCTTAATTTCAGAGTTTCAACATGCTGAAAACAGTCTCATAGTGTTCCTATAATCTATACGACTGCTACTGCACTAGAAATCACTTACACATTGCATCGAACATGATTTTAGACCTTGTTTCATGAAAAGTGTTCATAGCTTGATTTCAGAGTTTCAACATGCTGAAAACAGTCTCATAGTGTTCCTATAATCTTAACGACTGCTACTGCACTAGAAATCACTTACACATTGCATCAAACATGATTTTAGACCTTGTTTCATGAAAAGTGTTCATATCTTAATTTCAGAGTTTCAACATGCTGAAAACAGTCTCATAGTGTTCCTATAATCTATACGACTGCTACTGCACTAGAAATTACTTACCTATTGCCTCAAACATGATTTTAGACCTTGTTTCATGAAAAGTGTTCATATCTTCATTTCAGAGTTTCAACATGCTGAAAACAGTCTCATAGTGTTCCTATAATCTATACGAACAATACTGCACTAGAAATTACTTACACATTGCATCGAACATGATTTTAGACCTTGTTTCATGAAAAGTGTTCATATCTTAATTTCAGAGTTTCAACATGCTGAAAACAGTCTCATAGTGTTCCTATAATCTATACGACTGCTACTGCACTAGAAATTACTTACAAATTGCATCGAACATGATTTTAGACCTTGTTTCATGAAAAGTGTTCATATCTTCATTTCAGAGTTTCAACATGCTGAAAATTGTCTCATAGTGTTCCTATAATCTATACGAACAATACTGCACTAGAAATTACTTACCAATTGCATCAAACATGATTTTAGACCTTGTTTCATGAAAAGTGTTCATATCTTCATTTCAGAGTTTCAACATGCTGAAAACAGTCTCATAGTGTTCCTATAATCTATACGAACAATACTGCACTAGAAATTACTTACACATTGCATCAAACATGATTTTAGACCTTGTTTCATGAAAAGTGTTCATATCTTCATTTCAGAGTTTCAACATGCTGAAAACAGTCTCATAGCGTTCCTATAATCTATACAAACAATACTGCACTAGAAATTACTTACCTATTGCATCGAACATGATTTTAGACCTTGTTTCATGAAAAGTGTTCATATCTTAATTTCAGAGTTTCAACATGCTGAAAACAGTCTCATAGTGTTCCTATAATCTATAAGACTGCTACTGCACTAGAAATTACTTACCTATTGCCTCAAACATGATTTTAGACCTTGTTTCATGAAAAGTGTTCATATCTTGATTTCAGAGTTTCAACATGCTGAAAACAGTCTCATAGTGTTCCTATAATCTTAACGACTGCTACTGCACTAGAAATCACTTACACATTGCATCGAACATGATTTTAGACCTTGTTTCATGAAAAGTGTTCATATCTTGATTTCAGAGTTTCAACATGCTGAAAACAGTCTCATAGTGTTCCTATAATCTTAACGACTGCTACTGCACTAGAAATCACTTACACATTGCATCGAACATGATTTTAGACCTTGTTTCATGAAAAGTGTTCATAGCTTGATTTCAGAGTTTCAACATGCTGAAAACAGTCTCATAGTGTTCCTATAATCTTAACGACTGCTACTGCACTAGAAATCACTTACACATTGCATCGAACATGATTTTAGACCTTGTTTCATGAAAAGTGTTCATAGCTTGATTTCAGAGTTTCAACATGCTGAAAACAGTCTCATAGTGTTCCTATAATCTTAACGACTGCTACTGCACTAGAAATCACTTACACATTGCATCGAACATGATTTTAGACCTTGTTTCATGAAAAGTGTTCATAGCTTGATTTCAGAGTTTCAACATGCTGAAAATAGTCTCATAGCGTTCCTATAATCTATACGACTGCTACTGCACTAGAAATTACTTACAAATTGCATCAAACATGATTTTAGACCTTGTTTCATGAAAAGTGTTCATATCTTATTTCACAGTTTCAACATGCTGAAAATAGTCTCATAGCGTTCCTATAATCTATACGAACAATACTGCACTAGAAATTACTTACCAATTGCATCAAACATGATTTTAGACCTTGTTTCATGAAAAGTGTTCATATCTTAATTTCAGAGTTTCAACATGCTGAAAACAGTCTCATAGTGTTCCTATAATCTATACGACTGCTACTGCACTAGAAATTACTTACAAATTGCATCGAACATGATTTTAGACCTTGTTTCATGAAAAGTGTTCATATCTTCATTTCAGAGTTTCAACATGCTGAAAACAGTCTCATAGTGTTCCTATAATCTATACGAACAATACTGCACTAGAAATTACTTACCTAATGCATCGAACATGATTTTAGACCTTGTTTCATGAAAAGTGTTCATATCTTCATTTCAGAGTTTCAACATGCTGAAAACAGTCTCATAGTGTTCCTATAATCTATACGACTGCTACTGCACTAGAAATTACTTACAAATTGCATCAAACATGATTTTAGACCTTGTTTCATGAAAAGTGTTCATATCTTCATTTCAGAGTTTCAACATGCTGAAAATAGTCTCATAGTGTTCCTATAATCTATACAAACAATACTGCACTAGAAATTACTTACCTATTGCATCGAACATGATTTTAGACCTTGTTTCATGAAAAGTGTTCATATCTTAATTTCAGAGTTTCAACATCCTGAAAACAGTCTCATAGTGTTCCTATAATCTATACGAACAATACTGCACTAGAAATTACTTACCAATTGCATCAAACATGATTTTAGACCTTGTTTCATGAAAAGTGTTCATATCTTAATTTCAGAGTTTCAACATGCTGAAAACAGTCTCATAGTGTTCCTATAATCTATACGACTGCTACTGCACTAGAAATTACTTACATATTGCATCGAACATGATTTTAGACCTTGTTTCATGAAAAGTGTTCATATCTTCATTTCAGAGTTTCAACATGCTGAAAACAGTCTCATAGCGTTCCTATAATCTATGCGAACAATACTGCACTAGAAATTACTTACCTATTGCATCGAACATGATTTTAGACCTTGTTTCATGAAAAGTGTTCATATCTTAATTTCAGAGTTTCAACATGCTGAAAACAGTCTCATAGTGTTCCTATAATCTATAAGACTGCTACTGCACTAGAAATTACTTACCTATTGCATCAAACATGATTTTAGACCTTGTTTCATGAAAAGTGTTCATATCTTGATTTCAGAGTTTCAACATGCTGAAAACAGTCTCATAGTGTTCCTATAATCTTAACGACTGCTACTGCACTAGAAATCACTTACACATTGCATCGAACATGATTTTAGACCTTGTTTCATGAAAAGTGTTCATATCTTGATTTCAGAGTTTCAACATGCTGAAAACAGTCTCATAGTGTTCCTATAATCTTAACGACTGCTACTGCACTAGAAATCACTTACACATTGCATCGAACATGATTTTAGACCTTGTTTCATGAAAAGTGTTCATAGCTTGATTTCAGAGTTTCAACATGCTGAAAACAGTCTCATAGTGTTCCTATAATCTTAACGACTGCTACTGCACTAGAAATCACTTACACATTGCATCGAACATGATTTTAGACCTTGTTTCATGAAAAGTGTTCATAGCTTGATTTCAGAGTTTCAACATGCTGAAAACAGTCTCATAGTGTTCCTATAATCTTAACGACTGCTACTGCACTAGAAATCACTTACACATTGCATCGAACATGATTTTAGACCTTGTTTCATGAAAAGTGTTCATAGCTTGATTTCAGAGTTTCAACATGCTGAAAACAGTCTCATAGTGTTCCTATAATCTTAACGACTGCTACTGCACTAGAAATTACTTACAAATTGCATCAACCATGATTTTAGACCTTGTTTCATGAAAAGTGTTCATATCTTGATTTCAGAGTTTCAACATGCTGAAAACAGTCTCATAGTGTTCCTATAATCTATACGAACAATACTGCACTAGAAATTACTTACCAATTGCATCAAACATGATTTTAGACCTTGTTTCATGAAAAGTGTTCATATCTTAATTTCAGAGTTTCAACATGCTGAAAACAGTCTCATAGTGTTCCTATAATCTATACGACTGCTACTGCACTAGAAATTACTTACCAATTGCATCAAACATGATTTTAGACCTTGTTTCATGAAAAGTGTTCATAGCTTGATTTCAGAGTTTCAACATGCTGAAAACAGTCTCATAGCGTTCCTATAATCTATACAAACAATACTGCACTAGAAATTACTTACCTATTGCATCGAACATGATTTTAGACCTTGTTTCATGAAAAGTGTTCATATCTTAATTTCAGAGTTTCAACATGCTGAAAACAGTCTCATAGTGTTCCTATAATCTTAACGAACAATACTGCACTAGAAATTACTTACACATTGCATCAAACATGATTTTAGACCTTGTTTCATGAAAAGTGTTCATATCTTAATTTCAGAGTTTCAACATGCTGAAAACAGTCTCATAGTGTTCCTATAATCTATACGACTGCTACTGCACTAGAAATTACTTACAAATTGCATCGAACATGATTTTAGACCTTGTTTCATGAAAAGTGTTCATATCTTCATTTCAGAGTTTCAACATGCTGAAAACAGTCTCATAGTGTTCCTATAATCTTAACGACTGCTACTGCACTAGAAATCACTTACACATTGCATCGAACATGATTTTAGACCTTGTTTCATGAAAAGTGTTCATATCTTAATTTCAGAGTTTCAACATGCTGAAAACAGTCTCATAGTGTTCCTATAATCTATAACGACTGCTACTGCACTAGAAATCACTTACCTATTGCCTCAAACATGATTTTAGACCTTGTTTCATGAAAAGTGTTCATATCTTGATTTCAGAGTTTCAACATGCTGAAAACAGTCTCATAGTGTTCCTATAATCTTAACGACTGCTACTGCACTAGAAATCACTTACACATTGCATCGAACATGATTTTAGACCTTGTTTCATGAAAAGTGTTCATATCTTGATTTCAGAGTTTCAACATGCTGAAAACAGTCTCATAGTGTTCCTATAATCTTAACGACTGCTACTGCACTAGAAATCACTTACACATTGCATCGAACATGATTTTAGACCTTGTTTCATGAAAAGTGTTCATAGCTTGATTTCAGAGTTTCAACATGCTGAAAACAGTCTCATAGTGTTCCTATAATCTTAACGACTGCTACTGCACTAGAAATCACTTACAAATTGCATCAAACATGATTTTAGACCTTGTTTCATGAAAAGTGTTCATATCTTTATTTCACAGTTTCAACATGCTGAAAACAGTCTCATAGTGTTCCTATAATCTTAACGACTGAACAATACTGCACTAGAAATCACTTACAAAATGCATCAAACATGATTTTAGACCTTGTTTCATGAAAAGTGTTCATATCTTAATTTCAGAGTTTCAACATGCTGAAAACAGTCTCATAGTGTTCCTATAATCTATACGACTGCTACTGCACTAGAAATTACTTACCAATTGCATCAAACATGATTTTAGACCTTGTTTCATGAAAAGTGTTCATATCTTCATTTCAGAGTTTCAACATGCTGAAAACAGTCTCATAGTGTTCCTATAATCTATACAAACAATACTGCACTAGAAATCACTTACCTATTGCATCGAACATGATTTTAGACCTTGTTTCATGAAAAGTGTTCATATCTTAATTTCAGAGTTTCAACATGCTGAAAACAGTCTCATAGTGTTCCTATAATCTATACGAACAATACTGCACTAGAAATTACTTACCAATTGCATCAAACATGATTTTTGACCTTGTTTCATGAAAAGTGTTCATATCTTAATTTCAGAGTTTCAACATGCTGAAAACAGTCTCATAGTGTTCCTATAATCTTAACGACTGCTACTGCACTAGAAATTACTTAAACATTGCATCGAACATGATTTTAGACCTTGTTTCATGAAAAGTGTTCATATCTTCATTTCAGAGTTTCAACATGCTGAAAACAGTCTCATAGTGTTCCTATAATCTATACGAACAATACTGCACTAGAAATTACTTACCTATTGCATCGAACATGATTTTAGACCTTGTTTCATGAAAAGTGTTCATATCTTAATTTCAGAGTTTCAACATGCTGAAAACAGTCTCATAGTGTTCCTATAATCTATAAGACTGCTACTGCACTAGAAATTACTTACCTATTGCCTCAAACATGATTTTAGACCTTGTTTCATGAAAAGTGTTCATATCTTCATTTCAGAGTTTCAACATGCTGAAAACAGTCTCATAGTGTTCCTATAATCTATAACGACTGCTACTGCACTAGAAATCACTTACACATTGCATCGAACATGATTTTAGACCTTGTTTCATGAAAAGTGTTCATAGCTTGATTTCAGAGTTTCAACATGCTGAAAACAGTCTCATAGTGTTCCTATAATCTTAACGACTGCTACTGCACTAGAAATCACTTACACATTGCATCGAACATGATTTTAGACCTTGTTTCATGAAAAGTGTTCATAGCTTGATTTCAGAGTTTCAACATGCTGAAAACAGTCTCATAGTGTTCCTATAATCTTAACGACTGCTACTGCACTAGAAATCACTTACACATTGCATCGAACATGATTTTAGACCTTGTTTCATGAAAAGTGTTCATAGCTTGATTTCAGAGTTTCAACATGCTGAAAACAGTCTCATAGTGTTCCTATAATCTTAACGACTGCTACTGCACTAGAAATCACTTACACATTGCATCAAACATGATTTTAGACCTTGTTTCATGAAAAGTGTTCATATCTTGATTTCAGAGTTTCAACATGCTGAAAACAGTCTCATAGTGTTCCTATAATCTTAACGACTGCTACTGCACTAGAAATCACTTACACATTGCATCGAACATGATTTTAGACCTTGTTTCATGAAAAGTGTTCATATCTTGATTTCAGAGTTTCAACATGCTGAAAACAGTCTCATAGTGTTCCTATAATCTATACGACTGCTACTGCACTAGAAATCACTTACAAATTGCATCGAACATGATTTTAGACCTTGTTTCATGAAAAGTGTTCATATCTTTATTTCAGAGTTTCAACATGCTGAAAACAGTCTCATAGTGTTCCTATAATCTTAACAACTACTGCACTAGAAATCACTTACACATTGCATCAAACATGATTTTAGACCTTGTTTCATGAAAAGTGTTCATATCTTAATTTCAGAGTTTCAACATGCTGAAAACAGTCTCATAGTGTTCCTATAATCTATACGACTGCTACTGCACTAGAAATTACTTACCTATTGCCTCAAACATGATTTTAGACCTTGTTTCATGAAAAGTGTTCATATCTTCATTTCAGAGTTTCAACATGCTGAAAATAGTCTCATAGCGTTCCTATAATCTATACAAACAATACTGCACTAGAAATTACTTACCTATTGCATCAAACATGATTTTAGACCTTGTTTCATGAAAAGTGTTCATATCTTAATTTCACAGTTTCAACATGCTGAAAACAGTCTCATAGTGTTCCTATAATCTATCTGAACAATACTGCACTAGAAATTACTTACCAATTGCATCAAACATGATTTTAGACCTTGTTTCATGAAAAGTGTTCATATCTTAATTTCAGAGTTTCAACATGCTGAAAACAGTCTCATAGTGTTCCTATAATCTAACGACTGCTACTGCACTAGAAATTACTTACATATTGCATCGAACATGATTTTAGACCTTGTTTCATGAAAAGTGTTCATATCTTCATTTCAGAGTTTCAACATGCTGAAAACAGTCTCATAGCGTTCCTATAATCTAACGAACAATACTGCACTAGAAATTACTTACCTATTGCATCGAACATGATTTTAGACCTTGTTTCATGAAAAGTGTTCATATCTTAATTTCAGAGTTTCAACATGCTGAAAACAGTCTCATAGTGTTCCTATAATCTATAACGACTGCTACTGCACTAGAAATCACTTACACATTGCATCGAACATGATTTTAGACCTTGTTTCATGAAAAGTGTTCATATCTTGATTTCAGAGTTTCAACATGCTGAAAACAGTCTCATAGTGTTCCTATAATCTTAACGACTGCTACTGCACTAGAAATCACTTACACATTGCATCGAACATGATTTTAGACCTTGTTTCATGAAAAGTGTTCATATCTTGATTTCAGAGTTTCAACATGCTGAAAACAGTCTCATAGTGTTCCTATAATCTTAACGACTGCTACTGCACTAGAAATCACTTACACATTGCATCGAACATGATTTTAGACCTTGTTTCATGAAAAGTGTTCTTATCTTTATTTCACTGTTTCAACATGCTGAAAACAGTCTCATAGTGTTCCTATAATCTTAACGACTGCTACTGCACTAGAAATCACTTACACATTGCATCGAACATGATTTTAGACCTTGTTTCATGAAAAGTGTTCATATCTTCATTTCAGAGTTTCAACATGCTGAAAATAGTCTCATAGTGTTCCTATAATCTTAACGACTGCTTCTGCACTAGAAATCAATTACACATTGTATCGAATATGATTTTAGACCTTGTTTCATGAAAAGTGTTCATATCTTATTTCACAGTTTCAACATGCTGAAAACAGTCTCATAGTGTTCCTATAATCTATAACAATACTGCACTAGAAATTACTTACCAATTGCATCAAACATGATTTTAGACCTTGTTTCATGAAAAGTGTTCATATCTTAATTTCAGAGTTTCAACATGCTGAAAACAGTCTCATAGTGTTCCTATAATCTATACGACTGCTACTGCACTAGAAATTACTTACAAATTGCATCGAACATGATTTTAGACCTTGTTTCATGAAAAGTGTTCATATCTTCATTTCAGAGTTTCAACATGCTGAAAACAGTCTCATAGTGTTCCTATAATCTATACGAACAATACTGCACTAGAAATTACTTACCTATTGCATCGAACATGATTTTAGACCTTGTTTCATGAAAAGTGTTCATATCTTTATTTCACTGTTTCAACATGCTGAAAACAGTCTCATAGTGTTCCTATAATCTTAACGACTGCTACTGCACTAGAAATTACTTACCTATTGCCTCAAACATGATTTTAGACCTTGTTTCATGAAAAGTGTTCATATCTTCATTTCAGAGTTTCAACATGCTGAAAATTGTCTCATAGCGTTCTTATAATCTATACGAACAATACTGCAGTAGAAATAACTTACCTATTGCATCAAACATGATTTTAGACCTTGTTTCATGAAAAGTGTTCTTATCTTTATTTCACTGTTTCAACATGCTGAAAACAGTCTCATAGTGTTCCTATAATCTATACGAACAATACTGCACTAGAAATAACTTACCTATTGCATCAAACATGATTTTAGACCTTGTTTCATGAAAAGTGTTCTTATCTTTATTTCACTGTTTCAACATGCTGAAAACAGTCTCATAGTGTTCCTATAATCTTAACGACTGCTACTGCACTAGAAATTACTTACATATTGCATCGAACATGATTTTAGACCTTGTTTCATGAAAAGTGTTCATATCTTCATTTCAGAGTTTCAACATGCTGAAAACAGTCTCATAGCGTTCCTATAATCTATACGAACAATACTGCACTAGAAATTACTTACCTATTGCATCGAACATGATTTTAGACCTTGTTTCATGAAAAGTGTTCATATCTTAATTTCAGAGTTTCAACATGCTGAAAACAGTCTCATAGTGTTCCTATAATCTTAACGACTGCTACTGCACTAGAAATTACTTACAAATTGCATCGAACATGATTTTAGACCTTGTTTCATGAAAAGTGTTCATATCTTCATTTCAGAGTTTCAACATGCTGAAAATTGTCTCATAGTGTTCCTATAATCTATACGAACAATACTGCACTAGAAATTACTTACCAATTGCATCAAACATGATTTTAGACCTTGTTTCATGAAAAGTGTTCATATCTTCATTTCAGAGTTTCAACATGCTGAAAACAGTCTCATAGTGTTCCTATAATCTTAACGAACAATACTGCACTAGAAATTACTTAACACATTGCATCAAACATGATTTTAGACCTTGTTTCATGAAAAGTGTTCATATCTTCATTTCAGAGTTTCAACATGCTGAAAACAGTCTCATAGTGTTCCTATAATCTATACAAACAATACTGCACTAGAAATTACTTACCTATTGCATCGAACATGATTTTTAGACCTTGTTTCATGAAAAGTGTTCATATCTTAATTTCAGAGTTTCAACATGCTGAAAACAGTCTCATAGTGTTCCTATAATCTTAACGAACAATACTGCACTAGAAATCACTTACCTATTGCATCGAACATGATTTTAGACCTTGTTTCATGAAAAGTGTTCATATCTTAATTTCAGAGTTTCAACATGCTGAAAACAGTCTCATAGTGTTCCTATAATCTTAACGACTGCTACTGCACTAGAAATCACTTACACATTGCATCGAACATGATTTTAGACCTTGTTTCATGAAAAGTGTTCATATCTTAATTTCAGAGTTTCAACATGCTGAAAACAGTCTCATAGTGTTCCTATAATCTTAACGACTGCTACTGCACTAGAAATTACTTACACATTGCATCGAACATGATTTTAGACCTTGTTTCATGAAAAGTGTTCATATCTTCATTTCAGAGTTTCAACATGCTGAAAACAGTCTCATAGTGTTCCTATAATCTTATACGAACAATACTGCACTAGAAATTACTTACCTATTGCATCGAACATGATTTTAGACCTTGTTTCATGAAAAGTGTTCATATCTTAATTTCAGAGTTTCAACATGCTGAAAACAGTCTCATAGTGTTCCTATAATCTATAAGACTGCTACTGCACTAGAAATTACTTACCTATTGCCTCAAACATGATTTTAGACCTTGTTTCATGAAAAGTGTTCATATCTTCATTTCAGAGTTTCAACATGCTGAAAATTGTCTCATGGCGTTCCTATAATCTTAACGACTGCTACTGCACTAGAAATCACTTACACATTGCATGAACATGATTTTAGACCTTGTTTCATGAAAAGTGTTCTTATCTTTATTTCACTGTTTCAACATGCTGAAAACAGTCTCATAGTGTTCCTATAATCTTAACGACTGCTACTGCACTAGAAATCACTTACACATTGCATCGAACATGATTTTAGACCTTGTTTCATGAAAAGTGTTCATAGCTTGATTTCAGAGTTTCAACATGCTGAAAACAGTCTCATAGTGTTCCTATAATCTTAACGACTGCTACTGCACTAGAAATCACTTACACATTGCATCGAACATGATTTTAGACCTTGTTTCATGAAAAGTGTTCATATCTTGATTTCAGAGTTTCAACATGCTGAAAACAGTCTCATAGTGTTCCTATAATCTTAACGACTGCTACTGCACTAGAAATCACTTACACATTGCATCGAACATGATTTTAGACCTTGTTTCATGAAAAGTGTTCATATCTTCATTTCAGAGTTTCAACATGCTGAAAACAGTCTCATAGTGTTCCTATAATCTATACGAACAATACTGCACTAGAAATTACTTACACATTGCATCGAACATGATTTTAGACCTTGTTTCATGAAAAGTGTTCATATCTTAATTTCAGAGTTTCAACATGCTGAAAACAGTCTCATAGTGTTCCTATAATCTTAACGACTGCTACTGCACTAGAAATCACTTACACATTGCATCGAACATGATTTTAGACCTTGTTTCATGAAAAGTGTTCATATCTTCATTTCAGAGTTTCAACATGCTGAAAACAGTCTCATAGTGTTCCTATAATCTTAACGAACAATACTGCACTAGAAATCACTTAACACATTGCATCAAACATGATTTTAGACCTTGTTTCATGAAAAGTGTTCATATCTTCATTTCAGAGTTTCAACATGCTGAAAACAGTCTCATAGTGTTCCTATAATCTATACGAACAATACTGCACTAGAAATTACTTAACACATTGCATCAAACATGATTTTAGACCTTGTTTCATGAAAAGTGTTCATATCTTCATTTCAGAGTTTCAACATGCTGAAAACAGTCTCATAGTGTTCCTATAATCTATACAAACAATACTGCACTAGAAATTACTTACCTATTGCATCGAACATGATTTTAGACCTTGTTTCATGAAAAGTGTTCATATCTTAATTTCAGAGTTTCAACATGCTGAAAACAGTCTCATAGTGTTCCTATAATCTTAACGACTGCTACTGCACTAGAAATTACTTACCTATTGCCTCAAACATGATTTTAGACCTTGTTTCATGAAAAGTGTTCATATCTTGATTTCAGAGTTTCAACATGCTGAAAACAGTCTCATAGTGTTCCTATAATCTTAACGACTGCTACTGCACTAGAAATCACTTACACATTGCATCGAACATGATTTTAGACCTTGTTTCATGAAAAGTGTTCTTATCTTGATTTCAGAGTTTCAACATGCTGAAAACAGTCTCATAGTGTTCCTATAATCTTAACGACTGCTACTGCACTAGAAATCACTTACACATTGCATCGAACATGATTTTAGACCTTGTTTCATGAAAAGTGTTCATATCTTGATTTCAGAGTTTCAACATGCTGAAAACAGTCTCATAGTGTTCCTATAATCTTAACGACTGCTACTGCACTAGAAATCACTTACACATTGCATCGAACATGATTTTAGACCTTGTTTCATGAAAAGTGTTCATATCTTTATTTCAGAGTTTCAACATGCTGAAAACAGTCTCATAGTGTTCCTATAATCTTAACGACTGCTACTGCACTAGAAATTACTTACACATTGCATCGAACATGATTTTAGACCTTGTTTCATGAAAAGTGTTCATATCTTCATTTCAGAGTTTCAACATGCTGAAAACAGTCTCATAGTGTTCCTATAATCTATACGAACAATACTGCACTAGAAATCACTTACCTATTGCATCGAACATGATTTTAGACCTTGTTTCATGAAAAGTGTTCATATCTTAATTTCAGAGTTTCAACATGCTGAAAACAGTCTCATAGTGTTCCTATAATCTTAACGACTGCTACTGCACTAGAAATCACTTACAAATTGCATCGACCATGATTTTAGACCTTGTTTCATGAAAAGTGTTCATATCTTTATTTCAGAGTTTCAACATGCTGAAAACAGTCTCATAGTGTTCCTATAATCTATACGACTGCTACTGCACTAGAAATTACTTACAAATTGCATCAACCATGATTTTAGACCTTGTTTCATGAAAAGTGTTCATATCTTCATTTCAGAGTTTCAACATGCTGAAAACAGTCTCATAGTGTTCCTATAATCTATACGAACAATACTGCACTAGAAATTACTTAACAATTGCATCAAACATGATTTTTGACCTTGTTTCATGAAAAGTGTTCATATCTTCATTTCAGAGTTTCAACATGCTGAAAACAGTCTCATAGCGTTCCTATAATCTATACAAACAATACTGCACTAGAAATTACTTACCTATTGCATCGAACATGATTTTAGACCTTGTTTCATGAAAAGTGTTCATATCTTAATTTCAGAGTTTCAACATGCTGAAAACAGTCTCATAGTGTTCCTATAATCTATAAGACTGCTACTGCACTAGAAATTACTTACCTATTGCCTCAAACATGATTTTAGACCTTGTTTCATGAAAAGTGTTCATATCTTGATTTCAGAGTTTCAACATGCTGAAAACAGTCTCATAGTGTTCCTATAATCTTAACGACTGCTACTGCACTAGAAATCACTTACACATTGCATCGAACATGATTTTAGACCTTGTTTCATGAAAAGTGTTCATATCTTGATTTCAGAGTTTCAACATGCTGAAAACAGTCTCATAGTGTTCCTATAATCTTAACGACTGCTACTGCACTAGAAATCACTTACACATTGCATCGAACATGATTTTAGACCTTGTTTCATGAAAAGTGTTCATATCTTTATTTCAGAGTTTCAACATGCTGAAAACAGTCTCATAGTGTTCCTATAATCTTAACGACTGCTACTGCACTAGAAATCACTTACACATTGCATCGAACATGATTTTAGACCTTGTTTCATGAAAAGTGTTCTTATCTTTATTTCACTGTTTCAACATGCTGAAAACAGTCTCATAGTGTTCCTATAATCTTAACGACTGCTACTGCACTAGAAATCACTTACACATTGCATCGAACATGATTTTAGACCTTGTTTCATGAAAAGTGTTCATAGCTTGATTTCAGAGTTTCAACATGCTGAAAACAGTCTCATAGTGTTCCTATAATCTTAACGACTGCTACTGCACTAGAAATCACTTACACATTGCATCAAACATGATTTTAGACCTTGTTTCATGAAAAGTGTTCATATCTTGATTTCACAGTTTCAACATGCTGAAAATAGTCTCATAGTGTTCCTATAATCTTGAACAATACTGCACTAGAAATTACTTACCAATTGCATAAAACATGATTTTTGACCTTGTTTCATGAAAAGTGTTCATATCTTAATTTCAGAGTTTCAACATGCTGAAAACAGTCTCATAGTGTTCCTATAATCTATACGACTGCTACTGCACTAGAAATTACTTACACATTGCATCGAACATGATTTTAGACCTTGTTTCATGAAAAGTGTTCATATCTTCATTTCAGAGTTTCAACATGCTGAAAACAGTCTCATAGTGTTCCTATAATCTATACGAACAATACTGCACTAGAAATTACTTACCTAATGCATCGAACATGATTTTAGACCTTGTTTCATGAAAAGTGTTCATATCTTAATTTCAGAGTTTCAACATGCTGAAAACAGTCTCATAGCGTTCCTATAATCTATACAAACAATACTGCACTAGAAATTACTTACCTATTGCATCGAACATGATTTTAGACCTTGTTTCATGAAAAGTGTTCATATCTTAATTTCAGAGTTTCAACATGCTGAAAACAGTCTCATAGTGTTCCTATAATCTATAAGACTGCTACTGCACTAGAAATTACTTACCTATTGCCTCAAACATGATTTTAGACCTTGTTTCATGAAAAGTGTTCATAGCTTGATTTCAGAGTTTCAACATGCTGAAAACAGTCTCATAGTGTTCCTATAATCTTAACGACTGCTACTGCACTAGAAATCACTTACACATTGCATCGAACATGATTTTAGACCTTGTTTCATGAAAAGTGTTCATATCTTGATTTCAGAGTTTCAACATGCTGAAAACAGTCTCATAGTGTTCCTATAATCTTAACGACTGCTACTGCACTAGAAATCACTTACACATTGCATCGAACATGATTTTAGACCTTGTTTCATGAAAAGTGTTCATATCTTGATTTCAGAGTTTCAACATGCTGAAAACAGTCTCATAGTGTTCCTATAATCTTAACGACTGCTACTGCACTAGAAATCACTTACACATTGCATCGAACATGATTTTAGACCTTGTTTCATGAAAAGTGTTCTTATCTTTATTTCACTTTTTCAACATGCTGAAAACAGTCTCATAGTGTTCCTATAATCTTAACGACTGCTACTGCACTAGAAATCACTTACACATTGCATCGAACATGATTTTAGACCTTGTTTCATGAAAAGTGTTCATAGCTTGATTTCAGAGTTTCAACATGCTGAAAACAGTCTCATAGTGTTCCTATAATCTTAACGACTGCTACTGCAATAGAAATCACTTACAAATTGCATCAAACATGATTTTAGACCTTGTTTCATGAAAAGTGTTCATATCTATATTTCACAGTTTCAACATGCTGAAAACAGTCTCATAGTGTTCCTATAATCTATACGAACAATACTGCACTAGAAATTACTTACCAATTGCATCAAACATGATTTTAGACCTTGTTTCATGAAAAGTGTTCATATCTTAATTTCAGAGTTTCAACATGCTGAAAACAGTCTCATAGTGTTCCTATAATCTATACGACTGCTACTGCACTAGAAATTACTTACAAATTGCATCGAACATGATTTTAGACCTTGTTTCATGAAAAGTGTTCATATCTTCATTTCAGAGTTTCAACATGCTGAAAACAGTCTCATAGCGTTCCTATAATCTATACGAACAATACTGCACTAGAAATTACTTACCTAATGCATCGAACATGATTTTAGACCTTGTTTCATGAAAAGTGTTCATATCTTAATTTCAGAGTTTCAACATGCTGAAAACAGTCTCATAGTGTTCCTATAATCTATACGACTGCTACTGCACTAGAAATTACTTACCTATTGCCTCAAACATGATTTTAGAACTTGTTTCATGAAAAGTGTTCATATCTTCATTTCAGAGTTTCAACATGCTGAAAACAGTCTCATAGCGTTCCTATAATCTATACGAACAATACTGCACTAGAAATTACTTACCTATTGCATCGAACATGATTTTAGACCTTGTTTCATGAAAAGTGTTCATATCTTAATTTCAGAGTTTCAACATGCTGAAAACAGTCTCATAGTGTTCCTATAATCTTAACGACTGCTACTGCACTAGAAATTACTTAACACATTGCATCGAACATGATTTTAGACCTTGTTTCATGAAAAGTGTTCATATCTTCATTTCAGAGTTTCAACATGCTGAAAATAGTCTCATAGTGTTCCTATAATCTATACGAACAATACTGCACTAGAAATTACTTAACAATTGCATCAAACATGATTTTAGACCTTGTTTCATGAAAAGTGTTCATATCTTCATTTCAGAGTTTCAACATGCTGAAAACAGTCTCATAGCGTTCCTATAATCTATACAAACAATACTGCACTAGAAATTACTTACCTATTGCATCGAACATGATTTTAGACCTTGTTTCATGAAAAGTGTTCATATCTTAATTTCAGAGTTTCAACATGCTGAAAACAGTCTCATAGTGTTCCTATAATCTATGAGACTGCTACTGCACTAGAAATTACTTACCTATTGCCTCAAACATGATTTTAGACCTTGTTTCATGAAAAGTGTTCATAGCTTGATTTCAGAGTTTCAACATGCTGAAAACAGTCTCATAGTGTTCCTATAATCTTAACGACTGCTACTGCACTAGAAATCACTTACACATTGCATCGAACATGATTTTAGACCTTGTTTCATGAAAAGTGTTCATAGCTTGATTTCAGAGTTTCAACATGCTGAAAACAGTCTCATAGTGTTCCTATAATCTTAACGACTGCTACTGCACTAGAAATCACTTACACATTGCATCGAAACATGATTTTAGACCTTGTTTCATGAAAAGTGTTCATAGCTTGATTTCTCAGAGTTTTCCAACAT